>OY987270.1:13840265-15040265 GCA_963920665.1 Straminergon stramineum
GGAGTGTGACTTTTTGAAGAGGGCTTCCAAAAAAAACAAACCAGAGTGGAGTGGTTATTACAATGTTTCCATTTACAGTAGGGGATGGTACTCCTAGAGACTCTACTTTAGTTTACAAACTTTGCAAAAAATCACCTACATGCTTGAATACTTGTGATGCTAGGATATACTACTGCTATAGTGGTAATCCCAATATGAGCACAGCCGCAATTCACTTTGGGCATCATACTCACCCTATTGCAAAGGGCATGTATAGAGATTCCACAGAGGAAATCTGTGGGCTCATTGCAGAGCAGTTGACCAAAACACAACAACCACCAACTCCGCCATTGCTCTCTCTACTAGTAAAGAATTCTTAACGAATTATCTATTTCACAACGAAGAGGGAGAGAAGGAGATGCTGAAGGGGGATGAAATGGAGGAAGTCATGGATCAATTCTAGTATTTGAGTAGTCCAAACATACGGAATGTCATTTCTTCATTTCGCTCAAACAATCAAGGAGGTGTCATTGACAACATTATGACCATGAAAAAGGAGTCCAAGTTTGAATTCTTACATGATAGTGTCTTTTTTGGCTAAGGGAAAGAGAAGGTATACATTTTCAAGATGCTTACGGAAGGACTTGGAAGTAGTGTGGACGTGGTGAGGCGTATGCAACTCAAAGGTGATCTCCAAAATGGCGTGGTTGATGTTCAACCACATGAAGCGTGGTGAAGGAGTGGACCACCATGGCTTGCCACGTGTATGATTTGGCATACAAGAAGGTCATGACCATTTCAACATGCGATATGCAATCTGAAGATATAGAGATTCAGGTGCAATTTTGGAGGTGCTTGAATGCCGTTATGGCACGACATGGAATTGACCACCCACATTTCAAGGGATTTATGACAAATAGCGCCATGGCCAATTGGAATGCTGTTCATATAGTTTATGGCAATGGTTCAGCTAATGACAAAATGGAAAATTGTGAGAGAACTTGCTTGTTGCATTGGACTACTTCTCTTCACCTACACACGTAGAAGCATATCAAGGAGGCATTCCAGCAACAATATAATTTACTATGCAAACAATACAAAGATTCGAAGACTATGGAAGAGGCAGAGACACGTTACCTCGCAATTCAATCATGGTGGTTTTCATCTGGGGTTGCAAGTGAAGAAGCACTTCATCACTTGGACCATTGGTTGGCATTCTAGCATTTCTGGTATCGACAATGGGGAGGCTTCATGCAAATCGTAAGAGCATTTTTTATTCTAAATTCTATTGTTATTTTGGTCTTTGGATGGACTACTATTTAAAAGAATATTTTGTTTAGGGTAGTGTATATATGTATGAGACATTTTTTTCTTAGAGCTTAGAAATTTGAATGTTTATTTATAAGTTGACCCTAATTTCTGAAAATTTTGTGGAGGTACCAAAACGAAGAGTACCAAGTGACACTAGTCATACCCCAATCGGATCCAACTGGGGTATGAAGTGTGTCTCTTGGTACTCTAGTTATGGTCCCTTCCACAAAAAAATCAAAACTCTTTAGGCCTGCTTTTGGAAAGTGCCTCCATGTCGTGACTAAGAAGGTTCTTTCTTCATTGAATGCTCATTTTTAGAGAAGAAAATATTTAGACACTATAATGTCTTTATATATACTCCACTTTATGTACCCTAAATCTAAGCTAGGTCATTGTAATTCACAATTATTATTGCCCTTTTGAGTAAACAATTAAAAAAGCTAACTCATATTATTCTATTTTTTGAAATACTAGGAGTTGAATTTGGAAGAGATGGCAGACATGCCCTCATGTAACTTGTCAGAAACAGTTCACAACAAGTGACTTCAAATGTCGGGAAACCGTGGAAACAATTTGTTTGATGCCACTTGTGACAACAGTATCCGTGCTTGGATGCAAATGACAAACTATCGTGCATATCTAAGAGGCCATGCTTCTGGATCTAGTCCATCAAAGGGGGAGTTGAAGTTGAGAGCTGCTAGGCGAAGCGGAGACCCCAAGAAAATGGCTGAAGCATTGAACACATTGCCTGGATCTGAGGGGGTTGGAACTTGAGTACCACATTTGGAAGGAGAAGAAATCTTTCGAAGTACAAAGAGGAAGTTGGATGTTCCCATTGGAGACGCAAGAGACTCCCACCAACCAGACAAAGTAAATTTCTCTCAACCTCGCGTTCGAACAAGGTCAATAGTAGCTTCTACGGAATCTTTGGAAGGTAAAAGTAAAGAATTTGAGTCAACTAATTATCAGCATGTTTCAATTGCATATGAAAGAGATTGTGATACATCAAAATGGCACATTGCAAGGATCAACCACAAATCCAACGCAAAATGTCAAGCTCTACAACTTAGGTCAAATATGAAGTGCATAGCCAGAATTGCAAGGGGACAGAAGGGAACCCCAGCTCCGATGTATCATGGTAGAAAAGAAGATTACGGGAGTAAGCGAGAAGTGTTGGCGGACTTCTGATTTTGTGGGGATGACATTGAACGATGTGTAAAGGGTATAAAATGTAAGTGGATGATAGATTGGCCAGAGGTCCCAGAGATATGGCCTGTTTTGACTGGGACAAACTTCAATCGAGAAGAGACCTTGCTCCTACAACATGCTAGCTTTCGTCTCCAAGAAAGACAAACATTGTCTCCCCACCGCCTTTTCAACATGTCTAAGATTTTCACGAGTGTTTTTTATGATCAACCGTCACCTCAAATCCAGATGTATATCCAACAGTGAGGAACAACCGGACTATACGGCGAATTCCAACTACTCCTATAGTAGAACAACGAAACAAGTGGGAGAGTGCAGGCAACATTATAGGACAAATTCTTGGAGTGACATTGCTTCCTTTTCCCAGGCTAGGTGCAATTGTATCATTGGAAACTAGGGCAGACCATAACAAAAATGTATATCAAATTACAATGGGTATGTTCCCCACGTGCACATGTCCGGACTTCGTGAACATGGCTATTTCCGCTATTGGAGGTCATCATCAGTACGTCAATTGCAAACACTTGTACTACCTATACCGCTACTTTTGCAAGATGGACATTCATGATGACAAATTTATTCATGCACCAAGTTATAGCTTCAATGAGTTGAAGCTACTTTTAGTTCGAGCAGGAATCATCACAATTTCAGAATAGGCATAGCCATGTAATCCATGTACTTCGCTCATATTGTATTCATTCACATGCATATATTATGATTGAAAAGATTTGAAGCTTATAGAACTGTCCAGTAAATGCATTCATTAAATATGGAAGCATATACCCTCACTCAATTGTTTGAAGTTAGTTCATATAAATGATTATAATGTACAGTCCTAAACCCTGTTTGAATAAGGTAGATATGTTTATGAACGAAAATTCTTCCTTTTCTTTCCCAGAGTTCTTCCATTTTTTAAACTTCTTCATTGTATTTTCCATTCCATGGTTTCCCCCTTCATTTTCCCATTGGTTTCGAGGTTTTTTCATTCTCCCTTCTTTCTTGTTATTCTTTCCCATTGTTTTTCTATCCCCATTTTTTTTCTTTCCCTAACTCCTTTTTTTTTCCATTTTTATTTCCCATTTTTTTCTTTCCCCATTATTTTTTCTTTCCCCATTTTATTTTGTTTCCCCCTTTTTCTTCTTTCCCCTTCTTTCCCCTTGTTTTTTTTCCTTTCCCTATTTTTTTTCTTTCAAAAATGTTTTCTTCTTTTCCCACTTTGTTGCTTTCCCCCTTTAGTTGGTTATTTTATAGTATTTATTTTAGGATGTCAACATTTGGCAGTACTAACAATCATGCCAAAAAATCAATTTTAGATTTGAAAATTACACATAATAAAACACCTCAAGATTATGGTGAGATGTCTACCACAAATCCACAATGGCTTGTGGTCATCATGTCACCCTACTCTTTAGGTTGGCAACTTATCCTATACATGTCCACCTATCATAGTGTATGTTGGAAATCCCAATTGGAATGGGATATTCACAAGTATATGTTCTATGTATTCAATCTAGGTAGTTGAGACACTACAACAAAGTTACTCCCAAATGACATTTGTCTAGCATACTTACAACATCTACCATATTTTCTGTTGTAGTAATTGAACCAAGTGCTCAAACTTTTCAACAAAGTTTGAAAGTCTTTTCCCATAGTGAACTAGTAATCAACAATTTTAAGACAATAGAAAATGACTCATATCCCAATCCATGGTTATAGGGGAAACGGTCATAGGTCACTAAATTTACTATAAATAACAAAAAAAATTCTATTTTCTTCTATAAATAGTAAATTTTTCGATTTTTTGGGGAATAAAAAAATTTGGGCGAGTTTTAAAAAAAAATAATGTTTTCAAGGCTCCCCGCTCGCAGCTCACAAGCTCCCCACTCCAAGCTCGCATGCTAGTGTCGTTGCCTAATTAGCTACAAGTCTACTAGAAGACCATCTTATCCAAATTTCAACTCAAAATTTGTTTTTTGGGGTTCTAAATAGTACTAAAAACCTCCAAATTGGCAAGTGTGACATTGAATCGAGGTCTATTTTTGGATAGTAAATTATTTTTGGAAATTATGAAAAAAATTAGAAAAAGTGTATGATAGTTATGAGTACCTTCTCTATAAATCTTGAGTCATTTGGAGCAAAAACACAAAAGTTATGGGCAAAAAACTAATCAGCACACTCTATGTGACACAAAATAGGACAAGTATTTCTTGCATTCACCCTTGTGTTGTTTCTTAGATGGTAAGTGAGCATAAGCAAGACAACCGAAAATCTTGAGATGTCTAAGATCAGGTTATAATGATGTCCAAAGTTCGTAAGGCATCATGTTGTCAAGGGCAAAAGTATAAGAGCAATTTTGGAGGTAGTAGGAAGTATGAATAGCTTCGGCCTAGAAGGAATTACTTAATTGGGGAGATTTTCAGCATACTACAAGAGGACTCAACGAGCGTCCTGTTTTTCCTTTCAAAAATCCCATTTTGAGTGGGGTTATATGGATTTGTAAGTTGTCATTGAATGCCTTCATCTAGACAATATTTGTTAAAGTAATTGGAGGTAAATTCACCACCATTGTTAGAACAAAGGATTAGAATCTTTTTATTAGTATGTTGTTCAACTAATGTTTTGTATTGTAAGAAGTAAGTCATAGTAGCAGATTTCTATTGAAGGAAATAAATATGAGTTTAGCGGAAAAAATCATCCATGAATAAGAAGAAATAGGGTGTGCCCCCCTAGTGATGGGGTATGCATCAATCCACACAAGTCTGTGAATTAACGCCAAAACCTTAGTGGCCCTAGTAACTGGGTCTTTAGAATAAAGTTCTTTTCTTTGCTTGCCATAAATACAGCCTTCGCATATAGGTAGCAAATTTTTAATTGGAGGTAAGCCGACACGCAAGGAATGATCGTGCATGTTGCTTAAAGATCGCAGATTTGAACAGCAAAGGTGATAATGCCAGCGGATCGTCTCAATTTCAAATTTAGTGAGACTAGTTTTGATGCTAGTGGCACTATAGCCGGAATTAGAAGCTTCAACACATGTTCCGAGGAAAAATAGATTCCCATCTTTGGGAATATTGAGAATCATTTTCTTAGGGGAAACTAGGGAAATTATTGTAATAACACATTGATCATAGGTGAATAAGACATTGGTTTGTCTAGTAGCAGTGATTTGGGTCACTGAGAGCAAATTCTTGGCAAGCCCTAGAACAAACAGTACATCTTTGATGAGTAACGTTTGTCTTGTAAGAAGTTTAATAGAATAGAACCAAATTTGACGGCGTTGTGGGAGCTATTATCACCCATCAAAATAAGTTGTGGAGGGTTCAAAACTTGGTAATCCAGAAATAGAATCTTCATGGATGACATATGTTGATTGGTGCCTAAATCTAAATACTAGGATTAGGAAGAAGCTTGAGTTACCATTGCAGAAAATAGATGAATTCATTTGGATCATTTGTTGTAATATTATTAACATGAGGCTTGAAATTATGCATATCTCGTTTATTCTTCCTACAATCTGGGGCTTTGTAGCTCAAAATACCACAATAGTGGTAGATTATAGTTGCTGGAGATTGGCGATTTGAAGATGAGGGACATGGAAAGGAAGATGTCGTTGCAGGATTCCAAGAATAACTGGACTTTTACAATTGGCCAGGTTTGGAGGAAGAAAGTTTAATAAATTTTCCTTTCACATAAAATGCACTTGATTGTGTAGTAGTAGACTTAGATAAGTTGATAGAGTTTTGTTGTAGGATATTGGAAATCAAATCAATGAATGACAAATTTGAAATTCCACCTTAAATGGTTATAAAAGCACTCCAGGAATTGGGTAATGCGCCAAGTAATAAGTTAACTTATTGTGAATCCATAAATGAACATCCTAAAGTTGCAGCCTCTTGTAGTGTAGATTCCCATTGTTCAATGAAATTGATTACATCATCAAATTTAATTCATTTGCATATGATAAAGTTGTTTACAAATATATACTTGAGAGGCTTTGTTCAATTTTTCATAAAGTTGTTTGATGCAATCCCAAACAACTTTAGAAGTAGTGGGTGGGTGAAGAGCAATTAACTACTTTTCACCTCAATGATGCAAAATATCTAACCAAGCTTTAGAGTCCTTGAGTTTCTAGGTTGTTAGGCCTGTAGGATCTCTAGAAGGTGGGGCAACTTTGGTGCCATCCACAACGCTCCATAATTCAAAGCAGATCAAAAGCATCTTGAGTTTTATATTGCATGTGGCATAATTCCTAGCACTAAGAGCTAGTGTTGAATAAGCTCAAGGAGCTGAGCTTACGGCAAAAGAAGCAATTATTTCAAAGTTCTTAATAAACCATAGGAGGTTGAAGAAAATTTGTATTAACAACAAAAAAGTGAGGATTCAATTCATCAAATTGAACTAATGATTCAATGTAACTAGCTGGTGCATCTCCAACTCCATACATGAGGTTCGCAACTTCCAATTGCTCCTCCACCGTTTGTTGTTCTTCCACAATTTCTGGTTCAATGAATGTAATAGGAAGCTGAAAGAACCCGTTTATCATACGTAGGTTGTTTTCAATTTCAGTGCACTCTTCTTCGACAATTGGTAAGCCGAAAGCATCTTTTCTAGAGCATGCAACTCTGGGAGTAAAATGTTGAAAAGTAGTATATGATTTAGGCTAATTATTAGGGACTCAATTTAGTCTAGTGTGAAAGGTTATGTAAATAGGATATAACCCTTCATGAACATTTACGACTTTTAAGTCTAGACCATTTGGTGTATTGTATAAAGGGAGTTTTTCCCTACCATGATTATGAACAGTTTTACCACTTGTTTTGCAATGTTCTTCTTCCTATTGTTCTTACCATGAGAAGCTTGTAGAATTTTATCATGGTATTAGAGCTAGGTTTAGTGTTTGAGCGAAATGTGTTATCCTTCGCAACCTGCTATTGAATGTTCTAATGAAGAAGTCTTCAATTTATTTATCAAGGATGATGAAAGAGAAGAAGTTGAAACTTAACTTCCACTTATCAATACATTTACCAATTACCAATGCATTTTTTCAAATCTCCTTAGAGGAATTTTCAATTCCTCCAAGTGAAGACTTTGAAGAGTCTTTTCATCTTACTCATCAAACCTATAGAATTCAAAATGCTCCCAAAGCCTTTATGAATGCATTACTTCATTTTAATGAAACTAATCATGAATTATTAATTGACAATGTAATAGAAAAAATTGAAATTCAAGTTTAAAATCTGAATTTTGAATTTGAAATTCAAGCAATCTTATGACAAGATAATTAAAATTAAAACATAACAAAAACACCATCATGGTTTCAACATCCCTTGATGTACATCAAATTAATCAATTTGATAGTGAGAATTTCTACACATGGAAAATTCACATGGAGATGATGCTTCTAGACAAAGATTTGTTTGGACATACAAACGGCACTAATGTGTGCCCAACAACACCGGCAAATCAAACAACATGGGACAAGAAAGACAACAAAGCAAGAGCAAATATTTTACTTGGGTTAAAAGACTCCCAACTTTCTCTTGTAAGTAAATGCAAAACTGCAAAGGAAGTTTGGGATACATTAAATAGTGTTTATGAAACAACTCATGCTCAAACCAAGATGCATTACAATAAGCAATTGTATGCATTGAAAATGTCCGAAGAGGACATAATGGCAAATCATATCAATACCTTCCATACACTAATAGATAACTTAGCTACTATGGGAATAAGTATACATGATAAAAATAGTGCCATCATACTTTTGGGAACTTTACCAGAGTCTTATGAAGGACTTGTAGTATCCATAAGTAGTCAATCTAATTTAACACTAGAAAGTGTTACCAATCTCTTGTTACAAGAGGAGATACGAAGAAAATTTGAAGGTAGAGTAATTGAGGATAAACCTCAAGTTTTATACTCTAATAAAAAAACCTTCAAAGGGAACCAAAGATTTTCAAAAAGAAAATTTACTGATACTAATAAAAATTCTTTCTTAAAAAAGAAAGGTAATTGCTTTTGTTGTGGAAAACCTAGACATTGCCAAAAAGACTGTAGGATTCACATTCAACAAGAAAAAGCGAAATCTGGTTATCAAGTCAACAATGTTTCAAACACTAAACTATTCAAGGTGGCCTTAGCAATTGAGGATACATCAAGTGATACTTGGTACCTCGACTCTGGCGCCACTCAACATATGATGCCACACTATGAATGGTTTGTTTCCTATACCCAACTTTTAACAAAAGACAAAGTTTATTTGGGTGATAATTCAAATCATGATATTGACGAACGAAGGACTATCAAGGTTATTTTAGATAATAGGGAAGTGAAAACAATTGAAAATGTCCTTTATGTTCCAGCCTTAAAGAAAAACTTAATATCAATAAGTAGTGTTGCAGATGCTGGATATAGAATAGAATTCACAATGGATTCATATCACATAAGGGACAAAGAGGGTAAAATAATAATTAACTTAGGTAAAAGGGAAGGTAACCTATATAAATTAGGTAACTCAAATACCTATAACCAAAGCTTGTGACATGTAACAAGCCAAGACCACTTTACCAATGTAGAACTATGGCATAGAAGGTTGGGTCATCTTAATTTAAATACATTAAAATCAATGTATAAAGGTGGACTAGTCCATGGACTTGAAATTCGGTCTCCAAATTTCAAGACACCATTATGTAAAAGTTGTTTAGAGGGCAAACAACATTGCCAAAAATTTCCCAAGTGGGGCGGCTAGAGAACTATTGTTCTTTTAGAACTTGTTCATTGGAACATATGTGGTCCCATTCAAACTTATTCCCATGGAGGTGCAAAATATTTTGTGACATTTATTGATGACTTTTCAAGAAAATGTGTTGTTACATTTTTAAAAACTAAAGGGGAGGTCCTAGATGCTTTTAGGTCTTATAAAGCCAAGGTAGAGCTACAAATAGGAAATAAAATAAAAACATTAAGGACTGACAACGGCGGTGAGTACATGTTAGGAGCGTTTCAAAATTTTTGTTTAGACAATGGCATAGTTAGACAAACAATTGTTCCATATACCCTTGAACAGAATGGAGTAGTTGAGCAAAAAAATCACACCATCATGGAGTGCATTCGTAGTATGTTAAGACAAACAAATCTTCCAAATGTATTTTGGGCAAAAGTAGTGTCTATAGCTATGTACTTACAAAATAGAATAATTACCTCTACTTTAAAAAATAAGACCCCTGAAGAAGTTTATACTAGTAGAAAACCCACTATAGCTCATTTATGTGTATTTGGAAGTCGAGTCTTTACTCATATCCCAAAAGAAAAGAGACAAAAATTAGACCCCAAAAGTCTTGAGAGTATTCTCATTGGCTATGATGAGCATGTTAAAGGACACCTCTTGTATAACCATACAACAAAATTTGTCATTATTAGCCATAGTGTAACTTTTGATGAAAATACTCAAAATCAAGGGGGAGTTCTTCAAATAAGAGACACTACATTTTTTGAGTTACAAACCCCTTTATAGGAGAATGATCAAATTCAAAGTGTTGATGAAGATATTACTTCCAATGACCAAGAACTGCATGATGTCCCTCATGAGGACCTAGTAGGCCATGAAAGCCTTAATGAACTAATGAAGACAACTTATAGTTCTACAACTTTGAAATCGAGTTCTTTGATCCCGAAGATGGAGTTCAACTACTTCTTAGAAGGTCTACAAGGGAACGATGCCCGTCTCAACATATGCTCGAGTCTTTGAGTTATACTGAAGTATTGCTCTCTTACCAAGGTACAGAACCACAAACTGTTACAGAGGCTTTGAGTGGTCCCTACACTCGTCATTGGCAAAAAACTATGGATGATGAATTTAGCTCTTTACTTAAAAATAAGACATGGACCCTTACCACCTTACCACCTAATCATAAAACTATTAGGTGTTAGTGGATATTTAAAATTAAGTATAAAGCTAATGGAGAAGTTGATCGCTTTAAAGCATGTCTTGTTGCTAAAGGGTATTCTCAAGTCAAAGGGATAGATTCTCATGATACATTTTCCCCCATTGTTAAAATTACTTCTCTTAGACACTAGAAGAAAACCTTGTTGGTTTCAACAAAATCTAGATGACGCGAAATGGAGTTTTTTGCCAAAAAACTCCATTTCACGTCACCTAGATTTTGTTGAAACCAACAAGGTTTTCTTCTAGTAAGACTCCTTTTTGCAATTGGAGCCTTTCTTGATTTAGAAATTCATCAAATGGACGTCAAAACGGCTTTCTTAAATGGAGATTTGATTGAAATTATTTACAAAGATCAACCAGAAGGATTTATTTCTAAAGGTCAAGAAAATCTAGTGTGTCTTCTTGCCAAAGGCCTATACGGTCTCAAACAAGCCCAACGAGCTTGGAATATAAAAAGAAATTCTTCCCTTACCCAAATTCAATACTTTATTCAAAGTGATGCCGATACCAACATCTACATTAAGAGGGCGGGAAAGTCATATGTTCTTTTAGCTTTATATGTAGACAATGCTATTTTATTTAGCAATGATTTACAATTGTTGATTCATAGCAAGCATGTCTTGAGTCAACAATTTGAGATGAAGAATCACAAGGAAGTTCATTATTGTTTAGGGTTGCAAATTATACATGATAGGGTCAAGAAAATAATTCATTTGAGTCAAAAAATAAATATTGAGGATGTACTCAAAAGATTTAATATGACAAACTGAGAACCTTCTATTACACCTATGGAAGCAAACATCAAATTATCAAAAGAAATGTGCCCTAAAACAATGGATGAAAAAGATTTTATGGCCAATATACCCTCTAAAGTGTTGTGGTTTTTTTGGTGTATGCAATGGTTTGTACATGGCATGATATTGCCTTTGCGGTAAGAACTGTCAATCAACATTTGGAAGATCCAAGTATTAAATATTGGAGTGTAGTCAAGCGAATTCTCCGATATCTATGAGGTACCACTACTCATGGTGTTTCTATGGACAAAGAACCCATGAACAAGATCTTCAAATCACCGGGTATTGTAATGTAGATTGGGTTGGGGATGTGGACGGCAAAAATCTACAATAGACTATTGTTTTCTACTTAACAATAGAGCTATAAGTTGGCACAGTAAAAAACAACCAATGGTGGCCCTTTCAAGTATTGAGGTTGAATACATGGTTGCCACTAATGCTATAAAAGAAGCCATATGGATATGACAATTTTGTAAAGATATTGGATTCAACCAAACCAAAACAACTACAATTTTATGTGATTAGAAAATTTGTATAGCTTGAACTCCAAATCCCAAGTTCCATTCAAGAGCAAAGCACATCAAGATTCATCATCACTTCGTTCAAGAAAAAGTACTAAGTGGAGATGTGGAAGTTAAGTACTGTACTACAATGGAGCAATATGCAGATTTTCTTACAAAAAGTTTACCCCAACCAAAACACAATTTATGTAAATTCAATCTAAGAGTTCTTAATACACAAGAATAGTGTAGCCTAAATTCTAAACTACAAGGGGAGTGTTGAAAAGTAGTATATGATTTAGGCTAATTATTAGGGACTCAATTTAGTCTAGTGTGAAAGGTTATGTAAATAGGGTATAACCCTTCATGAACGTTTATGACTTTTAAGTCTAAACCGTTTGGTGTATTGTATAAAGGGAGTTTTTCCCTATTATGATTATGAACAATTTTACCACTTGTTTTGCAATGTTCTTCTTCCTATTGTTCTTATCATGAGAAGCTTGTAGGATTTTATCATAAAATTTAAACACATGGTTAGATCGATAATGGCCCTGATACCATATTTGTAATCTGCATAGTAAATACATACAACGAATGCACACACAGGACATGCAAAAGAAGTGTTTCATATAATATAATAATGGTAATGAGTACAGGATCACAAAACTTATATCTATGAATCACTTAGTTTAACCAAGAGCTATGACTCTAGATCTTCTAGAAAGCTACATCGATTCATCTCTAAGCTGACTAGATTAATTTATCATAATAATCTGAAGCACCACATATCATACCTTATTTGACTTGCTTCAATTCAACCACTCACGTCAGTCGATCCATCGGACCAAGGAAATCAAAACCATGGAATAATCATACGTCGAACTCGCCGACCAACCAATTCAACCGAAAATGAATATCCTTCCTTCATCAACGATTAATTAATTAAAGGATTCACCTCTTAGGATTAGAAATCTTTGCATGAATTTGGACAATTTTCCCTAGTTTGAAACTCACTGGAACATATGCAATACCAGTACTATAGTGTTGAGATTTGTGTGCATGGTTTTGGAGCTAGAACAAATCTTTTGTACCCTGCGATGATATAAACTTAATATACAAAAACAAAACAATGAGGGTTTTGGAGGTGGGGAGCAATTGTGCGATCCGAGATGTGATTTGAACAAACAGGTTGAATTAAAGATCAAAGATCTTGTACACTATCATTGCAAGGTATGGGTTTCATTCAACTTACACTAGCTACTTAGGTTGTGAATTGTTTGTTTCACAAGTCATTATGTTGGTGAATTTTTGTCAACATGCAGTATGGAATTGTCTAGCAGCTTGTGCACCCGTACTATAGACTACATCGATTATCACATTGTTGTGACGTATTTCTACCTATCTAGAAAAGCATAAGGCTTCTAGCTATAATAGATGTTTGTGAAAAAAGAAAAAAAATCCCAATGAACAAGGAAACCCTAAATCCAATACCAAGTCCCACTCACAATAACTAATTACAATATGTATCCTATATATAACACTTGCTTTCGATGAAAATAAACTTACTATTGCTTTAGCAAGTTCACTCTCACTTGCAACCCTCAATGGAACTTCAAAGAGACTTTCCTATTGCTTTAGCAAAGTCACTTTTACCCACAACCCTCAATAGAACTCAAAAAAAGAAAACAACTCTCACTAGAACACAAAAGAAAAAGCAATTTTCAATAATACAACCTTCAATGATAAATATATTCACCCTAGGAAAGATTCAAGATTGGATTAATGAAAGAAGCAAGTACTTTAAGTACCCACACAAGGAACTTAAAGCTACAAACAATATGGGACAAATGCCCTATCTTCCTACAAACAACTTAAATAGTCACCAACCTTCAATTTTCACCCAACAAGCCTAATTACCTTACTATTTGGAAACAACATAGAAGTATAAAGATGTCTATCTCTTAGCTAGTAAACAACCCACATCACAACAACGTGTCTTGTAATTAAAACTTATCTAGAATTCAATTCATCCGATTACATAAACTGATTAAGCACACTCCTCAGTGAAGTCTGTGCATGGTTTCATTACCTCCACAAGTGTTGGTGGCGTGAATTTGTCAGGGTTTGCTACAAATGAAGCTAATGATTTAGTTACCTAGCTAGAGAGGCATGCATGCTTTGGAAACGAGGTTTGAATGTGAAGAAATTTGTGGATAATTTCTTTCTAAGAAAAAGAGCTATATCATGCTTGGTGACCTGGGACAATATCGCTACACAATGCTCTCAAGCCTCTTCGGTGAATGGAAGCAATTTTCAAGTCCATTTTATTTCTAATGGTGAAAATTACATCTCTATCTAGGATGCCCAATCGTGGGTAGACAACTCCTATCATAATAAAACTTATTTATGAAAACTTCAAATGCATAATAAGCTACTCTAAGGGTTTATGATTAGAAAATAAAACCTCTCATGTGAAAGTACCTTAAAAGACAAATTCAATGATATAACATTTAATAAAAATAGAAATGTATTATATAAGTTACAACAAATAATAAGTAAATAATAAATCAAATCATAAATATAGGTGTGCTCATCCAAAGGTCGAGCCATAATTTACAATAATTAATAATAATTCAATAAATTTTATTTTATTATTTAGGTTAATGTAGGTGTTCTAGTATTTTATATGAGACAATAGTAGGATTATGTGTACTTCTTTTTTCTAAATATGATATTTTGTCTTATAAAATTTGAGTTCTTATATTATTTTACCTTAGCTTCTTTTTCAAAAAAATTATTCATAATATTTTTTCACTTATTATAATTACATAATCAGCTTGAAAATGGATTTATGATCTAAGCACCCCTGCAGATTATAGTATAGTTGCTTACTCAGGCACCTAATCACCCACTAGGCCACCATGAAGTCTACCAATGCTGAATCCCAAGTGCCTCTGCTACACGATCAAACCAAAACCTCCAATAAGCTAGAACAAGAAGCTGCACCCAAATCACCCTTCTACACAAGACCCTAAAGACCGTACCATGACTCCACCTTCACCTTCCTGTTCCTCGTAGTCATCCTCACCACCTTCACATTCAACATCATCGCCTCCATACGCATAGACACCCTCAACATAGACACCAAGCTTTGCCTTTCAAACTACAACCCCACCATCAGCAAATGCAAAATCACACAACAGAAGGCTCCTAAGGCTTTGCATTTGGATCCCAATTCTAATTCTGCACTTATAGACTTCTCCTCCCTTTTGCTCTTTGCTTTAGTACAAACAATCCCATTCAGCCTCTTGTTCGTCTCCCTCTTGCATCGTTACATATAGACCTTGGTTATATTGTTTGTGTCCATCATGTCCCAACTCCTCCTCAGCTTAAGTGTCTTGGGAGGTCTTTTGGGAGGTCTTTGGTTGTTTTCATGGTGTCACGATGTCCTCGAAGCCTGGGGAGTGGTGATGCCCAGGAGTATGCAGATTTTTCACTTGGTGTTTGTTTTGTTTACATCGGCTTAGATTGGTTATGGGCTCTGGAGGGACTTCATTGGAAGCGTTGTGGAGAATGGAGTTGAGATGATGAGAATGGCGACGGGGTTTTTGAAGGAGTATTTTGTGCTCTTGGTTGTGAATCCGGTGTTGTTGATGGGGTGGATGGTGTTGGTAAATGGACTGATTTTGACGTTAATACATGTGGTATGCGTTCAATGTTGGGAAAATAGTACCAGATATTGATGTTGTGAATGATCCGAATAAGGGATGTGAGCTTGCCACTGGAATTCTTTGTTGTTGTGAAGAGCATCCGGGATAGGTCTACACTTATATTACTTTTGGAAATAAGTTATACATTGTTTGAGCACTCCGAAAGCTTTCTTTTGGTTCAGTTGTGGGAGTCTATATTTTTGTTTTGGGCGTTATACTTTTGGATAGTTTTGAATAATCTGGTTGATCCTACTGCTCAGGAAAATCATGTAATTTGCACTAGTTTTTGTATTAGATTGTAACAATTGAGTGAGAGAGGGCTTTTATATACTGAAATTTGGAGAGACTGTTCATCAATGAAAAGTTGGTAAATGGTTATCTCAATGTATGTATTCTGGTATCGCAGGCTTCATGACTTTTGGGGTGCTGATGGTGTCAATGGTTCTTCACCATTCAATAGTGAGCAGCAATGATTGGAAAAAACCACCAGCTAGTTCAAAGTTAGCTGGTGGATTTGGGAAAAAAACCGGTTGCATTTTGAAATTAAAGGATGCTAAACCGGGAAGAAATTTCAAGAACTGGAAATCAACCGGTGCCACCTAAAATTTGGAGGATATGTAACCGCTTCGTTAAAATATTTGGGGGATTTCAACTGCCTTGCCAAAAAAATTATCGTCTAATACCCAACTAATGAAGATTTTTGTTGCCACCGGATATCAACCTCTGCGAAGTGCACCTGTGCTAAACTGCCAATGCCTCAAAACTGAAATTTTGATTATTGAAAATAAATAAATAAAAAATAGAAACCTTACCTACTCGTAGTCGCAGCTCGCAGCCCGCCGCAGCACAGCGGCTCCCGTAGCTGCTAGGGGGCCCGCAATTGCCGCACTGCCTAGAGTACCTGCGTGCGTGCCGAAGGTCACGCCTTGCAGTTGCAATAGCACAGCAACAATCCCGCCTAGCTACCCAAGCAACACATGCCAGGCAGGTGAACATTGAGTAGTTGCGCCCATCTTCCTCCGCAAGTCCACATAGTTCTGCTTTGAGTTTCATGAATCGTGACTCTCCTCCGTGGCTTCATCTCTCTTGAACTTCTGACTCCTAATTTTGCACTGCTGCCTCTACCTCCTTTCTCTGACTTGTTGCAGAGCTGCAATACTACTGCCTTTTGTTTTGAGACTTGTTACTGCCTCTGGCTTTTAGACCTGCTACCTTTGGCTTTGAGGCTGACTGCTGCCTCCTGCTTTGAGACCTGGTGCTAATTCGTTGGTGTGAATTGGCTACGCTGTGGAGCTGTTAGTATTGACTGTGGTGATCATTATTGGTGTTGAAGTGCACAAGTGTTGTTGAAGTGCTCAATTTTAGCTCCTTTTGCAAGCTTCAGAGAAGAATATCTCACCTTCTATTTTTTTGTTTTGTTTCTAAGTTATTTTTGATGGCGAAGAGACAAAAGACCATCAAAGATATGTTTTTTAAGGCCAGATCTACTAGAGACTTAGTGGATCGTCAAGGATCTAATGTTTCTTCACCCATCACACCTTCAAGCAAAGAATGTAATGACATTGAAAAAGCTAACTTAGAGTGGAAAGATTCTTGATATGAATTATATGATTGGGTGGAATTTCATCGTGATTTGGGGAGGGTTTTTTGTAAGGTTTGTAAAGAGGGTGGGGATAAATTTGCATATGCCACCGAGGGTTCTACGAACATTAAAATTTCCGCATTGCAAGACCACAGTAAAATAGTAGAACATTGAAAACTAGCTTGGGCTAAACATGGGGGGCAAAAAGCTTTGCAAAAGGTTGTTGCAACTGCAAATCATAGTTGTGATGAAGCAATGGTGTCCCTATTTAGGACCACATATTTTATGGGGAAGGAAAGTCTTCCTTTCCACAAGTTTCCAAGTTTATGTCACCTCCTTCTTTCTTGTAAAGCTCCCATTAACGAAAAAATTTACCATGATGAAAAATCTTGTGTTGAAATGGTCTTTGGTCTCTCTTCAGTTGTTCAAAAGAAAGTGCTAGAGAGAGTGAGGGATTCTAAATTTTATGGCTTAATGATTGATGAGTCTACTGATATTTCTGTGAAAGGACACCTTGTACTTTTTGCTACTTTTTTAGAGGCCAGTCTTCCTATCACTTCTTTTTTGGGATTATTGTGGATTGAAGATGGAAAAAAGGATTCCAAGATGATATTTGACACTCTTGTGGTGGCCACAAAGACATGGGGATTAAATCTTGATAATTGCATTGGATTTGGATTGGATGGAGCTTCCACCATGGTCCGGAAAAATACAAGTGTGGCAGCTCGATTAAAACAAGTGAATCCCTTCCTCACTTCAACTCATTGTGTAGCTCATAGAACCAATCTAGCTGCATTAGAGGCGTCAAAGAACGAAGCTTGTAAAGAAATGTCTTCTATAGTGGATTCTATGTTAAATGCATTGGCTTCTCACTTCAAAAAATCATCTAAAAGGAAATCTGCCTTACAAACCCTTCAAAATGAACTAAATGATTCACAAAAAACCTTAAAAAGGTACCATAAAATCTGGTGGTTGTCTAGGTGGCAAGCTGTGACAACTTTGTGTGATTCTTTGGAATCAGCCCTCATTTATTTGCATGATAATTCTTCTAATGATGATATTGTCAGTCCTGACTTCTTTACTAAGTTGAGTGACTTCAAGTTCATTTATATTTTGTATTTTTTGGTTGATATTCTACACATGCTTTCGAAATTGTCCAAAATTTTTCAATCTAAACTTGTTGATATTTCCATTATTGGCTCTATTGTAAAAACAGAGATTGCGTCTATTAGAATGTGTTTCCTTCTTGATTCTTGTGACTTAAACCAAGATACATTCAATCCTAGTACAAGTTTTCATATCCTCCCCGAATTTGGACCCCCAGGTGGTTATCTTCGTTGCTTACCTAGTGAAATTAGGGGGTCCAAATTCCACATTGTTGAAATGACAAGGGATTCTACAAGCTCTAATCTAGAGGCTACCTTATCATTTCAAAAGTCCTATGCAGAAGCAATTTGTTTGGCTTTAGAGGTTAGGTTTGAAAATAATGATGTAATTGATGCTTTCAAAATCCTTAACCCTATTCACATGCCTCATAGGCAAATTGGTTTGGCATCATGGGGAGTTGTAGAAATGGATTTACTTTTGCAATAGTATGGGCAACAAAAAAATGTAGGAGGAAAATTTTTTCTTCCCTTGGTAGATGCAGCAGCTTGCAAGCAAGAGTTTTTTGCTTTCAAGTTGCAAGGGAGTACAGAGTAGATGGACAGAACTTTTGGAGATATGTGGGCTTCAATTAGTTGAAGTCCATCTTTGAAATTAAAGTACCCTAATCTACTAACTCTTGTTGAAATTGCTAAGTGTCAATGTGTGAGCACCGCAACGTGTGAAAGGACATTTTCAATGCAGAATAACATCAAGCAAAAACTACGAAATCGTATGACGACATCTAATTTGGACAGTGTCATGTGATTAGCCTTGGAAGGACCTGACAAAGACTATAACAACATAATAGAAGAAGCCATTGTCTTGTGGAAGAATTCTTCTAAGTTTCGCCATTTATATGCAAATCCTGAGCGATATCTTACAAGGGCAGCAGAAGAAATATTTGAAGAACATGAAATTGGTACTTCCTAAACTCTTTTGATTTCATGCAACCTTTTTATAACCATCCTCAACTCCATATTGCATGGGTTGGGAGGATCCTTGGCCTTCAAGTGGTGAAGGGCTTTGCCAGGTTCAATTCCTGCTAAGGATGCAATATTAATTAGTAGTTTCATTTCTATTTTTTTTTCTATATTTTATAGAAATTTTGCAATTTAGTCGGTGCCAATTTCAATTTGGAGGAAATTTTACGGTGAGAAATTGAAATTGGAGGAAATAAACCGGTACTTTTTGTGATTCAAAGGATGTAACCGGTGCCCATTGAAAAAAAAACGGTTCATTTTTGTGGAAGGAGGAAATCAACCGGAGGACCTCAAAAAATTTCCCAAACACTGGTAAGCAGCACTGTCTCACTTTGGTACTTTTCCCCTAAAGGCTCATCCGCCATTGGCAACATCAAGCGCTCATTAGGTAGAGATATAGTAACTTACTGCCTGACAAATTGATCTTTGTTAGTTAACCTCTGAAGGACCAAATGACCATTGAACGTATGCAGGTAATCTTAGGTAGGTTTGTATGAAGTCATTTTCTAATTGATGTTCTTCAAATTTTGACACAAGGTGTGAACATGTACCCCCTAAATGGGAATGTAATTATTTTTTCAATCGGGTGCCTAGATCAAAAGTTATGCTAGCCTACACTTTTCAGGCAGCATGTGCAAAACACCTCCTCTACTTCTGAAATTTGGCAGGTATGTAACTTACATGATATAAGATGCAAATGTCAAAAAAAATAACCATGTGTAGTGTAAAAATCTCAGTCTAGGAGGAGTTAAAGGCTATTGGCCTTGTTGGGCAAGGTTGAAAAAAAACTTTTTTGCCTAACTTCAAACGTCATAATCTTTCAATCCATGTGGTCAAAGTTTCTGAAATTTTTTCTACACATTCTCATAGTATTCAAATACAAATTTGTACAGTTGAATTTTGAAAAAAAAAAAAAAATTCATTTTTCTCTCATTGCTCTAAAAAGTGGCAGTTTTTTATAATTTGTGTCTAAAATGTGCCTTGGTCCTCTAGGGGTTAAGTATAATCATAGATAAGGTGATTGCTTGGTGAAAGTGTGACCTATTTGTAAGATGGAGGTCGCCTTATATATGCTTGCCTAAAGTGTTCAATTAGTATTTGTGAGAGACTATTGTTGATTTTGGATTAAAAGTAATTTAGCACTATGAGAATTAATAGTTTATTCATGAGGTACGACACCCGAAAAAAGCAAGCTAAGAGAAAATTGGGAATCCTTTTTTTGACTCCTAGATGGATTTGAAAAAAAGTCAAAAAGTTTCATAATAGGAACTATGTTGAAGTGTTGATTGGGATGATTTCAAGTGTAATAAATTTCCTTAAAGTTTAAGATACATGCATCTATAAGTGTCACTAATTACAACTAAATATAGTTACTATTGCTAAACATGAGTTACTTTTATTGGATCTTATTGACAATTGAGAAAGGATTTCAACACAATTTAGCATGCATTATTTGGACACTATAAATAAGTTAGGTGTCTCATATTAAAGTGTCACATTTTGGAGACTGGTGATTATGGGTGTACATACCTTCATGGACAAAGTACATCTCCATTATGTTTTCTAACCTAGTTGTAATGACAAGAATGCATATGGGCCATCATTTGGAACAACATGCAATTTGGGCACAATTGTCACAACATTGGTTGTTGTATTAGTGAAATTCTTTAAGGAGAAATTAAGTGACAAAGCATTAAAGAGCAATGGCCAAGGGATGATGTTAAGCATCCTCCAGGGATTGTTTTTATGGATGTCCCAATTTCTAGAGTGCTATCCTCAATTGCCTTCCATCTTTCTCAGCATTTGGGAGTCTTCTAAGAAGTTAGACCAAAATCTCTTGCAACAAACTTCACCAATTTCCACAGGTATGACTAATTCCTATAACTTTGTAGATGAAGGGCTTGTAGGGATGTCTTTCATATGTATTGTTCTTCAAACAATTGTTGTAAGTTGGTCCATTCAATGGTCATTTAGAACCTCTTTAATTAATAATTTGTGATCAATATTGTACTTGGCTATGAAGATTAGCGAAATATAATTCTAAAAATGGATGCCAAATGTTAGGGATTTTTTTCCTTTTCATTTAAATTTTATATAGAAAAAATAGGGATTTTGAAATAATATTCTTATGTTCTATATTTACTTGAATTTTTTTTCCAACTTTAAATAAATAAGTTGTCCCATATTTGGCATGAAGTATTGATCCGAATAGTTAGATACAATAATGGTAGTCTTGATAGTTTGAAGTTTAATTAGTTTGTTCATGCAAGCCCACACCCAAATTAAAGTATTAGTTTAACACTTGCATTTGACTGCCATAAGTTTGTTGGCCAAATCGTCAAGTAGACATTGATTCCATTTTCAAAAGCAAGGTTGATTTTAGTAATTAGGGGTTGTCACACCTTTTCCCCATTCTCAATCTTCAAAAAATGAGGATGTCACTCTCCCTTGAATTGTAGAGGGCCCATTCTTGAAAGATTGAAAAGTTTTTTTCTTCTCCTCTTGAGGTGAAAAATGGGCATGAAGACTTAGTTTTTCTATTTTTCTCCATTTCTTTTCATGTCTCTCTACTTCTCTCCATTTTCCATTGGCAAAAGGGGTGTCACACCTTCTCCATGGAAAAAGACTCCTATTGGGTTCTCCTTTCACTCTATACCTTCTTATTTTTCATAGAAGTTTCATTCTTGGAGAAGGTGTGACATCCCCTATTATTTAGGGTTGAGAAATTTACCTAGCTTTAGTACCTTATTATAGAAATTGAAGGAAAAAATTGACACATCACTCTTCAAGAATATTTTTTTTCAATAGATGCTAGAAATTGAAATATTTTGAAAATATTTCCCCCCCATCCAAACATCTTTTTTTTTTTGAGAAAATAATTTTCCAAAAATTTTGGCTTCTATTTTCAGAATGATTTGTTGCAAGCTCAGCCTACCCTCCAACCACTATAATGCGAATGAGGTGATGTGGCTAAATTTGATTAGATTTGAATGTTAGAGTTATTGTTTGTTTATGTTGGAGGATTATGAATTGCCGAAGTATTTTTCAAATGTATTGGTTTGGGTGAAATTATTGATTGTTGTTGGATGTTGTTTTCCCATAACAATGGTAATAGGATATTTGCTCGCAATATTTTTTGTGATGAAGTCAGGGTTTGTTTGTTATGCAATGGAGAGGGATGTTAGGATGAGAAGCAAAGTTCTAAATGAATAATTTCCCCCAAAAAGCAACAAATGGAGGGTGCCTATTTGAATGAAAGCAAAACTTAGAAGTTTTAAGCTTTGCACATGTGGACCTAGGGACAACAAAGTTGATGTTGAAGAGAATATGATTATCATGAAGATGCACATTATATATCTTTGAGACTATGACTATAATTTTGATATTTGACCTTAATTTTGTTTATGCACAATTGTAGCTTTTCAAAGGCACAAGCTAAATCTTTGAGTGTTTAGTTGCAAATAGGAAGCTTCTTTACTCAAATTAGACCAAGTGTGGGTCTTAAAAGCTTGGTCTATGCAAACTATTTTTTACTAGTGTTGTTATTTAAGAAACTTATCAATGAAAATATTTCATGATTGGCAATGTTTCAAATTTTTTTCTTTCTTTTTTCCTTGAAACACATGAACCATTTCCAATGATAGAAGAAACAATATATAGAACCAGAGGAGCCAGTCCCTAGTGAACTCAGAGTTCCATTGCTTTTGTACTATGCTTGCCACTTTTGATTACACAATCACCTTTCGAGAAAAGTAGGCATGAATTATCAAAAGGTTACACATGTCGTTTTTCCATTTGAAGATAACTGTTAAAATAAATTACCAAAGGAGTGCACTAGTACGGTTAGTTTTTAAACTTCAAAATTTTCAAAAAAATTATTCAGATAATACACTCAGAAGAAAAACTCCAAGGTAAAGAAGAAAAGCTTTGAGGTAATGTTGACAGACTTCCAAAAACCTCACAAATTGCTGAGAACCTCGAATCAGAATAGTTCATATCAAAACATGTACAATTTTGTCTACACTAACATCCTCGTGGCTCCTGAAGTCTACAATACGATGAAAGCAAATACCTCAATAGGAAGTTCCTGTAGTATAAGGGTATTAATGAGGCATATCTGTTGAACAAAACACATGTGACACAAATTTCAGATTCAAAGATCCTGTTAAATAACTCAACCCCAATGACCCAAGCAAGCAAAAGCTGCAGAATTGACGTAATTCATAAAGCATGAGTTCCACAGAATATGATAACGTGATCCAAAGAGGCAAAGTTCTGTATTTCACGAGGAGAGGAGGCTAAAAAATAATTTTTTACGCAATTGACAAGGAGATTAGAATAAATATTGATCTCAATGAATTAAAGCAAGAATTGAAGAATACATGTTGTTTACTTGGAGACAGAAGAAGGAAATTTTGAGTGTGAGCTTGCCGCAGCATTATAGATTACAATTGATTACAGTCTTAAGGTAATCTACTTCTGCTATCATTTCTGAGGAGGTTTATTTGTTATCACTCACTTCTTTTCCTTCAAAAAATGATTCAAAATATATTGAACAACTCTTCTTGTACTCAAGATGAAGTCAAGAATTAACCAACTGATCTTATGGAGCAAGATCTTCGGCTCATCTAGTAAGATACAATTCTCTGATCGCCTCTCATAACTTTCTTCACATGACTTGAAGCTCTACAAAATTTTGTTCAGCCACTAGAATTGTGAAGCATTACAAGTACAACGATCCTCTAACATCAAATTCCATAGTTTACACCATAGTCGAAGAATAGACGAACAGCTTAAACCCTAAAGATCCAAGGTAACAATTATGTCCTCGCATCTTGCTGTATTTACAGTGTCATTCACAGGTTTGGTGAGACCTGTAAAAGATGCAACTTAAAAGTAACCAAAATTCTATTGCTTTAAACCATGGATGAATCAAATCTTACAAAAACATTCCTAACATTGACGCAATACGACATGTAAGTTAATGTAAAAGAATAGAAAATTCCTTTGACAATATAGGGTTTCACGAGGGTTTGCACCATTCAGCGCTGCTTGCAACTCACACATCACTCAAACCTGACACTCCTAAAAACAAGCACTCACACCCGAATAGTCCTCCTTGCATTAACCCGTTTCGGGGACATTCAGAAAATAGGATTTATGGAATACCAAGTTCATCAAATATTATAATCTCAAAATCCACACAGTGGATTTTCTTACAAATTGTAGATTCATACTCATCAGTAAGTTGGCTTCAAATCTCGACCATGAAAACTTTAGTAACCAAGTAGTTCTCAAATTATTCTGGATTTTCTAGATCTAACAAAAAAAAGCTCCTCACTTCTTTTGTTCTCTTTGTGCCACTCAAGGGTTAACTAACATCAAACTTTCTCTAGAATTGACGATTTGAGAAAAAGAACTATATGTACTATTTGGAAGAATATTTTGGAATTGGTATAATTACAAATAAAAGTTCTAGACTGCGAGTTTTGGATTCCATCCATATGGTTGGATTCATCAATGCCATCATCAATATTTTTTTAGAAATTTTGAAAGGAAAATTTGAAAATTCATTCTAAATTCAATTACAAGCAAAATATTATCATTTTAAATATAATTTGTTGGAATGGAATTGAAATGAGGTTCTCTTTACATGGTGATTTTTTGAAATTTTTGTGTTCTCAACATCTATAATCTCATTTTTGCTAATCCAATTTTGAACTTGAGTAAATGCAATTTTGGCTTAGCTAACCACTTGACATACTTGCACATTTGTAATTTTAGAAAAACAATGTTATTTGATAACACCAAATCCAACCGTTAGATAGGACAACAACTTGATAAAGTATTTCCACAAATTAAGATGGCTTTCATCTGAGCAGTAATGAGTATGAAACTTGAGTTTCAACTTGTTCATTGTCTAGAAAGTGGGTGTTGGAGCGCTTAGGGATTAAACTCCTACGCCCTATTCATAAGCATCAATCATCAAGGTAGCAATGATCAATGGCTAAAGTTTTTTACCTTTGCAATGAAAGATCGATGGTAGTGGATGGGGACTTGAAATTGTTTTTCGGGGAAGTTCTATTTATTTGTGTTCAAATCAATCGCTGGATTTTTTTTTTTTTTAAGTGCAAGGGGCAAAGCTAGGAATGTTGCCATTGGCTTTTGGGTTCATTGTCATTGTTATTAGAAACTCCATGAACTGAGATTGACACGGTAGGTTTCAATGTAACCCACTCCTAACCTTGTTTGATTATAGTCATATAGTGATGGCAAGATGCTAAACCCATCCCACGAAGTAGGGTATGCAAGGTGAAGTTACCCCTGGGAAAAAACAGAGTTTTATTTATTTTTCACACATGATAGGATTTGCAAATTTTGAATTCATATATTTGCAATTGAGAGGCCCCCAATGAGTAAGGAGAGATAAAGAACATTGAATTAACATAACACAAAATAGAGGACTTTTTTTGTACAATTACCCTGCCCAACATAAAATTCACCCTACGTGGCCCACTTCGTGGGACAGGTTTAGCGTCCTGCCTATCAAACTGAACCCCCTATCTAACTAGGGTAAGGTAGGGCTGTTAGGTCGGTCCGTAGGTCGGTCGGTCCAAACTTTGTTTTCGACTCTCAAGGACTTCGACCTTTGTTTTCGACCTTCGACCCCCTGTTTGCAGCTCTGTTTTTGAGAATCCTTCCGCCGGGCTGCCATTGGGGAGCTTTTGCTTACAATTCTCACTTCAATTTTGGTTTCTGACTTCGTTTCAGGGCTCATCGATATAGCAATTGACTTTCTCATGGTTTGAGGTCATTTCACCTTTCCTGCCGACCAGGGAGGTGCACAGGTTCACCATGGCCGGGGCGGAGCAGGAGCGGCCTGTTTTCAAAGTGCCTCCTCCTCGCAAATCCATCCTAGGTAAGTACTCCATCTTTTTCAGTGGAAGGATCTCGCGCAATTGATGAGTATTGTTGTTCTTCCTGTTTTTGTTTGAATTCTAGGGTTTCGTTGTGATTGAGATTGAATCTTATGTGATGTTGTTGATAATAAAATTTTAGGTCTCGATTCATTAGCGCGTGCCAAACGAGCAGCAGATACCGAGAAGACAGGGATTGTGAAGAGAGTGCACTACCTGTCCGTTGCAGCAAATCAAGCTGAGGAGGCTGAGAGAACAGTAGAGAGAGATGGCGAGGAAGAGACTCCGGCAGTGAGGGAGAATCCTTCTGCTGCTGGAACTCGCAAATACAGGGAGCGAGCACAAGAAGATAGCGACCAACCGGGAGATAGTGACCAGCGCTCTGATAGGTATGAAAGAAGTGGCAGCCAGGATAGGCGCAGTGATGACCGGGATGGTGACAGATATGAGTCGAGATATGAGTCCAGGTCTGAGTCGAGGTATGAATCGAGGCATGAGTCGAGGGGTGAACGAGATCGGAGATCTGGTTACAACGATAGAGACAGGAGTAGACGAGGTTACAGAAACGATTACACTCCCAGTGCAAGCCCTATGCCAAGCCCTAGTCCACGACGCTCTTCCTCAGGTATGTGTATGCTATCAGTTTGCCATAACTCTTTAGGGTTAACAGGTCTGATCGATGGCAGTGCTTTGCTCAATCACTGTCATTCTTATTTATAACAAGCCACCTTCAATGCATGACTTGTACTAGGTCTAGGGTTTTACCATGACAGAGCAAGCTGGAGCCTGGCTGGACGAGATTAGACGCTGTACTAAAATGCTCTCTTAACCTAGTTTGGAAGGGGTTTGTTACGTACTGTAGACATTACTGGTTTGTCTGGATGTCTCTAAAGGTATGTATGCACATTCGTTGATTCCATGTTGACGGTGTAGAGAAATTATAGGGTTTATCACTGAAATAAGTCTAACAGTTGGTGAGATTTTGTCCAGGCGGAGGTTCTTGGGATAATGGACCCTGGCAGTGGGATGACACCCCGCGTCGACCTGGTTCCACTCCTCGCCGTGATCGGTCGTATCCTCCTCCGTCACCTGGTGGTCACTTCATTCCAGCTTCCCCAGCAGAGTCACGGCTGCCTTCTCCCTGGGAAGGTGGAGATAGCCCGTACCAAGGTACCATTCTCAAACTATTGCGAAGTGCGTTGCTTTGTGGACACTTGTCGGTGAAGTTATGATTTTTGCTGACTTTTCTTTCGTTTCTTGTTTTGAGACTCTGATACATGTTATGAAATGCCGCTGTCTTTTCGTATGGGTTAGGACGCCTGTTATAGTTCTGGTTCAACCTAGTTGTAGAGTAGTGAATGGTTTTGATGGTCAATTTTTTTAGTGATTAACTAACAGTGTTCCGCTTACGCAATCTAGCACACCAGACGCTGCTTTTCAATTGATTAGAATCTTTTAGCTTACATAGTCTGGAGGTGATTTTTCTGGAAGGTGTACCTTATGACATGTTATTTATTTCCCTGACGTCTGGCCTCGGTCTATTGTGTTGTAGCTTCACCTTCTCCATGGGATATAGCTTCTCCGTCACCGTCACCAATTAGAGCGGGAGGTATGACTCCCCGTGGAGCCACGCGACATGATTCTAGTAAAGATACTCCTAGGGGCAGAGAGCAGTCTCATAGGCTGCAGTTTCGATCCCAATCTACTCCGCGCAGTGGAGCAACGGTACTGCGGTCCCTTTCCTTAGGCCTTTTGCCAATATTCATGTTTTCAGTTGCTTTATTCCTTGTACAATCACATGGGATGTTTCCTTTGCAATAGATGTCCCTTTTTTTTTTCTTCCCCTTCCCCCTTTCTCCATGGCAGTGTAATAGAATCCTCATTTTTCTTGACTTGCGCTTAGCCTGCTTGGGTTTAGGTGGCTTATATGAACATTTTAACCTAGAAGACATTTGTTAATGGGAGGTTTTAATTCACGTCTGTGCATCTTGCAGGCTAGCAAGTCTAGTCGGGGTGGAGGTGAAGAAGTAGAGCATTGGGAGTTGGATGAGCAGACACGTGCTGAAATGGAGGAAGCAGAACGGGAAGCTGACCGTAGTTGGTGAGTAGTCAATCGCTCCTTTAATGTTAATCAGCAGAATCAACTTTCAACTTTTAATGACACGTGGTTATTTCTGGCCTTACCCTTGTTCATTCTAAGCTTGTCTGGTTTGAGTGAAGCATTGTCTAGTTTCCACATTGACCTTAGACTTTTGGCAGGTACAATCAGGAAGAGGGTGGTGCAAGCTTTGATATGGATTCTGCACAACCTTTCATTGGTGGTGAGGCAACTTTCAAGAAAAGGGAAGCTGAAATGGTGAAACGCCTGGTATGAGTTCCTTTTGACTACTGGAATCTTGAGAAGCCTCAATGGGTCCTTCGTTACTGATTTAAAATTGCATTTGTTATTTGAAGAAACGTACATTTGTGATAATGATAGCTTGAAAGTTTATGTAGACGTTCTGTTTAATAGGATACACAAGATTGAATGGTGACTTATTTTTGCATCATATTTTGGGATCGGATATACAGCCAATGTTGACAGTGGAAGGGTTCCCTTTGAATTCTAGTTTTATAGCGCTGCAACTTCATCTCTTACATATTGTTCATGGATTGAGGGTATGTAATTGAACCCATTGACGTCTTGTCATTGTGTAGAAACGAAGAGATGGAACAAATATGAGCTTGGCCCAGAGCAAGAAGTTTTCGCAGCTGAGTGCAGATAATGCTCAGTGGGAAGATAGACAGTTGCTTCGATCAGGTGCCGTGCGTGGAACAGAACAGCAGACAGAGTTTGACGATGAGGATGAAAATCGCGTTATTCTACTAGTCCATGGTAATTATTATCCTTCATCCAATGTATTTGTTCCCGTTCATACCTGAGCTTGTACAGACAGTTCGTTGCTCTATTGTCATGGTACAGACTCTTCCTGTGAAAAATATGTCATTTTGTTTTGTTTTGTTCCTGTCCATCTGAATGACGATCCGGATTAGGATGTTCTATGTATTTTAATTTGCTCTTATGGTTATTCATTAGCATAATTTATACGACCAAGTAATGTAAATGAAAACTGCTCTTCTGTCATGTTTTTCAAAAGAACTGACTTTTTCTTTGTTGCACCATTGTGACAGACACAAAGCCACCGTTTTTGGATGGAAGAGTGGTTTATACCAAGCAGGCTGAACCGGTTATGCCAATTAAGGACCCAACATCGGACATGGCTATCATAGCTAGGAAGGGTTCAGCTCTCGTTCGAGAGACACGTGAAAAGCAAAACTCAAACAAGTCACGGCAGCGCTTCTGGGAGCTTGCAGGTTCCAAGCTGGGGAATATTCTAGGCGTCGAAAAAACTGAAGAGCAGGTTGGTCTATTAATTCTTGTACTGCAAGGCTAAGCTTGTTCGTCGGTAGCTGTCTTAGGATGTGCTCTAGTCCGTGAGTTGTTTGAAGTAGTGCACACTTCTGAACTGCATTATGCCTTGTTCTTGTGTCGATTAGAACTATCTTCTATATAATGACTGTAGTGGCCTTGTGTTATGACTTATTTTCATCATACTGTGCGGGAGTGTCATTGTTGACTCTACTGGTTAAACATTGTGTTCGTGCTTCTTATAATTATCTCGACTGTTGAATTTCCAGGTTGATGCAGACAAAAACGATGTGGGCGGTGAGGGTGAAGTGGACTTCAAAGAAAATGCAAAGTTTGGGAGTCACATGAAGGAAAAGGGAGAGGCAGCAAGTGATTTTTCGAAGTCCAAGACACTTGGAGAGCAGCGCCAGTATCTTCCAATTTTTTCTGTTCGGGATGAGCTTTTACAGGTTATTGTCCTCGAATTCCTCTTATTATTATATTGCGATTTTTGAGCCCGGAGATTATCTTCAAGTGAACTTTTGTCGTTAGTGATCCAGTTCGATTGCCGAGGAATTGCATTTCTTGTGTAAGACCGATGTGTAAATGTAGTTGATATTCACCTTGAGTTGCTGTATATTACAGGTTATTAGAGAGAATCAGGTAGTGGTGGTTGTGGGCGAGACTGGTTCTGGGAAAACTACTCAAATGACTCAGGTAATGCCTCTTTTTATTTTGATGCGTTTTGCATGTCATTCTTGGGTTGAAGTCTGACGGTGTAGGAGAATATTACTTTTCTATCTAAACAAGGCAGTAGGTTTTGATTTTGTTGGGAATAACATGTTGCTAGTACAGTGATTGTCCTTACTTATGTGTACTGATATTTACGTTGTGATCATTGCAGTATCTACATGAAGATGGACACACTACATATGGGATGATTGGTTGCACACAGCCGCGGAGAGTAGCAGCAATGAGTGTTGCGAAACGTGTGAGTGAAGAGATGGATTGTGAGCTTGGAGACAAAGTTGGTTATGCTATTCGATTTGAGGATGTCACTGGACCAAACACCATAATTAAGGTAGGCAATTCCTATGCTTCATGCCTGCTATTGGGTTTTTACCTTATCGACGTTAGTTAACTGCATCATGTCTTATGTATCGTACTTGCTCATAGTTTCTGTGAGTACCTATATAGGACTGAATTTTGGAACAGTCGTTCATCTTAGTTTCCTCTTTCCGATGTCTTTGGGGTCTTGCATTATGGCTGTGCGTCTTAACGAGGTCCTTTCCGGAATAGTAGTTTTTGTAAAGTAGGACTTCTGCACTATTGTCAAACTCTCCACTTTCTATTAGCACTGCCGTTCTTAGGTGTTAAGAAGGCAGTCCATAGGAGTTCTGCAGATGAAGTCAAAGTTGAATCTTATATCTTGCTTCTATGATGCGAGTATCTGATTAATGAGAGCTGGTCTATGCAGTATATGACTGATGGAGTGCTTCTGCGAGAGACTTTACGGGACGCTGACCTTGACCAGTACAGGTGCGTTGACTTCCCTTCTATTCCAATTTAGAGAAGCAAAAGAGAATGAAATTGTTTGAATTTGTCGTTTCCTGGAATTTTGTAGGTTGGAGACCAGCTTTAGGAAAACTCCTCCTATTTTTTACGTGTGGTTTCATTTTAAGTGCCACCTATATGTGGCACTGATTTTATTGTATGCTACGTTTAATGTGCTTATTTCAGATCTCGTACATAAACCAACTAGTCTTGTCGAAAACTGCACGCTGGGCTTGAGTGTTGATTGAGAGATTTAACGAACTAATGTGTACTGAAAAATGATTGATTTCGTCTCGTGACCAGCGTGGTGATCATGGACGAGGCTCACGAACGCTCTCTCAACACAGACGTGCTGTTTGGTATATTGAAGCAAGTGGTGGCTCGCCGACGTGATTTCAAGCTCATCGTCACTTCAGCCACACTTAATGCGCAGAAGTTTTCAAACTTTTTCGGAAGGTGTGTATTGAGCAGTTTCTTCTACTCTCTTATATAAGAAGCTCTTTGTCCATCATTCTTTCTTGTGTATTTTGGAAAATATTGACACAATTATTTTATTGATCAGTGTGCCAGTTTTCAATATTCCTGGGAGGACATTTCCGGTGCAGATCTTGTTCAGTAAGACACCATGCGAGGATTATGTAGAAGCAGCAGTTAAGCAGGCCATGTCCATTCACATTACCTGCCCCCCTGGAGATATTCTTATTTTCATGACTGGGCAAGATGAAATTGAATGCGTTTGTTTCAATCTGGCTGAGCGGATGGAAGCGCTTGAAACGAGCTCAGCCAAACCTCCTACCCCGCTAGCCATTCTCCCAATCTACTCTCAACTTCCATCTGATTTGCAGGTACTATTCTACCTCTTTCGTTCCATGTGAATTGTATGCACTGTTTACACTCCAAACATAAATTGAGTCATTTTGTCTATTTGTCTTGCAGCTGTTTCTTATCCATCGCAATACCTTTTCTGATATGTGTACACTAATATTTTTAATTTATTTTCTTATTTATATGGTTGTAGATGCTTAGAGGGAACAGTAGATTGGATAAGAAAAATGTGCCTCAATTTTGTGAAATTGCTGAGGCTGACATCTACTGGTGTATCTGCAGGCCAAGATTTTCCAGAAGGCAGAGAATGGTGCCCGAAAGTGCATTGTCGCAACCAATATTGCGGAGACGTCATTGACTGTGGATGGAATATTGTACGTCATTGATTCAGGTTATGGAAAAATAAAGGTGTATAATCCTCGCATGGGTATGGATGCCCTCCAGGTCTTCCCTTGCAGTCGTGCTGCAGCAGATCAAAGGGCAGGTCGTGCTGGTCGCACTGGCCCCGGTACTTGTTATCGTCTGTATACGGAAACAGCTTATCAGAATGAAATGCTGCAAAATCCGGTTCCAGAGATTCAGAGAACAAACTTGGGAAATGTGGTGCTGCTTCTAAAGTCTCTGAATATTGGCAACCTATTAGAGTTTGACTTCATGGACCCCCCGCCTCAGGAGAACATACTGAATTCGATGTACCAGTTATGGGTTCTTGGTGCCCTGGACAACGTTGGGCGCCTCACGCAGTTGGGTCGCAAAATGGTTGAGTTTCCTCTGGATCCTCCTCTTGGCAAGATGCTCCTAATGGGTCACGAACTCCAGTGCATGGACGAGGTTCTCACAATCGTTTCCATGCTTTCAGTTCCATCCGTGTTTTTCAGGCCCAAGGATCGGGCAGAGGAAAGCGATGCTGCCAGGGAGAAGTTTTTTGTGCCAGAGAGTGACCATTTGACGCTCTTGAACGTTTACCAGCAGTGGAAAAATAACCAATATCGGGGAGATTGGTGCGGCGACCATTTTCTTCATGTGAAAGGTCTTCGGAAAGCCCGAGAAGTTCGATCCCAGCTGTTGGACATCTTGAAGCAGCAGAAGATACCACTCACGTCCTCTGGAACTGATTGGGACGTGGTGAGAAAAGCAATTTGCTCGTCATATTTTCACAACGCTGCTCGTTTGAAGGGGATTGGGGAGTATGTGAACTCCCGTACGGGCATGCCGTGTCACTTGCATCCCAGCAGTGCTCTGTACGGATTGGGTTACACACCAGACTATATAGTTTACCACGAGCTGGTTCTGACCTCGAAAGAGTACATGCAGTGTGTGACTGCTGTAGAGCCACACTGGCTGGCTGAGCTTGGACCCATGTTTTTCAGTATCAAAGATTCTCACACGTCAAGGCTCGAGCAGAGGCGAAAGCAAAAGGAAGAGAAGTCGGCTATGGAGGAAGAAATGGAGGAAGTGCGCAAGACACAAGCTGAGGCTGATGCGAAGAAGGTATTGAAGGAGAAAGCCCTACGAGTGAAGGAACGGAATTTGATTTCCACTCCTGGGTCGCGTCGTGAACAGGGAACTCCTAAAAGCACCCCCCGGCGGTTAGGATTGTAGATAGGGAGTAATCTCTGGGTTCCCAAGGGCAACTCTTCATTATGTAACATATTAGCATCGCTTACTGCCAAGCAGGCAGTCTAGCTGCTCCTGTGCATTAGGCAGCCGCTGCTGAGGCTGGTGCCCTAGTGGAAGAGTCTGATATCGAGGAGGCTGAGTTGCTAGAATCCCAAGTTCAGCTTCGGTCGTGCGTCGAGAAAGGAACTAGCAGGGGAGGAACTCGGTATTCTCGGAAGTGGTGACTGACTATCAACCTCAAGTGTTTGTGGAAGGATGCTGCGATTCGTTGAGAGATCTTGGGTATGAGCTCCCCCTCAGAGGAGGCAAGGTTTCTGATTTTTCCAAAGCAAGGCAAGGACTCAATCTTTTGAAAGTAGTAGTTGACTTTGAATGAAGTAGTTAGACCTGGAGGATGATTGTTTGGAGCGTAAAAGTAGCTTCGAGTGTAGAAACAGACACGGTTTATTCCTCCTGCAAACATTACAGCGATTTATCAACTATCACCGGGAACTGTGGGACGAATCGCCTGTGAGAAAACAGGCAAAATGAAACCTGTGTGTGCCGGGATATATTATGCCTTTTGTAGGCAGGGAGGTGGTTTCTACTTTTGTACAAAGTTAATTCCGAGAAGTCATTACTGAGCACAAATTTCCCCAGATTTTCGATTCAGACAGGAATATCCTAAGCATGTGGTACAAGAAGGGTTCACTGACTACTAAATGCAAAAGAAAATTCGCAGCTTGACTCTGTTTTTGCCACGACGTGTTGCAGCATTTCAAGGGCTCCACGGAATGATTTCTGCTACCAGTACTCTTGACCGGGTTATCTCTGCTCAAGTTAGGTGCCTTTTGATTGTTTGTTTGTTTTTTGTTCTTTCTACAGCTGAGCCACGTCACTTTCGTGAGCTATGGAGGCGATCACGAAATCCCACCCTCCACCGAAGTCTTGGACAGCTTTCCGAATCTATTACAGTTTCGTTCTCTCTACTTTTCATTCTAACTTACCTCTTTCCCGTCTTCACCTCCGCCTGCTGTTTTCGGATTCAAACACCGCTTCGGTCTCTGTTTCATGAGCAGCTTTCCCTTTCCGAGCGTCAAGATCCGTTTTGATCCCGTTTCGGGCATCACTCCTAAGCCCTAAACCCTAAAAACCCTAAACCCTAACCCTAAATCGGCAACTTGCTGCTGCAACTTGTATATTACGCAGCAATTACGAGGTAGTTTGCTCTTGCCCTCTCCGACCCGACTCTCCAAACGAGACAACATGAGAGAGAGAGAGAACACGGTTTCCACTTTCCCTTCATGAAACCACTTCTTGCGCTTCCCGTAAGTTCATCCTGCGCTCCGGTCAAAGCAGCCTGCAATTTGCACACATAGCTGTCCCGCTCTTCCACAGCATTCATTATAATCACCTCCATTGACGCTCTTCCGAGTGATCATCTCCTGGCTGTCAGAGTGCACTCAATCTCAAGCTGCTCGCCACTCCACTTCCCTTCAAATTTCCGAAATTATAGACATGTAGCCAAGTCATGCTTTTACACCCAACTTGCGAATTGTAGGCCATCTAAGCGAAATGCGCTCTTGATCCATTCAAGGAGACAGCCTCATACGCAGATAAACCCTAATTGCAAACACAAAACATGTGGCTCGTCAAGCAAAATAGAAGCGAAATACTAAGAGCGTTGAAGCCCTCATCCTGCAGTCTCGTACACCTGCCCCTGGTACCAACAAGGAGCTCTACTCAACCTTCCTCTTTCACAAGTGCATCGTCGCACTGGAAGAGGTAATTGCGGGAGCTCCTGGTTTCATTGACACTAGGCAGATAGCACCTGCCGAAAAAGACTTACAAGCACACGTGCAAGGTTAAACCTCCGTAGCAGAAATCTTTCACACAACGAAGTGCACAGTAACTTCCATCACCTCGTGCGTTTAATAATCAAATTTAGCCGGAAACATAACGTAAAAGTTTGAAATCCACGAAGACAGTTACCCTTGTACACCATTGGTACGAAATATCTGGACACTGCTGCCGAATACTTTCTTCCAGTTTGGAATTGTTTGGTGGGCTCCGTGAGGAGCAATCCAAAAAATGGGGTATGCCGGTGGGTGTACCCAGTGCACGGTATTCTTTAGTAAAAGGCGAAAGAATAGTTCGCTCTGTGCTGAGCACCCGGCTGCGTGATTAGAGAGGTCGAAGGCTCAGTACTTGTACAGACGAAACGCAGTTTTCTTGGCAAGCACTATGGGATAAACTGGAGATCTTTCACAGGACAGCCCTCTGTAATTGCACACACTGAAATTGCACATTTCATGCCTGTATGCCAAGAATCTCTCATTTTGTGTACAAATCTGATAGGACCGCTTTCAGATGTCGTGTTTTTTAACACATGCTGGAAGCACATTTAGTAGTCTATTTTGTTTTGTTCCCCTAAAGAAGTGCAATGCAAGAGAGTGTCACCTGTCATGGAGTGCAAACATTCGATAAAACAAGTAGCTATGCAACAAAGTGGCTTTGTTCCTGTTCATGTAGAATTGACTCACTTCTGTCCTGCACAAACGTGCACACAAGTAAATTCTATTAATGCAAAGCCCTCATTTCCTTCAGTTCCGGAATCAACAAAAGCATGCTGTAGAAAATAGATGGTGACATTTTCATAACTTGAGCTATATGAAGGAACGAAGTGGCATTCCTCGTGAGTCTGAAACCAAGATGCTGGTGAGCAACGTTTCTATTTTTCTTCCTCATGGCAAATTCAAACAATATCAGCCGAGAATCCGAGATTTGAGTTTGCATTAGAGTAAATTTATAAATGATTGTGAGTTATCTCTGTCACTTCCAGTCTAATAGAAAAACTAATGCAAATGCGGGACATCGTTGCACCCTCCCACTAATGTGCAATTAGTTGAGAAGATAGTCACAGGGAACTTCACTAAGCTTACCGTAACTCCTATTACATCCTTAAGTTTTGAGAGAGGAAGACGATTTGCTTCAAATTTAGGGGCCTTCACCAGTCACTCTTTGCTGCACGGCGATCGACCGCGTTCTTTCCTGAGAGAAGACTTGCAACATTCCAGGAGCTGCAAAAATTGAGCTCTTGATGCTTTGAGCGCACCAAATTAATCTTACTGCAATTACTAGCAGACTGACTCATGCTGGACAATGCAAGCATCTAAATTATCAAACGGATTGCATGACTGTCTGTAACATCGATTCCATCCTTTTGAATCGATGTTCAACCTGAACACCACTGTACAAACTTTGTTTTATGGCCGTTGATTCGAAACTGAAGCTCCCATCGAAATTGCCTGTAATCACTATTTGCATAGGTTCTAGAAAACTTCACACAATGTCCCAAACATCTAAAGTACCAACATTGCTTCTCTCATCGTGCAAGCAAGCAAGCTTCGAGATTTGTGAAGGCATGTGCATCATCGAAAAACCCACAATCTGAAAAATGTTCATTTTGCATTTCATTTTGAATGCAAACTGTTCTTGGTGCATTCATTTCTGACTTCTAGGGTGCGATGCATAAAACTGAAATAACATAGATATTGGAGACGAATCAAAATCTCAAAGAGAAGCAATATTGATACTCTAGACGTTTGTCAGTTCATGTGAAGTTTTCTAGAACTTGTGCAATGGCAGCTTGATTCAAGGCCACTGGTGCCCATGATGGCGTGTTGTACAATGGTAACTGAGAAACATTAGTGATTGGTCTTCTAATTGCACGGCAAATTCATTGAATGTGGGCCATTGACTAGCTGGCGGCTTACATGGCACATTCACTGAATGTAGACATTTTCATGCAGGTGGTGGTTCGTGGCTCCGTACTTCACTTTCTGCCATTTTTACTGAACTACTTTAATTTCATGTTGATAACAATAGGTTTTTTTATTTCATTATCTGTATTTTTAGGACAACGCACAATCTGTTTTTCATGCACAACTTTTCACCAATTGGCTACTGTCAACACATGTTGGATATTTTCTGTAAAGAAAATTTTCATTTTTTTCAATCAAAATAGTTAGATTCCTGTTTTATTTTAACCCTCGAATGCCCAAACTCAATTCTTTTGGCAACATAGCAATTCTGGGCAACTCACTTTGAATGGAGTTTTTATTCTTTTTCTTTGAAATTTTCACACAACATATGTCTAAGGAGTAACTTGAAGGCCCAAAATTTTTCATAACTTTTGATTACATGATTCAAAAGTTATTATATGATATGTCATTTTCATTACTTGGTGAGTAGCTCAGGCAACCCCCCCAAAATTCTTTAAATATCACTTTTTTTTTAAATAAAAATTTTTAATTGGTTTTTTAGATTTATATATTCATGGAAAGCTTTGAATCATTCAATTTTGATTCATGAGATCTATGATAGACTTTGAAGTCTTCTATTTAACTTAATTTTCAATATTTTTGAAAAAAAATAAAACCATGGGATGTAGATTGTTAATTACAACATTACAACCATTGGAATTGGAATTTTTCAATTCCATAATTAAATTCGTAACAATTTAATAATTTGAATCATTCTCTAGTTTTTTCTTCTAACTATTTTTTTCCTATATGTTGTACAGTTTTAAATGATCTGAAATTTTTGAAGCATGTAGCCTACTTGACATGAAAAATGAATCCAAAGAAGCAACCCCATTTGGAACTTTTTTTCATACGAATGTAACCTCATAAAGTGTAGCTGCCCGTTTTTTTGAAGGGCTCAAAAAGGGATTTTAGTCCATTCAAACACTAATATCTTGCAATCTACACAGTGGAAATTTCTGAAATTTTTTCCACATCTTCTCAAACTAGTGTACTACAAGAAGCTATGGTTACATGTGTCCAAAAATGTTTAGTTTCTAAATTTTGGTACTTATGCTAGAAATGGCAGTTTGGGAGTGTTTTTGGTGAAAACGTAGTCAAATTCATTTAGAGGTTAAGATCAATAGCCAACTTCCACCTAGGTATCATCTAACTATGATATAGATATCACAAAGTATCACCCAAGTATGACACAAATATTGAAGAAACAACTAGCTACTTTTCTAAAATGATCAAAAAATTAATTAAAAAAAAGGCAACACAAAAAAGTATTTTGTATTGAAATCATGAAGTCCTTTACATCCATAGAATGATGCGGACAAAATACAAAAATTGTGGATGATAACTCATTTAATTCATTCACAATGTATAAAGAGTTTTTTCCTAAATGTAGTTAGTAATATGATCCAAATGTAGGAATAGGGTTCAACATTATTATCATGTAAATGAATGCCTTTGGTGAACAATGAAGTGAAGAGAGGTATAATTTACTGTTTATAGTTAATCCCTAAGAATCCTCAATAGAGAAGGGATTGTAAATCTAGATTTTTTTTTAGGTAAAGTAAACCAGGGACTTCTAAAGAATTTAGACATAAGATCTTCATTTTCAAGTTTTATTTTATTTTCATCCCTACATGAACTGATTCAAAGTCTTGCAAAAATCATAATGTATCTTCTAGTTCCATCACTAAAGAATTGTCAGAAAAAAAATTTCAAACATATTGGAAAGTACCTCATATAATTCATGTAGGTTCCATAGTAAACATTGAAAAATTCTTGAAACACTCATAATCTCCCCCCTATAAAATCCATGAGTCTTGAGATTTCAAAGTTTAACAACTACAAATTGTTCTAATTCTAAATATTTAATATGGAAAATGTCTTGACTTCCCTAAATCCTAATGCCTTCTAAAACAAAATACAACATATTGTTCACTTAGTCTTATATTGAAAAAGCTATCAAACCAACAATTAGAGCATCTGAATCCATGCTCCAAACTAGTGACCTTGACGACTCTCCTAGGGGTCATATGATAAAAGTTTCCCACCTAGGCCCATGCAACATGTAGAATTTGAGTGGGCTTCATAAAAATAAGTTAGGACCTGTAATAGTCAATGGCCATGCAACTAGTCTAGAGTGTAGATTTGGTGTATCATTGACATAGTTTCATTGGTTTTATAAGAAGTTCAAGTTTCCTACTTCAAAGCATTGTGAGTTGTTAAGGGAGGCACTACATATTCATCTAGAGTTGGGAGGGTGGGCAAGGGTAGAAAACTCACAATAGATCATAACCCCTAAAGTCCCATTATTCCCTAGGGGAACGAAATGGATTTGGGCAACTTTCTATGAGCTTAATTTTTTAAGAAAATTTTGGAATTATTTTCATAAGATAGAAAAACTTTTAGCTTTCTAGGATTATATTTCTTATTTCAATTGGTGCCTAGGAGCAAAAATTATACCACAATAAGCCCAAAACAAAACTTAATGCATAGAAAAAAATCTTCAAAAACTCGAAATAGAAACTAATTTTTTTCTCATATATTATCAATATGAAATTTTTTATTCATTCCGTTTGGATTAGTGATGCAAAATTTGCAAAGCATCTTGTTTTGTGGCAATCAAAGCATCTTTTCAAAAAAATAATGTATATGATTCGTTTTTTAGCTCAATTTTCATAGTTACTTAAAACATAGAAAGTTCTACATGATTAACTTTGATTATTATGACAATCCCACCATTGAAATTAATATTTTCTTCTAATTCCATCTTAGAGTTATTAATGATTTAAATTCTCCTTCTATGACACAATTTCTTCTATTGAACATATTTTTAAAGAATGAAAACTATATAATTTAAAAAAAATCTTAAACCCTCAATTCAATTCTTCATATTAAAAAAAAAATTAATTCAAAATCTATAGTGCAAAAAATTTTAATTGAGAAGATTCAAAGTCTCATAAGGTGAGTTTGCCACGGTGCCCCAAACCATGATTTCTTCACTTTGAATCATGCAATTATCTTTCCAATCCATGCAATCAAAGTATCTAAGAAAATTTCCACACATTCTTATGCTATTCTATTACAAGATCCTCTAGTTAGATATGCTAAAAAATGCTATTTATTTTTTACTTTGTTCATTGCACTCAAAATGGCAGTTTTGAGCAGTTTTTGACAAAAAAAAATAAGGCCTTCAGAATTTACATACATAAGATGTTCTTAGCATAAATGTCCACAATACTTCATGCATGAGTGATGACAGAATGCAGCCCCCATGATTGGATTACTGAACTCGCCCTGAAAACTGAAACACTATTTTCTCAAACTGCAAAATTAAAGCTAACTAAAGTAACTTAAATGCCAAATGTTTTTGGAAACTCAAGGTCAGCAAAGGAATTCAATTCTGCAGAAACATCCTCCCCCAAACAATGGTACCATAGTACTTCTTGTTGTACGGACTAAGGGGGATGCATCTGGTAGATGCATTGATCCTGGACAACTTTGACTGGGTACCAGCATAAGGGCTATACAGTGTTTTTTTTGTCTGAAACCGCCGCCATACACAGTCATCCCATATGAGAGAATATTAAATTCTCAAAAATTTAAAATTGGCGGCAAACAACATATTCCACCCAATTCTCCTCGCCCTTGGCTTGGAGTTCGTTAGGTGATGCTAAATTTGAATTCTCCAACTATTCTTTTGTGATCATTTTTTCGGTCGTAATTTGAATCCGGGATGTCTGGGAACCTTTGTGGGCAATCTATAAGGTTACCAAGTTTACGGAACGTGCACTGTGGTACAAACAGCAATGTGAAATGGATCCCCATACATACTATATACTATACATACCCCTGTATGCGGGGGTCCATGACTTTCATACCGGGATAAAATCATGTCGAAGGAATTCATTGTTTGGACATGATCTGCAATTGATAGGAAATATGGCATGAGGTTTTTTTCAGCGAAATGAGTATTAACCCGGAGGAGGTCCAAAAACAGTCCCTTTAAGCCTGCCTAACTCATCAATGACAATAATAGATATTTCAAGGAACATGTCACTCATTCTTAGACAGGGGATACAATTAGATTCAATCGGTTTATTATGGACCTCCTTCCATATAATGATATCTTCCATTGGGTCTTTGGAAGTGGTGTACAAACTCTGGTTGATTGATATATACTAGTAAATAATACATCTTGATTGCAAATTTGCAACAACCACCACTGGTTGGTGGTTGCATATTAAGAAGTATTGATTTTTTTCTTTAGTCTTTTGAAATGGGATTTTAAACTTGAGGAAGAGGTCCTTGATTTAGTGGATGAAAATGTGCAAGGAAGAAATACATGACCATCCAAATGGATCAAATCATAATAGCTAGTTAAGATGGTGTGCACTTATAATGGCCTCTGGAAAGAAGATAGGTTGGTCACTCTGAGAATCATCTTTTGGGGTACAATGTGAATCATCTACTTAACAAAAAAAACAAAAGCACTCATTGGAGGTCAAACTATTGTGCAAGACTTCCCCTTTGGACACAAAATTTAAAAAATGAACATATACACTTCTATCTTACATAAAAGGATTGTTTGTGATCATCCATTGGACTATTCTAATATTCAACGTCTTTACAAGGTTAACGTGATTGGCATATGATATTGTTAACCAATTTAGGACCAATTTGATTGTGACATGATCATGCGTCATTTTGAAGTTCAATTTGGCCTTCTATATCATATACATTATAAATTTTTGTATTACTTACAAGAGACTATGTGCTATCTATGAATATTGACTTCAAGCAGTTCAATAAAATAAAATCATCATTCTTAGAGGGATATTAAGAAAATGAGCTGATAAATGTTAGTAAATATTTAAATTAACCCCTAAAGGACCAACATGCATTTTTTGGCTACATAGCAATTTTGGGCAAGTACATGTGATTGGAGATTTCTACATTTTTGGCCCAAATTTTAATAGAAGGTGGGGACGAGGAATATCTTTCAGATGCACAAAATTTCTTGACATTTGGAAATACAAGTCTAAAGTTATGGCCTAATATGCTACTTTTTTTTTTAAATGGGAAATTCGGGCATATTAGAAAAAATCATTTATTTCAAAAAAAACAATTTGAAATTGATTTTCTAGAATTATATATACGTGGAAAGATTTGAATCATTCCATTTTGATCAATGAGTCAAAATTTATGAAGATTTTTTGTTTGCGGGCAGATATGGATTTTCTACTCTAAAATAAACATTAAAGTCCTTTATCTTACTCAATTTTCAATATTTTGGGAAAATAAAATAAAATCATAGGATGTACATTGCATATTACAAAATTGAAACCATTGGATTGACATTTTTCAATTCCATAATTAAATTCTTAACAATTTAGTATTTTGAATTATTCTCTACTATTGTCTACTAACTATTTTTTACCTATATGCTGTACAATTCCAAATGATCTAAAATTTATCAAGCATGTGGCCAACTTGTCTAGGAAAAAGAATCCAAAGAAGCACCACCATTTTGGACATTTTTTCCTAGAAAAGTGAGTTTGTGAAGTGCAAGTGCCTTGTTTTTTTGCAGGACCAACCAAATGATTTCAATGAATTTGAATGGTTATATTTTGCAATCCAAGGGGTGAAAATTTCTGAAATTTTTACCACATGTTCTCAAGTCAGCATACTACAAGTTCCTATGGTTACATGTGTCAAAAAAAAAATTCAAAAATTTGGTACTTGTATTAAAAATGACAATTTGGGAGCATTTTTGGAGAAAATATAATCATGGAACTTTAAGGGTTAATTTGAGATTTAGGTTTAGGATTTATGGAAGGTTTAGGATTTATTCATTTCTACAAGCACCAACTCTAGCACCCATGTTTGTTATCCCTAAGTTCATTTCCTTACTTGTGTATCAAATTGGTTTACTTTTGGAACTATTTCCACACTTACTTACATGTCAAAAAATGATTTATTTATGGAATTCACACCAAATAAAATGTCACTTTTCATATTGCAAATTATTAAAAAAAAATCTAACTCTCGCATATGGGATTTCACAAAGAACCAAAACCCTTCCCAATAAAACTTTCTTGGCTTTTGACTACAAATTTAACAATCTTTCAAGGTTGCTTCAAACTTTCCTGAATTATTTACAAAATTGACGTTGGCAGTAGATAAGGCCAACAGTCGGTGCTCTCTACCACCGTGTCCCCTACCACCATGTCCCCGGCGGCTACCACGGGTCCCGAAGCCCGTGACCCAGCGCCCCTGCCCCCCGCGGTTCGTCTCCATGCTCCCCTTCGCCCTCCCCTTCGTCTCCCCCTGACTCGCCGCTTCCTCCCCAGCAGCCGCAGCTTGCATTCCATCATATGATCAAAATTTCCTCACCACCTGCGCATGGCCACCAATTCCCCAATTCCTCGGCTCCTTCCTCTCAATCTCCCTTCCAGGATCGATTTCAGGGACACATAACCTTCCTACAATTCGTAAGCTCAGGAGCTTAGTTGCAAGGCGCGCTTGCAGTTTTCTACTCGTCTGTTCGAAACGAGTGCGGGCTTCCGTGGGATTGATTGTGGGAGGATTGGAGTTTCTGGTTTGCGGGAGAGGCGGTCAGGGAAACATAAGTTTAAGTTTCCTCCTTTACGTACAATTCGTCAGCTCAGTAGCTCAGCTGCAAGGTTCGCTTGCAGCTTCATACTCGGACATTCGAATCGAGTTTTAGGTTCCGTGGAATTGGTTGTGCGGGTATCGCAGTTGTGGGTTGCTCGAGGGGTCGGTGCACCTCCCAGGCACACATATCTTTCCTCCTTTCCAATCCGTAAGCACACAAACTCAGTGGCAACTTGCGCTTGCAGCTTTCTTCTCAATTCGAATCTCGTTTTGGGTTCCGTGGACTTGCTTCCGAGCGCATTCCGTTTCTTCGGTTGCAGCACGGGTCAGCGGACCCGTAAGTTTCCTCCGTTCCAATTCGTAAGCACACAAGCTTAGTTGCAAGGCGCGCTTGCAGCTTTCTACTCGACAATTCGAATCTCGTTTTGGGCTCCGTGGACTTGCTTCCGAGCGCATTCCGTTTCTTCGGTTGCACCACGGGTCGGCGGACCCACAAGTTTCCTCCGTTCCAATTCGTAAGCACACAAGCTTAGTTGCAAGGCGCGCTTGCAGCTTTCTACTCGACCATTCGAATCTCGTTTTGGGTTCCGTGGACTTGCTTCCGAGCGCATTCCATTTCTTGGGTTGCAGCACGAGTCGGCGCGGTAATGGAGGCCACAGGTGTATCATTCGCTCGAGCTTCACCAACATCTTTGCTTCCAAAGATTCCCAACCCCAGAGTAGTCCCCAAGAGCGTCGTCGCCCTCAAGAAGCTCTCTCCCGTGGGCATGAAATCTCACAGCCGCAGTCTGTCCACGTGCGCGATTTCAAAGCTGGCGACCAACAATGCCAATGCGCCTGCAACAACGCCCACGACGAAGCCTGAGTCCCGTGGACTGATTTTACCCGACGGAGGCGTACTAATCGACCTTCACGTGGCGGAGTCTGAGAAACAGCAGAAGAAAGCGGAGGCGGCGACATTGCCGAGAATTGTGTTGTCGAAAGTGGACTTGGAGTGGGTGCACACAGTCGCCGAGGGATGGGCTTCACCGTTGAAGGGGTTCATGCGACAGAATGAGTATTTGCAGGCGTTGCATTTCAACTCTTTGAGGTTGCCGAATGGGGAGTTGGTGAATATGTCGCTGCCGATTGTGCTTGCTGTGGATGATGAGAAGAAGGAAGGGTTGGGTGGCGTTACGGCGGTGACGCTTGTGGCGCCGAATGGAGAGGATGTCGCGATTCTTCGCAAGTAAGGCCCTGCAATCTCTAATCTACCAATTCTCTGCAAATCCTTCTCAATTTCTCAGTCCTCGTATTCGAGGTTTCCACTATTTCAGATTCGTGATTGAGAGCACCTGAAAAAGCTTGCGAACCCCTAGTCATGGCAGTCTTCTGCAAATCTATTGAAATCCTCCGTTTCTCCCTCGTCAATATCGTGCTGTTGCAGTCATAGTAGAGTTTCGCACTATTTCAAATTCGTGATTGAGCCACCCAAACAAGGCTTGCCAGCACCTATTCATGGCAATCTTCAATAGATTCAACCTTCGTGCTTCGTAGAGACAAGAGCGGAAACTCTATTTGAATGTGTTTATGTGAAAGTTCTTATATTGTTGTGACGTTGTAGTCGTTGTATTCTTGAGAAGCTGCCTCAATACTCTTGTAAAGGAATCTTTGCTCGATGAGAGTGAAAGCTTGGTCATGATCTGTAATTTTTCACTAGGTTCAATCGTGCGTTTTATATTCTCGGTATTCTGATTTTCAGGTTTTTGGAACGGCCAGCAAAGGAGCTGATTTAGTTGTCGTTGTTGTGCAGTATTGAGATTTACAAGCACAACAAGGAGGAGCGAATTGCACGGACTTGGGGAACGACATCGCCGGGTCTTCCTTATGTCGAGGAAGCCATTGCAAACGCCGGGAATTGGCTTATAGGTGGAGATTTGGAGGTTTTGGAGAGGATTAAGTATGACGATGGGCTGGACCATTATCGATTGTCCCCAGCCGAGTTGCGAGCGGAGTTTGAAAGTCGAGAGGTAATTTCTATTGAAAATTTATCACTTTTGTGGGGTGGAGACTAACAATTAAAAATAGTGGAAATCGTATACTGTTCCACCCAATTTGGTAACAGGAAAATAGTTTGGAACTTGTCATTAGTTGCGTGGACTCCCCTGGCTGGAACATGACATGAGTTTCACTAGTGTTAAATACTGCACACTAACAAGCTCTTCTGTCGTTGCCCGACTTGTGTTTCGAGTGTTGTGTGAAGGGCATGAATTGAACACCCAGAACTTTATTGTCACAATCTAGGTTCTCGAAATGCAATTGATTATATGGAGTTCTGTATCGTTGTGTTGGGTCAGGAAGTTGGTCTAGTACCCTTACACTGGTCAAACTCTTCATTGTCACACTTCTTGTGGTACAACAAGTGTGGTTGTGAGAGTATGGAGGGATCTTGAACTATCTTTAGGGTTTATTGCAAAATCAGAGGATGTGGTATTGATTTTGAATAACTTTCGGGTGTGAATTTCATGAGAATGGAATTGATGTTGTCTTCTTTGTCTGTTGCTGTGGAAACAGGCTGACGCTGTCTTTGCATTCCAATTGCGAAACCCTGTTCACAACGGCCATGCGTTGTTGATGACGGACACCCGACGTCGGTTGCTAGACATGGGCTTCAAGAACCCGGTGCTGCTGTTGCACCCACTGGGAGGATACACCAAGGCTGATGACGTTCCTTTAGAATGGAGAATGAAGCAACATGATCAGGTCTACTTCCTTTTATAACACTCTCTCACTCTCTTTTGCACACTAAAATTCGCCCACTTTCTTATCCCCTAAGAGAGCCTGGTCGGAAGAGGAATGTAGATCTGGAGCTTTGGAGGCAAAACTAAATATAGCTTGAGAAGAATCCAGACTCATTTTTGGAAGTTTTCCTATTTCTACACATCTTTACATGAACTGATTCATAACCTTGTACAAAAATCGCAAAGCAGCGAGTGACCAAGTTAGTCTCATCACTAAAGAAGAGACACAATTTTCTTTCTCTGTGTACTTTGATTAACTTCAACTTTGCTTTCTCTCTATATTTGGGTTCACTTCATCTTTACTTTCTCTGTATACTTGGATTAACTTCATGGGTTTCGTAAAGCTCCAGCAGTAAGCTCTCTTGGGGGCTGAAGATAGTGTACATTGTGTTGTTTTGACATCGTGCTTTTGGACTTGTGTATACCCTTGCCTGTATTCTAAATTGGGAATATTAAATTTTGAACAGGTTCTAGAAGCGGGTGTTTTGGACCCTGCAACTACGGTGGTGGCCATTTTCCCTTCGCCCATGCATTACGCAGGGCCAACGGAGGTGCAATGGCATGCCAAGGCGCGTATCAATGCAGGGGCGGATTTCTACATTGTGGGAAGAGACCCCGCGGGCATGGGTCATCCGACTGCAGGCCGGGACCTCTACGACGCTGACCATGGCAAGTTGGTGCTCAGTATGGCTCCTGGTCTGGAGCGACTCAACATTTTACCCTTCAGGGTATGTATCAGCCCTGTCTTTTTGGCAAATTGCATCAAAGTTCAAAAGAATTCTCTACTGTTGGTGTTCAGAAGTAGTCTGTTTTACCAGTTTTTTTTCTTATGTAAGAGCCCTTTTCTTTTCTTGAAATTGCATTCAATGGTCTGTTTTGCCATTCTATGGTCATTTCTACCAAAATCATGTACGGAATTGCCAATTTTGGATGAAGAAGTATGTGGAAGTATCGAGAATTTTAAAAAAATAAAATTAAAAGATGAATGATTGTCGAAGTTTATTGCTTCACCAAGGTTCAAGTGATCGCCATCTTTGCACTTTCTTAAGAATGAAAGAAAAAGGGTTGGTTTGTGTGATTAATGTCTAGTCTTACCACCTCTGTTATTCACTCTCTTGCATAGGCGTCGTGAGGGTTAGGTCATCGTTCACCTGAAGCATTTGTTTTTAGAATAGCCAAAACATTGAAGATTGCAATTTTATAGTTATCAAAAATTGATCTGGAAGGGGGAAAATAATGGTCACTCATGTAGGTGATGCTGTCGGTGAAAAATAAAGGGTTCTGACATGGCAACTTGGACTGAACAGGTGGCGGCTTATGACAAGAGCCAGAGTAAAATGGCTTTCTTCGACCCATCAAGGGCGGAAGACTTTTTGTTCATTTCAGGAACCAAGGTATTTATTTATCACTGCACCTACATTCTGCAATGATCCCCTCCTCTTTTCATTGCTAATTTTTTAAAATTTCCATCAGGGCAGAATTTTAAGTTGTTTCTTGATGCAGATGCGCAACTTTGCAAAGAACAATGAGTTACCGCCAGATGGGTTCATGTGTCCGGGAGGTTGGCAAGTGTTGGTGGATTACTATCAAGGATTGCTAAAGCAAGGGTCAGCCTGAATATTCCCAACAAGCTTAGATTAGACTATCTCTTCCATTACGGAGCCTTCAATGCCAAACTGAGGTTCTTTTTTTCCAAGTCTAGGAGAATTATCCCACCTGCAACGAGTGTTGGTGGGTTTGTAGCATAGTAGTGACTACCTGATAGTTGGTGGCGGCTTAAATTTTCCCACCATTTTCATTTTTGGATGAGCTGAAAAACAGGGCTTTCAAGAGGAAAATCCCAAAAGTTCAATAATGAGGTTTAAGGTTGCACAAAGTACAATCTTTTGCTGCACGGTATGATTTACATCAGGGTTGTTTTTTTCATTTTTTGTGAAGTGCCAAAGTGGCGATATTAGATGTTATAGTGGTGCTCCAAATTTCAACATACATCCACATATTGGATAAAAAATATCACATTAGCACATATCACATATCCATAATTCTATTTTCATCCACAATCTAGTGATTTCATCCAAGAATTTTTTTTCATTTGAAGTTTATTGGCGATTTCATCCAAAATTTTACTATTTATGTTCTATGGGCTTGGTGCAGTGCCTGATATTTCAGTGCAAATTGACGACAAATTGCCAAAAAACACACTGATTATTTTACATGGACTCCCAGAAGTTACATGACTTGGTTATAGAGAATAACCTCCATAATGTGTGTGTTTTTGTATCAGAAAGAAAAAATTACTTGTGAATGTGATGAATGCGCATTGCATGAGTTCATACCAGCCTGCTGTGTGTAATGAAAATTTGGAAATGAGAATGCTTTGGGGGAGTTCACTAATTTCCTCCTTGCGGCTTTTTATTGCCTCTTCAAGTTTCCAGCTTCCTGTAACGTGATCACTAGGGATTGCTAACAAGTGGGTTTAATTATTCCCATTTCTCTCAATGTGAAGCATACATTCGTAAGTTTCTGGGTCTTTTTGTACTCAGAAGAGTTGAAAGGCTTGAGAAGGTTATGGGACATAATGCTAAGTTGTAATTGAAAAGTGTACTCTTTGATTCATTGAAGAGGGCTCACATTGAACTCAATGTTTATGTGTTACAACTTTTTGCTATCCAATCAATGGGCGCTACAAACTGTTGCATTGATGAGTCATCTAGCATCAAGGTGGTTTTGGGTCAGTAGAGCCATTGCGGGTGCCCATCATATGTAGGCAAAATATTCAATGAAAGCTTGACATTTTTTGCATTGATGAGTCATCTCGCATTATAGAGGCAAAATATTCAATGCTGGAATGGGAAGACCCATAGGATGGCTGACCTGGGCATTTTACAATCGCATCGTTTTGCTTTCTAATGAAATAGGGGTCTTCACTGTTGGAAGCGTGAAGGGGAGCTTTACACCTTACGATCATGAATCATAAAAATGAGTCGACTGTTGGAAATCGGAAGGCGATTCTCCACCTTGGGAAGATGAGTCTTTACGTTCGGAAAGCATGAAGATGAATCTCCTACCCAAAAGCATGAAGTTGAGTTTTCAATGTGGAAAATTGTTACCCGACACTTTCGGGAGGTAACAACTTCTAACATTGGAAGTCATTGAAGAATTTTAGTGTGGCACATGGAAAATTCTGCCCGATGAGAACCTTGAATGATGGAAGTGGCTGCTCTGGAATCCACTACTGAGTTGACATACAGTAATGCCATGTCCTATAACTGCACACCTCTTAGTTGACAAACGAAAGTCAATTGCGCCCACAATATTTCACATCTCTCACTGCACAGGCAAACATGTAAAGCTTGAAGGAGACTAGATTGATAGTAAGTATTGTACAGATTGTCGTACCCTGTTCTATTTTATCCATGCGTCCATAGTACGTTGTCTACCTCCAGGTCGATTTTTCCTTGGATAAGTCCATCTTTTTTCCGCATGCTCTGGCTTTGACACACCAAATTCATTGGTGCTGGAAATGGCAATGCTAGGTTCGTGTCGTGCAGGAACAACTTGCAAGAAACTTTTTATACTCGTAGCGCACGAATATTTCAGCTTTCTACGGAGTTTCGAATCACAGCAATCATCTGCGTCGTCGTTGACGTTTACATCCTCTTCGGTCGTTTCTGAGCCACCTCTCGGAGTGATGGTGTCCTCACACGGTCTGGCATGCCCATCCCGCGGCACACTCCAATTCTCATCGTCCACCAGCTGAGATTGGAGTGGACCTGAGTGTACTGTACCCGATTCAGCTACATTCTCGGGTGTATGTTTCAACTTCTTGCACGGGTAACTGTCTGAGGAAGAGCTTAGATTTGAGATAGCTGAAAGAGCAATCCTTTTTCTGTTATGCCACCTCCGCACAATATCCGTATCATCAACTGCTGCTACAATATCCTGGTTGGTCGTGGTTGAAGGACTTACATTCTCTGGGTCTAAAACGGTTGGCTGGCCTCGAAAGCGGTCTGCATCTGAAGTGCTCGGCTTCGTGATTTCCTGCTTTGCCTCCAATGGTAATCCAATATTTGTTAACAAGTTTATCTGAGTAATCGCGGAAAGAGATATCCTTCTTCTACTATGGGACTTCGGCACGATGTCAGCATCTTCTTCAACTGCTGCGGAAGTCATACGATTCGCTGAGAATGGACCTGGATTCACTGGTTCAAGACCAGTTGGCTGTCCTCGAAAGTGGTCTGAATCCAACGCATGCGAGGTACGCGGCCTAATTGTATCCAGTTGAGTCTCCCAGGGAAAGCCAATACCTGCTGAAGAGCTTGGAATAGCGGTCGCAACAGGAGCAGTTCTTCTGCTATGCCACCTCTGACATATATCATCAAAATCTTCTACTGCACGGCACCCTTGCTTCACTGCCAGTAACGGAAGACTCTTTTCCGGTTCCGCAGCGGTTTTCTGGACAGTGCACACAAAATAAGTTAGTTGCGATCCTTCCTTACACAACTAAATGTAGAAGACTACGTTGTCAGACAATGCCACAGGACGCGAATCGAAGAAACAAATTCGTGTCTGATTGACAGATGCTTGCAAGAAGAATAAATTCCAGAATTACATGGTCAAACGAAGTTCACAAACCATTGTGGATTTGTTTTCCTCCTTCCGAAGCACAGTCGCTGAGATCTCAGAAATTGCATAACCAGAGTCGAATGCTTGAGGTTCCGATTGCAAAGACTGTTTAGGAGGCTGCAGATACGAGGCTTGTTGATTTAAAGATAATAATCCAACATCCCACACTTGTGTCTCCTCGTCAAGGAACCGAGAATCACAATATATTCGCCGAGGGCTATCCTGAGTGGGGGAATGCACAGGGGAAGCTTGTTGCGCTGAAACTGACACACCGACATTAGAAACCTGCGCCTCCTCTTCCAGTATCCCATGATCACAATAGGCACGCCGAGGGCTGCTTTCACATTTCTTTGACCAAGAATCTGCATCGAAGAGAGAGAGGCCGAGGCTGTCCGAGAAAGATTCGCCATGTTGTAAATGTTCTGCACATTCTGAATTGCATTTTTCACCCTCAGCAAATGCATCGGACTTCGTTGATGAATTTAGCAAGCTCGATGAAGGTTCTCCAACAAGGCCAGGATAGTGATCCTCGAGCTCCAGAAGTCGTGAAGTCGCTAAGGAAGCGGAGAGATGGAATTGCGACGGAAGACACTCCGGCACTGCATTTTTACAGTCGAAAACAAGACACAGTTAAAAGCTTGACCTAGCATCAGTAACCCAAGAACCTCCAGAGAGGTCGGGATTTGCTTTGTGCATTGTTAGTTACAACGGGCCAGTATTCCAGATTCGAGTTTCCGACTCTGTTTTTGCTGAGAAGTTTTGCAATTAAGTCTATTCCTTTCAATACCCTGTGTTCTTGAGCTGTAAACCCTCAGATGTAATTTTAAAAAATTGGAATAATGTTCAAATAGACACTGAGCTACAATCAAGAACGTTCTTGAGCGCCGTTTTTCGTGACAGTGAACAATCATACATAAACCTAAGACGAACGAGATTACTAACTCCATAAAGCTAACGAGATCACTGCCTCATGTAATCACCTTCCAGAATTCACCCTAGACTCTCTCTGAGTGTCTGAAACAGAACCGTTTCCTGAAACAAATTCAATGTTGCATCAAGTACGACAGCGCTAATCACTGTTACTGAAATAGCCTCCATTAATCACGACGAAGTTTAAAGTTTCTATTAATATCAGCCCTAAGAGGTCAATCATCCATTGCTCTAACTAAATCGATTAACATTTCCACAGATTACCGTATCCGGTGAGCAATGTGAGAACGAATTTGAAGAATTTGTGAGCGACACACGGCCAGGGTCTAGATCCAAATAGTACAACGCTAAGAACTAAATTCTCCTGAGCAGTAATGAATTCACGCACACATACAAATCCTCCAACATGTTCCAACTCGCCAAGTACACCGATGGAGAAACATCCAAATAAACAAGAGCAATTGTCCTTCACAGAAATGAGTAATTCACCAAGATTTTATAAAAGATCACACAGAAAGGATGATTGCTACTAAGTTCCACAGTGGACATTACTTACTTGCTGTGTTGAAAGGAGCACTAGGACACGCAGAGAATTGAGAGTAGCGAAACGCTCTGAGACTGCCGTCTTGCGAGATAGGATCCCCCGGCGCAAGATCCAAACACTCCATCTCCGACATGGTGGCTATGGCCTATATTTCCTGCTTCCTAAAGAACTTATAGCTTCCACAATTCTTAACCTCAATCTGCACCGCAATCTGCACCGCAATCTACACCACAATCTGCGGAAGACTTCGAAGAAATTCGTGTAAGTCACTATGGAAATGCTCTGCGGGAATTTGACGACGCTACCCCTCTTATCATCAGTTCAAACTCTTCGGTGACTCGAATGGCGGGAAAAAGGCTGTCCACGTCAGATTGGAGCAGGGGTCGTCCACGTACTATGCTCCGAATTAGAACTCACAAACCTCAGTCCCAAGTTAAGTTAACTAACCCTTTTTTTTTCCACTGTGGGTCCAACTAGTAGACTAGTAGTAGTCTTTTTCTTGCAGAAAACTTCATTTCTATATAGAACGTGGATGAAGTCTCTAATTTTGGATGGAGAAGTGTATGAATATAATTGAAAAGTGTTTTTTATTCCCAAAGATGAATGAATGTAGAAATAGAGTGCTTCTCCAATTCTAAAGAGTATCATTAGTAGGGAGTAGGATCAATTACTATAAAGTGAGTGTAGAGTATGGGGGCCACTACTTAGATTAAATTGTTGTTCTAACAAGAGGTGTGCAACCAACTTTTGTGATACAAAGCTCTTCAAGTTTTCTCTTTAACACGGGAAATTTTACAAATATCAAGAATGATGTTCATTCCACTGCAAAAACTCTAAAGCTACCAGTTGGTTGAGTTTCTTAGGCCTCAAGGAGTATTGTGGTAGTTCTTTACAAAATTGTTGTAGTTGGGCATTGGTTTAGTAAGCCATCTAGTATATAGGTTGGAGTGTTGCCCCTTCAAATCCTCCACTATATACTTTCTTTATCTACAATGATGTTGTATAGCACATCCTTAGTGTCCATTTGGAGCACCTCTATTGATGGTATTCTAAGAACATTTGCATTGATCTTCTTCAAATTAGGATGTGCTAAACAATTGATGGTGAATGAATTCAACGCTCTTGATTGTGAACCTTCAACAATGCTTCACCCCATCTCGCCAAGCTTGCCCTTGAAATGCCCAAAAGGCTTGTACTAGGTGTAAAGATCCCTAATCTTGTGGGGTAAATTGGTAGGCAATTTGTTGCTTAAGGGATCCATTGTCCCTATAGAACAAAGCCAACTCCAAGCCTAAGGGTTGTGAGCTGTGTTTTGTTTTTCAAAACTTTTATGCTAGGTTTTGTAGGATTTTTTTTCAACTTATTTTTGCTTTGAATTTCATTGGATTTTAATTAATTAGGGTGGAGCATTTGGGGATATGGAGGCATATTGAACTAGACTACTTGCAAATAGGTCCTGAATTTAGGAGGAGGAGGATGAAGGTAACCTCATTGTGAACTTTATAATAGGATTAGAATTTGCGGAGAATGTGGTGCATCCATCTCATGTTTTGAGCAATTCCCATTCCAATATAGCCGCCAATGTTGATAGATTTAGGTAGAGTATGCACAATCCTATAATGGTATATAATATTTTATTGAGGCCCTATATACAATCTCATGTTTTTTCAACACTGCTACCAAGATGAGACATTCTTTATTATTGGCTATCATGGATAGGTTCTATACTTGTGACTCCTACTTTATGATGAAGAAGGATGATTGTAGGTACCTTCACTTGTCTCCACGCCAAAAAATTATAGCAACATTATACATATTTTATTACAAACTTGGGGTGTTGATATCATTGATGAGTATTGCTAGACAAATGAAAATACCACCATAAAGTCCTTAAAAAGCATTTTTGTGAAGGTAATAGAAGTAGAGTTTGAAGCCTACAATATTCATCAATCTACACGTGTAGACTTCAAATAACAATTGGCTATAAACAACACTTGAGGATTTTTTGTTACATTTGGACAACTTGATGGCATGTATTGTAAATGGAAAAATTCACTTGTTGCTTGGAAAAGTGATTTCAGTAACAAAGAGGAGATAAAATCCTAATTATCCTTAAAGCATTTGCAAATGGAAGACTCCACATATGGCATGTTTTGTTTGAACTTCTAGGTGCAAATAATGATTTCAATGTAACTATGTGTTAGATTTGTCTCCTCTCAATTAGAATATGTTAACCCTTGCAATTCCAAGGTCATTTTTCTGTTGAAAACAACTAAAAATTGCCATTTTCAATGCAAGCAATAAAAAAATTTAAACATTTGTTTCTTTTGCATATCCAACTATAGGATCTTAAATTGCACTAATTTGAAAATTTACTGAAGTAATTTAAGAAACTTTGATTATATTGATCAAAAGATATAAGTGTTGAAAGTGAAGAAAATATGTTTTTCAATTTTTTGCTCCTAGCCTAAGTATATTATAAGACTTTGAATCCTCTTAACTGAAATTTTTTGTACTACCACTATAAGCTACCCACAGTTTTTGTGACATTAGGCAAAAAATGTGGCATGCTTTTGTGGACAGAAAGACATTAGAGACTTTGAGGCAGTGGGTAGAAGATTTATGGTAGACATCATAGACAACATGTGGTGCATGTCAGTAGGAAAACAACATGATGCTATAGAAAAGACATATGTTTTGTGAGACATCCAATGAAATGTAGGTAGGTTTTTTGTGACGTCCAAAAAAACATGTGAGTGCTATGTCAACAAGGATTTTGATTTTGATTGCGGATAAATATCTAGAAGTTACTTGGGACTAAGGTAAAAGGTTGACCAAATGTGAAAAAAATAGGGGAAGAGCAACCATACAATATAATTTTGCACAAAAAATGTTTTTTTTGGCAATTGAGTGACGTAGCATGCCATGTCATCACATTTCACCATTTGAGAATTCTAACACTATTTTTTTGATGTCATTTGTAACATCAACTAAGACATCAAGGGAAACATCCAAGTGTTTTTTTATAGCATCAACTCAAACATCTAAATGTTTTTTGATACATTAGCTGAAACAATGAAGTTTTCATTAGAATGCTCATGTATGAAATTCAACTTGTAATAAAATTCCTATGTTTAACATATCCCATATGGTTTGTCATCCTTCTATTGCCCCACTTGTATATATACCTTATCTTCTCATGATAACATACACTAGTAGAAAATCTTGTTCAAATAGAGAAACAATTGATTTTAGTTGTTTTTTGTCGTTTGGGGCAATGCAATGATTGTTTGTAAAAACCAATAGAATGGTTGCTTGTTTTTTGTTGATTGGAATAGTGCAATGACCAGATCAAGAGAATTTTGTTGTTTTTGAAATCTTTTGGAATCTTTTTGGGATTTAATGGAATCTTGTGAAAGTTATAGCATCTTTTGAAATCTTTTATAATTTTTTGGAATCTTTGGATTCTACTTAGCCCATTCACAATAGTTTTTGAATATTTTAGAAAGTTTTTACAATGTAGTAGTAGGGCAAGGTAGGCACATTGATGTTGACTAATTAATGAAGCCTTAAAATCTTTAGGCATGATTTTAAGCCTATTTTTAACTTTGGGGTTGGTCCTTTTCAATACAATATTTGTTGGATTCATTTTTTGTGAAATTTTTACCAAAGCTGTATTTTACTTCAAGTGCAATGCCCAAAAAATTTCAACCCAATTAATTCAAGTTGTGATTAAAGTTTTTTGTCTGAAAAAGTCTTTTCTTTTGAGTTATAAATAGTTTGGACAACCATGACAAGTAGAATCAATTAATTGGTCAAAAATTCTTCATACATACTCTCAAGTAGATTATTAGTATAATCCCAAAACTTGAAATACATACAAGCATACAATTTTTAACTTACAAGCATTTGAAATAATATTTCTTCATTTGGGCAATGCATGTTTAAATTAAAACAACAACATTGAAATTCTATTACAATGAAAATACTTTTTTTGAACTTAAACGTTTAAAATTCAATGATTTTTTAATTTAGTAGATTTTGGCATTCATTTGGACAAAGTAGAATAATTTTTTTCAAAAAACTTTGATCTAAAAAAAGTTGGGGGACGAAGTTAACTTTCATCTCCAAAAATCAGTTTAAGATTTTGAGCCTCCAATAAAAAGTTATGGGCAAAATTTAGAGAGAGGTTGGAAGGGAATTTGTTTTCACATTTTCAAACATTCACTCTAAAATTTACCCATAACTTTTGAATGGAGGCTCCAAAATCTAAAAAGGATTTTTGGACATTAAATTTAACATCGTTCTCCAACTTTTCTTAGTTCAAATTTTTTTGAAAAAAGTTAATTTGCTATGTTAAATGACCTCCAAAGTCTATTGAACCTAATGAACACAAAATGTAAATGGATAAGTAATGAAATCTTTAGGATATAGCACATTGAGTATGAAGGGTGGAATGGTGGTAGAGGTATAGTTCTCATGTTTATGAGGTCTTGGGTTTGATATTGGGTGGGTGCATTCAAGTAGTTGCATGTAGATCTCGGACGGATTTGGATAGTGGTTGAAATTCCTTTCGTTGCCCAGATATTTCGGGCAACAAATTCTTTTATTCTTTTATTTTAAAAATTTTGTGAATTTTTTTTTATAGTTTCGAATTTTCAGATTTGATCAAATCAACAGAAAAAAATCAACACTTTTTTGTGGAATTGGATGTTGATTTTTCTACTAGTGATACTCACAATAAGGGGATTTTTTAGCCATGAGACATACTTGCCAAATATGGTATACTATATATGGAATATTGTGTATAATGTACAATGTATGGCATGTTGTGTATGGTGTTCAATGTATTGTCTATGATGTATTGCAAATGGCCTATTCCATATGGTGTTTTGTATATGATATATGTCCAAGGGGACATCACTAAAAACATGTAGTCATCTAAATTGACATCTCAAAAACTGAGACATACACATTAAGCATGTCCTAGTAGATGTCGTCTGTGACATTTTCATGTCTCTTCGGATGTGCCATAATACACAGTGGATGCTACATGATGTTCCAAAAAATGAACCTCATGTCATTGTTGAAATTTGAAAAACATGTGAACATCATAGTAGATGTCCAAATTGACATGTCCCAAGGCACAACACACTACTTACGATATACATGATGTCAACAAGGGTCGGGATGAAAAAGTTGTGGACATGGCACTGCCATCTTCATTAGCAGTGAGGTGGAGGCAAGGTGGAAGCCATGTGGTAACCTCTCATGACCTTTGAAGACCGTGCTTTTTGTGATGTCCTCCAAAATTTCCTTGAAATCAAATTATGACTATTGAGATTTTCTATGTTTGGAGGCTTGTCCATTACAATGCATTTTTTTGGACATCCCTATTGACACAATTAACATTCAAAAAAATGTACCTACCACATTAGGGGCTTGTCACAAAAAACATGGATTTCTTATAGTATACAAATTGTTAGTTTAAATTTTTGTATGTTGAAAAATTGAATTGAGAGTTTGGGAAAAAAAAATTCTCTTTCCTATGAACTTTATTCTTTAAAAGTTGTAAAACTGAAGTAGGTACAAAATATAACGAAAAACTAAATTGTTGGTAGCTCTAAGATAGAATTAAAACACACTCATTCCAATTGTGAGATTCTTCTATGAAGAAAACTAAAGCATGTACAATTTTTGTTTATAAAATTTATTAAAATTCAGTTCATATGTGGATCTAATACATTATTTTCTCAAGAATTTATTAATATTGCCCGCAAAGCAAGAAGCTTCATAACTTTCAAATTACTTATCCAAATGGAAGGAATCAAATCTTTCGAAAGAATGAAAATATAATCAATTCAAAATTATTTTAATAAAAATTATTTCAAATTTTTTTTGGTTGCCCACTCTTGCTGGTTTTGGGGTTATTGTGGCATAACTTTTACTCTCGGATACCATTTGAAATAAAAATGATATTCCCACAAAGCTAATAAATTTTTTTCTTTTGAAAATATTTTAAAAAACTCTTACCAATGAACAAGGCTTGAGACTAAACATTTGTTGTCAATGGATGTCAGTATGATTGAAACTACTTCCTAATAGATGTTATTTATCCCTATGAGGCATGTTTCATCTAAGCCATTCATTTGCCTCTAGATGAGAAGTGATTTTATTTTGCTAAGAAGCAAGAGATAGTATGCAAGGATGTCAACTAATTTTTTGATGTTCTACAAGTTAGATTTGCTATCATAGGCATCCCTTGTAGATATTAGAGTATGGAGGTGATTATGGACATAACTATGTTTACTTCTTGCCTCCTTCATACTATGATATTAGAGGATGAAGAGGGTGTACTGGAACTTAAAATCACCATTTTTGACTTATAGAACAACAATATGCCAATGATTTAGAATGTCAGCCTTAAAAATATTGTTCTTATTCAAATATATGTCTTGCTTATAAATGGCAAAAAAATTTGTGACTTAAGGCTTCAAAAGACCTTACCATTAGAAAAAATTTGGACCCTAAAAGAATCCGTTTCGTAGCGCAGCGTGGTGCCAGTACAAAAAATATTTTTCGAAAAAAACCCTAAAAAAACCCTAGAATTTTATTTATTTTTAAAAATTGCCATATCCAATGTGGTCACACCAGTGCCACGTCATTTTGGAAAAAAAATATTTTTTCCCTAATTGCACCACTGTGGCAACAAAGTCGCGGCCTCTTCCAGGGTCCAAATTTTTTGTAATGTTCGATTTGAGAGAACATATCAGTGTCTTCCTTGCTAGCCTCCTTACTTCGTAATGCTTTGTGATGCGCTTCTAGAACACCCCCACCTTCTATTTGTTTCCTATAGTAGGATCCTGAAATATAGCTAGAATATTGCTTGCCAACTAATGTTCCTCATCAACCCTTAGTTGAACATGAAGCACTAACATTACCTTGACTTGAATACACTTTGTCACCTCTAGACAATTGTTTTTCTTCAAGTTCTTTATGATTGCCTTGACTAAGCTCTTTTGTCATTGCTGCAATGGAAGTTATTCTATACTGTAAAAATGTTTATTATCTTTATTTTGATTTGATTTGATTGAGTTCACTTGAAGAGAATGAATAGGGATAAAAAGGAGGGTTTATAGTGTGAAGTGCAATTTAGTTTCAATGCCAAAGCTTGTTAATCTATCTCGAGTGTGTCCAACGTACATCTTGTTAGAACTCAAGGAAAGTTGGTAGCCGTTTTGATTGTACAACTTTCCTCCATTATCTCACTAGTAGTGCCAATCAAGCCATAAGCCGCTCATGTCACTCAATGAGTCCAATGACAAAGGCTTAAATTTGAATTAGATGGGGCAACAAAAAATTTAACCAACCAAATTCACAATTTGGGGATTGGCTTTGCTTTCACAAGGCTTTTATTTCCTCCATTTGTTGATTTTAGGGTTCCATTATCTTAATTTTTCTTCTTTTGAGATAATCTTATGTTTTATTTAGACTTGATGAAGTTGTTGAAACAAAAGGTAAAACTTATTTTACTTTTGTTTTGGATTTTGAAGGATTGTAATATAGATGGAGTTAATAGAGGAGAAATGATTGGCCAATGGATAAAATTTGGTCCATGTGGACTCAAGTCCACTTGCTTATATGGATAAGATAAGCTAGTACGAGATGGCCTTCTCATCTTCCTCCATTAGTTAATTTTGTTTGTTTATTGAGTGATTGAAAAGTCATAGAGAGTTGTATTCTATTGAGTTTTATAATGAAATTTGGAAGGATATTCTTTTTCTTATTGTAAATCTAGAAAGTTCTGAATCATCATAGTTGGAGTTTGTATGTGAAATTTATGTTTGATGGGGTGAAAATGGTCAAAGTCTTCCTTAGAATTCAAGGACAAAAATTTCGAATGTCCATAAAAGTTTGATTAGGAAGTATTTAGTTTTGAAGTGGTTATATATTGAATTGTTAGCTTTCTAAATTTTTTTTGAACTATTAGTTTAGAGCTTGTATACATAAATTATACTTGTTAGAGAAAATGAGAGTTAGTTGTCATCAAATTCAAGGGCACAAATTTTGATTGCTTATAAAAGTTTGCTTTGAAGGTATATAGCTATGAGATTTTGTTATAAGTATATATAGAGTTGTTAACTCATTATGAAGCTATAGAATTCTTAGTTTGTATTTAAAAAGTGAAAGTTATGGGCTAGAAAGTAAAGAGGTTTAGAGCTACCAACAAATTTGAGAGGGTGATTTTCATAGTTATAAAAGATAGTGAATAAGATATTTGACTTTGAAATTTGAAGAAGTTGTGGTATTTATTTGAGTGTTGACTAAACTTTCAAGGGTTTGTATCAATATTCATACATGCTATATACAAAGTATTGTAAACATGTATATGCAATACATTATCATACTTCTACTTTAATTCACGTGATTATGAGTTCCTTCGTGTCCATGGTCAAATCTAGTTGAAGCTAAAAATCCAATGTTTTCCCAAGGCAAATCTTTTGTACTTGACATTGTGCTCCTCGGCCTCTTCCCTCCCCAACCCCTACTATAGAAATCTTGTCTACAAATATACACAATATCCTAGAATGCTCCGTAATAAGACTTACTGAAAACTTCAAAGGGCCCTTGAAGTTGCTATAGAACAAGCCTTGTTTCAATAGATTGGGATGAATTTGGGGTTTGGCATGCCAATGATGGAACACTACTTTTGTTTAAACTTTTGTCCTAAATTTGTCTACTTTTGTCTACTTTTGAATGGCTTGAAGGGCCTCATGATCATCACCGTGGCACTTTTTCAAAAAGTAAAAAGACAAGGCCTGGTCCCAGCCTGCTGCCAATCAGCGCGTCCACCCCTCCTGCCAGTCCTCTCCGCCCCAGTTTCAGTCTAGCTTCGTCCCTTTCCCACGCCCATTGTCGCAGTTTCCAGGTGTTCTCCGCCATAGCCAGATCTGCCCCGCCAGCCTCCCGCTCCTTCGTCTTCCGCGCGCCCTTCCGCACGTCCCCGTCCCCACCGGTACTTCCTCTTGCTCAGGCTCTCTCGCTCAGACTTGCCCGCCCTTGTCGCTGTGTTTCTTGGTGGTCCTCAAGGGTTTCTGCACACGCGTATTAGGGCTGGAGCATCAACGCAGATCTCGTCGCACCCGACTTGTGTGCGGAATTCGTGAGGGCGAAGGACGATTCTAGAAAGTTCAGTTCTAACTCAGGATCTGGAAGAAAGGTTAGACTAGATGGCTAGGTACTTGTTAAGAAATGGAGAGCAGGTGGGATTAGGTTTGGACATGGCGGGGGCATTGTCTTTTATTTTCGGCCGATCTGTTGTTAGTATGCTCTGCGGTTACTGATCCAGGGTACTGATCTTTCAGAAGGTCGTGAGTTTCGATTCGGAGGGGCCGCGGTTTGGTCTAGAATTTTGGCTAGTGGTTAGACTAGTTCATTAGGTTCAGCGTTCTGTGAGAAGTCTTATGTGGAAGTGGTAGAGTGACTTGTAGTGCACCGTTGGTTGTGGTAGTGATTAGGTTAGATTTGGATGTTTTAGCATTGTTTGCATTAGAGCTAGTTCGTGGTGTTTACATTGTGCGTGTGAGATTTTTCAGGAGGACATTCGTGGATAGGGCATCTGAACGTTGGCGACGAAGGAGTTGTTGAAGTGCTGAGCTGCGACAATCATCACCCCAGTCGGATCTCGTTGCTGGTCTCTTGGTGTTCTAGATGTAGATTACGACGTCCTCCACCATGGCTTTCCTTGTGTTCTGCGCTCTCGTGCTGCTCTTCCTGACTCACCCGATTGCTGCCTTCTACCTGCCCGGCGTTGCACCCCAGGACTTCGATGAGGTTTGCTTCCTCATCCTCTACCGCTTCGATTTGACTTTATTTCACTGGCTGTTTGTTTAAATTTTCTACGCCGTGGTCTGAAGATTTTGGCAACCGTGTCCACATGTCCATATAACTTCGGAATTGCATTTCGGCATTCGGTTAGATCCTGTTAGATTTTGTGGAGTGGATTACTGGGCTCGGTTTAGGTTATTGTGTGTTCACTGCTGTGAAGCGGATCGCTGGACTCGGTTTTGATATCTACTTTGCCTGCCAATTGACGCATTACAAGGAATTTAATAAGTTTGTGATGTACACTAGTTCTAGCTCGCGCTTCTAAATAGCGCTTTCTGTACTTAGAAGAGAGTTTGTTCTAACCAATTAAATATTAAACACTGAAAGAGCCTCATACTATGACACAGAGCAGTTACCATTTCTGAGTAAAAGTTTACTGCGCTATGCAAAGACATTACGAGATTTTGTTCGATCCACATTACTCATCATGGTCACTGTAGTGAAAATTGCATTCGTGGTTTATGGAGTGATGATAATGAACGATGTACAATCAATTTTCTGTTGCGGACAATGCCCACATTATTTTCTGTGTACGCTTTCCAGTCTTATGTGTGGTTTCTGATTCTGCGTAGTGTAGTGAATTTGAACTCATATATCGCATGTCGTTTTATCTGGCAGAAAGATACTGTTACAGTCAAAGTGAACAAGCTGACGTCGACGAAGACGCAGCTGCCATACGAGTATTACTCACTTGACTATTGTAAGCCTCAAAAGATCATCGATGTCGCTGAAAATCTGGGAGAGGTTCTCAGAGGTGATCGTATCGAGAATTCGCCTTTCCAGGTTTGTATCTGGTGCCGGTTTTCAGTGTTGGTTGAATACTTCTCTTTTCTATATCACGCGTGTTGCTTGCCTTGTCTTAGTGCAATATTTAACCCGGAGGTTTCATGAGCATTAGATCTGTTCAGTTTTATTTTTCTGTATTTCCTCATGCGATGGCTAGCTCTTACCTTCGAAACCTAAACTGGGCAATTTATTTATGATTATTATGATTAATTCAAAGTACTTTATCTGGATTCTCGATATGCAATTTATGTCTTCAATCGACCGAGAGGCCTTCACACTAATATAGTGCCAGTAGGTTTTTAGCATGGGTGATCAGAATATCAATGAGAAAGAGAGCCTTTGTGTTGCATTCTGTGGATAATTGGATAGTTATGAAATAATGATTAGTGCTGGCACTGAAAGGGGGCATTTGGGGGGGCAGTTTGAAATGAAGAATGATCAACTGTGCAAGGTTGTCTGTAAGCGTAAGTTCTCACCGGAGGCGCTCAAGAACTTCAAGGACAAAATTGATGGCGAATACCGTGTTAACATGTGGGTGGTTCAGAGATATTTCTGGAATATTTCATCTTGAAGCACTCGGATCATTGTCTTTTGGTATTCTGTATTGTGATACCATGCCATGTCGAAAACGAATTCTGTAGTACGTAAACTTGGTTATTATTTTAGAGTGTATAACCATCTCTATATATCCCGTCAACTCTATGTATTAAGTAGTGGATGATATTAGTTTACGATGCTTCGCAGAGTTACAGTTCCATATTCATAATGTTTTTGCGCCTGTGTTTTGCTTGAACAACAGCTTCTGAAAAGTTTAGGAAACTATATTTTAACAGTCAATAACGAAAGCACGCTTCAAATGTCAGGATTTTAGACAATCTACCAGTTGCTGAAGTCAGGCAAAGGCACGATAATGGACAGACGGTTAAGCTTTATGAACGAGGTTTCGCTGTTGGGTTCAAAGAGAAATTTGCTCAGGTGTGCAACTTCACTCGTTCTTTATTTCATGGCTTAATTTCATTTTTTACAGTTTTGCCTATCTCAGTTATTTATACCTCGTTAAATTCTTCTCAATTCTGCTTTTCCATGTTCAGAGTAAGACGGAAAAGTACTACGTCAACAATCACATTCACTTCACCGTGCTCTATCATCCTGTGGCGGATGAAAAGTCTCGAATCGTGGGGTTTGAAGTGAAACCAAACAGGTGTGTGTTTATGTGAGGATTATGTCGGGACTTGAGGGATGATGTTTTCTTTTACCAGTACTGCTCTATTGTTAAGGTGTTCCTGTTTAGTGGTTGTGCTTCAGATTAGCTGTCTTCTCAGTTCTGAACTGATAAGAATTTTTTAAGGATTTTTTTTCCATGTATGGGTTACGTGGCACTTACTGCCAGCTTTGAGTATTATTCTTAGGACCAGGAAGCATACTCAACTGACTTGTACTTGTATTTTTACAGTGTAAAGCATTCCTATGATCGTTGGGAGGAGGGCAAGACCAAACTGTTAACCTGCAATCCCAATACTCGGACTTTTGTGTCACCTGCCCAAGATCCTCAGGAGTTACTGGAAGATCAGGAAGTGGTGTTCACTTATGATGTGTCATTTCAGGTAGTGTTTCATTTGAGCGCTTAAATTTCCTGCGATTTTCCTTCCTAATTTACACTCATTGATGTGGCGCTTTCAGATAATTACAATTGAATTCTCAGACAAAACTTGGTTTTGAAACGTACAGTCTAGGATGTTCACCTAATTTTAAATTACATCAGGAATATTTCTGACTTTTATTCTTGTACTTTGCATTGTATTGTCAGAGAAGTGATATCAAGTGGGCATCTCGTTGGGACACATATTTATTGATGCCAGATGACCAGATCCATTGGTTCTCTATCGTCAATTCCCTCATGATTGTGCTATTCCTATCTGGTATGGTGGCAATGATCATGATGCGCACTCTCAACCGTGATATTTCGAAGTACAACCAGCTTGATGCAGAGGATCTACAGGAAGAAACGGGATGGAAGCTGGTACACGGAGATGTGTTCAGACCTCCAGCCTATGCTGGACTGCTATGTGTGTACTTGGGCACAGGAGTGCAGTTTTTTGGGATGGTCGTGGTTACTATGATCTTTGCATTATTCGGTTTCCTTTCCCCTGCTAACCGGGGTGGATTGATGACTGCCATGTTGCTGCTATGGGTGTTCATGGGGCTATTCGCCGGGTATTCCTCATCACGGCTGTACAAGCAGTTCAAGGGTATCAACTGGAAGGCCAACACCTTGAGAACTTCACTCATATTCCCTGGAAGCGTATTCGTCATTTTCTTCATCCTCAACGCGCTCATTTGGGGCCAAAAATCATCGGGAGCCATACCTTTTGGAACGATGTTTGTTCTTATGTTCCTCTGGTTTGGTATTTCTGTTCCCCTTGTCTTCGTTGGGAGCTACTTTGGATTCAAGAAGCCAGCTGCCGAAGATCCAGTGAGGACGAACAAAATCCCTCGACAAATTCCCGAGCAGGCTTGGTACATGAAGCCTGTGTTCTCCATCCTCATCGGTGGCATCCTCCCCTTTGGAGCTGTTTTCATCGAGCTCTTCTTCATTTTGACATCCATCTGGCTGAACCAGTTCTACTACATCTTCGGGTTCTTGTTCATCGTCTTCCTGATCCTGATCGTCACTTGTGCGGAGATCACCATCGTGCTCTGCTACTTCCAGCTGTGCAGTGAGGACTACCATTGGTGGTGGAGGGCTTATCTCACATCAGGCTCCTCAGCTGTGTACCTGTTTCTTTATGCCACTTTCTATTTCTTCACCAAGCTGGATATCACAAAGGTCGTCTCTGGCGCACTTTATTTTGGATACATGATCATCATCTCGTACTCCTTTTTTGTCCTCACAGGAACTATGGGGTTCTACGCTTGTTACTGGTTCGTGCGTATGATTTATGGATCAGTGAAGGTCGACTGAGCTTCAGATGTTCATCTATTCGATTCTTCAGCATGCTGGAACTCCACTTTAGGGCACACCGCCCATTTGAAGGGAAGGCTGATTTACCCCTTGGAGGTCGTTTATGAGCGAATTTGGAGAGTTAGAGGTTGTTTTTGAAGACCAAGCGCAAGTTCTACAAGCAGGAGGAGGGTCATACGGTACATGTAGTGGCAGATTCCCTTTTCTAGTAAGGTCGGTGGAGTGGGTCCAATTACATTACTTCTTACTTTCTCCATAATATGTGGCTGCAGGGATGGCCGAGTGGCGACTAACCTAGAGAAAGTGGTGTTCCCGGGCATTAGATGAGCAAGTCTAGTTAGCTCTACGAATATATAAGTAGCAACTAATCTCTTACTCTGTTCTCACATGAGGATATGTGAAACTGTTGATAGATTTTATTGTTCATCGTCAAAGGCCCCACACCTTCAAATTGCCTTTCATTCTGGTTCTGCTGTTAATTACCGTGGCATTTCCTGAATTTTATGAAACTGTCTTCTTTCGAGGATTGAAGTTTTCGAAATACAATTTCGTCCTTTACATAACTATAATTATTTTTGGAAGCTGATGTGATATTCAGCTTAGCCTGATGCTAATGCAGTGATTTATGGGAGCAGAGGTGGAGTAACATAGTAACACAGTATCCAACACGACAAATGATTTCTCTTTGTTCTCTTTCGTGGTGGTCGTTCCTAACTTTCAGGTCAAGTGTTTGTACCTCAGTAAATTCTCCTTGAAAGACAAGTTGGTCCTATTTTTTGAACCTTTGTGGAACTGATTAGAGAGTGTGATTGATGTACCTTGACGGGAAAAAATAGAGGGTAGGACTAAGGATGCGCTTAGCGCAAAATAACCACAATTTGTGGTACATCCCCTTGTTCAGAAATTTGCATAGTAATCATTTTGCAAAAATAATTTTTGATGCTTAAAATAGACTAGAAGACCGTAAAATTTGATCGAGTGCTATCACAACTTTACATTGTACCCTGAACTTCGTCAATAAAGCAAGACAAGGCAAGACATCAAGAAACGCAAGAGTGTCGCCATTTCAATCAGGAAAAAGCAGCAGTCATGAGATTGATTAACTTACATAAGGCTGAATGAACTTGTTTGAGTAAGAAGAATTATTCCCTTGTCTCCTCTACTTCACCGAAAAAATTTTATACCGAAAACCTTAAAGAGATTACATTGATTTTTTCAGATCCCACGAATCAAAACCACTGGAAGAAGCTTCCAATTACAATAGAGAATCAGATGATATTACAGTTTGGGTTAGGTTGGATGGATGGAAGGCAACAAAAGTCGACCACGATGGGATTCGAACCCACGACCTTCAGATCCGAAGTCTGACGCGCTAATCCACTGCGCTACGCGGCCCCGTAACGGAGATGGAATTTTCCTTTCCTGAAAGGATATATATAGTGTCAGTCAACTTTCCATTAATATCCAGTTTATTACGAATCAGGCAGCTATTTTCCGCGCTGGGAGGGGCATCCGTCCATCCTGGGGATAAGTTACCAGAATCTGGAGATCCAATTTAGCATCGACCGGCCAATCAAAAAAGACTGAAAAATAATCTCCATTGCAACTTGGAACAAATCAATCTACAGCTTGTTAGTGCTGCACAATGTTGGGGAGAACCACCGGTTAACTTGAATCAGGAAAAAAATTAGATGCAATTTGAAAACATCTTATGAAAAAAACCAGTGAAAAAATCTATACAAAAAAGAAGAGAGGAGGGATTGACTCAGTACTAGAAAAACTAGTTCAATATGGGAATGTCATTCCAACTAGTGTGCCCTGTGCCGTTGCCACAGTCAAAATCAAAGTAAAAGTATTTTTCTAATTTTTTCATTCATAAAAACTTCAAAATTCAATAACTTTCGCACCGTTGATCGGAGCACCACAAAACAAAGCCCGTGCACCCCTCCTCGCCGAGGGCTTTCCAACAGTACCAAACACATGGCCAGGGGACACACGGTCTGGGAGATCTCAACATAATAAACAAAACAAAACAAACAAACAGCCTGTCTTAATGTATGGATAAGTATTGCAAAAGTGTTCACACATGTTGCCATATTAAAGTTCAATATGGGCATGTCATTCCAACGCAAGTCGCTTAGACCATGAATTCAGTTAATATCGGCTCCAACATTAGCAAACACACCAAGTTTTATTTATGATAGAGACCATGCATTCAGATCTTGTACAGCAAATTGACAAGAATTTCTCATTCCATGGCAGACATAAAGAAACCGTGCTTTCCTTTCCACTGGTTTAGCTGGTTCGACGCAAATAACTTTAAATGACACCATGCTGTAATAATCCACATCTAGACTCCCATTGATATGTTTGCAGATGATGCATAATAGCACAAGCAAAATCCGTCCTGAATTAGCCGACATCAGAGATTTTACCAACGTGGCCCTACTTCAAGTCTCCCACCTTCCGCAACCACTGCAAAGCGAGTGTCACAAAGTCATGGAACAGAAGACACGAACAAAGATGTCACGCAGCAAAAGATGACCCGGTACTGTTACTACCAAGTAATCCAACAGGTGTTATTTCTCCACTGCTCCAGCAGTTGCGAATCTCTACAAATGATGGCACTTGCTGAACTGAACGCCTTCTGTTGCTGGACACAGTGGAGGTTGTCCCACATGTCTCAGCAGGTTTCTGCAAGACTAGAAAACATAAATAGTGGTTGGGCTCCTAAACTGATCTCGCCAAGACTACAGCTTCATTTATCTGAGAATGCTATGATTGGAAAGGGGCAAATGACAAACTTGCGCAGCCCCTCAACAACCTCAGCTGCACAGGAGGAAAGACTGCGGCGTACTCCTCAATAACGACCAGCATAGTTGCCATTCTCCCTTTCCTCATTCCACTTGTCAACCTGCGTTGAACCTTCCGTCAGAAAAAATAGTGCTGTGAAGAACTACGGTAAATTGAATTCACCGGCTCAGAAAATACTTTACAGGACAAGGCATTACACTTATTTACTCTGGAAAATCCTGCACACTGGCCACACTATCATTGACTAGTATATTTCTCACATGTAATCTATGTCACAGTGAAAAAACTGTGACACCAGTTGGGAAGATTAAAGAGGTTGGAATGTAACACGTTAGTATGAGACTTTTGAGGGATTGACTTTAGGAGAATCTAGTAAATAAGTGGCACCTCCCGTAGGAACCTAACTCGACCCACAAGTACATTCTGTTGCCAACAAAAGACAACAACAGACTCTATCCAAATTTCTGGGTGGGTTATTTTCAGTGCTGGTTGAGGTCACATTTAGGTACTTACCCATTCGCCAGGACATAATGAACGGTAGTATCTGGCGTACTTTTGGCAATCCTTCGCATCTTCGCCCTTCTCAGCAGCACACCTACAAAAAGATGAACATCAAAGAGTCAGCTCACATAAGGAACGGTGAGCACCCTTTTTTTATCGTGGGTAGGCCACGAATAGTCTTAAGTGGAGTATATTCCTCACAAGTACATGTTTACATCTTATTAAATATGACAATCTACAAAAGCTAAAGATGCAAAGCCTACCCCTGATTTACTCACACTATGAGCAAAACTTTGAAAATTGTTAACTTATGGATACAATAGAGTTATCCTAAAAGTCATGAAACGTCACCCTCCATTTGGTCCCTATTCACTTCTTCTTCTAGGCAACATCTGAATTCCATGTTCAATTTACATTTTTTCAAGAATGACAAGAGACATGATTGCAAAAAATCTAATCACATTGCATTATCTTCTCCCTAAATTGAGGTTTCTGTCCCACCCTTGCAACTCCAAGGCACAAAGAGGAGATGAAAACAAATTTGCACCCCAAGGGGTGCAATCAAACTTTCAATCCCCTCTTCATGCAAGGTTGGGACCTAAACCTCAATTTAAAAGGAAGGTAAATCCATGCGATTAGATTGAATGCAATCATGACTTGTTGTCATTCCACAAAAAAATACATGTTGAATAAGAATTCAAATGAAAACTTGAATAAGTGAACTAGGGACCACATGCACTAAATGAAGGGTGACAGTTCATGACTTTTAGAAAAACTCTAATATCCAAATATACACATTTTAGTGCATTGGAATTCTCTTGAAAAGACTTAGGGGCAAGATCCATTCTCAAGAGAGACCCAATCAAAACAGACGAAAGCCACAGGAATGGGTTCACTAACTTCAGTCTTTTCAACGGCCCCTTTACAGTCAACCACAGCAAAATTCAAAAGACACATCACATACGCGCCAAATTGACAAACCCCAACTTCAAGAAATATGCCTACTCACTTGTGGAACTCGTTATAACGAGTATAACAATGTTTAGCTTGGTTTGTGGTTGGGAACCGGAAATCCATCGGGGCTGTCTTTATGTCATCCACCTGGTCGAGAATCCAAAAATTGGTCACAATTTAAATTCAGAAAGCTATGCATACAGAATCTGCTATATGCAATTATTCAAAAGGAGTTGAAGTACAGGGACAGCCAAAACGAAGTACTTTCCCTCAAACATGTCATTCATAGAGACCTGACGCAAACAGCCATCATCTCTTACAACTGACAGCACAAACTATCTCATTTTGCACCTCATCAGTTCAATCAAAGGAACATTAGCACCTACAGTGATTTTAGGTTTTTCCTCCACTTCCTCGGGAGCCTCTTCCGTTTCCTCCTGCAACCACAAGCCACGACACATCAGAATTCAGGCTTTATAACTGCCTGCATAGCAACATGAATGCCGGGGCCTAATTCTACTAATTTACATGGCAGAGAATCGCAAGTTGTAGGACACTTAAAAATAGATACAACTTTATGAAGCACCACACAGGAGTTTTGCCCTTACAGCTTGCTCTTCATCACCTCCCTCCTGCACATCCAAATGAACCGAACTAGAATTCAGAATCAACTAACAGAGTCAAACGGAAGGTCGAAAGATCTCCAAGAACAGAGTGCATTCCTGCTTTTCCACGTCTAAACAGAACCTGAAGATTGTTTTCAAACTGCATAGATAGCCCTTCCCTGGAATCAATTGTGGCACGTTCACAAAATCTCTCTAAAATCTCCCACTCTGCAACTTCGATATCAGACAGAATCTATGGCGATTGTGCAGTAGTTCACAGACCAAATGAATCGGACAAAAAAGATCCAAGCAGGTTCCATGCACAAAAAATTTCGAACGGCAAAGAGGAGAATTCCAACCCCACATTCTTCTCTCGAAGCAGACGAGACAGTGGGTTTTTTCGGAGAATATTCATATTCACACCAAAATTGGAGAACCAAAAACAACAAAGAGAGAGGACAACAAAAATCTCTGAGAAAAGATTATACCTCAACAACCGTCTCCTCCTTCTCAACCTGCTCACCCTCCTTCTCCTCCTTCTCCTCCTGATCCCAAACAGCATCATGTTAGAAAACGATTTCATCACAGACATTATATCTCCACCAACACTGACCTCGCTTCCCACAGGAGAGAATTGACTCGCGTAACCCTAAATCGCACCAACCACGAGGCCAAGGGGCAGATCCATCGCACCTGAGGCTCCTCCTGCACCTCTTGGGTGGGCTGTTCCTGCATGACCTGCTCGGCGATGGCAATGGTGTTCCCCATGGCGACGAAGCGCGTTCTCCAACACTGATACCCGCAGAGCTTCGAGGACGCTGGCGATGGCGGAGGGGAGCAAAAGAATTGCTGCAACAGCGAGCGAGAGGTGCCAGAACGGAGGACAACAATGAGGCACCACCGCGACGACAATGACGACGACCGAGGCTCAGGTTCGGAATCAGCTTTGGTGGCCACGTGGGCAGTGATGCGTTGCTGACTTGGAAATGGAATTTGCTATTTAGGGAACGGTCAGCCCTTTTTTCTTCTTTTTGTACGTTTTGAAAAGATAGCGGTCACTTAAAATTTGTTAAATCGCTATATTTCACATAATGTCTTTGGGACAAAAATGACACTTTTCAATTCTATCCATTTACTTTATCATCTAAAATTCACAACTTCATCTACATTTGCAATAGAAATGCATTTTGGGGGTTTAAAAAGTAGAGAGTTGCTTTCATTTAGTGCAATTTGGTCCCATAGTTCTCAAAAAAAGGAATGAATTTCATATATTGTCACTTGGGGACATGAGGTACAAGCACTTAAAAGTGTTCAATTTTTCTACAATCTCTTGTGGTTAAATTCCAAATCTACTCAGCAAAATTGATAGCAACCCTACGAGAATTTCAACATGTTGTTATGTACTATTTTGACACTTATGACAAGTAATAATTTGTGAAGTTTCAAAGTTGAAAGTATAGTATACTTCCACTTGCCACAAGACTCCTTTTTAACAAACACCCTAGAAGCACAAAATGCTTCAATTCCACTAATTAGTTGCCCCTAAGACTCTTCACTTCTCATCAATTGTCCTTGAAAATTTGTGATGATTGTGAGCAGACATTTATGGTCCAAATGTTATCTCTTTGTCACCTAATGACATCTATTCACCAACATCTCATTGACCTAATGACATTTGTTTAACTGTAACTTCTCAATCTCAATGGCTTCCTTAATTCCTAATTTGCCATGACTTCCTTTCCCATTTGTATTCATATTCTAGGTGTCAATAATTGGACAAATTGTAATGATTGGTGTTTATATATTACTTATGCTACCATTCACTTACTACTCTATTTTGTGTCATTATATACTAAAGTGTCCATTTTGAATTTTGACATATACATTGCTAATACATATTGAATTCATTACCACAAAGTAGTGCAAGAGTCTTATGGCACAAATAGGATGGTTTACCTTAATGGTAATTATGTCATAAAAGATAACCCTACAAAATTCTATTGATCCCTTTTATTTTTGGAAAATGAATAAATACGATACCTAAATTAATGAGTAGTAAGAAAATATAACATTATGCAATAATGGTAGCTAGCAAAGTATCTTTGGTCTTCATGCCCTAAAACATTCATTCATCTATATAGGAAAAATTGTAGTTAAACATTAAAAAAAAGACCCTTTGCATTGCTTTCAATTCTCCTTATATTAGCAATATTTCACTTATATGCATAATAGAGGGAGTCATATTAGGACTTAAGTTGAATAAATTAAGTATCTATAAGTTAAAAACCATTAAAAATCATTTCAACCTAAGGCCTCTCAATAAGACTCATTCCAATTGTAGAAGAAAATTCTCAACCACGGTGTTGCTTTCTTGGGTTGAAAGTTTATATTAGTTTGTTCTTCCACCCCCACCCTCTCCCACTTCTTTCTTTCTCTATTCAACAAAATTTTCAACTAGTGTTCTATAAGGTCTATAGTTGAAAAAATCTTGTTTGTGGTTTCAAATGTCTCCAAACTGCCACAAGTGGCAAGAACAATCAATGGGACTAGTTGAAACATTTCAACCTTAAAAGGTATCCACTTTATGGAGAGTCTAAAGACATAAATAGGAAATCCATGATGCCACTTTTGAAAATTCACAGAATATTGTGTAAATCTCAAAAAATTATCAAACAACTTGGGTTGGTTTTCCCTTGAGGAGACTAACATTCTTAAGAAAAAAGTTTTCATAGTTTTGAGGAAAGAGATGGAGTGCAAGAGAGATGAAGCGCTGCGAGAGAGAGAGATACGTCGGAGAAGAAGTTTGCGATGCTTGATTTTATGGGAGCAAGAGAGTTCGTTGTCAAAGCTCAACTCACAGCAGCACCCATCTTTACTGGGCATCACCGAAAGGCTTGCTGTCGGGATTCTCTAATGGTAGCTCTCGTGAAATTGAAGATCACTACACCAATTGGTTCAAAGAAATTTTGGAGGTGCGCGATTCTCTTAAGACCCAAACTAGGTTCCAATTATGCTTCGGTTTAGTTGTCAGATAGGGACACTCTTTTTGTCCAATTTCAATTTATGACAACTCATTCTTCACATTCTTCATTACTTTGTGACAACTTATTCTTCACTGCTTCTGGTGATATCAAATTTCACGATATGATCATTTGGAAACCATGGATCCGTGGTCTTTTAGGGGTTATCTTTCAGGAAATTCTTCCCAATTGTTGGAAGGCTTGTTTCATTTTTTGACTTTATTTGGATGCGTGAAAGTTGTGCAGTCTTATATCCTTGTGTAATTTGCATGGTTTTTTTTAGGCTGTAGTTCGAGCTCAGGCTGCGTTCCAGTTGATGAGGGAGGCGTTCGGCGTTCTGTCGGAAAACCCAAAGATATATCTGCACAATGCACGTAATGCGGGTGCCTCAGCGGGAGCTTCTCTTACCCTGGTAAAAGAATTCTATGGTTGAGCTATAGGGAGAAAGCCCTTCTATGGGCCGAGAGGGATAGAGTTGATGTAAAGTCTAAGAAATTGAAGAACAAGAAAAATCGGTCTAAGGTTGCCAAGAAGAAAAAGCTTCTGAAGTTATGTTTGCCAGTATGGAGGAAGCGTAAAGAAAAAGCGTTGAAAGTCAGGAGGAAGAAGCAGCTTAGAAGACGGAAGCAAGACGACGATGATGTAAAGCAAGCCAAAGTTTCGAGTGATGCTGGCGGAATAGGTGGCGTCAATAGAGCTGCATGACCAGTTGATCTTGTAAGGAAGGACAAATAGCTGCCAGGAGCATGAGCCAAAGAAGCATCTGAGAGTGGTTCCCATTAATGAATTGTCGTAGTTTTTGTTAGTTCTTGTTGGTGTCACCCGTTGGTGAAGCATCTTACATTAAATTAGACATTGTCGTGGCCCGGTGCTGCTCAGAGCGGTACGCTGGATATAAGGTAGTCATGGACACCGTACGTGACCATGGAAGAATGCTCCACAATGTGTGCAGTCAATCAGTTCAACAACCTTGGCTTCATTGACATGCAGACTGGCAACCAAGGTGTACGATGGAGTCACAGGTACCAACCGAGCAAAATCTCGAAAGCTGAGGAGCGGTGCTACTCAAAGCTTCCCTGTAGTGGCTCCCAGTTTTATTCAAGCAAGAATGATAGCGTCTATATGTTCTGTAGTCCAGACTGGGACGCTGTCAAGGGCGTGCAAACTGCCAGCTAGGCTACGGCGAACCGAGGGCGGAGCCATTAGTGATAACCTTAATTCTAGGGACCTGGCATCCATGAGACGCAGTTAATAGATCTTCCCCAAATGAACTTTTGGTGAACCTGGCAACAACCAGAAACGTCAATGACTATCTATGTTTTTCAGGGTATGGCTGTCGGAACATTCTTGAGCTAGAGCTTGAATGGGAGACAGTCTATATCTACGTCGGATGATATGTTTGTGGTACTAGAGAGAATCAAAACAGGATCAGAGTTAGCTCAACTTTTGAAGGTTTGTGTCACATGGGAAATAGGATGTCAAGTTCTACTAGACGACTTCTTCAAATCCAGCGGCAGTGAGCAGATTCCATGCGGAGAAAATGAATGCGCACACGAGGTATGGCCCTGGAAACTGCTTCATCCCTTTACAACGAGTTATTCTTGGGCAGATGTAACCTAATATGGTGATGCCTGAAGCATAACTTTCTGATAGAGACTAGGTTTTTTAGGTCTCTCATCGTGAAAAGATTCTCTAATTGTGAAATCAATGCATTAGTCGTCTGTCACTATACTATTGAGTAGAGCTGGAGAGCTCGAATTCAGAAGCACCTCCAGTATGTGCCCTGAAATTATGGACCCTTGTTTGGAAGTTGAAACTGTAACATAGTATACATCTTTATCAATCATTCAAATTGAATTTGTTATTTTCATCTGTTGTGTCAATATCGTCTTGATGATCGATCAATTGCAGGCTAATTTTCAGCATAAATTTTTTGTTGCAAATTATACATTACTAGATCGTAGCATTGTAGCACATTGCAATCCAACGGCACCAAAAAATTTCATCAAACTATTGGGTTTCGTTGAGAAGCTATGAGGATGCCGTTAGTGTTTGGTTACAATGGTTGAATGATTGTATGGATGAATACGTGACAGAGTTTGCATTTAACTCGTAACTGTTGCAACATTTGCAACTACATCTTGTTGCATAAGAAAGATAGTGTCTCCTTTAGCTTGCTAGAATTTGATTTTAAGCTAAAGAATGTCTCCAAATTTTGAGTGAAAATGTACGGATGAATACATGACCATCCAAAGAAATGAAATTGTGAAAGTGGATCATGACACTGTGAACTTAGGATAATAGATGAGATTGGGTCTTTCTATTTGTCAGTCTTTTTTTGTTTATTTCTAGAATTATTTGGCATCTCTAGTGGAAGACATTATTCTTGCTGGTGTCCGTAGTGGAATGTGATCTTTGTAGACAAGAGAATTGATTACAAGCCGAGAACCACGAATCTCATTTGCCATGTGAATCTTCTCGTGGGTCGTTTCCGTGGTCTATACTGACTATGTGATACATAACCAAAATTAACACAATGTTCATTCCACCAACGTGTGGAGCCTCTTTATACAGATAACATCACCTTTCTCTGGTTAGAAAAACGTAAACTTTTAATTTGTACTGGAGAGTACAAGCTCGGAAGTATAGTCGAATTTGACAACATATCCACATTCTCACGTTTTATTACGGCAGGTATAAGCAACTTGCGATCTGGCTTGCGATCTATCCAAAGACGAGCCGAGGTGGGGGCTGTTTACAGAGATTACGATAAGGAGCTGCCAAACTCAAATGTTTTTGTCAAACTCATGTCTTTGTCCCAGGATCTTACTCTTCCAAAATATCGGTATGACTTCCTCTTGATTACAAATGGATTTAGACATGTGACACTTAAGAAGCTTGAAGTTTATCAAACTCTATAAGGTTTTGAAGAAGCGATAGGGACGTAAACTTGGCTTCCTTCTTACACTTTGCATGTGAATGTGGGTTTTATAAGGGTTTATGTCGCATGGATTATATTCTGCTGGTCTTTTCCGCTTACATGTACGTAGGCACTTACACAAGAATTGGTCGAACACACTTATCGATGACGTGCTTTAAGAGAGAAAATGCATCAGTTAAAAACGTCTGGAAAGTTTTGCAGTTTGGGGAAGAGTTTTCATGTGTAGAATGTGTATAGGCTGTAAGAATCCACACACTTCAGTTCGATTTTGATTAACTACTTCCTGACTCTAGTTTGCTTGCACAATCTAGTGAAATTCTTGACTGCACGTTTTAAATCATGTGATTGCATACAACATTAGTAGGATGCACGTTTACCTGCTGGACATTTGCGCTTTTTTGTGTACTATTGTGAATAATTTGTAGTACCTGCACATTTGGTACATAGATTATTTGACAATGAAGACTTCAGATGCAAAATTAATTGTTTTGAGCATGGAGTAGCCATGACGTCGAAGTAGTCATAGTCAAATGTTCAATACGTCCCATGTTCTAGCCCGGGACAGTGGGGGTACTGGGGTAGATGTTAAATTTTTATGCAGCATTATAGACCAACACTCAAAGCAGTGTTTGTGCAACGAAGAATATTTCTGCCAAAATTTCTTCCCAAGTTTATGTGCATGAGCATCCTGCTACACACCTTATTCTTTTCATTTTAAAGCGTATAGTCATTCAGCTTTGTGCGTATGATACATGCAGTTTTGTGCTTTCTTTGATATTGTTTCTAAGAAGCATCTTGTTCTAATTTCATGAGCCAAGTAATTTGGAAGGGAAACAGTAAAAGTACAGATATTTCACAAGTACAATATTCTTTAGACGGGATCCTAGCATCTTAGGATTAAAATCACCAGTGAGTACCCAAATTTGTCCAAATTTCAAACGCTGATCTCAAAGCTCGGCCATTGGTGCAGGGCAGGAGTTTGATAGAACTACAAGGCAGACTGAAAATTCAGCAATGGTGCTGTTGAAAGTATTCCAAGCTAGCTTAGCGATTGCCAGTTCGCTATCAGTGAGTAGGAATGAGCGTTCTATGGCACAAGACAGGTGATGGGGCTTTCTGAATGGTGAAATATTTACTGGCAAAAGCAAAGGAAACGAAATTTGACTTGCGAAGCATTGTGGTACGCAATCTCAAATTTGAAGATAATTGCAATAGGGTGTCAGACCTCACGATTTCTGCTCAGCACTTCGCAGGTTTGTAATCAAATTGGTCAAAATGTGATTCTTCTTTCCACATAAAACTTTTTAGACTGCCAGAAGAGTTTGGGAACGTGATTCTTGAAATCGCCAGCTGGGACACTCCCTAATGCGAATATCCTTCTGTTGAGCTTCAGCCAAATCTGAAGAGAGTACAAATGAAGGAAAAAAATTGATGATTTGAGAATCTGAACGTACCTTACTTTGATAAGGATAGCATCTGTACTAGCTTCGAAGGTCATTCTCTGTCGTATAAGAGGCTTATGAAGTGAACACTGCTGTAGTTTCTTCGACTTAACTACTACCATGCTCGCAATCTTTGCATCTGGACGCAATTTTGGTCATTTTTAAATCGATACAATCTACCCGATTATGAATGTAAACATATAAATCTTCAATCCAAGAACAACACAAGCCACTGGGTCCATGCCATCGATTCTACCTCCAAAAGAAGGCACCAAGGAAAGCAATTGTTTTCAACGTCCATGTGGTGCAGCTAATAAAATATACCCAGTAGACTCTTCATTCACGCCCACCCTTGATATGAAGCAATTCTTCTTCTGAATAAAGCAGTTTTCAAGCAAATAGAAATGTTTAGTTCCTGTTTTTGTTCCAAAATGAAATTTAGTGACAGAGAAAGAGGGAGCTTGTGATACCAAAAAGCTTTCTCTGCAAGGGAGTGATTTTATTTCTCAAGTTGGGATGTATCCAGCGGTCGTGCACACTTTCTGCAGCAGAGATAGACGTGCAATCACCAATCTGCACAAGACAATAATGTGGGTGCAAAATAACATCTTCCCTATTCCAAATCGTAGCGATGGTTGACGTCGGCTGATTTGATCATATTTCAGTATGCAGCAATAAGTGTGGTGAAAAGGAATCCCTCATCATGTGGATTGTCTCCTTGCATGTACGCAATCGGAATGATCTACAGCTGCAAAAAACAATAAAAACACACACAATTGTTACGTAATGGCTACGTCTAGAAAGTGACCCGAATTGATCATCTTCACAGTTTCACGTCCTCATTCTGAACAAACCAAATCCAAATCACAACACAAAATCTGATCAAATATGTGATTTAGACTTGGTGGATTGACATGATATTCATTGCAAATAATTGAGGAGAAATTCACTGAAAAGCTCCAGGACAGTCAATTCATTGTTCAAGTCAATAGCAACACTCACCGGAACCATTGTCATGGTAAACATAGTCGAATATTACTCAATGAGTAAGTATTGACTAAGAGCATATAGATCACCTAAACATTCGATTAAGTGTCAATTTTATGTCATCTGCCAATAAAACTTTGAAGGTCATAACATAACTTCTAAATGCAGTATCCAAATAGCGCATTCTTCAGTGCGTTGGAATTCCCTCTCAATTTCTAACAAGAACATAAAAATATTTGACTAGCCGACTAATAAGAACTATGCTCAGCGTTGAATTGGTAACTTTGGGTATCTCTACATTGAAATTAATAGCAAGACTCACCAGACCGTATTTCCAAGTAATGGTAGACTCTTACGCCTTGTTGAACAGCTAGTTCCAGGTATTCAAAGATCTACTGTGTACCTTGAAAGTGCAAAAGGGAATTGACCGGCAATCCCAATGAATCTTCCTGCTCCTCAGTTGCAGGGTTTCGCAGGACACCTGAAAAGGAACCGATCATTTTCAACCATAATGGAACCCTAGGGTGCGACTTTCTCTTTCTGAGGAACAGCATCACTCATTTGCTCACAAAGTCACATTGGTGCGTATTGTAGAGACTAGCCCACCGTCGACTACTGTTTGAAAAAAACAAGACTTCAAGTTGAAGGCGATGGAGATTATTCGATACAGTAGTCCAGAGATCTGATGTCATTCTAGCTCAGACTTGACTTGCGATAGATATGTACGACGGATCCTATCGTGTGGTGATGTAAATCAATTACATATCAACGTACTGGCAGACAGACGTGCACGCTAAACCCTGATTTTCACTGAAGTGAAATCCTCATTTTTTTTACAGAAGTGAAATCTTCTGTATATGATTGTGCAGCAAGCAAGCAGTCCCTAATTGAAGAGGACCTAAAGAAGCACAATCTGTAAACCCTAATTCCTTTTCACTGAAGTGAAATCCTCTGCAGATAGTTGTGTAGCAAGCAATCCAACCCAAAGTGGAGAGAATCCAACTAAGCATAACCGTTGTTCAACCCTAATTCCTTTTACAGAAGTGGAATCCTCTGGAGTTCTTCGTGTCGTAAGCAATCCAACCCTAATCAGAGAGGACCCAAATAAGCATAACCACAGGAAGGACGTACAATTATGACCTTCTTCCCAAATTAGGGTTTCGAAGGAAGAGTAAGTAGTACTAAGTACATGCTATTTCCAAGTACCAATCTGACTGATGATGCAAAAGCCTACAGTCAGTTTGGTCCAGAAGTAAACTTCCAATCAGGTACCTGACCGACCATCTGCAGACGAATTTCAGGTTCAGAAACTAACATACAACCTCAAATTATACTGGAAGGTATAATAATTTTAAGCTCGTAAGTTCGACACACACGCTCCCTCGTCAGTCATCACTCATCACTCGTCTCTGCTGCAACGGCTTGATAAGACCGACATGTCGTGTTGATAAGCAATTACGGAGTACTATTTTCATCATAAACCTCACTATTTTTTTAACTTAAATTTTTTTCAATTTGAAACAAAAGGGGATCATCAATTCATAACTCCAGCCAGTCGGTGTTATAATCTCCCTGATAATTAAAATTTAAGCCACTCAGGTCCTCCTCAGTCCTCACTGTGGGACATGGCACGTTTCCAGCACGTTGGCAATTGAAAAATGATACTTTCAATTGCTTCAGTACTGCCGTAATTCCCACAGCACTTGTGGGCTGACTGGTGGCTATGACGAATTGGTCACAGGCAGACTCGCAGGGGATGAGGATCCTCCTGGCGTCCTGCCATTCTCCACCGAATGGGATTTATATCGGAATTCCATTGCATAGTCACACTGATTTGTGTGTTGTTAAACTGATTTTTTTTTCTCTGTCTTGGGTATAAATTCTATGGAATTACAAGAAATTGGATAGCTTTGGGTGGGTGGGGTGCAAATGAAAAGTAAAATTCATTGCAAAAAGGAGAGTAAGGTGGACACACACACTCCCCAAACCGACACTTTTTGCTACTATGCCTAGTTACTATTATTACACTTGGTCAAATTTTTCACATTTTCTTGATGGCAAGGGAATAGAGGTTCCAATTCACCAAAGAATGTAACATTTTGGACACCGTATGCAAAAGTTATGAAAGGTCAAAGTTTTTTGTGGTAGATGTTCTGAAAATAGAGAATGATGATGGCAATTTTAGGTACAGTGTGATTTGGGGTGTACCTTTCAACCCATCCCAAGTTCGAAGTGTTTCATTCTAAGACTCTATATCAGATAGACCACAAATTGAATGCAATACAATTAGAGACTAGGAATTTAGAAAAAGGAAGTTTTCATGTAACAACAAGATTAGCTCCACTACAAAAATTAAACCTCGAAGAACATTTGAGGTCCTTGGAAGGTTGCCTAATCTTGGATTTCATAATTTTTCTAAAACGGGCATCATGTAGCTTGTTCAAATGACCAATCAATGATGAGTTTTGTTTCCTTTCAAGGCCATGGGTAACCTCAAAGCTACCTATTCAAGAAAATTATCAAACTTTCCAATACAATAACTACGAGTTCAAATTGGGATTCAAAACCCCCAAGAATGAAATTGATAAATGCATCTTCTGAAGACAAAAATGCCACATTTAACTACTTTGGGACTTTTGAAAGTCCAAAATTAAATATAGGAAAAAAATGGTCACAAAAAAATAATGCAAAATATCAAGAGATCTACTCAAAACATCCAAAAATCAATACAAAACATTTGGAGATCTATATAAACATCAAAAGATCTATACAAACATATAGAGATCTCCACATGTTATTATCGGGAGATCTCCGAATCAATGTTTTGTCTATAATTCATTGAATAGTTCAAAAGTAGTTAAATATGGCATAAAAAGAATAATACTAACAAAGTTCACATGTAGTTGAGTACTATCTAGAGGAATTTTTCTAAAGATTCTTTGAAAATCTAGCCCCTTGAGATGGGTCTATTGTTTAAGGGTTGAAACGCTTAGTCCACTATGCATCAAAGATTACACAAAAGCTTTTGGCAACCATGGGTGGAGACTTCTTTAATTCATAGACTCCACAATTTGTTTCCATGTGATTCTCCCATACTCTAAAAGTCTTTCCAACACCATAGCCATATATAATTGATTCAATTGCAAAACTTTTTGTTTGAAGACTTTTAGCATTTTGCTCAAAGAATGAAAAGTTTGTAAACTTGGAAGTTCAAGCTATTTCGAGTACGAGAATTCAAATCTAATTATCCAAAGTTATTACAAGTGGTTTGACATGCAATTTCCAAGCCCAATGTGGCTATGGCCACATACCACAACTTCATTAACTCATGAGTGTAACAAGAAACTACCATGGTTGTAGGGTAGGGTCATCAAAAAATGACTCTAAAAATAGATGCCAAAATTGTAAGGGGAGTTATTTTTTAAATTTTTTTATGGTGGAAAAAATCATATTGAAAAAAAATTCATTTTTAACATCTACCAAACCTTATTTTCTAAAAATAATAATAATTTGACAAAAAGGTGTCAATCCTATCCTACCATTTCAATACTATAGGATAAATTTGAAATTTGGAAATTCTTGAGACACTGACATTTTTATATACTACTTGCAAGATTTGGTTAGAATTTAACTTGCACTTATAGAGGAGGTGACCTTTTCTTGGTGATTGGTATAAGCGGTTGATGTTTGCTACTGAATAAGAAGTTGTATGTGAGGTAAAATGGAAATTAATGTTGTTTTGAGTATGAAAATATTGCAAATGATTAGTCCTCTCAGTATATCAAAATCTTATATACTTAGGCTTTTACAAAATATAACTCAACAAGGTGCATGATACATGTATGTACTCTAAATCTTAACTTTGAAAGAACTAGGCACATTTTCAAATTTTGAACAATGTATGAATGCATACATCCCAAGTACACAAAAATGAATTTTTTTCATCCATTAATTTCATTGAAGATTCATATGTTTACTTAGTTCTTTAACATTTTTACAGTACAACTTCTAAAGAGTTTTCTTTACAAATATTCTAAAGTTGAAAGCATATTAGTAGGTTTGACCTCGAAAAGTGATTTTTCAATTCAAAAAATTCATCCTTCAAAAATGATTTGAATAAATAAAATAAAAATAAAAAATCTTCAAAAATGACTATGATTAGAATTTAATATTTTAAACTTAAAAGGAAAAGCTTCTTGTGAAAAGCAAAAATATTCAATCTACAATTGATTTTAGAAGAAAGTTTTAAGTTTTGACTTCAAAGATTATTGAAAAATATTGGTTTGTATACTAGTTGATCTAGCCATATGGATATGATATATGGATCATATTTTACAACTATTGTTTGAGAGTTATCATTAAATTATTATTCTGAGGTGTATGTTATAATACATCTTTGCAATTTTGAAAATCTAGATTCTTCTTCTATCTTTAAAGGATAATCCAAAATCCGAGTTATTCATACTCCAAGTCAAAAGGTTTTGCACACATGTAAGATATTCACTTTTGAAGCTTAAATTTGTTTATCCAATTTTTTTCAACTTGAAATTTCTTTTCAAAAATAATTATTTTCAAATCAAGGATTGAATGAAAGAATTCATAAATTAATAAATTCAAGATAATGTTGTTTTTTATAATCAAATAGGTAACACATTCAAAACAAAGAGTTTACTAACTAAGCTCTCTAAGGAAATACATTATTAATGGGGTACTATAATCAAAGGTATTAGAAAGACAAAGTATGTCATTAGAGAAAGTTTGGACTCTCCAGAGGTTTGCTAGGGTTTGATGAACCAGTCTATTTCTGGAGCCTACTAAAGCTACTCAAGCGAGGGAGTTTTTTGATAAAACAAAGATTCACCTTGTCTCAATATTGGGAGTTCCAAAAGTATATTTCAGTTTTCTATTCCACAATTGTTAGAGGGAGGTGCTTTGGGGGGTGCTTTCAAATATCAAAACAACACTTGTCACAACCCTAACTATTAGTACTTGACAGAGAATGCTCTGACATTTGGAAGTGACAAAGTGTAGAAATAGGGGAAAAATTCCTCAAGAAAAATAAATATAATAAAGTGAGGGTCCCTACCGGCACTTCTTGGTAGCCTTCTAGAGAGTCCAAACTTTCTCTAATGTATTTTAAACTTGTAAGTTTAAGAAAAGATTTCATTAGATGTACTTCTTGTGAGGAAGAAAGGGGGGGATGTAGTTTGTTCATGCATAACTAGAAAATATATAAGCTTTAAGAGGTAAGAAAATAACAAAAATGCCTTAGCTTTACAAGAAAGGTTTAAATATCCCCATTTTTTCCAATATTTTATTATTTTAAAAAATATGATCCAATAGGTGCAAATTATTACCTTTAGGAATTTAAGATACAACCCACTCACCATGTTATATATGCCACATTGAATTGAGGTAGAGATTTATTTATTCTTTGATAGGAAAGAGGGAGCACTAATATTGAATTTTGTTTCAATGGAAAAAGAAGTGAATAGAACAACCTTCTTGGAGATGAAGTTATAGATGGAACACTCAAACAACTGAATGGAAATGAATGGGCTCAAATTTTTACCACTTGATCCTAATCTCATCTACATAACTCAAAGGTTTTATTTTGACCCCATTCTCAATCAAATTGATCAAGGTAAAGATTTTCCTTCAAAGTAAGTACTTTAGATGAGTTTACAATCTCAACCTCCTAAGCTTTATATTTTTTGAATTGGTGAGTGTACTTCAAAGGAAATATCTTAAACTTGAAGAAGATAAAACAACCTCTACTATACTAGAGAGAATTGGGATTGAAGTGAAGTATGTAGGAATTCTTTTGACCTCTTGATCTTAGTATCAACAATATACACAATATTAGTATTTTTTTTAATGTAGTTGCCTTGAAACCTAAATGTATATTGTAAATAGATTTTAGACCTCTATTCGACACCTTCACTTCACTACAAGGAAATTGAATTTTCTTGGGTGATTTATTTTATCCCTCTTAAATTTAAAATATTTCTCTACGATATAAATTTATCCTCACTAGTAGAAAGATTATCTTTAGGCAATCAACATATGCAAAAAATCCACAATTTTAAATCATTCCTTACCTCTTTGCAAAAATACTTTTCACCTCTCTTGAGTTTGTTTGTTTCACTTACACGAGTGCCATGGTAAGGGTCTCATCTACTAAATCAATGTAAATTGCTTGGATTCTAGCCAAATTGCTTTTTGTGGCAATCCAATATGACACCTATGTATGAAAATTTGAACTATGTTCATCAATTTGGATTACACAATTTTATTTAATAAGAAGATTTGACAATTCACAATTGCTTTAGAGGCAATAAAGGTAGCCTCATTGAGCTAGTCTACAAGGCATGGCTAATCAAACTACCTCCAATGGACTTTTCACTAGTAGAAAGGTGGTCATGGAGAACCAATTCAATGAAGCTATAGTATGAGAGTATGGTTCCAAAGACCTATCGGGGCACCAAGCTAGTGCCAAACATGCATCTAGAACCATGATCTCACACTATAGCTTAGTTCTTCATGACCACCTTTCTACTAGTGTTTCATTTACAATAGTCCATAACACTATATAACCAAGCAATGTCCCTCTCCATGTTGCAATATACTTGGGAGGATTTTACTAATTATTTTAAGGATTGGGGTTGGTTGAAGAGTCATATTAGACAATTTTCTTCACTATAGGAGCCTCTTTTCAAAGATTCAAAAGGGCCCCCTTCCTCATTGGTAAACAATCTTATGTCACTTTGGGCTAACATTATGATATTATTATTGTTATTATTATTACTACTATTACTATTACTATTGTTATTATTACAAATATCCAACCCTGCCCCCGGGTACACAACTCTTGTATTATATACAGGGGTCATCGACATTAAAATAGCTCAAAAGATGGCTTTTGTTAAAATCATATCAAATTAAAAAGACCAAAAAGCTAGGTGAAGACCAAATTAAAAGAAAATTAGATGTAGAAAATGCTCAATTGCATACATTTTAGAAAAAACTCACAATATATATGAAGAATTGAAACACCTATGCATAATTTCTAAAAATGCATACAAAGAAGTTGGGTCTAGTTAAAATTAAATTTTTATTAGAAAGCCCCCAAAATTGCCTAGCTCGGCCTATGATACATGTATTAAAAAAACTCATATAATTAGATTTTTAATGCTATTATTGTCTTCAAAAATATTTGTTTCATGTATATAAGTACATTTTTGGATTCCTTGTTAAAAGAGCTACAAGATTATTCTACATTAAAACAAATTATATCCCTTAAGATTGGATTAAAATGCATTATAAGTGATTATAATGAGGGCCATATAATATGGAAATTGCATACCCGGGACCCTACCCTAGTTGGGACGGAGTTTGCGAAATGCTCTCTCAAATACCTTCGAAATTCCCAGAGGTCTGTGTCGACCGGGTCTTGGCCAGGTTGTTGTTTGTCAGCAGACGGATCGGCAAAAGAACCCACTGTATCTCCGAAGTTTCCCGGAGTTTCAGAAAGAAAATATCCAGGCAGCACACCAGTGGCGAGTAAATGTTGTTTCTAGGGTTTGCAGCGACAAGGAATGTGAAACATGCTCTGGTCTGCATGTTCGATTTTTCAAGGGCAGGTTCGATTCAACTCCACAGTATGCCTGTCTGGCTAGTGCCTACCCAGAAGTTGGAAAAAGGGGGAAACATATTAATGGCCCAGACTGGAGTGTCCAGTCCGGAAAGGAGTTCGTGATGAACAGCAACTGCGTAGTTATTAGGACTTGTAAGGAACTGTTTGTGTTTTTTAACCCCAATTGTCTATATTGGGCGATGTCTTTCCTGACAAGCTGGTGGACAAACTAGTGGTGCCCTTCTCCAGCTGCCAAACATGCCATGAAATTCCTTGTCCTGTTGGCGTTTCCGCCATGGAGTTTGCAGAGACGTCACGATGTTGTGGCGTCACCGCGTCAGGGTTGGGTCCCGGGTCATCAGCGGAATCACTGTAACTTAGTTGCTCGTCATCCACTCCCGAAGTTTCGTCCTCCACAAGACACGGAAGCTCCTGCAAGGTGACAGTTCCTCTGCGTAGAAACTGTAGTCTGAATGGTAGACCCGCGGTGCCGGCTTCAGTTCCGGACTACTTCTCATGCCAGGGCTCCGAAGTCTAAACTGGACTGGCAGTTAGGAACAAGGAAAATTTGAGAACTGGGGAACGTATGAACTGTAGTGCAATGAATTTGATGAACAAATGTCGTAGAAGCATCACAACTCACGAGTGGCTCACCGAGCTCAACAGTCAAAGATCCATTTCTAACTCTTTTCTTCTTTATGTTTTGGCTTGGTGTTGTCCGAGGCAGCTTGTGGCGGGGGCTTTGTTATTTTTCTCCTCTTGTAGTAAGGTTCCCTTAGTTTGTGTCAACAACAAAAAGATCCATTTCTAAACTAGTGACAAACACATTTTTCTAAATTGAATCATATTCTCTAATTCATGACATTTTTTCATGATTGATTTGTGGGGATTAATGGTACTTCACTAAATTTTGGCTTTTCTACCAATTGAGAAATGGAAGTTGAGGTGACAATTCATGGCACGAAAGAATTAGTTGCTTCAAACAAATTGGTAGTTGCTAGTAATATTCAAAATTCTAAATATTATGTACTTGATTTTTTTAATTATTTAAAACTAGAACACTAATTTGGTTGGCATTTCTTGTTTCTAGCTTGGCCTTCATTTAGAGCATCCTCTATAGTCATTCAAATGGTTGCTTAGAGCACCAGTTTGAAAGTCTGATAGGTTTTACTTAGAAATAAGATCCCTTCCTCCTTGCTATCAAGTGTGTCACTCCTAGAAGCCTATTGAATTCTAATGACTACCACCTTGTGTGAGCTCTCTTTGTCAAGTCCTTCAAAAGCAAAAGATAAGGCAAAATATTGACATGATTCCATATTGACTTTTTCTCATTATAGGCAATTTCATTAAAATGGCGGTATTATTCCGCCATTTTGATGGAATGTTGTGCAATTCCTAACATATTCTACGCCATTTTATCATAATACTGCCATTTTAATGAAATTGCCTATCATTGTAAAATTGGTCTTGTTTGCCTTTGCCTAGCCCTATTTTATGGAAGGAGGTGTTGTGGCATTGAACTACGTAACAAGGGTTCTCATGCATGCCTCAAATGCCAATCAATTTGGAGGGCCACTTTTTGTTGGTTTGAAGGGCCAAAATCTAAAGGATCATAGGAGATGCTTTTACTTCACCTATCACTAGGGCTTAGCAAGACACAAATAAGGTCATACAACTCTAACATTCTACAACTTTCTCACTTTGACATTGGTTTGGGCTAACAAGTTAGAATTATTGTTTCCATAACTAGTTCAATTTTTTTGGTTACATTATTTGGTGAAATTCCACAAAAATTGGGGTACATAGTGAAGGCATACAACAAGGCACTTGGGAGTTTTAGAGCATCACTACAAAGTGCATTGGGAACCATGATTTGTTCAAAATACTATTCTTCATATCTTTTAGCTAGCTTTTCAAAGCTATTTATTTACATTGTCAAATGTCTAAATTTGAATTTTCTTATACCCATTGAAGGACTTTGGGATGCACTTCCAATGATAGTAATTTCAAGTTCTAAATCTAAACCAATGTTTGTGTCAAAAAAAAAAAAAAAAATAAATCTAAACCAATGATAAGAGTTTATTCAGAGGGGCAAATTCCAGAGCGCATTGAGTATGACCTTTGTGTTAAATAGTGTACAATACGGTAAATTTTCAGCCCACACTAATTTAAAGTAGTGTAACCTCGGTCAAATAGTGTCCCACGCATTGATAGGATAAATCAGAGTTAATTCACCATCATTACCATGGCTGAATGAAATCTAGAATGCATCACACAAATGCAGTACCTTGACTTAACAGGAGGTGAGGAATTCATAAAGTAGCCAGGGCTTGTCCACAAGCTGGAGCAAAGATCTTCTGCAAGAAAATTGTCTGTCAGGTCAAGTGGCAGTTTCTACCCAGCCCAGAAAGCCATTACCACTGTTACCAATTCCCAACGACAAAAACCACTGTCACCTACTGTACTGACAGATATCTATCTATGCCAAACTTTGTGACAAGTATCATTTGTTGATAGATTAGGTCACTATGGTATTACGCCTACATTGTCCATGTGTCCAGGAATTGAAGAATGTAGTGATCCCCTAATGATTCGATCTATTCATTTGCAAAGTTGGCTCTGTCCCATAAGTTATGCACACGACTTGCAACATGCGCCGTGCGGCATCGACATCACCCCATTTATGATGATATTGGTTGTGCTTCTGCAGGATCTTCTCTTGGTGTCCTACTAGCTCCCGTACTCTCACCCTCATTGCTGCTTCAATGGCCTGGTAGGTCACGCGTCTCACACTAGTTTCCCAGGTTCCCGGTTTCCCCAGAGTGTCTGCAGCGAGCCACATCGATCGATCACCTTTGCCAGCCCAGCAGCAATTCCTTCAAGCTGCCAACTCTTGCTTGGTTTGAACTAAACTTAATCCATTTGTCCGATTTCAATGAAACCTCAGATCTATACCGGTCGTTGTTTTACAACAGTCCTAGTTTTAGAGTGACCTCTAGGCAGGTGAACGTCACAGAATTTGGTGCACTTAAAGTCTGAAACACCCACGCCATTTCAACGAAGATGACGAATTGGTTTGCTTGGTGAACTGAGTGCTCCTGCCTGGCATAGCGCATAGGAATTCATGTCTGTCCAAATTAGAAGGAACGCTTTACAGGTAGCTAGCGTGAGGCTTGACACCAAGTGAGTCACTTGGTATCAATGTTTTTGGTGATTTGTCGCCCTAACCGATGTGGTCCACGGGCCAGCGACAAGCGACAAACCTGTAGTAAATCTGAGTTTATTTGGAGCAACTTTTCGCCAATTCCGTCCGAACTTGGGCCTAGAATTCATCAACTCTTTCTTAATATAGTAAATTATGTAACTCAAATGAATCAGTAGGGACCAAAAAATAACGAAAACAATCTTTCTCATCCATCCTAAAGTTGATTGCCACGGACATCGGTGATATGGTCCAAATCTCCAAGAAATTCACTCTGCAAGTAACTGGTTTCCAATATCGAACTAATAATAAGTTATTACTCCTGGCCAAGTGTGAAGGGAGATTGACAAATGGCGACTTGAAGGTTCGAACCGACGGACTTCTCGAATATTGGAAAGGTAGTTTTCCATATACCCCAGGACACGGAGAATGAATGCGGGCAGGAAAGAGGGGATAGCGGAGTAGGTCAGAAAGCCACCTAAAAATAACCCTTTGAGAGCCAAATAATGTGGCTCGCCTTGGTCACTGCAGAGTGCAGACTAGGCTTGGCTTGCTAGAGAGCCCCAAAGCCTCCACCCCCCTGCAATTGAATAACTTAAGCTTTCTTTGGTGCATGTCGCGGCCTCGCGGGGGATCCGGGTGGGCGGAAATGTGGAATTCGAACAAAGGAATGCAAGGCTCCGGGCTTGAGGGACGGATGGACACTCGACAGTCGACACACGACACACGGCTAAGATTAGATTCGAGATTCTCGCGAGACGCTCTTCAGAGTATCGGAGATCAGGAGTTGTCCGAGCTCGAACTCAACAGTAATAATAGAGTACAGCATTCGCCAGCTATTTTCCTTTAATTCCCACAATGCACTGGTTTTTCAAGTACGGAGTCCGATTTTTTCTCTATTCTTTACTCCAAATAAAAATTTAGTAGATCAAGTTTTTACCTAGGATTCTTTGATGTTTTCAAATTGCAACCCATTTTGTTCCCCCTAATTTTACCAGCTAATAATTAACTCACCAACAATTCTCCTTGAATGTTGATTCAATATATTTTTCTCCCCAATGTGATTTTTAACAATTTGAAGAAGTAGCCAATTGTTTCTTGAATACTCATGTGAATATTTGGGTGATACTAGACTTGTGATACCTTTGTAAAATTTGGTTGTTGGTATTACAATATAGTTGAAAAAAATGAATATTTTCTTTATAAAAAATAGCAAGCATCTTTTGGTTGTAGCCAATTGACAACAAGTCTTGCATAAAAAAAATTTCTCTCCCCAAAATATTTGTTTTGGCAATTTATTGCAAAACACCATCTCTTCCAAGCTTTAAGTTTGTGACACGAATATAGGCAATTTGGGGTCTTTTTTACACTACATTTTGCAGAATCCATCCAAGTGAGGGGGGGGGGGGAACACAGGATTCACCAAATATATTTTATTATAGTAAACTATATATATATATATATATATATATATATATATATATATATATATATATATATATATATAATTGGCTTCTTTTTCACATAGATGTTTGCCACATGAGCAATATGGCTAGGCAATAAAAAGTTTACTTTACACCATACCACCTAAGTTCACTCAACATTTAGTTGGAATCAATACACATAATAAAATTTCTAAATTTCATGTGGATTCTTGATCCATAAATGTTGATCGATGTGGAAAATATATGACACATAGCAAAAACATTCAAGCTATAACTATTATTCTATGTTGGAATTGGGAATCTCGCTTGATAACTTACAAAATAATTTAGGGCTTCATAATGAATTCCTATAGACAATTTTTCCTCAAAGAGATAAACAAAGAATTTAGATAGGTTCCTTCAAAGTCAATTTTGAATTTTTTCTTAGAAATAACCAACTTAATTATCTGTCAATTTTCTTTGATTTGCTCAAGACAAGATTCGACATATTAATATGGTACTATTATAACATTGTAATGAATATTGGTTAAGATTTATTGGTTTCTCTAAAGTTTAAAGGTGATTCTTCACTTACACATTTATACTTATTATTTCGTAATCTTCATTTTTATGTGAAGGGTTCATTCTCATTTGTACCCAAAAAATTGACATAAGGTACTAAAATCTTTCTCTTTTTTAGGAATATAGTTTTTTTCAATTAATCAAGGGCCATGGAGAATTGACCTACTAACTACACATTTGCCATGACTAAATTCTCTCAAGGATAAATGCAAAATTTTCCCCTCTATTTGTGGTTATTTAATTTTTAAACTCCTAACCTTTGGTAGTTGATTTGGAATAAACATCAATTTCAATAAATTGGAGATATTTCATTAGTCTAGCACTATCTAGAATGTATATGCTCAAATCCCAATTCTAAGATTGTAGCGTGAAATTAGACTTTCATGAAGACATTAGATGTTTTTCAGGAGCTTGGGATGCCTGTTTCAGGCCTGTCCCCCACGCTATTCCCGTAGCAGTGAGGGAACGGCTAACTGCTGTCAACTGTCATAAAGACCAAAAAAAAATAATTTTTTTTACTCCCTGAAATTGCAAAAGAAGTCGAGCAAAAAAAAATTTTAAATAAAAAATAAAAAATCTGACGTGGCCGCCTCCCGACCACATCAACGCGCTGAAGTGGTGCAATTCACCAAGTTCCCCACTGCGGGGAACTTACAGTCTTCTAAATGGCCAGATTTCATCTAATGTATAAGTCAACAAACTCACAATTTTTGATTGGTGGAATATTGTCAATATAAAGAAAGTGATGTTGGTATGTAATTCCAAACACAAATTTAGATTTTACAATTTTAATGCGAGTGATAAATATTTAGCTTATTTCATTTATTGAGGGGTGAAAAAGGGGCGAGGTGGTAGTTTTGTTAGCCCTAATGAAAAGCCCATATCAAAAATTATATTCCGTTAGATTTTGTGCAAAATGTACGCAAGTTTGATCGATTTGTGCTAAACCCTTTTTAAAAATAAAATAAAGCTAGTACATTACTAATATGGTATACGAAGAAATATTGAAAAAAATTGTGTATCCTAAAAATCTCACTCTAAGAGAAGTCAAGGTTTGATGGCCCTTTCAAATACAATCCCCAAAACCTTCTAACTTCTAAGTTCTAATTACACTATAATCTTACTACTATCGAGGCTTTGAATCTTTATTCACATGCGCCTATTTTTCCACATTACTCTAGTACAATTTTGTATTGATGAATTTTATAGAATAAAATAAAGTACAATTTTATTTTTGCTCAATGCATTTGATTGGCTAGAATATGGCTATTTTCGCAATTTCTAACAATCATTACCCAAAAAACATACCTCAAGTTATCAATCTTTTAGGGGAGTCCATAGGTCAAGAACGAGTTTATTCTAGATACAAGTTTGTATTCTTGCTATAGAAAATCTAAAGTGGACTCTCCCAAAATTGAGTCAAGCCTTGATCTCTATAGTCGCGAGGCCATTTTTTTAATCAAAAACCACTCAAAATTGCTACTTCTATTGCATTCACCCAAGAAAAAGTATTTAAAAAAATCTAACCATAGGATCTTGTACTTCACTAGTTTTAGATCATGTAGTAGAAATTTCATTTCAAAGTTTAAAAGAATAGATTGAAAGGTATTAGCATTATCAAAGTTGGAAAAAAAGTTTTTTGAACAATGTTTTGTAATTTTAGGTGACTTTGATGGCCACTTGTGATTTTTTTTCACAATATAAACTTTGAAATTAAAAAAAATATATTTTGAAGAATTGAGTTGAAAGTCTAGGAACTTAAAAAAAAATGCATAGTTGATTTTCATTCTTAAAAAATTGTTTAATAGAAGTAGGTCTAAGATTGAATACAAAATTAAATCTTCGATGTCTCTAGGATGGAATTGAAAGACAATAATTCCAATGGCAAGATTGTTCTAGCAAGCAAGCTTAATTCTATTAAAAAAAATTGTGAAAAATTGTGAAGATCACATTATAGAATGAATCCTATAAGTTATTTTTTCAAGAAGATGGTACGACAAAAAAGATTGTCTATAACTTTTTCATCTCTAGTCCAAATAGAATGAATCAAAGCATCACATTTAGACAAAAAATACGATATTTGAGGAAAAAAATTTGAAAATTTTATTTTGACTTATTGTGATTCTTTTTGACATATTGCATGTCAAACCCCATTTTTGTCTCAAGGTGTCTTAAATTTGCTTTTAAGTACCAACTGAAAAAAAATTGTATTCCTAAAAAGGTAAGATGTTTTCCTATCTTCATAAATTTTAAAAAAAAATCACAATGAAAATTGAGACTGTAGGAACCTACCCAAAATCCATTTTGTCCCTAGACGGAATAATGGGACTTTAGGGTTTAGATTGTCACTTGATGAGAATGATGCTCATGCTATGTACATCTCTAAAATCAATATGAACTTGTTCTTGTAGAAATGGTTTTAGAACACCTACCAAAAAATCTGTGACTCTTCATAACTTTTGCATATGGTTTCCTTTCAAATGATGTGTTCTATGGTGCATTGAAATCTCCTATCACTTGCCAATGAAGAAATGTAGAAATTTCACGAATATAACAACATAAATTGTCCACAGGAGAAAAAAGTGGTGGTTTCAGGTGTCCTACTTTACGTACTCTGCCATTCTTTCAACTTAGCATTGAAAATGACATTCATTTGTACTTGATGGGGGAGAAGTTTGGTAATCTTCGTCGAGAAACTCTGCAAAGTCCAGAACGTACTCATCTACCGATAGTTCCGCTACAAACTTAACTTAACCCCCCCTGCTCCTTTTTTTAGCTTGTTTCCTTTGTTTTCTTCCCGGTGTTTTGTTTTGTTTTTCAGATGCTCTGTTCTCTTCAATTGTCCAGCCTCTTTTGGCTTGGCCGCTTTGTACTGTGACTTTTTTTAATGCAATGGATTCCCATTTGTTTCAAAAAACAAACAAACAAACTTAACTTAACTTATTCTGCTTTCCACCTGATTCGTGGCGTTGTGTAACGCATAAATTTGATATCGAAAAAGACTTGTTTGGCGGGGTAACCGGGGTTGGTTCATGCAAAGCGAAAAAATTAAAAAATTTCACTGCTGCTCTGGTTGTCCACGATTCCCGAAGGACTGTCCTACACAATACACTACTGTAGAGGTTCCAGATAATGCATCTAGTACAGTCTACGGACTGCCTCTAGTCAATACGCAAGAGGGTTTTTATAACTTTTCATATAGGATGTAATTAGCTGTAATCACTCTGAAGTCACTTCTCTGTCTCTGTGTCACATCCTTGCTAACAAGGTGCTTGTTTGTGAAAAGAATGGTCAGCTGAATATTCTACACTGAATAGTGAAATTAGGTTGACTTAACAATTAGGTTGCCTTACCCCAAGAAAGTTACTTCACAAGCCATCAAAGTCAACAAATATTTCTAAAAATATTTCCATTTGTACACATGGAGGTTCATGAGTCCGAAATACAGTGATATGAAATTCAAAAGTAGTTCATTCTTGTACAATAATTGTAAATATTTATTTAGTGTTAGATGTCAAGAAATTAGTGAGAGGCAACCTAATTTCACTATTCAGTGTAGTAATGCTAAAAAGGAAATATGAGTGAGTTGTAAGCAATTGTAATATTCTCAGTTTCTATTTTGTCCTAGAGCAGAATAAAAACTACCCAGTGATTAATAATTTACCCATAAAGGATCAGGGGTGTTTTTCAATCTGAGGAAATTGCCATAAACTGCCATTTTCAGTACATTAACTAAAATTGGAAATTATAATTTTTTAAAAACTTCAAACCATACCAAAGTGTAATAAACTTTAATGGAAATTTGTGGAAAACTTTTTAGACCATTTGGTCTTGTGAATTGAAAGATTATAACATTTGAAGTAAGAAAAAAAATTTCATTTCATTCTTGCGAGACATGGTCCTCTACTCCTCTTGAAGTAAAATTTTCAGATGAAGAAAGAAAAGCTAGGCCAAGGTATAAATTCTCTATCATCATCTACAATTGAAGCTAGTGAATTCGTCTTGTTATTCAAAAGATTAGACATTAGGGGTAATCACACCTTCTCCAATAATGAATCTCCTATGGAGAAGTTATGGTGTGAAAAGAGGAGCCAATATGGAGCCATTGTACATGAAGAAGGTGTAACACCCCTTTTGTGTTGTGAGAATGAGAATAGAAACCAGAGAGAAGCATTTCACAAGTGGGGAAGATCAATGCAATAAAGAGCCACAATCAACATTAATGAGTCACAATCAATGGTGAAGAGTAGAAGGTTGCAGTGAGGATCCGAATGAGCCATGATCTACGGAATGGAGTTTGGGTGATGACTCTTTTGAGTTGATGCTAGAGTGAAACTAGGGTGAAAATGGCTTGCGGAAAGTGAGAGACAAATTAAAACTTCTATGATGAAACATATTCCATGGCCATTCTTCACTTCTGGAGGAGAAGAATGGTCATTCTCAATCTTCACAGAATGGGGCCTCAGTGAACCACAGAGAGCCAATGCAAGAGTGCCATGTCCCCATTCTCTGAAGATTGAGAATGGGGAGAAGAAGGTGTGACTACCCTATTGCAAACCAGGGATTAGACAGAAGCAAGTGAGAGGCAGATAGGGCGGGGTCATGTCGTCATGTCCCTGGAGAATTCCTCATAGGGTCCCAGCCATCCACCCGGCCGGGCGCTTCCCAACAGTCAGTCCCAGGTCAAACTGGTGTCAGGCAGGGGGGTTCCCAAGGCCGTGGACATGTTAAAAGGCTTGCAGGGGGTGATGGGGTCATGGAGGAGCCACGGACAAACCAAGTGCAAAGCAATTCCCAACGTCTTCTTGCACCCTACCGATGTTGCCATTCTCACACGCCCAGGCCAACCAGTTCCTCTCGCAACCACCTTGCTTGCACGTTTTGGTCTCGCCTTCTCGCCCAACCCGCATCTTAAACTTCGTCATCATTCTCCCATCGAATTGTACCTCAATCGGTAGCTAGCTTCCCCGCTAGCTAGCTAGCGCCTTCTCTTCACCCAAACCTGCAATATATATCGCCCTGTCTGGTATGTGAAACGCACAACAGGGAAACCGGCCTCCTGGCCTCCCGGCCTCTGAAGCTTGCGACTTACAGTGCACAGCTATTCCGTCAAGGCGGCAGATACCCACGCGCACAAACCATTGTGTGGACTTTTTAGATGCACGCGCGGACAGACGGTCAACCTTACAACTAATCGATCCTTCTAGAATTCTTCGACGAGAGAAAGATTGCCGGCGGGGAGATGCTATGGATATATTAATCATGTTCTTTAGAGAGGTCTTATAGAACCGGTGCGGCTTGAAGTACGTATTCTTCGTCTAGCGGCTGGTCGGTGCACCCGATTGTGATCCAAAGACCAGCTTTCTGAGAACTTTTGGTTGCGAGTTTCTTCAGGGTCGCGTTTTCTGGGACGCGGTGCCCATCAAGCGCGTGGAGGAGGCAGCTGGTCGTGATGTCGATCCTTTTCAGCTTCTCCGATCATTCCAACAGTCGAGAGAGAGGGTTACGGTAGTGGAGAGATTTCCACCGATGATAGCGGCTGCGCGGTTTGACCCGAGTAATGGAGATTTTTTAAAATAGTTTGCGAAAATATGCTCCCTGGGGTCGACTGACTGGTCGGGTAAGTGGGTAACTTTACTCCCTAACCAAGCACCGACTTCGGACATGCCCCCCAAATAGATGCTGAGTTTCGGACCAGATACCTCGCGCATTATTAGCAAGTGCGCTCCTCTTGAGCTGCATGTCAATGCTATATTTATAATCGCTGTGGCTTACCTAACGCCTTGCCTATGTCTCTCTGGATCCCCTTTCTCAGGTTTCAGTTCCAAGGCTCCTCATTGGATTCTCTCACGCGTAGAATCGCAGTGCACCCAATTTCAAGCCCCTTTCTAGATCTAGACATCTCTACCGATATTATGATGGATTGAAGTAACCAACCAACGCCAGAAGGTTTAGAATATTGTGAGTGAGTGACTCGCGGATTCCAGTCGTGTAGAAGCTGTGATACTTCTCACAGATTGAAGCTCTCATGCCTTAAGCCCTTGATCACGGAGAGTAATCGATCGATCCTTTGATCGATTCTAGTGAATAATTGTCGATCAAGCCGAGCGAGAGAGTGAGCTGCACGCTTCAAGAGGGTCACGCATGGATTTATTGGAGAAACAGAGGGAGCCGGATGGCGATGAGGTGGAATTAGCGGGGGTGGGTACTTCAAGTCGAATCAGTCCGCAAGCCGGCTCCTCCGAAAGCTTGTCTTCCGAGAGCAACACTACATCCGCGACGAACACGCAGGACGCATCCGAGAGCGGCGCCATCAGGAGCCGGCAAGGTGGTAGTAGTCGCGGCAAGGTGCGACAATATGTGCGTTCCAGGTTGCCGCGGCTGCGGTGGACGGCGGACCTGCACCATTGCTTTGTGCTGGCCGTGGAGCGATGCGGCGGGCAAGAGAGTAAGTGCACGAAGACGGCCCTTGGAACTTTAATTAATGCCGGAGGATCAGAAAGTTAGGAGTACGTGATGTTGAGTGTTCCACGTCGACAATCACTTCAGGATGATTGGTCAATGCAAACTTTGCAAAGTTTTAGTATGTTTCTCCTTGTTTCTGATCGGCAGGCTACAGTCCTCACTGCTTAGTCTATATATGCTAATCTAATGGTGTTACCTGGGAAACTAAAAGTAGGTCTGCCTTTCACGAAGTTTTCACGGTTTTTAATAATACATATACATCATGCGAAGATATACATGTCATCAATGCTATAAAGGTCTCGGAGTGCTGCAATCTTATTTATCTCCAGGTCATGCAGATCAATTGTAACTGGTAGACTTTTGTGTCCACATATGTTGTGTCTGGCCGGTTTGGAATATAGTGAAGTAGCCCTTCCATCCTTTGCAAGATATCAAAGCTAATTGAAATTGAAGGAATTGATTATATTGCTCAGTCAGAGTTTCAGACTCATTTGCGTAGAATACAGCTGTAGTAGATTTAAAGACGTACTGACACCGTGTTGCTCATTTCATTTCTGGTTCAGAAGCAACACCCAAAATGGTACTGCAGCTCATGGATGTTAAGGGGATGACCATAGCCCATGTGAAAAGCCATCTGCAGGTATGTAAAGGAATGTACTTCATTCCAAGTTGGGTTTGATTTGGAGTTTTTGTCAGCAGTTAAGTGCCACTAGGGATCCATTTAGTTAGCGAGAACTCCCGATCTATTCAACAGTTGAACTTGGTGTCTTTCTCGAGCCGGCATCGATGATGACGTGAATCCCAACGCTTTTGCAGATGTACAGGAGCATGAAGAACGACGAGAGTGTTCAATCTGGTAGGTTATCTACTAATCTGGTACGAATTATAGTTCAATGAGCAGACCCAGATGTACTTAACTAGCTACTCACATTGGTTTCCGTAGTACGTACAGAGAGTCTTCGCCCGGAAGTTCCTTAAAGTGTACTAATTACCAATTTAAATCTGAGGCTTACAGTTTGACCGAATGCTTGACAATACCGATATTAAATAGTTTCACACTCAGCAAATTTGTAGCGGATTTATCAACTCATTTCGTTTCTAACTGGGGATCACAATTTCTAAGTAATTGTATAAACTGCTGCGTCTCACTGGTCAACAATTGAGATGATTTTGATTCCAACATGCTTCTTAGGTGACTAATCTGCAATCGCGATAAGCTTGGTGAAGGTTTGCAAGACAGTCTCAGTCGCACCTCAAATTTAATCCTTTCTTGGAGTTGCAAGTACTAATTGTGCAAGGCCATGTTAATTTGTGTCCATCAGATCTCAGTTTTTGGCGAGGAGGACAATTTCAACACAACAACATTCTCTGGCTGCAGTCAGCAGCGGAGCTAAACAGGAGCAACCATGCCTTCGGCTTGCAGACCGAGTTGCGGCCGACCAGCAGCTTCAGCTCCGGGAAGAAGAAACTGGAGGCGGAGTGGGAGATGTGCAGACAGGAATACGATGCCAGAATAGCGTTGATGATGTTGACTGAGGGAAACAATGGAGGTCCAACTTTCTCGCCCACACCAACAGTGGAATCTCGTCCTACTGTCCAGCTTCAAAACCTGAAGCTTCTGGGGGATAGTTCGACTATTGATTCCACCGGCGCTCTCGGTAATCGCAGCCGCAGCGACGGTCGGCGTTCCGTCTTGGAGGATCCCAAGAGACCACAGGTGCGTTTCATGCGCTTGAATGTGAGCTCGTGCTCATGCAGTTCCCCCAGAGAACGGAGCAACTCTGTTCAACGAATCTGTACTTAAGAGAATCATATCTGTGCTCTTGAAGCATAATAATCTCTCAAAGAGGATAATACTAGGAGAATGATTTCATGAGCTCGCTTATGCTCGGACCGACCTCAAATACATTCACATTCAGTGATAACGGTAGCAACGTACAATTATAGAACATCGTATACTAAAACATTCAGAATCTTTGAGAATCTCTGATCAATGATTCTAGAGGGACGATCGTCATGTTTAGATAGTTAAGACCATCGTCAGATTGGAATTTTTCCATTCGCGCGTCTTGAACCTCAACTTTGTAGGAGTCCGAGTTTTTACAGCACTCTCCACTTGAATGTCACAATTTTCACGGAATGTAACTAATACTGTATGACGCTTAATGCAGGATTTTCAGGACAACAATCAAGCCGGAAAATTATTACACGGGCCCTTATCAGCTTCCAAGCTGCAACTCGACAGAGCGCCCAGCCCAACCAACATATACAGCCGGTTCCAAACTGGGAACCCGATGGAGGAACTCAATCACGAGTTCCAGACACCAGAATCTCACCACCACCACCACGGTGTCCATCTGCCGACAGTGTCATATGAGCGTCACTTGGCAGAGCACAAGTGGAGCCCGAGGTTCCGAGAACTTCCTGGGAGTCAGTACCACCCCATCTCACCGTCTTCGAAGCTTGACAACTCCGCTCTGTCGCTTTGGTCTCGCCCGCATTCATGGCCGGGCAGCTGCACCATGCCTGCTATTAGTCAAAGCAACTTACGGTATACTACAGACATCATGGAGATGGAGGGGCGGGCTCCTTTCGTGGACTTCTTGTCAGTGGCGCAGTCGACTAGTGGACATGCGCACATGGGGTCAGGCCTTTCTGGGGACGGGCTCCAGCTGGATTTGACTATGTCGACTGGACCTGCTGATGCGGGAGAGGAGTTGGCCCAGGCAGTGCACCCCAAGAATGTTGAGTTGGACCTGACATTAGATCTTTCGATGTCGACACGGTGAGAGATTAACTTACGGGTGAGTGTACAGGCTAGAAAGATTCTCACGCTCAGTAGTTCAGCAGTGTCGAGCAAGCCTGATGGGTTTGTTGATATTAGCGTATAATGGAAGAATTTGTGTTATTCTGATACTGGAACCGATCTCGGTGATACACCTAGTTTCAGAATAACTTTGATTCTTCATTATTAGCATTGGACATCCAATCATCCATGAACTACTCCAAAGTTAGATCTCAGTTTTTTGTTTATCCGAGCGTAGATTAGTGTCCAATGTCGATACTAGCTGCAAGTTAGAGACTTAGGACTAGCGTGTAGAATAATTAATTCCGAGTACCTTGCGGTTGCGATCGAATTTAGACTGAGCGAGTGCGTTGGGTGGAGGACCAACGTCGAATGCCTGCATCACGTGCGACAATTGTTTGAATCTGTAGATAATTGCTTTCCTGTGATAGCTGCCATCTACGAATTAATTAGCTTCGGACGACACACAGCCAGCTTAGGAATCAAGTGTTGTAACAGGCTGGATATATCGGCGTATTGGCTTATTTCACAGTGCCAAACATTATGTTGGTCAGAGATCAAAAACTTTGAATTTTGGACTTCTTTTGAATTTTAGTACCAACAGCATTTGAATACTCCCATTTTCTTTGCAGTCCTACCATTTTGTTGATTATTGACTTGCATCTAGTCTCTGAATGCCATCTGTTTTTTGGCTGGGGTGAAACCAGTAACTTTTGGTCCTTTGGTACAACCATACAAGTGCTTAGCAGCTTAAAAATTGACGGAGTGTATCATCAGTTGGTACAGCTTCTCCTTGTAGAAAATTCAGCAGATTCTTTCCTTGAATTTTGGATTGGCAGATCAAACCGAAAGTTCGACCTTGGAATGTTCCCTGTCAAAGCTCCTTGCTTTCCACTCTTTAGCTAGCCTGCTGTAATTTCCATGCCACTGAGCATTTTCCAGGCATTGGTCCCATATCAGAGACTTGCTGACCGACTGTAGATTTTAGCAATGATTGCTAGACGTGGCTACTCCATTGCAGAATGTTCAATTAAAGATGTACAGTCGTCGTCCCAAGCCTGCATCATACGACTTGGGCATTGGCAATTGGCAGAAATCCACTCAGTGAGAGAGAAGAATTTTCTGCAAGCTAGCTTTTTGGTAGCGTCACTCTGAATCTATCAGACTTCCTTTCATCGCCCGCCCACAATTTCAAGCGTATCGATCTTTGTGCATGTACTCGCAAGTTAAGGACGCCAATAAGATTAAACTATACAATAGTGCCCAGGCTCCCAAACAGGTTGACTACAGTAGCTGACACATTCTCCCTCCCTCCAGGCTGAAATTGTAAGAACGGTGGTTGCGGCGTTCCCCTCCACAAAAAGTCATGGCCTGGAAAAGAAAGGCCATGGCAGGAAAGCAAAGCAAACCAAAGGCAGGGAACTGCTAAAGGACCGCACGTCCAAGCCTGCAGCAGTTTCCCTGTCATTTGGCAAAAGGTACTCTTTCGTGTTCCAGCATTGCACTGTACGACTCCGCGCACACGCATATTCCGCCTAGACTTACCCTAGTACGACTTTACGTTACACTCAGCATTTGAAAATATAATATTCCAGTACAGAGGACTTCCGGTCCTGAAAGATATTTACACATGACTGTAATTGTGTGCTAGCTCACTGTAGGTACCTACAGATTCCTAAAGCGCAGCAAGATCGAATCGAAGGGGTGAAAAACTGAAATTTATGCCTTGTTAATTCCAGGGAAAAAGCTCCGTCTTGATCGAGCTCGTCCACTTTGACTGCACCAATTGGTCTCACTAGAAGTGCAAATCCTGCAAATAGTCTCCCCAATTTGCAGGACAAGTTGGTCCAGATGACCGAGACCCAGCCTGAGCTGAGCTGCACGCCCAGGCGGCCCAGCTAGCTAAGCGGGCTTTCAGTTTGCAGGTTGACATCACATGGAACTATCCATTCTTTGTATGGAAGGGACGTACATTTCAGGATTGGTCAACTAGCATGGTCGCATCTGCAGGAGATCAAGAGATCTGAAGTCCAACTCACTCATATTATTCTGTCCTCGTGGATTCACACACTCGAGTGCTGGCAGCTTGCTACTTTGGCATTTTAGAATTTTCCATACAGGATTGCCAAATGGTCAACTGATGACAAATCATTTCCTGGAAGAATATACAAGAGCAATTGAGTACGTTAGTTGACATTGCTGGCTCTGACTAATGAATGGGGCAGTGTTTTTTTTGTTTTTTTGTTTTTTGTTTTTTTATACAAATGAAACGAAATTTCATTGCAAGAGTTAAAAATACAAGGCCTACCAGCCACACGCCCACACGTGGCCTGGCATGAGAGACACAGAACTAAACGTGTTTTTTTTGTTTCCTGTAGGTAGGAGCTTGGTGAACACCATACAATTAAGGGCATCTCCACTAATACGGGCTGCAACTCCCGGGAATTAGCACGTGTATTCTTGTAAGGGTGCGACTATCGACAAAGTATTCGTCATCAAGATAGTCAAACAAAAATGATTAGATTCTTGGTTGAATAGGTTTATACTTATTTTTTATCGTGTTCCTAAAAGTCATTTGTCAAGAACTTTTAGCCCTCAACATCCTTACTAGGATATCTTTGAAAGAATATGTGTAACCCTATCATTAAAGGTATGTTTGTATTTGGTGTTCGGGGTGATGTTAACAATGTGAATCTAGTCCAATAGTAGGTCTAAATTTGTTCTTAGACCCTTAGTAACAACATTTTTTAACACCCTAGTGCAAATATACCTTAAATTAGTAAACGAAATTAATATTTTCTTAAAAGTTCCAAGACGTATATGTTCTTTGTTTATACACATTAGAAAAAATTGGGTCCTATAGAGGGCTATTTGACTTTTGGTAGCAGTGAAAATACAATATGAGTAAGAATAGAAGAAGAATATTTTCTTAAAGTTTATTTTATTTTAATTTTTTTTTTTTCATTTCCTGTATGTTGGATTATAGAAGGACAAAACAAATACTGCACGTGGGATTTAGAGCTTAAGAGCTCCATAACTTGAATTTAACCAAAGTTTCAATTTTAAGTCCATTGTTTTCTTATGTTTAAAGTCACATAGTGAAAAACTGAAAATAGGTCAAAACATGGGTCAAAAATTCAATAATTTCATCTACATGGCATTTTATGGATAATATATAAGAATCAAATTTACATTAGATAGGGATGATTGCAAAAAATACTTGCTAATTTTGTTAGCATGAATATTGTGAAATGCAAGTTTTTTATATTACTGAAGAACTATATAAAATAAAAATTTAAAAGCATCAAAATATGGTCAATGTATACACCTTAAATTGTTAAAAAAAGATTGTATGCTAAAAAGATAAAGTATACAAAAATTCTCTACTTCAGTGGAAGAACTAAACAAGTGCTAAAATTTCAAGAAATTAGAGACTTTGATGTTTTAACCCCTAAGCTCTCAATGTCCATTTTTTGGACAATGAATAGATTGAAATTTGAATTTCATCCTCCTAACTACTTGGATGAAAATCATCATAATTTGTAAATATAAGTTATCAAGTTGTCCTATCTAAGGATTAGATTTGGTATTACTAGAATACATATTTTTCTAAAATTACAAAAGTGGAAGAATCTCAAGTAGTTAAATTGCGTAGACTTTAATTCAAAATTGGATTTGCCAAAATGAGGTCATAGATTTGAAGAATAGAAAATTTCAGAAAATTACTATTCGAAGAGAACCTTATTTCAAATTCATTTCAACAAACTTTACTCAATAAATGATAATATTTTGCTTGCAATTGAATTTTGAAGGAATTTTGGAATTTCCCCCCAAAATGATTGGTGATGGCATTGGTGAATCTAACCATATAGATGGAATCTACAAATGTTATTTGTATATCAATTCTAAAATATGCTTCAAACAATAGTTTACAATGTTTTTTCTCAAATTGTCAATTGTGGAGATGAATTTGGACTTTTAGGAATCAATCCTTTAACATGCATGGTCAATTTTGAGGATGGAGTTAGTTTTTCTATTTTTGGAATTTTTGGGCAAGTGAGCTTCAAGAGATTGTAAGTATGTCAATTTAGGTCGTTCTAATGTGAAGTACTTGGTAATAGGCACCTCCTATAGATTTTTTGATTTGCTTGACCATTCCAATTTTCTATACTATACAATCTTTATATGAAATCTAGACCTTGCATAGGGCCATTTGATTGCATAAGAATGTGCAATTTTAGGAAAAAAATGAAAATTAAATCTTTTTTTTTTTTGGCCCATGTGATCACCTTGTATAGTTGTATGCCATACAAGGATGGAGACTGAAAAAAACAATTCAAAAACAACAAATTTCGCCCCTCTCTTTTTCCCCTTGGATTTGTACATCCATTGATAGTCAAATGGCCCTCCACAAGGGCCAAATTTTATATAATGTATGTATGAATATATGTTGTGGTATACAGTGAAAGTGTTAGGAAGTGTTTTGCTAGCTATGTACTTTGTTTTTTAGTTATCACATTCATATTGGTGGGGAGAAGGTAATAAGTGAGGTGATTTTAAACATTTTTTTCCTCAAATCCAAGTTGTCAAAACACAAGAGGTCACGAAATGCAAGATTTCCTAGCAATTTGGGTAACTATATTAAGTAGAATGTAGTGTTTATCCTTATGAATGGGCCAATGGAAGGTATATTAGAGCAGTTGTTCTTAAGCTACTAGATTGCATTAAAAAAATGTCACTTTGAACATTAGATCACAATCACCAAATCTCTTTCGAGTTGCAAATATACAAATTAGCCACCAAAACATACTTCAATTTCTTGTATTTCTTTTGGAGACTTTCTTTGGCATTTGTGACTATACACATTTATCATCTTTTAGAGCAATAATGGCATGTGGGCATGGACAAAAACGTTCACCAATGGAAAATGCTTGCCTCAATGGAGTTCTTTATTGCCTGGGAACGTCATCCATACAAGGCCATATATAGCTTCAACTGAATCCAAGTTGTTAGGACATGATGTATAACAAGGTGATGTCGTGATGTAAATATATACATTATATATAATGTATATTTATTTTTTATTTTGAATAGATTTTATGATTAGGAAGACAAACTTATTGGTAATGATTCTAGTGGCTTTAAGGTGACGCTTATTGCTTATGGAATTGTTTAAAAGACGAAAACCCTAGATAAGTCTCACCAGTTTGAAGAATTCTTTTAAGTTTTATAGAATCTATGAATGAATTTGAAGTTCAATTTTAGAATGTCAAACTAGAGGGTTTTTATGGAGTCACAAGATCCAAAGTCTCAATTAAAGGCTGAACTAGAGCTTTCTTTGTCACAATTGCCAATTTAACCATCTCAACAATGGTTTCTTCATCATTGCAAATCCATTTGCAAGATGAAGCTAGACTTTCTCGTTCATTGAAGAAACCTTGCATAGAGTAGTGTTGGCATGGAAATCTTCAAAGAGATGATTATACTTTGGTGATTCTACTTCAAGTTAAATGTGTTGAATGGGGCACCCCAAATGAGACAGTTGAAGCAAGTTATGAAGGTCTGAACATCAACCAATACTATTGTATGTTAAAGCTAGTTAAGGAAAGCCCTAACTACCAACGTTGATTGAAAGGGTCAATGAATCCTTTAACGAAGGCCAAACATACAAATTAAGTCGCAAACATGGTGAGGCATATCCTCAAGTTTTTACAAATGGAGTAGCATTCTTCTTCGACTTTAGTTTTTACCTTCATTTGGTTTTGTTTAAAGATTTTTAGCTAATTCAAGTTCTTTGTATTCCATTTGTGTATTAAGAATTGAAAGTTAGGGAGATAGAAATAGTTTATTTCTTAGTTTTGACCTTTAAAGATCTTTAACCTTGAAAGATGAATAGGGATTTATCTTTTGGTATTTCTTTTGAGCCAATGGGTGCTTAGAGGTCCATATGATGTGTACATGGGTTATTTCCACCTATTGTAAGGGAAAAAGGTAGATAGACATCTTCTCTCTTCTTCTAGAGTATGTGAGTTTGGTGTGTGTATTAGGTTATAGAAACCGAGAATTTAAGCAACCATATTTTATGATATATAAGGAATTTTGAAATGGAAATTTGGAATTATGATACTCTTCTCATTGTCATTTCAAAAAGACTTTTCTTATATGATTTGAAGTTGGGAGTAAAAAGTTATAAGTATGTGAGTGGAAGAGGGTTTACTGCCACATGACACAGAAGAGTAAAGATTCGAGAGGCCACCAAAGTTTGTATTTATTGCTTATCTCTTTGAAATTTTGATACAATAGAGAAGTTTTTTTTATCTTTCCAAAGACTTCTCACTTGAAGGATTGGAGTTTTATGGAGAAAGATATGGGTGTTTGAATAGTAAAGGGTTTGTTGCTCTTATTGTTTGAATCCTGAAACTTTGTAAGGCTACAGATTTTGTTTTGAAGATTACTTGCAAGTGAAAATTTTAGTGAAGATAGGAGAATTTGTTAGCTTTTTGAAAAGCTATCAATCTCTTTGTTTGAAGAAAAATTGCAAAAGTTATAAACAGTGAAGCAAAGAAAGGTCTGTTGCCTTCTCATTTTGAATAGAATGTAGTTAGATTGAGTTTAGATTTGTGTTTTCTTTAAAAACTTGAAGACATAGAGACATAAAGATTGAAGACTGGTGTATGGTGGCTTGTGGCTTATTATTCCTAATCAATTTTGGAGGCTTATTGTCTTTCTATTGTTATTCTTAGCCAGTTTTGGAGGCTTGTTGTTTTCATTTTTGCATAATAAACATTGTTGCAGATTACATGGATATCCAATAATAACCCCATTTTGTGTTTGTGGTGACAAAGTGGGATTGATCATGTCACAACCCTCATCACAAGGCGTGCCCGTGCCACCTTGGTGAGCAAGGGGGACATTGGGGGTGACTCCCCAAGCCTTGCAAGAGATGAGGTGAAGGGAACTAGGAGTCCCAAACGATCAGAGCAATGTAGCGCTCTGATCCGGACGAATTTGGGGGCGTGTGATACGTGCTTGGAAAGGTCTTGAGAAGACGCTTCTAGCCGTCCAAAGAACGCGTGATTTGGACTTGCGAGTCAAAAGTTATGGGCGTTCAAAGTTGGGGGTGTCCCGGTTGCGCCGGGAGTGCCCTGGCCGCGCCGGGAGTGTCCCGAATCTTTGGAGGGCGATATCTTTGCGAGTACTTGTCTGAATGGAGCAAGTGAGTAGTCCATCGGCATCTACGCGTCGCTTAGATGTCGAAAATGGGGTCGCATGTGCGATTTGGATCTCGGACCGCAAAGTTATGCCGGGTGGAAGTTCGGGAGTCCCAAAATAGTGCGAATCGGAAGAAACAGGGTGGTCTTCCAAAACCAAAGGGTGTTTGGGAGTCACCCTTAACATACAAGGGGGGGGGCTGCCGAATCCTGTAGAGAGTACTATGAAGAGGGGTGGTCTCACTCCTCACTCCCGGATGGTGCCATGGTGAGCCTAAGTGGCCCCGGGTGGTGAGGTTAGTGTTGGAGCCTCACCACCACTTGTATGTTACCATGGAGTGCTTGGGCACTCATTGATACCGGTTGGGTGGTGTCCCACTCCACACTAGGCCATGGTGTGAGTCCCGTTTGGTGAGTCCTGATTAGTGAGTCCTGATTAGTGAGTCCCGATTAGTGAGTCCCGAAATGAGTTGGGTTGGGCCTAGTGGGGAGTTGGGTCCCATTCAAGGGCGGTTAGCATCGGTGGGAGTAGTGCCTCACCGAGTGCTTGGACATCAATGGAAGTTCCGCCCCATGTCATCAAATGACATGCCTGGTGTCTTGTGGGAGTTAAGGATTGGAAGGAAAGGATTGGGAGTCACGGAGGAATGGGGAACCCCGTGACTTGAGGTGGAACCTAACATTGTGGGTGCGTGGCATGTGCAGTGTTAGGAGAGCGTGAACCTTAGTGGCACTAAGGTGTTAAGGATTTGGAAAGTGAACTTAAGGTGGTAAGTGTTAGTAAGGGGCGCGACAGATCACCTACAAGGTCATTATTTTTGTTGTTTTTATTGATGAGGCATGATTGCTGGTCACCGTGGATTGGAAGTTTAGAAGTCAATTTTTCAGACGGCTCAACTCGTGGATTGGCTATCCCGTTTACTTGTTCGAAGCTTAGGGTTTTTTATTACCTACCCTAACCTTGAAACCCATTTAGAACCATTTCAAAATAGGTCAACAAAGAACATTTTGAAGGTTTTAAGACTTGAAGACTAGAAAACTCAACTTCCTAGCAAACTATTCCTAGTCGCAACCAAATATTTTGTGTATTCCTAAAGCATTCTCCTCTTTACATGATAGCGGACTAAAGAGCGATTGCTTCAAGGATTCAAACACAATTATAAGTCACATAATTTAAAAGCAATTATGAAACACAATTCAAAAGTGGTTATGGCATACGATAATAGAGATGTGAAACAACTACATGTCAAGTGTTTAAAAGTGGCTTTTTGAAAGATTCTAAAATTCATCCATTTGTATTAGTTGTTCATACCTCTCAATTCATACATCTGCTTAGTAGTGGAAAAAATAAAATTGGATCAATTGTTGCAAGTAGAGCACACAACATTGATGAGCCTCCAACCAACAAGTTCAATATCTCTTGCCATGAAATAAGAGAAAGTGTCTACAACCTCAATGGTTTGTTGATGGTTGAATTAAATATCAAAGCCGTGTCTACATCTAAACCGTTTCACTATTGCAAGACAATGTCTAATCTTTGTTTGTTTTCTAAAATCTAACAAAAATATAGGAAACACCCAAATAAACGAGTCAACACAATTAGGACTCTAAATTCTAAAAAACACTCATTGAGCAATTTTTCATCAAGAAGTAGAGGATACATCAATTTAGACTAATACCTCCATTTCCAAACTATGTCTTAAAACCTAACATAATCTATAAGTTCCACAACTCCAGTTAATTTTACGGTACCTTAGATGAAATATGAAAGAACTTGAAACACTATTGTGTGCACAAACAAGTGTTGTTACATTGTTGACAAGTCTAGTAGATATGTTTCTTGCACAAACAACATACACAACATATTGGTATAATCTTTTAGGATATATGAATCTTTTATGGTGGATTTGGGCCTCAAGGTGGACTTTGCGGCATTAGTGTTGGAATACCTTTGACATAATGAGACGATGCCATGAGAGCATACGCCAAATGCATTTGGAACTCCATGTGGGTCATGGCCCAAACTCTAAGTTTTCCATATAAGTCCTTATCTATGGTGTATATATTGGTAATGCTATGTCTAGACAAAAGAAATAAACTTGACGACACCATTTTTTAGTCACAATCTAGTTTGAATAGTAACAAAGTAGCAGTGATTCCCAACATCCATGCCACCTTTATATTGTAAATATAGAATTTGAATCAATTAGTGAGGTATCCACCTCAACTTATGCACGGCTAGAGATCCAGTGTATCACAACTCATCTTGTCACCATTGAATCAATTGCAAATTATAAGAATTGAACCCCTTTTATATCTTATTAATGTACAGCTACCATCTACTTTTATTTGTAAATATGGATTTGGATAATGCTCTAAGGTAGCCCTTGTATGATGTTGAGACTTGCTAGATATCCCTTTTCCTAATACTATACAACGCCGACTACATAAATGCCTTGACTCAAGAATGCAAGATGAAATAATTGTTACATGTAAGAGTGTACAAATGACCAATTTGGCTCTCAGTTAGTCTAGATACAATTGTGCTAGTTAGGCCAATTGTTGTTGTGTTTTTAGTTGTGGACTCATTCTTTACTCCAACATATATCTCCAATTCATAAACAAAGCTCATAATTGAACACACCATAGCCCATATCTTAACACCATGAGTGATAGATTTCTCAAGAAGATATAGTTTGAAAGAACAAAAGCGGCCATTGTATGCCACCATACACTTCTTGACCATGATGTATAGGGACATTTCCAATGCACTTGGAATTGCTCTTGAACATGCTCTAATATCCATTTGCATTTTCCGATTGGTTTGTAGTTGGTACCCTTCTTATTAGTAACAAATGCAACCTTGTTGGTCATATGTAAACACTTTAGAATGTATTCACTTGACCATGATGTATAGGGACATTTCCAATGCACTTGGAATTGCTCTTGAACATGCTCTAATATCCATTTGCATTTTCCGATTGGTTTGTAGTTGGTACCCTTCTTATTAGTAACAAATGCAACCTTGTTGGTCATATGTAAACACTTTAGAATGTATTCAAAGTGCCAACATGATTTGGTCTTAGATATGTCCTTGCATGTCAATGTGTCATTTCCTCACTGCCAATAGTCTTGAATTGAAGGTTGCTTCTTCACACCTACTTCAGATAGCAAATGCCTTTAAATTATCAAAATTCCTCCAATGTTAATATTGGTTTGGCCTCCACTTCACCTCCTTTCTGTTTCCTAGTAGTTGGATCAACATAATTGGTAGTCATTGCTTTCTTGAACCCTCTTCCATTGAAGTGTCTCATCCCAAAATTGAGTGAAGTATTAAACATGCTCCGATAGCTCCTAAGGTAGACACACCCATTACCATCCCTTCATCCAATACCACCCAAATGTAGGGCCCTTGTTGATTCTATGACAAGAATTTATGATAAGAGTACATGCCTTAACTCACATTAACTTCACAATAAGACATGTTCTATATTTTTTCATTCTCACTATAGAATCAATGAAGACCCTATATTTGGATTGTATTGGATCGATGGGTGGTATTGGGTAAAGCTACCTTAATCCAACAATATAGTTAAATCAAGGGTCTTCCCAATAAACAACTATCTTAGAAATGAAGACCATATTTTCACATGCCAATTTGTAGTATAGTAACATTTGACTTTTAGGATTATTTTTAAATTTTTTATAGAAAAATTATAGAAAAGTAGTAGAAAAGTATTAAAATTAGAAGAAAAATAATATAAAAGCACTTAAAAACAAAAAGTAGTGAAAATAAAAATAAAAAGTAGCTTTAAACTTTGTGTAGTGTAAATAGGGTAGTGTGGATGAATGGGACACAAATTTGGATGAAAAATTGAAGTTGGATAAATGGGGCACGAGCACCATCGTCCTAGTTTAAAAATTGGAAAAATTGAAATTTGAATTCAGTGTTTTCAGGTAGATTCACTCATTGTGTATTTTCAGCTTATATAAATCAAAATTTATTTTCTAATTATACAAATTTGTTAGTGTTCTTGGAAATTTGTGTGTGTATATTCAATTCTGAAAATTTTGCAACACAAAACTGAGAACTTTTGGAGATTAGTGCTGCGATTTGGTGGTTGGTGTGATGAAATTGGTTGCTTACAATTTTTGAGACATCTAGTGCAGGTGCTTTAACAAACTTTGAAGTCGAAAACTGGGGCTGCGACGATCGGGGAGGAGAAGAAGAAAAATTTTAAAATTAGATCGAATTAGAATTTGCAAGAGAAGCAAGCTACAAAATTTGGTGACAGAAGTATTGAAGGTTTGTGATTGAAAGACATGGCTATCACAGCAAGCATCTGCGACTGAAAACGGAAACTTGGGAGGATCAAATGCGAGGAAATTTCGAGATTATAAGCAACAATTAGAAGTTGCGATTCAGGAACTGCAACTGCTCTGGCCTCTCTACCAAATTTCCAAATTTCGCTTGAATCCGATCTCTTGTTAGTTGTGTAAGATCAGATTGATTATGTGAGAAAGATTTGCAACTGAATTTCAGTTCATTGGATCAAATTAGTCACAAAAAATAAAAATTATAATCAAACTTGGGAAGCAAGTCGTTGCAGACTACGACGAAATTAGGGATTTGGAGTGGAGGAAGATTGCGATCCACGACCATAGAGGGCGGCACACAATAAGAGGGTACCATCATGCCGTCATAGGGTCTGAAGTCCGTGGTTATAGGTCATTTGGCCATTAAATTGCAAATTTCAGGGTTTTAGGGTCTATTTTTGAACTTCAAGTGTAAATTCATGGTAATGGGCCTCTTTTGTATGGTCATAGGGCTATGAGTACTTATAGGTCCTATAGTCTATAAAATGGATTTTATAATATTAAAATCAAGATTTTGGATTTAAATTTGGATGATATTTGTGGAAATTAGTATTCCTTGTGATTGATAAATATTTTTGTATGCTTTAGGAACAACTTACCTTGTGGTTTTGGACTTGTTGTTCTAAGACTTGTTGTCCAAAAACCTAGAGAAGGAGAAAGCTAAAGACCAAAATCTGGTATTAGTCCTAAACCTTTCATACTTCTACATATTGGACCTATTGACCATTGTGACAGACTCGTTTAGGCATTTTGCATATAGGTTCGAAAAGCTCATGGAGAGCAAATACCAGACATGTTAACCCTAACATAAAAAAGAATAATTAATGAATACTTTGTACTATTTTAAAAGTATTATCTTGTATATATAATTAGGTCATAGAGCATGCATAATAATAGACTCGTGGACCGACTTGACTTGTTGCCCAGAATTGTTGACATTCCCTTAGAATAATATATAGGATTGAGACTTCATTGTGTTTACATTGGTAAAGGACTATGAACCAAATTTTACATCCCAGGAATAAGAGTATTATTATATTATGAAATCAGAATAAATACTTACAAATGATTGTAGAATGTGATTCTATTTAAAAAGTGACATTAGTCACACACACGATAGACTGAAAAGACCTTTTCCAACAAAGAATCGATATACTTGTGTTTTCCTGGGTTTTGTATAAAAAGACAAAATCCAGACTACACAATTACATTTGGCATATTTAACATCGAGGTTTGTCTCATCTTGTTTTGGCCCATTAGCATATTGGTCAATTTTACCTAGCAGCCACATAGGATTGTCTTTATAGTGGCCACTTGAGGTCTCTTTGAAAGTTTTCCATTATCAGGCCTACAATTAGACAAGGCCAAATCCCATTCATGTTCCAAATCATAGTCACTCAACTTCCATTGAGAATAGATTGTGCACCCTTGACTTGTTCCTTACATTGGTTTGAGAAGGTGTGGAAATAATTTCAAAAATTTCCACCATGCAGATTGCAAGATGTTAGTGTTCGAAATGACAAAAATCTTTTTTTTGGCCATGCAAAAAATCAGGTGGCTACATGCTTGAAAAAAATTTAGATCATTTGGAATTGTACAGTACAACATGTAGGAAAAAAATATTAAGTAGAAAGAAGTAGAGAATGATTCAAAATACTAAATTGTTAAGAATTTAGTTATGGAATTGAAAATGCCAATCCTAAATCATAATGGTTGTAATGTTGTAATAAACAATCTACATTCTATACATTTATTTTTTGAAAAAAATATTGAAAATGGAGTTAAATAAAGAACTTCAAAGTTTATTTTAGAGTAGAGAATGAATCCATAACTACCCACAAACTAAAACTCCTCATAACTTTCATCTCATTAATCAAAATAGAATGATTCAAAACTTAACATGTATATAGAAATGTGAAAAAATAATTCATATTTTTTTTCTTGAAAAAGTGATTTTTTAAGAATTTTTTGAGTTGTCCAAGTTGCCTACCGAACAATATCAATAACATACCATACAATAATTTTTTAACCATGAAGTCAAAAGTTATGAAAATTGTTGGGCCATAAAGAAAAAACTTGTCTGGCCTTAAAGAAAAAACTTGTCTGCATATTGTGTGGAAATTTCAAAGAAAAAGAATATAAATTCCATTTGTAGTTAGGTGCCTAAAATTGCTATGTTAGTAAAAAATTCAATTTGGTGCTTTAGGGGTTAAGGGTATATTTTTGTTTTGGTGCCTTAGAACCTAAGTCTTGCATTCTCACAACCTTTCTTATGTACTTTTGTTTTGGCCTTAAATCACTTGAATTCTTCCTTTGGCACTCTGCTTGAACCATTGCCAACAATGTCATTTTCCAAACTCCTTCCATACAATATGGCATTTTCCAAAATTTTCCACACCGTCTTGTCAATATTCTTTGTCACCTCTATAGGAGCAAATTAATCCTCACTCAATGCATAATTTAATTCCAAATTTAGCTATTCATTGAATACTCCCATAGATCCTACTAGTCCCCCATCTAGCATCAAGCATGTTCTATCTCTAGTATTCCCACTTGCTTGTATCCCTAAATTAGCACATCATAGAAAAAGTAATTGCCACAAGTTGGCATGGAGACTGACTAGGAATCCATTTGAACTTCTATTGAATTTCGACTCAACGAGAACCCCACCCAGCACGCTTTTTGAATGTTTGCACAAAAGATATTGCAATTGTTTTCCTAACAAACAATGCAAATTTTTTTATCATTGTGCTCTTGAAGGAATTGGATGTGGTATGAAGTAATCTTGATGAAGAAAACCCAATAGGGTGTACAACTTCTTTACCAAGATCTTCCATCTTGCTACCCTTGCCAAAATATTGGTAGTTGTTTGTTCATGTTGGGGAGGCATTGGTGGTGGTAGTACCCCCCCCCCCCCCATCACAACGTCTAATCCCTCATCTTGCAATACTTGATATTCTCATATATATATATATATATATATATATATATATATATATATATATATGCAAACATGCAAACAAGTACTCTAAATGCACAACCCTTCAACACTGAATAACAATGTACTCAAAACAATTGTGCTCAATGCTTGCCTTGGATCTATATGTCAACCATTCTTTTTGAAGCAACTCCACATTGACAACAAATAGTATGGCACCCTCATCACGCTAGTTCTAATAAAAAATAGTCACACATCCTCTAATCTGTATAGCACATCAATGCTCATCTCAAATAGTAATAGTGTACTCTATGCTTGCCTTCAATCCACATTTTGGGCAAAAATCTAGTGAAATAGATTTGCTTTAATAATTGCCAAGCTAGCAAACTATCGCCTCCTTACGGTATTAGGGCTCAATGCTCTGAAAATTCTCTATAACTACTCCCATCAATAAAGCAAATGAAATGCCTTGATCCACACCCTCATGAAACTTAGCATTTTTTGCTTTAGCAAGATTTACCTTCTCGCTCCAAGCGTCATCGATCTTCATCTTTGCATTCTACTAAGTAGCCATTCAATAGATTAAACGTAACTGATAGTGCATGTACTTGGACAATTGTTATTTAGGTGACTAAGTTGTTTCTAGCTCCCCAAAAGAGCATTTCTAGGAGCTTTTCTAGTACTAGCTGTATCACAACATGTGCTTTGTATGCTCATCTCCATTTATTGTGTTCATTTTAATCTCCAATACTACCTATAGATAGCAATAAATTTAGTATACTAATCAACTGAGATTTTGCATGCAAGCTCAGAATAAATCCATTTTTCTCCCATGCAAAGCCAAACAAAATTTTGTACATCCATTCTTTGGACACCTAGACCAAATATGTTCTCCATCCATCTCTATGAAAAAAAATACTCCCAATTCAATTAGAAAAATGGTCAACTAGACTTTAAAGGGTTAACTTGTAAAAATCTAAAAATGATTTTATTTATTTTTATTTGGTTATTTGTAACAATTCTATAGAGATGGTCATTCACCAAAAGAACACTAGAATAATATTTTACATGTTTCAAAATGCAAGCAAAAAGAAACTCACTTTGTAGACTTCTATCCAACATAGAATTAACTATTTTTGAAATTCCTTTGAAGATTAGCTACAAATCTACTAGAAGACCATTCTCTCCAAAATTTTAGCTCCAAATTCGTTTTTTTGAAACTAGATAGTACTACCCCCCAATTTGGCAAGTGTAACAAAAATTGGGGGCTACTTTTGGACAATAACACATTTTTTAAGTGGAAAAAAATTAGCCAAGGTGTATAATAGTCATGAATACCTTACTTACAAATCTTAAGTCATTTATAGCTAGAAACCAAAAGTTAGGGCCATAGAACAAATAAACACACAAAGTGCAACAAAAAATAATGTGGGTGTTTCTTGCAATCACCTATATTCAAAAATTCTATAGATTATTGTACCAAGGTCTTTATCACTCAGTAGAGCATAATTAAACCAAATGTTCTTAAACCCAATCATCTTATAGAAAATAATATATAGCAATATAGTACTTTGTCTTCTACAATCAATGGGATAAGACCTTTGTAGAACTATGATCATTACTTGTACAAGGTATATAGGCGGATTTAGGGGATTAAAATGTCTTTATTTTTCTCAAAATAATTATTTAAATGTAAAATGGAGTCTCTCACATGCTCTTGAAGGCCTTCTCAAGGGGCCAAATTTTCTCTAAGGTGGGAGGTCACAATTTAATGATTATGTTTTGAAAATCCAAAAATCTTAAGAGACATTGAAAAATCGTGCATTGCAATATAAAAACTACTGCTCCATACCCTGTAAATTTCCTAAATATAATTGTGTAAAATGATATTTATCAACTACAAAATGTGATCTAATAATATATATGTTAACAATTTCAAGATTTCATATAGAATATTAATACTTGAATGATGAGCATACTAACAAATTATTTGAATATAAAAATTATATAATCTATAATATAAGTTCATCAAATATTGATTTATTTATTTTAAATTTTGTACACAAGTCAATTAATATAAACTAATTTTTCGTCCTTTGATGATTTTTAGGATTTTCATACCTTAGTTTCGGTGTTTTTTTCCTCTTCTATTTTGTTTGTTTATTAGCTTTTATTTTAGCAACAATGCTTTTATTGCAGTAAAATTATTTTCATGCTCAATTAACAACTTGTCTAAGAATACTTTGATTTGAATAATCAATTTCGTTGTTGTTTTTGGGGCAAATTTTTATGTGAGTTTATTATATTTGATAAGGATATTTTATTTTTTATAAAATTTAAAAAAGACAAAGAAACAAAGAACCTAATTTAATGTATGGATTGTCTTGAATTCCTGTGATACTTTTTAGAGTGACAATTGAACTCATTTTCTATATGTTTATATGGTTTTAAAATGGGTAGCTTTAGGGCCAATTTTGCTACATCCCAAGCTTCAAGCTCCACTGCATTTTTGATTGGTTGAAAGCTAAGAAACTGAGACTTGTAGCATCATTAGATTACATTTAAATCTCATATTTCAAGCCCACATGAAATTGATTTTTGGAAGTTTTTGTGCTAAGGTGTTGGGACTTGGAATAAGAGTTGGGCTAAACTCAACTCTTATTTGTCTTGGGGGTAGTGAGCACTTGGAGTAGCAACATACGTGCGAACAAATGATAGGGTATGTTAAAAAAATGGGGGCTAAAAATTATAAATGGGTTTAGAGTAATATAGGGTAACGAAAATGGCATTGGATGTCTTTAATGTACAATAGGGTATGGAATAATAGGTCCCATTAGAAAATTACATAATGATCGCATGTGAAAAATAAATAAATAAATCATACCCCCCTATAAAATAGTGCTTGTTCGCCCAATCGCACCTATATCCTTATTTTTTTTAACACACTAACCCCTTGTGTTGTTTGTATATAATATGAGAAGGACATTACTAAATTAAAACATCTTCATGGATTGATTTAGTGTATTGATCTATAAGTGATTGCAAGAAACACTTGTCAATACTATTTCTATCAAGCTATACACATTGATTTGTTTGTAGCCATAACTTTTGAATTCTCACTCTGAATGACTTAAGATTCATAGGTAAGGTACCCATAACTATACACCTTGGCTGATTTTTTTCCATTTCAAGAAAAGTGTTATTTTCCTAAAATAGACCCCAATGTTTGTCACATTTGTCAATTTTGCAAGGTAGTACTACCTAGTATCCCCAAAAATGAATTTAGAGCTGAAATTTTGAAGAGATGGCCTTCCAAGGTAGGAGGCTCATAAATCACTCATCTAAGGGTGGTGTAATACAAGTCATTTTGTATTTTTTGAAGCATTTCTTAATTACTTATGAATTTTCAAACAAAGTGAGTCATAGGTCCCTATTTATGACCCAAGGTCTTCCATAAACTATTCACTTGCAACTTCTAATGAGAAATGGGGAAAGCAAAGAGAATGATTGGATCTTGCAAGAAATTCATTTTTTTATCAATCAGTTCAATAACTATAGAAGGTTCATTTAAAGACCATCTCACATCCATTTAAGGCAAGTCTACATGGACAATTCTAAAGGTTTGCTTGCTTTTAGAGACTCCTACCTTAGTTGACTTGCAACTAAAATTCAAAAGAATTGTAAAAATACTTAATTGTATGTTGTATGAAAGTCCAAAAGTGCTATTCTTTTTGCTTGTATTTTGAAGCATATAAGATATTATTTTGGTGTTCTTTTGGTATTCTTTTGGTGAATGACCATCTCCATAGAGTTATGAAAAATGACAATTTTTTGGAATTAAATTTTGTTTCCTATTGTTTACAGACGAAAACATCAAAGTCTCTATTTTCTTGGATTTAATACTTTTTATTTCTCTTACTTAGAGAATTTTTCTATGCTTTATCTTCCTAGGATACAATCTTCTTCAAAGTATATACATTGGTTGTATTTTTAAAATTACTTTTTCATTAAATTTTTAAGTACTTAAAAAAAACTAATCCTAAGTATTACAAAAATGCAACAAAATTAACAGATGTTTCTTGCAATCACCCATGTGCATAGTATTCTAATAGTGTACCTTGTACCAAATCTTGATCTAACATTCGTAATTTATTAGTAAACTTAGTGATTACATTGCTAAGTACTACATTGTATGTACCATGTGATTATTTACTTTCTTTTATCATTTAGTTTATCATGATTGATGTATAAAATATACTTTAATATATTTTCTCTTAAGTCCCTAAAGGTCATAAATCTAAAAATTGGAATTCTTGTGATCAAATGATTCAATTTCAATTTTGAAAATAATTGTATTTCAATCATCATTAATTCTAATGATTATTTCTTGAAAAATATACATTTGAGAAATTTTAGATTTCCTAGTGTACCGTTTTCTTCCTAGCAAGATGTGCAAATATAACCAAAAGTCAAAAAATTATATTTAAAAATTATAGACCTTGTTGTTACTTTAGGTGCCACATCAGATTGTGGTTTTTAATTGTTCTTTTATTTTTTCTTAAAAAAAATTAAATATATATTTTCATTTCTTGGACTTGCACATTTGAATGACATGTCTCAACCTTCTTGAGAGACCTAGATTTTCTCTAATTCTAGCATTTTCCATTGCAATTTGTATGTTAATTTGTTATTTCATTAATGCAATGAACTTTTTTTCTGTTTTTCATTTTAATTTCATATTAGCTATCAATAAGAAAATTGTAAAAATTACATAATTCTTTCATATGATATTTAAAATTCTTAGTACTTATAAAAAAAATAGCATTGGAATTTGTAATATAGAAAATTGAAATTCGTATAACACCTATTTCTTTTGTCTCTCACCAATTGATTGATTACATTCAAAATGATAAATGAATTCAAGTATATTCCATGAATAAAAATTAGGGGCTAGATATTGTAAATTAAGGTGGCACAAAATTATTTAGTCTATTGTTTTAGTATATTTTCTAAACTAGGGCAGCTAAGATTGTGAGTACTTTTCTTAAATCAAAATAATTGATTCTAGAAGTCTTCTAATTCAAGGCTCCTTAAACTTGTTTCACATCCATGTTAACTCATTAGAGAAAGTTTGGACTCTGTAAAGGGGTGCCAGGAAGTGTCGGTAGGAACCTTCATTGTATTACATTTATTTTGTTTGCGGAACTTTTCCCCTATTTTTGCACTTCGTCACTTCTAAATGTCAAAGCATTCACTGTCAAGTACTATTAGTTAGGGTTGTGACAAGTGTTGTTTTGATATTTGAAAGCACCCTTGAACTTGAAGCACCTCCTTTAGACAATTGTGGAATAGAAAACTGAAATATACTTTTGGAACTCCCGATATTCACATAAGGTGAATCTTTGTTTTGTTAGAAAATTCCCTCTCCTCAATAGCTTCAATAGGCTCCAGAAATAGATTGGTTTGTCAAACCCTGGCAGTCTTTTAGGGAGTCCAAACTTTCTCTACTGCCCTAAAAGACCAAGGTCATATTTCTATAAAAAAAAACACTCAAATCTGTCATTTCTGTAGTGTTCACCCCAAAAAACAAAACAAAACAAAATTTTAGAATCTAACCATAGGATCATGTACTTTACTTGTTTGAAACCAAGTGGTAAAGATTTCATGAAGTTTGGCCCTACAAATTGGAAGATATTAGCATTCAAAGTTATTTTTTCAAGAAGATGCCTATATTGCCCAAAAAACAAGATTCTTCATAAATTTTACATTACTAATCCAAATGGAATGAACCAAAGCTTCACATGTAGAAAAAAATATAATCTATAAGAAAAAAAAAAATTTAATTAAATTTCAAGTTTTTGTGGATTTATTTTTCTACTCAGCGACATGAAAATTATGTTTAAGATGGCATAACTTTTGCTCCCGGGCACCAATTGAAATAAAAATTATATTCCCACGAAGCTAATTAGTTTTTCTATCTTATGAGAAAGTTTCATAAAGTTTAACTAAAAATTGAGTTCATAGGAACCTACCTGAAGTCCATTTTGTCCCCCGAGGGGACAATGGTCCTTTACGGGTTAATTTCTATTTGGGATTAACTACAATTCAGAGGGACTCAATTTTTTTGTCATGGTCTTGAGGAGGACACTACTATTGTTAACATCATTCTACTACTAACCACCAGAATTTACCTCCTTCAACCCTGTTTCATTATTGATGACACATAGACATGATGCCAGAGTTGACATTCAACGATCTACCAAACATTGTCTAAAATGAGCAACGTTTTGAAGCATTATTGATGAAGTATGTTCCAAAATTTGCATTTTTGTTGTCTAAAAACATCTGTTAATGAAGCATAAATTTACCAGAATGTTGCATTCAGCTAGAAACTTTGGTCCCCGGTGTTCAGCCACCCCGGACTTAACGTTTGGTACTTTAACGTGCCCCCGGCTTTGCTGTAACTTGTTTTCTTTGCTTGTGGTTATTCAAAGGGGGCCTCGATCCCCTGCCCAGTCGCATGCGACTTTCACAGCTAGAAACTTGCTGAAAAACCTTGAAAATTCTCTCCCTTGAAAATACAATTTGGAATGGATAAAATTCGTTACATTCTTTCATTGGTCCTCTCCATATTCAAAGCTCCATTTATGATTCCAGAATAGTTGAATCGCACCTTTCGGATCTTCGGATTCGCCATCGCCCAATCGAGTCTGAGGCTTGATGACAAGTGAGTGAAAATCTGTGATCCAGTTGTCTTTCCCGAGGTCTGGAGTCTGGACATCGTGAATGAGTCCGAGAGAACATTTAATATGGAACCACTGACGTTGACGAAATCCCCAAGTCGACAGGCTCCGTGTGCCGTGCGGAGATCGAAAGCAGATGTCAATCACGCAATTCAATGCTGACGCGCAAGTTGAAAAGGTCCAAGACTCCACGGCAAGAGCACTATTCGCCTGAAAGCACGAGAAAGCGCCCCAAAATTCAGCTGCTCCGTGTCGAGGGAATGAAGGAATTTGGAACCTGTTGCAGCTGTGAAAAAGCTTTCTGTATGCTTAACAAGTATCAGTTGAAGCCTGGTGGGATTTGTTAGTAAGCTTCAGTAAGTTCTAGACCTGAAACCCGCCCGAGTGAACTTGTTGTGGATTGCTCGAAGTGAACGGCGACTCGGTCAACCGTCATAACTGTCTACCGAGAACTGCCTACCTTCATTCTCGGACGGTCGGCGCCGGTTGCGCTGCAAAGTCGGTGAGGATTGGATCACTCTTTTGCAACTGCCAGTTGAAAGGACTGATAGTTGATTTTGTTATGTTCGCACCTAATCGGCACCAAAAATTGTGACATATATGTACATCAATGGTCTAAAATCTAGGATAGGTTTGGATTTATGTTTCAAAATGCTATTACTTGAAAGATGTCAAAAATATTGGAATATCACCATTGAACACCTAAAATCCCAAGGCCCTTTTCCCATCAAAAATCACTCAAAACTGCCATTTCCATTGTGATGAGTTTAAAACTTTGAAAATTGTTATTTTTTGCATATCTAATCAAAGAATCTTGTCCTAGACTGGATTAACTCCTAAAGGACCATTGTACCATTGTGGGGGACAAAATGGATTTCAAGTATGTTCCTATGACCTCAATTTTTAGTGAAACTTTATAAAACTTTCTCATGAAATAGAAAAACTTGTTAGCTTTGAGGGAGTATAATTCGTACTTCTATTGGTGCTTGGGCAAAAATTATACCACAATAAGTCCAAATTCCAACTTGGTAGGTGGAAGAAAAAATCCACAAAAAATTGAGAATAAATTTTTAATTTTTTTCCGTATATATTATAATTTTGTCAACATGTGAAGCTTTGATTTATCGCATTTGGACTATTGCTTTGAAAGTTATAAACAATCTTGTTATTTGGGTAGTATGAGCATCTTCTTGAAAAAATGACTTAAATAGGATTCATTTCTTAATGCCATTTTCACAATTTTTCAAAATAAATGGTTCAACAAGTTTAAGTTTACTTGCTAGAACAATATCAATGTTGGGATTATTGTGTTTCAATCCCATCTTAGAGCTATTAACATTTTAGTTTTTCTTGTAATCTTGGAAAGGAGCCCCCTACAATGAAAAACTAGTAAAATATATGTGGTTTTCTAGAGACATATTTGTCTTGGTGTGTCATATTTCCTCTTTGCAATGAAAGTTTATAACTTAACCCTTTAAGGTTTAAGACTTCATTTCACCAAAACCTACTTCAAAAACTGTCATTTCTAGTGCAAAAAGTTATGATGAAAAAAACTACTTGTTTTGCATATTCAACCTTTGGATTGTCCATTAGGTTGGAATGAGAATGTGTGGAAAAACTTTCAAACACTTTGACTATGTGAAATGTAAGATAATAGTGATTAAAGGTTAAATAAAAGATTTTTTTGCAACTCAATATAATTGTTTTTTTAGAGTTTTAATCTCCATAATTAGGCACCAATAGAAATAAAAACTATATTCCTAAATATTGAGTACATTTTGGGTGATTGCAAGAAACACATGTCCTATTTGTTGCATTTTCAATAATACTTATTATTTTTTAGGGAGTACTTTAAAATTAGAAAATTATTTTTTTTTTAAATTTAAAAAATATGAATAATGTATATACCTTTAAGATGAAGGTACCCATGGAAGGAATTGCACAGAAAAATTCTCTAAGTAGGAGAACTAGAAAAGTGCCAAATCTTAAGAAAATACATATCTTGATGTTTTAATTAGGGAAAAATAATAAAAAGAAAAAAATACACAAAATAAAAACTAGCCATTTCTAACAACTCTATGGAGATGGTCATTCACCAAAAGAACCACCAAAATAATATTTTCTATGTTTCAAAATGCAAGCAAAAAGAAGCTCATTTTGTAGACTTCCACACCACATAAAATTACTTATTTTTAAAATTCCTTTGTCCATTAGCTATAAGTCTACTAGAAGACCATCTCTTCAAAATTTCAGCTCATAATTCGTTTATTTGGGTTCTAAATAGTACTAAAACCCTCCAAATTGGCAAGTGTGACATTGAATTGGGCTCTATTTTTGGATAGTATACTATTTTTGAAAATTACAAAAAAATTAGTCGAGGTCTATAATAGTCATAAGTACATTTCTTATAAATCTTAAGTCATTTGGAGTCAAAACTCAAAAGTTATGGCCAAAAATCATATCAATATTCAATATGTGACGCAAAATAGGATAAGTGTTTCTTGCAATCACCCTTCTATTAATTTTAAAAAACAAGTTCCAAAAAATAACAAATAAATTTGATGTCATAGGAACTTGCACTATCTTAGAAAACCCATTAAAAACATTTGAACCTTTAGGGATTAACAACTTTTTTAGAATCTAGGAAAAGATTATACCATTTTTCCAATAATTGAGGCAAAAGAGTTTACAAGAGTAGTATATGATGTTACATAACTATGACTATATAAACATAAGTTATACTACCCATAATAAAACTTGTTGCAATGCAAAGGTGATTTTCACCCATGCAATCATAGTTTGTGTGAATGAATGATTATATTTTTGGATGAAAAATCATTGATGAAACTATGACCAATTTTTTAACAAAGGATCATGATAATGTTTACATATATACTAGCAAACCTATCTATCTATATCTCTGTATATGTAGATTTGTTTATTAGTAATACAATCATTACAACATGTGCAACAACATATACCTTGGGCGTTGCCCAAGAAATATAGTAAATTCTTTAGTTTGCAAGAATTGGATTCAAGATTGAGTGCTTCAAAAATTTGAGTCAAAGGTGTAAAGATGAATACATGATCTTATAAATGGATGAAATTGTGACAATGATTTGGCAAATTTTCCATACTCTTGAAAAATATTCATTTTAGTGCTACAAACCATTGACAAAAACTTTATAATAATAAGGGAGCATAAGGTTTGTATTTTTCACTCAAAATACATAGGATGATTTTTCAATCACTATTAATTAGAATGGTATGGGGGTAATGTTTTCAAAATTAATTTTTGTTAAGAACTTCAAGAAGTGCCATCACCAAAAAAATTGCACAAATGATGTTACTAACAAAGGTGCGTTCCTCTAATTTGCTTACACCTATAGTGCAAGGGGTGCCTAAAATAGTAAAATTTGTATCTTCTACAAAGGCACTAAGAAGGCTTTTGTGTGTACATATTTGTAGACACTAAGGCTCTCATCTAAACTGTTCATTTTGTATACTCGAAGTACATAAAAACAAGTTTGACATCCAAATATCCAAGAGGGGAAATTTGATCTCTTCTATTTGATCTAGAGAGAAGGTGAGAAAGTAGTCTAGTATCGCAAATAATCCATCCTTGGGATTATTTAGCTTTCGTTTTGTTTATTTATGGATTGTGTCCAATTTTTGTTTCCAATTTTTGGGTTGTGTTTTTACTCTTAACCCCTAAAGTTTCATAATTCTCGATATGTTTTTCCAAAAAACACTCCAAATTATCATTTTGATTGCATAGAGCAAAAAAAATTTTAAACTTTGTACTGTTGGCATGTCCAACTAAAGAATCTCACACTACACTAGTACAAAAACTTGTAGAAGAAATTATAGAAATTGACCCCATAAATTACAAAACATTCATATTTAAAATGAAATACATATTAATTTGGTGTTCTAGTACTAGATTATAATACTTTGAACCCTCTTTAATTTCAAATTTTCAACATGAGGTCTTGAGGTAAGAAATATTTTTAGTAAAAAGTGGAGCTCAGAATCTAATGGACATTTTTTTTAATTGATTTCATTACTTAAAATATTTTTTAATAAGTCACTAGATATAAGTATATATTTTGACGTTCTAAAATTGGATGATAAACATAGAGGTTCTTAGGGCCTTTTGACCATAAAACTTCTCATTCATCCAAGCCAATGCTTGACTTCCTCTTTTTTAATTTTTCAAATGATGAATTTGATGAATTTGAGGTAAATCATATATATTTATAAAGATATAAGTAAAAATATGAAAAAAAATAAAGAAAGGATCTAAGAGCAAAGAGGTTAAATAGAGGAGGATACAAGATGGGTAGAAAACTTAAATCATAATAAATCTAAGATGGAATTGAAACATGTCAATCCATCTAGTGAAATTATTCTAGTTAGGAGTCTAAACCTTGTGGAGTTTTTTTTCTTGAAAATTATAAAAGTTGATCTCAAAAACAAATCCTACTAGTTACTTTTCAAAAACTTGCTAGATTACCCTCCAAAACAAGATTCTTCATAATTTTCATAGCAATGATCCAAATGGATGAAACAAGTCTTTGAATGAAGACAAAAATACGCTCTAATTGAAATTAATTTTCAAAAAAAATAATTTTGAATTTTGTGATCTTTTTTATTGTATGGGATTGGCATTTGGATGGCATTACTTTTGTTCATAGGCATTGATTGAAAAAAATTACATTTCCATGAAGCTAACTAGTTTCCCTATCTTAAACAAATTTGTCGACCTCATGCCTAGAATTGATTGTATAGGTATTTGCCCAAACAATCATATGATGAACAACACAATGGTCTCCTAGAGTTTAAAGGTAGTAGTCTTCTGCTTCTTATTTCTTCCAAATTAAAAAAAAGAAAAAACCTCAAATGCCACAAATCATTAAAAAATATTTGAAAATATAAACTAAAACATCCCTAATAATAATAAATATAAGTGGCATAAATCTTTAGTGTAAATTTAAATTTGTCCATTCATATTCATAGTTATGATACAAAACAAGATGGACACACAACATACGAAGCCAAAAGGGTTTCTTCCTTTAATTAACATAAAAACAAAATTGCAAGAAGTACCTACTATATTTGTCTCAAAACTGCCTATTTAAGTGAGTACTATGATTTTTGGATCTTTTTAATAAAATAAGATAAAATCTGAATAATTTTTGAAGCATTAAAAATAATATATCTCTAAACATTCACATCTATAATTATTTATCTCTAAAAGTTATGCAAAAAAGAGAAGATGGAAAATGCCAAGAAAATGGACACTTTGATGTTTGATTTTTTAAAAATATTAAAAAACTTTAAAAAATAAAATATAATAATTCCTTTTTTTGAATTAAATTTCCTCTTTTTCAACCATTTTCATCTTTGGGGAAAAAAAATTGTGTTCTTTGCATTTGCACAAATGTAGTGCACTTTGAGTACATGTGGAAGATGGAAAGTTTATTCTTTTTAGAAAATCCCATCACATACTTGTGTAAATTAATTAGAAGTCCTCATATCTTGATCTAAGCTTCAACTACTACATTTTTGGGTCAAAATAGTACTACCCCCTCCCCCCTCAAATGACCAATGTAGACATCTCATTGGGGGGTGTTTAAAAATAATAGAATATTTTTTTACTAAAAAAAAATACTCAATGTTTGCAACTACTACATGTACCTTCATTTCATATTTCATATGAAAGTGAAAATGACATATGATGCAAAAGTTATGAGCAAAAAACCACCTATTTGAAATAACTTGCAATCACCTGGATAGTCTAATATTGGGAAATATTTATAAATATCTTTGATTTTAAATTGACGGTTACTTTGAATAGATATCAAAACTATTATTTATTTTTTTCTTTTCTTCTTTCTTTATACACACATTGATTTGTTAAAAAAAAGATAATAATAATAATAATAATAATTAACATCTAAAAGACTAAAGCTACACTTTAAATATTTTGAGAATCTAGGTAGGCTCTATTTACTTTATACTTGAAAATTCTTGCATCAAATATTTGCAATGGCTCTTTATCATTGTACTCAACATGTGGAGCTTTGTTTCACATCCTTCAAATAAGTATTGCAAAAGTTTTCAAGTTTTTTTTCTTTCGATGGAAAATTTAAAATCCATTCTAAAAATAAATAAATGAATTTTATTTGATTAGGTGTATATATATATAGGCATGTATATATGTATGTATGTATATTTTTTTTTGGTGAAACCCAGAGTTTATTCCGAGAGAAATACCAAGAACATTTCTACCAAAATATTTGAATCAATCTATTCCAACTATTAATGAGATGAAAGTTATAGAGGAATTTTATTTTGTATACAATAAAAATTACAAAGTTATTTTTAATCAATTTTAAAATTTCCAAATACAATGCTAAATATAAGATATGTATTGCTTAATAAAAATTTCACCTTTGAGATTTAGAATAATTGATTTCTTATCAACGCTACTAAATCCTTTAGAATAAATTCTTTCATAGATATATTAGATTCAATTTTGGGATATTTTGAAGATAAAAGTAGTTTGATTGTCATAACCTTTATAAAATATTTTGCAAATTCGTCAAGGGTCAGTATATTGTAATTTCACAACCATAGTTGAGAGTCAAAATTAAGTATGTGAAATTACCATTTGTCTCTTTATGAACATTGGATCAATTTGCAAGAACAAAATTAGATCTAGATAAAAAATAATGTGTGTCAAAATGTCACAGTGTGGTTGATAACTTGTGTCCAAAATTAAGTCAAATTGTCTTGTGTGTGTAAAGATAAATTATTTGAATTATTATAAGTCTAATTACTAGTGTAGTGGAAGGAACAATCTTCTAGTGTTAATTGAAGTTCATAGCAAGTCTATCTGCTATCCATTTGACATAACATGAATATGCTTATCATAAATTAATTATTTGAAAGTCTATTTGTCTAAGCAAAATTATAGTCTAGTCACAATAATTTTGTATTTGTATTTTTCAATGTTGGAATCTAAAGTTGTTGGGTGTGTGGTTACAAGGCAAATTATCAAAATTCATACTCATAGCAGTATGATAAGTTGCTATTCCTGCTAGAATCATTTTGTCAAGCATATTGTGTGTGCATCCTAAGATGATTGTACATTCAATTATTGAGTTTTCTATAGATTGAATGAAATTATGTAAATAATTTATTGTGAAGAAGAGTTTTCTAATTGAACAAATTATATTGAACATGTCAAGTATCATAGTTTAGGTTGAATTGTCGAAGTCGTGAAGTATTTGCAAATTGAATGCTTTATTGTAATATTTGATATTTGTGGTTTCAACTTGTCTTGGAATGATAATAAATTTTTTTTTAATTTTTGTGTTAAGTGTGTTAGTGGTGAGTTGTGCAGTTGAAGAGTAATGGCCTAAGTTGTATGTGTTAAAATTATTCAATTGGTTGAAGTTGAACATTGTACCAAATTGTTTGAGTATCAATGTGTATCGATATGTCAATTAGTTCCTTAGTTTAGAGAAGTTAGTAGAGTTGAGTGGGTGAATAATCTTTGAAAAAAGAAGCAATAGCCAAACATGAGACAAAACAAATTGTTGTGGCAAGGAACAAGCTATATTCCAAGAACTCTCAATTAGCCAGGAATGCCACAAACACCTTGTACCATGCATACTAGGACAAATTGAAAAAATAGAATGGATTGTGAATTACTAAATTTTCATCCATGTATTGTATTGGTAATTAGACTAGTTAACTAGTTACTAACCAAATTGACAAAAAAAAATTTTAAATAAAAGAGGTATATATATATATATATATAAACTTGGCATTTCTTGCCCTTTGATAGGTACTAGGTAGGATAGGACGACATCATGTAGTCCATAATATCATGAATAGACAAATATATAAATAATCAATGGAATTCTGAGCAAATTGATGAATTGGCCATCATATACATTATAAACCCTATGCTATTTAAAAAGTAACCCTAGACATCTAAACAATAGATGAATTGACCTTTACCCAAAATGAACCCCTATACTAGCATCCTTGGGTTTAGTTTTAGGAAAATAAAAAATGAAAACTTACAAATAATCTAGATCATGTCTTTCAAAAAATAATCTTAGGAAAGTCACTTAGTACACCTATAACAAATCATATGAGTGCAAGGGATTATTTGACCCACTATTCACATTTTAATAAGCTATAATTTAAATAATATAATTTGAATTTTGCTTCATTATTGAACTCAAAAAAATATAATTAAATGAGTAATAATAGGTTGAAAAAGGAATTGAGATGTTATGTTTTTCAATTCAAATATTTACAAAGAATACATTTAGTTGACCATTTTATGAATATTCAAAAGAAAAGAATCAGAAATAGAGAGTAGCTAAGGAATTTTTGTTCTATTTTTAGACAATTTTTTCTCAAATAATATAGAGTGTGAAAGTTTAGCTGCTCTATAATGTATCTTTTCACTTCAAGTTTTCAACTTGTCATTATTAACAAATAAAAGTATCATAAATTCAAAACATAAACTTTCAAAGATTTTCCTTTTTATTAATTAAAATTTTAATAATATATCAATGAAGAGTCAAATTGAATGCACTTGGTTTATATAAATACCATACGTGATGTCCTTGAGATCTTAATACATTAAAGAAAATAGAGGTTGTGATTGGCAAGAATAACAAAAAATATTTGTACTCCACTAACCTTTGGGCAAGTAACAACATAATTACATAGTCCACTATACTTCTTGCTAATGTTGTTCTAAACAAATAAATCTCCAACTTCACTTTAGTACTCAAGTAGATGTTTTTTGTATATGTACTATTGTATCATTCAACATATAATTGACCTACAATCCAATATATCCTTAATTTTTGGAATAAATGAAAATCAAACTTCCTTGGTAATTGATATTTGATAACTACTATGAATTTTCATGTAATTAATTTACAAGTTTTTTCATGTTATTAATTTAGATAGGTTTGGTTCAAGGATATCCACATTAAAACTAAGCTATTGTCATTTATGTCATCTCCAAATATAAAAATTAACACACACATATTTTCTATCTCTTTAGAATGTTGTTTTCATCCTTTTAGTAAACGTTATTGAATATTTTGAATATTTGTAATAATTGCACTTACTGTCTCTAATAAATTTATTCAAAATTTTTAAAATATGAATTTCAAAAGAATTTTTCAATTAATCTAATTTTCAAAATACAAAATGATTTTTTTCCAATATAATGAATATATTTATTATTATTGAATGGATGGAATTACAAAGTTAGAATAACCCAAATGTATTTCAAAATCATAGAATGACAAAACTAAAATTTGAATGAGTGAGTCCACATCACATAGTTTAGGCGGAAATTCATACGATATGTTCTGTATACTCTACATTTACATAGATGAAGATAATTTCATCACTTTTATAAAAATTTCAAGGTATACTATAGTTGGCCATCTAGGCTCTCATTATATATACCTTCTTTTTGTATTGTATTACCTTATAAATATGTTGATTTTTCAATTCCATGATTTTTTTTCACTTGAACAATTTCAAGAGTGTTGTTTTTCTATTTTAACCCCTAAAAGACTACGGAGTTTATTTTGGATTTTTGAAAATGCAAATAGGCTTTGTTGACTTGATAGTTTGATAATTTTGTATGAAACATTTAGGATGGATGCTAATCATCATAATCTAAGTGTGAAGCTTTGTTTGAGGTCATTTCAAGAAATATTTCCATATTTATAAGGAGTTTTTCAATTTCAATGTCAAACCTAGCAACAAAAATATAATTAAAAAAAATTAATAATTGTTTTTGGATTGTGTGGATTGATACCAACTCAAAATCATTTAAACCATTCAATTATGAATAATGAGGTGAAAGTTACAAGGAGTTTTATTTTGCGAGCAATGAAGGTAGAAAAAATCATATAAAGTTATCTTTTGCTCTCAATTTTGAAAAGTTTCAAATAAAAATAGAAAAAGACATTTATTATTTCCAGATACCATCCACTTTAGAAAAATTTTAAAGTTGAATATAAAAGTTTTTTGGTTTGATTTTTTGCATATAATTATTCCCAACACATTGACTAAAATGCATAAATTCAAAAGGACATATATGGTTTTCTCTCTAAAAATGTTGAAATATAAAATTTTACATTTTGGAAGGGCTAGAAATGCCTACATTTAGAAGTTTAGACACTTTGAACTTGCAATGAGTAGAGATATTCACTCTAAAATTTTGGGAGAAATGTACTTGAACAAATTAACCAAGGGATCCTATAGTTGAATTCATTAAAAAAATGAATATAAATTAATATTTGAGCTTTGCTATAGAGATGAGTATTTTGAAGTAGAGTAAACTTGCCATTTATTGCACACATCCAAAAACCACACAATAACCATTGCCATTTATCATAAACTAACTACACAATGCAACTACCAATTCAATTGCCATGGGAACAAAATTTTGTATCATCACCCAATGACCGCACACTATGCGGTGAAGGATTGCAAGGAATTTTTAACTAGATTTTAGCTTCATCACCTTTGGATTGCGATAAAATTTGTAGGAGGAAATCTTTTCGCATTCTGTTTTTTGAAGGTGAATCTTAATATGAGATATAATGATCAAGCCAAATTTCAAAATATGCAAGTCTCTATATTTATGTAGAGAAGGATTTGAATTTTGCCTATGCAATGATTGGCAAGTTTACTATAGTTTTAGGCCTCTCAACATGAAAGAAATTTAAGGTTAAGTATGATAATCTGAGTCATTAGGAGAAGAATGGGGCCTCCAGAAGGCCTCTTCCCTTTGAGAACTGAATTCAGCAGTGAATGGTGATGAATAGAATTAAAAAAATTAAAATTAAAAAAAAAATATATATATTTTAGAAGTGTTTTTAAAAAAATTATTTCAAAATTTGCAGTTCAATGTATCAGACCGTTGGCCACGTCGGACTGCTATATTAAAAAAAAATTTCAAACTTTTTCCTCAAAATTTTTTTTTGAAAAAAGAAGAAGTTTTTTTGTAAGTTCTACAGCTGTTTTCGCTGCTGGTGTAGAAGTGGAGGCCTTCAGGAGGCCCCATTCTTCTTCCCAAGATGTCTTCTTATATTGGTATAAATATAGGGCATTTGCACACTACGATACACAAATAATTTTGTCACTATAGGACATACGATCCATATCCAACCACTTAAGCAATTACACAAATATGAAGTATGGGTTTCTTGAGTAGGAAAATTTTTGTGTTTACAGAAAAAGAGTTTAGAAGGATTCCAAAATTTTCCAAAATTTAATATCTCAAAACATAATTAATGTAAATTTTTTAGTTCAAGATTTTGTTCAACCTATATTGGTCATATAGGCCTTCCCATTTCCAACCAAGGGCTGGTTGCAAATTAGACCAAGGGTTGGTTGCAATATTGAGAGTCTTCTATCCAATCATACTATGCCACAACTATGACATTAACTGTGCCATAATTAGTTACTGCTCATCAATACCTGAATGGAAAGAAACTAATCTACTGGGCAAAAATGTGTGTGTGTATGATTAGAAAGTTAGCTACCATAACGAATTTTGTTAAAATGCCAATATTCCATACGTCATTTTAAATTGTGCAATCTAAACTATAAAAGTATCAAAGTTGCAGAATGATTGTCATTTTAACCCCTAAATGACCAAGGTCATTTTTTGTCAAAAATCACTCAAGACTACCATTTCTATTGCATTCACCCAAGAAAACAAAAAAAATACTTCAAAAAAAAATCTAACCACAAGATCTTGTACTTTCCTTGCTTGAGACCAATTGATAAAAATTTCATGAAGTTTGACCAAACAAATTGGAAGATATTAGCATTCAAAGTTGTTAAAAAAAGTTTTTTTGAACTTTGGTCTGCAATTTCAAATGACTTTGATTGCCCTTTGTAGAATTTTTTTGCACTATGGACTTTGAATTAAAAAAACAAACTGTGTTGAAGAATTGAGTTGAAAGTCTAGGAAAAAGACTTCAAAATAAAAAATCTTCATTTTCATTCTTTAAAAAATTGTGAAGTAGAAGTAGGTCCAAGATTACAAGGAAAACTAAATCGTTAAAATCTTGAAGATGGGATTGAAACACAATAATCCCAATGGTGAGATTGTTCTAGCATGCAAACTTAACCTTGTCAAATTTTATTTTTTTGTGAAAATGGCATTCAAATATGAGTCCTATAAGTTATTTTTTCAAAAAGATGCTTAGATTGCCCAAAAAACAAGATTGTTCATAGCTTTCACATCACTAATCCAAATGGAATGAATGAAAACTTCACATGTGGACAAAAGTAAGATTCATAAGAAGAAAAAAACTGAATTTAATTCCAATTTTTTGTAGATCTTTTTTTCTGCTTAGTTAGCTGAAATTATATTTTAGATGGCATATCTTTTGCTCCCGTGCATTGCTTTAAATGAAAATTATATTCCCACAAAGCTAATAAGTTTTTCTACCTTATGAGAAATTTCAAAATACTTCACCAAAATTGAGGTCATAGGAACCTATCTAAACTCCTAAGAGTCCCTTGAGGGGACTCGTGGTCCTTTAGAGGTTAACAAAATTCAGTATCATAGTGCATGCTTTTGCATTGTTTTATAGCTTCAAAAATTTCCATCTCAAAATAAAAATATAAATTTGGGGCAAAAGAATCTTCTTGCAAATAGTATCTATGTATGCAAAATTCAATATATACTACATTTGATAAAATGTATTAAAAGAACTTTCCCAGTATAAGATGGAACCCTTTACAAACACACACATGACCAATGTTAATTTATTACTTTTTAAGGGTTCAAAATCTGAAAATTAATTTTTTGGGATTTCCAATAGGTGCCTACAATGTCAATTTTTATAGTGAATTTTGGAAGCTATTTTTTGAAAGTGTAGGAGTGTATCAACTTTTTGAGAATATACAAATATATCTTCTACTAGACCTAATTGGAAAATTAATGATATAATTTCCTTTAGCACAAAATTCATGATTTTGGGCAAAATAGAAGAAATGAGAAAAAAATTAGTTTAAAGAAGAAATATATATTTCTCGTAGAATAGGACAATATCTAAAAAGAGAGATTTTATCCATTGAATGTTGGTTGATCAATAAGGTGAAAAATATAATTACTTTTGTTTTGTGGTCAATTATGGTGCCTCATTTGTCACTACTTTGTGGGAAAAGATGATATGTAATATTTGATATTTAATCCAAAATTCCAGATTTTCAATGAAAAAAATGAAAAAAATAATTCATTTTAGATTTTTCATTACTTGGAACAAGATTTTCACCATGATTTGGATTGACATTTTACAATTCCTTATTAGAGTTGTTAATAATTTAGTTATTTATTGCTCTCCCTCAATGATTTTAAAATGAATGAAAATAAGTTTTCTTAGGGTTTTATTTTTCTTATGGATTCCTAATTTTATTCAAAAACTTAAATAATAATAAAAATTGAAGCCTCTAAAGTGGAAAAAATTGAAGTCCAAGGAATTCAAAATCCACTTATCATATTTGGGACCTTGCAACAATATTTTTTTTCTACTTCTATTTTAGATGTTCAAATCTTGCAATTTGTGAGTTCAATGTTATTGAAAATACTAGTGTGCTATCATGATACAATCTCCTAGGCTTCTAATAGGATAAGGCAAGAAGCCAAAAACCTACCTAAGATTCAATTTCAAATAAATAAACTCTTTAGTTTTTCCTTTTTTCACCAAAAATGACTAGGTAAATATCTAGAGACATGGTCATGAACCTATTGTAGTTAAAAGATCCATGACTCTACATAAGTTATGAAAACAAATTGAATTTTTTATTTACACATTTGTTAATCTCTAAGTGTCCACAGTCATCTCGAGAATTGAAGATTAAAAAAAAATCATTATAAAGTGCAATTTGCCAATTTGGAAGCATACTTTGGAATTCGTATACAATTAAAAGTTATAGAGTGTGAGTTGTAGATTCTTTCTATACAACTGTTAGATTCATCATTTCATCAATGCTATCACCAATTTTTTTTAAATTTTGAAAGAGAAATTCCAAAATTCCTTCTAAATATAATTACAAGCAAAATATTATCATTTTTTGAGTTAAATTTTTTGGAATGGATTTGAAATGAGGTTCTCTTGACATGGTGATTTTAGGAAATTTTTGTGTCCTTAAAATCTATGACGCCATTTTAGGAAATCTGGTTTTGAACTAAAGTCAATACAATTTTGGCTTTGTCAACCACTTGACATACTTCCACATTGGTAATTTTAGAAAAATATGTCTTCTAGTAACGCCAAATCCAACCCTTAGATAGAACAACAACTTAATGAAGTATCTCCACAAATTAGGATAACTTTCATCCACGCAATAAAGGTGATGAAACTTGACTTTGAATTTGTTCATCATCCAAAAAATGGAAGTTAGAAGACTTGAAGTGCTTACGGGTTAAACTCAAACAACCTTGCAAAATAAATCATTTAGACATCCAAATGTATGTACATTCATCCAAATTTGACAAAATCATCCTACTTTGAGGAAAAATTTGGCAATTTTTTTTACTATATCATCATTCAAAATTACAAAAAGATTTTCCAGAGCAGTCCACTCTTTTCGTTCCAAAATCACAACTCTGCAAAATACCACCACAAATAAAACCCTGCAGTAATGAAACCAACTTGCTTATGCACATTATGATGGTCGTGCTACCTTTGCAGTTCGTGAATTGCAGCTTCAATCCGACGATCTACTAACAAACGAATGCGGAGGTCGTCGAAATGGTCGGTCCGAAGACTCAGTGGTGCCGAAGGCGGCGCCACTATATCATATTGTACGTGGACTTGGACGGTGGCTCACGCCGTGACCGACACGGTCGTCTGTGAAGAAGCTACGGCACTGCCATCGTGCACAACAGTCCTGCAACACTGATTGAAGTGCATGCATTCCGGCGCATGCCAGTTTCACACGGGGCTTCAAATTGCTAAACTGGTTTGGCAGCTAGGAACAAGGTAAATTTGAGAACTGGGGAACGAGTGCACTGTACGTAATAGAAATACCACCAAAGCATAATTAATCAGGAAGCCAGATTTAGTTTTCAAGCTCCCAGTCTCTGGAACTCTGGAAGTTAGTAATTGCCTACAGTAGCTGTACATCGAACGTACGTTATAGCTATGGAATTCTTAGATTTCACGAGATATGTAGTTAGTGACTACTACTACGTTCTGGCGACAGTGACGAGGCGTGTGCAGCACGTATACTGTAAGATCGACTACAAAATAGCAATATTAACAGTACAAGGCTGGGTACATAATAACTCTTAAACAGCTTTATTAATCAATAAGCCAGATTCAAATTACGTACATGTAAAAAAGCTGCTACTCTCTACATTTAACTTAACTAGCAAGCTAGCTGCTATCAAATCGATTCAGCTGGGTACAAATAAATGCACTTAGTGACTATAGTCACTGTGATGAAACATGTACAGCTAGTATATTTATCAGAACTTACAACAATATTATCACAAAAACGTAACTGATACGTACTACAGACTCAGTGGATGTACGTATTTATCTGTCACTAAACTGACGTATCACTGCTGATCACACAAATTTGCCATTAAGTTTTGGAATTCAGGATCATTTTTCTAGTGAGATAACTCTGTCAAAAGCATCAATGGAGCCGGGAGACAGTCGTCAAAGAATGTAAATCACGTAAGTTGCAGGGTTACTAATGTGGGCGACGATTCAGTTGCTCCGTGAGATCGAGCGTCAAAATTTCGGACCTCACTTCTTCGTCTAGAACTGATCCAACCGACATGGTGAGCTCGAGCGGCACCTGTGGATAACTTTCATCCCATTTGTTACTCACAATATTCTCAGTTACCGAGCCGTGACTTTGCGCGTGATCGCCCGTCTCCAAGAGCTTCCTCTCACGCATCGCCATCAACAAATTGTGTGCCAACAGCTCAGCGGAATCGAAATCATACAGTCTCATGGCCTCTTCATCGCTGGCTAGAAGCTGATCAGACAGGAATCGCCTTCTGTCATCCACATCGTCCGGAATCTGCAAAACATGAAAACTGATCAAAATTTCAGGCCTGAATCAATAGTTGAACATATCATTAATAAGCAGGGCAGACGCTAGCCTCCCTTCAACAAAATGCCTGAGTGAAAACATTGTCACTCAGGCTTTGAGCTTCAGTTGTCACTTGTCAGCCTTACGCTTACAAGAAAACTTAAAAGGTCAATTGGGGGAGATGCACTAACTAAATTGAACTAAATCAACTAGTGAATGAACGTAACATCTAGCCGGTTAATTATTTCGAAACAAATGAATTTCCCATGCATGCCAGTCATACTGCAGCAAGAAAAACATTGTACGAGGACTTGTACCGGCCTGTGTGATCGATCATTAATTTGCCAAATCTCCCAACCGAGTTGTGATACGTACCTGCAGGTTATGCTCTCGTGATTTGCTAGTCCGACTTTCCATGAGGACATCGGCAGCCATCTTGAAAACCATTGGGTACACTTCAGGAGTGCTCAGTATGTCATCAGCCTTTGATTCGTTTCTATGGTCCTTTGAGAAAATATTATGAAACTGGTTTATTTGATTGAAGTGTGGGGACGAGTCCAATGAGCGACCTAAGAAATCTCCCGAAGAACTGGCGTATTGCTCCCTAGCTCCAAAATTTTCCATACTTGTCATAATTTGAGGTAGCTTCCCGTCACTTCGGTTTCCTTGCATTGGCGAGATCAAACCCAGTGATTCGTGGCGGTCCTCCATGTCCGGCGAATTCCAAACCTCAGGATCCTCGGAATGTCCAAGCGGCCGCCAAATGGAGACATCTGTATGCAAATTAATCAAGGAGCACGTGAATAGGTCGACTTAAGTCTAGCTACCCCAAATGTCAGTACAGGAGCATAAAATTTGAAGATGTTCAGGTCTTAATTAAATAAGACAGAAAATGGGTTCATATATCCACAATAGCCCAGTTAATGAAGCTGTATGGCACCATGTCAACGCCGAGCTATGAACTCTGATTATGCGGGAACTGCGGATTCAAATTTAGAACGATAGCAACTGGGTAATCATTAACAAGAGGCATGATTGATATGGTTCGCTGAATTTATGCGATTGACGTTTGAAGCTCTCATTCGTTAAAATAGCGGATTTCAGTCAAATTGGGGCAGTTTCAATTGCCCATCTAATTAAACCATAGATCCAAACCAGTTTTCAGAGCTCTAGGCACTTGAACCTCGCTCTGAATCCCACGCCATTTTAAATTTTTAACAGACATGACCACTTAGGAAAATAAACGCACTGCAACATAAAACATACCAGGATGAAGGTCATAGCTCTTCCCACTTTTGGGGCTCCTATACATTTGCAAATGACTCTTGACATGTGCAATCTTCAAGCCTCTAGTATTCATCTCTTGTAAGATGGATTTCGGCGTTGCTTCTGCAGATTCATTCAAAACATCCTTGACAACATCAAAACATATGTACGTTACAGTATTTCCATTAGCATCAACTATCGAAATGAACTCAATTTAATTCTAGTAGACATCTATTGTTGATCAACTGCAAAAACGAATTAAAATGAGAGAAAGTAATTAGACGATCGATTAATTCGTCATTATATTAATGCATGAATAAAAAGGTAAGCTTGGCACTCACTATCAGCGCCACCAAGCTTCTCAGTAGCGATCATAAACCGCTCGTGAAGCTCCTCAGACCACTTAAGCCGGGGTTCACTGGATCGCACATATCGCCGAGTTTTGCCATCGCCACTCCTAGCGCCAACCTCAACAGAACCTCTCGAGCAAGTGGCAAAGCTCTTGCAGGGACTGGGACTGGGACTGGGACTGCCAATAAATACCGTGGAGAATCCATCTGCACTGGAGGTGCACCTTCTGCCAGGAGAGCCCTCATGCGAGGGCCCTCGCCAATCAATCGCATCTTCACCTTGCATCTCATAAACCGAATCTGCCTTTCCTGCGACGTCGTGGTGGCCGTTTGATCAACTGCTGCAACTGCAAGTTCAGCCAATTCTAGTACCTTCATGCTCTAGCGTCGAGGTCGCCACCTGTGAATCGTAAACCTAATCTTCACCAGCGAATCCGAAAGTGACGACGTTGCTCGTTTTGGTAGCTGTGAATAATTTTCTTCCTTCAAAGCATTGTACGCAAGCTCTCCCGATTTCCACCTCTGAAGCCGTGTTAACGAAAGATACCCTGAAGACATCTATCGACGTGAGTGAGAATTGAATTCTACCAACATGCTACAAAAATTCAATATGGAAAAGTGGGGCACAAACCTGACCCGCGTTACCTCGACTCGCAGAACGGCAGAAAGTCTTGAGGGCCACAGGAAGGCACCCGGAAGTCTAAGTTAATGTAGGGTGGAACTTCGCTTAGGCAGCAAGACAAACAGGGTAACAGTCTCGAGGGAGAAAATTATTTAGTACGCTTGAAGCCTGTTCAAAATTTGGTGATTTATTTATTTATTTTAAATTCTTAAAATCTGGCGTGATTTGCTCATTTGCGACAGCAGAGAAACATTCAACATTGACTAAGTCAAAACAACTAAAAATACCTGAGGATGACCGACAGGGCAGTGAGAATTCTGTGGCTTACCCTTGACTTAGCCCCCAAGGTGAGAGCTCTTCGGACCCTGTGATGAAGCCTTGCGCTTCCTCGTTTCACATTCTTCGCTCGGAGCAGTGGTACAGTGTGGAAACTTTAATGGCAAGCACTTTGATATAGGGACTTCTTCCGCTTGTATCTTCCCTGGCTCAGATGATGCAAAGTTCTGGTCTGGAGGAGAATGGGTCCAGTGCTACCGATTGGCTGAATCTAACTTATGACTTTTAACCACAACTTGGGGAAGGAGCAAGACTGCGCGCATGATCCTACCGGATTAGTTGTGGTCCAATGCGATGCCTGTTTGCACTAACTTGCCATACTGACCTATTACCAACCGCTCCTCCAGCCAAAGCCACCCCACCCCCACCCCCACTGAAATGTTACGTAGAGAAGATATGCAAGAGTTGCCACCAGTCCTACAAGCTAGCTAGCTCAAGTAGTTAACTAGTTAGGCAAGGTAATAAATCCATCTAATTGACGTACTGCCCACGAGCACAGGACATCAATCGTTGTGAAGCTTCTCTCCCCTAAAAATTTTGAAACACACAAACTGGAGACAGTCCGGATGAAGTTCGAAATGAATGTTCATATTCGTGTATTTCAGAGCTGCACCATATTCATATTGTAAAGTTTTACAGTCATTAAATCTAGGTCTGTGCTTTGGAGGTCACGTGAGGGAGCTACGTACCCACGTGAGTTCGTCTAGGTAGTTTTGAAAATTCTAGGCAGTATCAGGGACCATGTGGAAGAAAAGTCACTAAAACCAAAACTGAATTATTTACAACTCTCGTTCTTCCAGATTTCATTTTATCAAGTCAATGGGCGGGCAGCGTCGGCAGGTCGGTTACCAATCAATCTAAAGTGCTGAAAACATCATCATATCTTGGAGACAGGTCCTAGTCCTTCCGCTGCATAGGATTCGAAAATACTGACATCTTCGTGACTTGAATAACAAGAACAATCATCTTTCAGAAGGCCCCCTGGCAGCTCTTTGACTACGCATTTTGCAGAATGGGGAGCAGAACCTGTAAACACGTAGGTGGTTACCTGAAAGACGTTACGCACTGCTTACTGAGTACTATCAAACTTCATCAATTTCGTGACAGGGCTATTAAAATGTATCAGAAATAAAATTTAACAGATCAATGTTTTGACCTAGCCGTTCATTATCTGATACAATGACGTCTGAAGAATATTCAGTCACTCACTATTCAATCGCACTAGCTACACGTTACGATTCAAACAGTCCCTAACAGCACGCTGTATAATTGATATCCCCAGCGGCAAATCAGCAAAGCTAATACTTGTCAATCATCCTTTTCTGAGATTTACTGCCTGTTTTACATCGTTACGGAAGTTAGAGAAAAACACCTGCGTTACTTGTGTCAGGCTAGCTGCTCCTCCGAAACTCCAACGTTGGAAGTTCTTCTTCCTGCAAAATCCTACTAAGGTTAACTATTTATTAATCTCCTAGGCCTTGCAAATTATATATCTATACTTTACATATATATTCTTTTCGCATTGAATTCACAAGGACTTGAAATTTTCTCCACAAATGTACCATCTAACGCAATTGCCGATACAGACTGAGACAGACCTTCACATCAGCGTAACTCTGAACCAGCAGTCAAAGCTACTAGCTTAGCCTTTCACACGGCCTTTAATTCCAACTGATTCTCCATTCGAATTATTCATCGATACCTTCACATATTTGTGTTTCAGGGCGTCAAAATTGTGTCATTCAAAAGCCCAGAACTTTGCAAACTACGAATTGCATAGATCTTAGATTTTAGTCAGAAAACTGAAACAGCGCCTGCTCGCCATTTCAACGATTACGACATTTGATCTCCTAGCGTCCACGAATTCTAATAATCCTGATTTGAATGAGCGTAATGATCAAGGGACTGTCCAAACCCAAGAGCAAGCAATTATGATCGAATTCAATAAGCTTCTGCATCACTCTTCATCTCCATGACTTGGCAGAGACGACGTCCTCACTACTAGCGACAGAAAGACAGCAAGTACTTGTCTGAGCTGCTTCTCCAGGACGTTACCTTTGCTGCAAGGGGAGCTCCTCATCAGCGGCTTGGCTTCGGTGAGGGTCCAGGTGCAAGTGGCTGGATTCAAGAGACGACGACGCAACACCGGCCACCGCTTTGGCCGCAAAGGAAAGAGAGGATAATTCTTCGCTTGTCGTTGCCGGAATCTTCTTCGTAGTTGAGCTTCTGGACGGGCGCCGTAATTTTCTGGACACAAAAACAAAGCTAAAAATAAATTTCTGGCAAATTAAATCTGCTGGTTTGAATTTCAGAGAGGAGTCAGGGAGACAGGGACAAGAATTCTCAGGAGTCAGGACCGCATTCACCGCAGACGTCGGTCGCAAAGTTGCCCGAAGTCTCTAGACCAAAGAATCAGGCTGCCCAATTGAACATACAAGTGTATGATGAAGAATTAGACCTCCAAAATGTAAAACATGGGTACAGGATAGAAATGAAAAAGTGTCTGATTCATCATTTATAATTCATACACAAATTAGAAAAATAAAATAAAATAAAGAATGTCAACTGAGCTAATGATCCTAGTAATTGTTGTATTGCGTTGGAGCTTCCTAGATATTTTTTGTTCAAAAATTTTATATTTCTTCTTAGTACTATGAACTTGCCAATGTTGATTTCTTTCTTCATTCTTGAACTAAGGTAGCCAACCCATTTCCAACCACTTGAGCAATTATGCATATTTGGAGTAAAGGTTTTTTGAATGCAAAATTTTTCCCATGTGCAAAAATAGAGTTTAGGAGGATTGCATATTTTTCCAAAATTTTATTACACAAAATGTAATTACTATAAATTTTTTAATGAAAGATTCTCTTTGACTTGTAATAGTGGTATAGAGCTTTCTATTTGTGACCATATATAGACTAATTGAAAAATCAACCAAGGGTTGGTTGCAATATTGAGAGCCTTGCAACCAATCATAATACAACACAACTACTCCACGAAATGCACCACAACTTCACAAAATGAAAGCAACCTACATATTGGAAATGGTGTGTGTGTGATTAGAAATGGGTTGGCTACCTTATTTGAATTCAGTTGGTGAATTTCCAACAAAAGCAATAACAAAACTTACAATTTCTTAGATGATATCCATAAGAAACTTCCAAGTAAACATTGTTGAATATTGTTATATGCATAACATGAAGCCATAAACCTTATCCTCTGTCAATATAATCACTATGTCAATATAATCATTCTACAATACATCCATACTTAGTGGTCAAGGTCAACATTTCATGTCAAATAATTATTTACAGTTAACAATTATAATTGGACATTATATAGGAATCACAACAATTGTTTAAAAATAAAAGTTAATTTTTTTCCATTTTAAATTTATTTTCATAAATAATATTTCAACAATTTTGGCATCTGTTTTTAGAAATATTTTTGTGTTTCCTGACCACCAGGTACAATAATCTCCATAGTAAATCCACTAATTATAATATTTTCATTCCCAGATTGCAAGCACATAGCCTCTTGTATCATTGTTATTTGATTCCTTGATTGAGGACTTGAATGAAGAGAAGCTATATTGAAAAGTGTCTATAACATTGTATATGGTCCTTGCCATATTGGAAAGGTATTATGCCTCCCTCAATATCAAGGAAAGAAAGAACTATAGACTATTGGTTAATTCAAGGATTGGGGTTGGTTGAGTCATCAATAAGACAATTTTATTCACTGTAGGGGGGCCCTATCTTCCAATGATGCAAAAGGGACCCCAACTTCCTTGATAAACAATGTTGTTTCTAGTCTTGTTAACCCCTAAAGGTAAAAACTTCATTTTTTGACAACATAGCGATTTGGGGCAATTCACTACGAACAAAATTTTTATTTATTTTGGCTAAGATTCTCACACAAAATGTACCCAAGGAGTAGCTTTAAGGCCCAACAATATTTCAAAACTTTTGATTGCATGGTTAAAAAGTTATTGCATGATACTTGTACTAGAAATGGCATTTCAAAACAGTTTCAGTGAAAGCATTGTCAAATACATAATTTAGGGGTTAAAAATCTCTTTTTCAAAAAATAAAAAATTTAAATTGGTTCTCTAAATTTACATGTAAGTGGAAAGCTTTGAATCATTCCATTATGATTAATGAGATGAAAGTTATGAAGAGTTTTAGTAGTTGCAAGTAAGTATAGTTTTCAAAAACTTTTAATCATGTAGTCAAAAGTTTTGAAAATTATTAAGCCTTGAAGCTATTCCTTGGGCACATGTTGTGTGAAAATTTCAGCCAAAATAAATAAAAATTTGGTTTGTAGTGAGCTGCCCAAAATCACTGTGTTGCCAAAAAACGCAGTTTTTACCTTTAGGGGTTAATAGCTTTATCTTCTCTGTGATTGGTTTCTAACGGCCTAAGCTTATTACCTTAGTCAGATTTGCAATTGGCAGTGTTCACTTGACTTTAGTTTTGCATGGTCTCTCTCTCTCTGCAATGAATATTTAATTTTAGCGTCAGATATGTTTTCAAATGAAAAACTTAAAAAAATGAAAAACATGGATTTAAAAAAAATCGCCAACAAGATTTACGTGATACCCTTCTGACAGTGGCTGACACCCTGATTTCGGAATGAAATGAGGTTCATGAACCGGTGACTATGTTCTTTATCACCAAAAACTATGTTCTTTGACTACGTTATCACCCAAAACCCTCAAAAACCGCCATTTCTAATATAAGTATCAAATTTTTGAAAAATATCATTTTTGGACACTTATAATCGTAGGATCTTGTAGTAAAATATATTGTGAAGATGTGGAGAAAAATTTCAGAAATTTTCATTGTGTAGATTGCAAGATATTAGCATTTGAAGTGACAAAAATCCTTTTGGGGGGCCCTATGAAAAACCGGATAGCTGCACTTCACAAAGTCATATTTGTATGAAAAAATGTTCAAAATGGTGGTGCTTCTTTAGATTCATTATTCAAGGCAATTTGGCTACAGGCTTGAAAATTTTCAGATCATTTGGAATTGTGCAACATATAGGAAAAAAATAGTAAGTAGAAAGATGCAAAGAATGATTCAAAATACAAAATTATTAACAATTTATTTATGGAATTTTAAAATGACAATCCCAATGGTAGTAATGTTGTAAAAAATAATCTACACCTACTATTTTTATTTTTTTCCAAAAATATTGAAAATTGGATTAAATGAAGGACTTCAAAGTTTATTTTAGAGTAGAGAATCCATACTTGCCTACAAACTAAAACATCTCATAACTTTTGACTCATTGATCAACATGGAATGATTCAAAGCTTTTTATGTATATATAAATCTAGTAAACCAATTTCAAATTTTTATTTTAGAAAAAAGTGATTTTTTCAGATGTACCTGGACTGCCCAAGTTGAAAAACAAACTACATACTAACTAGGCTATAACTTTTGACTCATATTTTCAAATGTCTTGAAATTTAGTGCACATGAAAGATATTACTTGTCCACACCTTCTATTATAGTTTGGGCCAAAAACATGGAAATTTCTAGTCACACATACCTAAAATTTCTATGTTGCCAAAAAATGCACCTTGGTACTTTAGGGGTTAAGCTCAATCTAGAAACATCAACATAGATGTTTAGTGTCTAATGGAGGGTGATTGCAAGAAACACTTGTCCTATTTTTTATCTTCTTATCCTTGGACAAGTATTTTTTTGTTCATAAATTTTGCATCATTTGTCCATTTGGTGTGAGATTTGGAATGAAGGTACATGTGGTAGTTTTAGACATTGAGATTTTCAAATTTTTCAAAATTAGTTTATTATTTTTAAACTGTCCTTGATTGGATGTCTATTTAGGCCATTTTGGAGGATTTTAGTCCTATTTTAAACCCAAAAATGAAAATTCAAAGCCACAATTTGGACATGTCAGAGGTCTACTCACATTACACAGATTGACAATGAGTTTTTATGAAAGTAGAAACATGTAGATTGCACACATAGGGTCAAAGTGACCATCCTTTGTGTGAAGGCTTTAAAGAGGGGAAAAATTTCCTACATGAACTTTTTGGTGCAATGCAAGCACAATCTTCTCTAGCAAAATGCCTTTTTTTATGAATTTTTTTGAATTTTTTTGGAATTACTAAAAATGAAAAGGTCCATATACCTAGTTTGCTATTTTTTGCTCCCAATGGATTCTATAGTACCTCACAATAATCTATAGTACTATATAGTACTAAATCGACAATACAAATTTGTAAGTGCTTTGAATCGACAATTTAGATCTGCTACCGCATCGATGATACATAGTATTGATAGTTCTGCATAGTATGGTTAGACCTATGGCCCAAAACTGGGTTTTTGATTAAAAATGTGAGGTGTTTCTTGCAATCACCTTGGATGACAAAGAATCTCTCTATGTAGGACATAACTACAATTATTCATCCTTGAAATTTTGTACAGAAAGGGGAGATCTTCTACATTACTTTGACCTCCAATGAGTATTTTTTATTTTCTTAAAGTAGATGATGTCACACCATTCTAAAATGGTTGATTTCCACAATCACCAGTTTGTCCTTTAAAGGATAATTTTTGCATTGCTTTGTTTTTTCATTTTTTTTTCATTTTTCATTTTTCATTTTTTTTGAAAAATATTTCAGATTATTATTTGAAATTCTGAAAGAGTAGAAATCACGGCCTATGATGTTCATTAATAAGTTAATTAAGTTAGTCATGGCTGACAATTATTGCTTGAATCAGGGCAGGAGCAAGATGGAACTTGATCATGAAGACTTGTGGAATTGCAAAAAGTTGAAACTTAAGTCCCCAAGCCAGACAACTAAGGTGGATACACCCTTAAAACCACCACTTTTTTTTCTATTGTGCCTACTTACTATTATTGGACAAGTCAAATTTTCATTGATTTTCTTATTGGCAAGTGAAAGGAGGTTCCAATGCACCAAAAATGCAACATTTGGATACCATATGCAAAAGTATAAAGAGTCAAAGTTTTTTTTGGGTAGATGTTATAAAATTATTTTTTCTATGTAAGTACATATTGATTTTGGAGATGTGCTCAAAGTGATGATAGTTGTTTCAGGTAGGGTGCGATTAGGGGTGTATGCACCTTATAAAAACAAGAATAGTGTAGTGTGACCTTGAGGCTCTGTACAAGGTAAACAACAATATTAGTTTATTAATAATAAATAGTGAGGATTTTTTTTAAATAAAATAAAAAGAAATAGTGGGGAAATTGATAAAGATGATTTCATTTTAGGTGGAGAGTATTGGAATTATTCACAATAGTTGTTCATAAGTTGCTGATAAAATTAGTGAAAAAATTTGAAAAATGAATGTTTTTAATAGAATAAAAAATATTATTGGGAAAAAAATGAAAATGAAATACAAAAAATTACAAAAATTAAGTATAGAAAAAGTATTTGTGGATCCATGCAACAAAACTTGAAGAAGTGAAGAAAATGTTTATTCATTTAATAATAATACATAAGAATTCTATATTATACTAAAATAAACTATTTTGAATGTTTTTTGGATCTTAGAGCAATTACTTGTCTCAATTCCCCTAATTGATTTTAAAAATCTCTAAGACATAGAATTTTTATGTTTTTATAGGTAGTTTTGATATTATATTAGACACTTGATTAGTAGCACTTAGTAAGACTATCAAGCAATTGTTGGGCATATAACTTTTAATCAGGGATACAATAGTTGTTTTTTAGCATTGTAAGAAATTCATGTCTTCATCATCCAATGCAGATTGAAGTTTAGAATCAACATTAATTGAAAATTTTGGTTTGAAATTATTTTTTATGATTGAAGTAAAAATCATAAAATTTATTTTTCTCATTGCTTCAATAGTAATTTCAAATTTGGTGCTAGAGTCAAGAATTATTTGTTTCCTTTTATTTTGCGGAAAACAATATATACCTTCATATTCAATACGTCAAATTCGGATATCAAGATTAGAACTTAATTTGCAAAGGGATCCAAAAGGCAATAATAAAATTGCATTCCATCTCTACTTTTTGGGAGTCCACTTGGCTATATTATGACCAAAAGATTTATAATTGCTAACAATTGAACTAGCATTTTCCATGATTACCTATATATCTTTAAAAATAACCAAATGTTGAATTGTTTTTAATAGAGCCCATATTTGCTACTAATTCAAAAGGTTTTAATATTTTCAAATATTTGATATATTTAATAATTTTTGTATATTTCTAGGTCCATTGTTTGGTTCATTCTAATGAATTTTTTCCCACTTTCATAAAGGTAATAGATTCCTATTGATTTCATTTTTTCACTTCTTTAATTAGGAGAGTTCTTCTTCAAATGATATATTAGCCCCATTTAGCCTTAAAGTCCTTATATCCAATGTTGACAATAGATACAAGTTGGTCTTCAAAACCAAATTTGGATGCATCATGAGAAAACATCTTTCCTTCAAATAATTGGTTGTCTTCATTTATCAACCATTTCAATGCATTTTACACTTTGGAGAGTGATTTCATTTTATTACCCATATATGTAGTTGTCTTTGGTTGCAAAGTCTTTGCATCAATTCCATTTAAAAAAACATTGAGGTTTATTGTATAAGCGGCTTAATTCCTTGTGTTGGTCAATACTCAAGTTCAACACTTTTTTTTAAGGGTCTTCTAGTAAAATCTTGGATTTTTCTATGTCTTTTCATCTCATTTTTATTGAAAAATATGTATCCTTCATCATAAGCTTCATATATTTTTAAGAATTCATGAAAAGAAGCCTCATCTAGCAAAAACTCATAGCAAGTATATTGATCTCATGATTTCCAAAAAGTGCTTTATAGTTGTCAATTTTTTTCAAATTTCTTGTCTATTTGATTTTGCAGGTGGAAATAGTGTGAGTAATTAGCTCATTCCCATTGTGGTATGTCAAATAGCTAAATCTTTTGCATAAAAGTCTAAACAACACTTGAAGTAGATATGAAGTGGGCTAATAGTCTAGGATGTGAAGCAAGTCAAATAGCCTTCATATTCTTTTAATGAGTTACATACTTTCAAATCTTTCTAAGACTATATGTCCAAATGTCTAGTGGTCTTCTCTCTCTTCTCTTGCACTCCACACCCTTGTGGTTGTCATAGAAAGTCTAGTCTTCAATTCTGAACGTGTAATACTCTATGCCATTAATATAATTAGAAAAAATTGTTAAATTGCTATGTTCTGCTCATTAAGATGATCATGAAAAATTATGTATTGGAGTCTGTTTAGTTGTGAAAAACTTTGTGAAAGTGATTGTATGTGTTTATTTGAAAGTGAGTCAATGTGAGTTAAGTTGAATGGAAAATTTGTGGATCAATTTGTTGAGAAATTGCAAGTGGTCTAATTCTCATGAGTGTCCGTCTAGACAATTGTCATGTGTTGTGCATGTGTTTGACTTGTGAAGCCAATTGTCTCAAGCTGTGAAATATAGCATGTGAACTATCCATTTAGAGAAGTTTCATTATCTAATAATTTGTTTGGAAGTTTGAGTGAATGTTGGGTTTAGATCATAGTCAAATTGTTGTGGATTCTTGTGATTATTAATTATCATGTATATATTAGTGAGTGAGTCAAATAATAAGAACAACAAGTGGTTGTATTGTAGTTATTAGAAGTGAGTCATGAAAAAGTAATTGATTGATGGAGTTTAATTGATTAATTGTAGGAATTTACAGAGAATTTTAAGCCTTAAGCTACAATGAAGTTAGCTTGTACAACCCAATGAGGGTAGAATGTTGTGAGTGGCAAATTGAGTTTTTAACCAATTTAGCTTTCTGCATTTGCAAGCAGCAAACTAGATGGATGTATAAAATAGTTGGTTCCCAACAAGTGAATTGCAAGATTCATAAATTGATTGAGTTGATTTGCAAGTTGGCCATGGTATCTAGCTAATATTAGAAGTATAGAAATTAATTCATATAATTGTGTGTAAAAGCTTAAATGTGGTATATGTTGAATCATCATGTAAGATTGGGGTGAGTGATAAATTGGTTCATCAATTTGAGAGGATACTAGGATAATTAAGTCAAAAGACAAGTAAGTAGCCATGTTTTGTGAGCATATTTAAATGGCTAGTTGTGTGTGAAATCTACATAGTATGAGCGCTACACAAAAGAAGTACAAAATTGTAGTTCATATTTAATATACAATAATAAATGATACAAGATGACTAAACTTATGGTCATAAGTCATTGAGTATAACCAAGAGTTGTGACTTTAGGTATTCTAAAATTCTACGTCTATTCAATCTATAAGCTAACTAGATTAATTAATCCTAACACACACCTTCAGCTATATAGTTGTAAAAATTAGACTCCTAAAGAATTGGAGTAGATATGTAGATCTAATTGCCCCCTTGTTTCGATGCTTAGGAAGAAGAGCCAAGAAGACCCTATAAACAGGCTTGATGTTTGGCTTTATTTAAAGATTTAATAAGAAAATCTATTGACAAAGTTGTAATTGGAGTGAATTCAAGTTGAAGTTGTTTTTCTTTTACTTTGTTGCATATGAAATGAAGCAAATATCAATATGTTTTGAATGATCATGGTATTTGGGATTTTGTATTAGTGCATTAGTAGATTGATTATTACAATATATCATACTTGGAATTTGAAGAGAATAACCTAATTCTTGAACAAGTGTTTGGATCCATAGCATCTCCTTACTTGTAGTAGCAATAGTGATGTACTCAACCTTTGTTGAGGACGAGGCTACTATAGACAAAGTTTTTAGCTACAAATTATTAAAATTTAGAAAAAAGGACCAATAGGGGCCCCTTATTCATAGGAAAGTTGAAAGAACTTTAAAAATAAAGTTACTTTATATATTATAGTCTGAATAGGGTTATTTTTAATTAGAATAAAAAAAAAACATTCTTTGGATGAATGGGGTGCGTCCCATGCACCTTTTCGGGAATAGGACACACCTTTTCATTTTTTTGAAAATAAAATGCTAAAAAAAAATAACGATGGCATTTGTAAGATGCTCATTCTGCATTTTCAATATATATTTATATTTTGTATCTTGCTTGTTGTGAATTAGTCTTATACCAGGATCTGTTTTCCTGAGTATCTGTTGAAGTGTGAGAATTTGTTTGAAGTTGTCTGGAAGCAGAAATTTTGATTCAAATTTACTTTTGTGTGACTGTCGATACTAAGACTAGTGAAATCACGTAAGAGTAAGGATACTGATCAAACTTATGCAGAGAGAAACAATTTGGTGAGTGTGATTATAGGATTTGGGAGTTTTTGAAGTGAACCAGTATCAAAAGTCTCGAGCAAGTCAGTAGGTGCTTGAATAGCGGTAGAATGAAGAAAGGTTCGGAATTTGAAATTCTGAATTAACTGAATTCTTGCATGAAATGTGTAATTGAAGTCTGGAGAGTGCTGGTTAATGAGCAAGTGTAGAATTCGCCCTGTGAAGAATTGGATCGTAATTTGCACGATTGGGGTCGTTGTTAATCTCTAGGAAAGACTCTGATGTGCCGAAGTAAGCTAACTATCAATTGAAGGTTGATTCCTCGATTCACAGCAGGGGAGTTCAATCACCAGTCAGGGATAACGACGAAGAAAAGGATTTTTGAATTCTCCACGCGCAGGCGAAGAAGGTTAGTCTCCAGTGCCACTACAATCCCAGCAATCTCCAAGAAACGAGACGACTCCAAACCAAGGTATCAAGAGAGTTCATCGAGCAATTCAGTAGAATTTGTGTCTGAAAATTGCAAGTGAAGGTCAGTGTGAGCAAGCAAGGAGCGTCCGAGAAGATTGCCAGCAATGTGAGCAAAATCAGAGATTCGTGGATTCGATAATCTCCAAGCTCCGAAGCCGACCATTGATCTCGAGGAAAACTCAAATTCAATTCATGCAATGAAATCAGTCACTTTGAAATTTGAAGCGTAATCGACAATCAAAGAGGGAGAATTGAGACCACAATATCTGGAGGAACAAAATGGTAACCACAATACCAACTAAGAAAAATCCTTGAAATTGTTGATTGCGACTTGTGCTAATTTTTGTATGCGTTTGAATGATCGTGCATTCACCAAAAATTTCGTGTGATCACCCAAATTTCAAATCAGAATCGTGATCGAAATTGGATTCCATCATAGCAATACTTGTGTGATCCGGCCTTCATTGCCAATTCTCAGAATCTTGTACCAATTTGTAGAAGGATGGGGTTGTATACATTGAAATTGATTAATTGAATGAGATTTAGAATCAAATTTCAGCGGATTGGATCTAAATTGGAATTTTTTTGATCGGGAAGCAAGCGCAGCAGTTTGCGGAGCTTGTTGCGGTGAAATCAGAGTTCCCACGGCCATAGGGGGAGACGCACGGTCATAGGGACGAAATCCACGGATATAGGTCTTTTGACCATTAAATTGTAAATTTCAGCGTTTTCAGGGCCTGTTTTTTTTTTTTAATTTTAAGTTTAAGAGCATGGTTTTGGGCCTGTGTTGCACGGTTGTAGGGCTGTTCCTATGTGGTCTTAGGTCTTTGGATTGAATTTAGGTATTCAAACTTGGGGTTTACAAGTTTGGATAAATTGTGAATTATTCCAAAGTTTTGTGTTTGTATTAACAATGGCTTGACCATTTGACCATTTGACCTAAAAACAAAATATACAGGAGAAAAGCTTGAGGAAATGACAAACATTTGGGTATAGAGCCTAAACTCACCATACTTTGCATCAACTGGGAGAATTTGACATAGAATCAACAGACTTAGGCATTTTGCATTAGGATTGCTCATGACTAGCACTTACCGGGCAAATTAACCAACACACATGAAAAGGACTAATTAAGGAATTATTTGTAATATTTTCAAAGTTTTGTTTTGGAATGATTAAGTCCTAGAGCATACATTGCATCAGACGAATTGACCAACCTGACTCATTGCCCAAACTATTTGCCCTCTTTGTAGAACACTATATAGGATTGGGACTTCATTGTATTTGTATTGGTAAAGGACTATCCACCAAATTATTATCCCTGGGTATAAGAGTGTTTGTAAATCATAAAACTAACTCCAAGTATTTTCAAAGTTTTAAATATGATTCTATTTGAAAAGTGACATTAGTCACATAAACAGTAGACTCAATAAACCTTTTCCTTTAAGAACCCCTATACTTGGGGTTTTCTTGGGTTTGGGGAGTAAAACAAACCCCTAGATTACAGCTACAATGGATTGTTTTTGACTTTGCCAAGAAATGAGGCAAGTAAAGTTAAGTTGAAAAAGATATCCAAATGTAGAATGGCAATTGTCAATGTCAACAACCCAATTAACATCATTGCATCCGCAAAGAATATGAAAATTAGACGAAGTTATGGAATTAGCATAGTTTGATGCCAATCCAATGGATGGAAGCTAGTGAAATCATAAATAATGCTAAATGATTTACCAAGTAATCCAAGTTCCATCGTGTACAAGTTACCAAATATTGCAAACTGCCAGTGCCTAGCTTGCTTGTAAAGAACAATATTTATGAAATGAAGTTCTTCAAGGGTTAGGTGATCACTTGAGATCAGGAATACTAGATACCAAGTTCAAGAGGAGTACTTACAAAGTTGTAGGTAAGCATATTAAATTTTGTTAAAATATTAGAAGTATATTTATCTTGAGAGAGTGTTATGGTCTTAGTTGCACAATAATGGTGTATATGAATACCCAAAATGTAGACAATTTCCTAATTATCAGTCATGGAAAAGGGATAGGAAAATAGGATTTTATATAAACTTAAACATTGGAGGTCATTTGAAATTATGATAAGATTGTCAATATATGTTCCTATAATAAGAAAAAAAGAAAGAATCAAATCACTTAATATAAATATTATGATTAGATTTCCATTTGATGAAGCCGTTTCTAAGGACAAAAGAGTCTAAGCTTTCATACCATTCTTGGGTAGATTGTTTAAGACTGTATAATGATTTTAATAAGTGGTAAACTTTAGATTAATGACTATGTTTGACATATCCTTCTAGTTGGTTAATGTAAATGGCTTCTTTGAGTATGCCATACAAGAATGTTTTGGTAAAGTCCATTCAATGGACATGGTAATCAAGAAGGGTTGTCATGGCAAGTAAAAGTTGCAAAGATGTCATTTTTAACATTGGAGAGAAGGTTTCTGTATAGTCCAGCCCTTCCTTTTGTGTAAATCCCCAAGCAACAAACCGAGCTTTATATTGAGCCAAGGTTCAATCAAAGTTATATTTGCTATGGAATATCTACTTGGTAGAAATAATGGAACAATTTGGTTGGGAATCAACAAGTTGTCATGTTTTGTTTTGGATTATGGAATTTTATTCTTGATATAGTGCTTCTTGCCATTGGTGAAAATCATTGCTGAAAAATGCTTTTTGGATTGTAGTTGGTTCAAAAAGTTGAGTCATAAATGCATAAATAAATTTTTTTTATCATGATATTTAGTTGTTCATCATGTGTCTTTAGTAGAACGTTGAGATGTACATCAAGATGGAGATCCAAGAGAATTTGTCTATCAAAGGTGAGCTCTTAAATGGGGCAACATGTGTAGTTGGTGTAGAAGAGATGATATATTAGATGGATTCTGTGACTTTTATTGTTTAGTTACATCCATTGGCCTAGGTTGAGTTGGTGGAGAATCTAGAGGGTAACTAGTGGATTCAGCTTGGGTTGTTCGGATGTTTGTGTAGTTTGATTAGGGATGAAATAATGAATGTCTAGATTGAAGGTTTCAGACAATGATAATGGATGTTTGGAGATAGCAGGAATAAAAGTGTAAGATTGTAGGATAAAATTAGGTCTTTAGAAAAATGAACATCATGGCTTGAGAAAACTCTTTTTGTTTTAGGATGGTATACTTCGACGATATCCTTTAATACTTGGGGGTGCACTATATCCCAGAAAGATACATTTTCAATTTTTTGTATCAAGTCTTGTACGAATTTTCATCTAAAATATAAGCAAAAGCTTGAAAACCAAATATTTGAAGATGAACCAGATTTGGATTAAAACCAGTCTATAATTCGTATAGGGTGGCATGAAGGACCACAAAGGTGAAAGAACAATTTTGGAGATAGCAAGCTATATGGACAACTTCAATTAACCCAAAAAGAATTATCTGAGTGAGAGCTTGCTTTTTGCATATTCAATTAATGTTTGATTGTGTTATTCATAAATACCATTTTGGGATGGCTTATAAGGGTTTGTGAGGTGTTGGGCAATGCCATTATCAACACAATATTTGTTGAATGTGTAAGAGCAAAATTCTCCATCATTATCTAAATGAAGAATGAAAATCTTTTGGCTTATTTGTTTTTCTACAAGGGCTTTATATTGGAGAAATTTGGAAGAAACGTGAAATTTTTTAGAAAGAAAATATAGATGAGTAAATCTTGAATAGTCATTGATGAAAATTATAAAATAAAGTACACCACCTAAAGAGTGTGTGTGCATAGGGCCACAAAGATTTGTGTATTAAAGCAAGTACTTTGGTAGCATGAATGGTAGGGGTTGATGGATAAGCAAATTTGGAGTGCTTTCTAAAAATAAAATTTGAACAAAAAAGGAGGGTTGATTTAACCCCTAAATGTCCAAATTCATCTCCAAAATTGATGATTTGAGAAAAATCATTATAAAGTGCTATTTGGAAGCATATTTTGGAATTGAAATGCAAATAGAAGTTGTAGGTTTTAATTTTTAGATTCCATATGTACGGTTAGATTCACCAATACTATCACCAATATTTTTGTTTATAAATTTTGAAAGAGAAATTCCAAAATTCCTTCAAAATTCGATTGCAAGTAAAATATTATCATTTTTTGAGTAAAATTTGTTGGAATGGATTTGAAATGAGTTTCTATTCACATGGTGATTTTTTGAAATTTTTGTATTCTTCCTATCTATGACCTCATTTTGGCTAATCCAATTTTGAACTAAAGTCAACGCAGTTTGACCACTTGACATACTTGCACATTTGTAATTTTAGAAAAATATGAACTCTAGTAATATCAAATCCAACCCTTAGATAGGACAAAAACTTGATACCATATCTTCACAAATTAAAATAACTTTCATCTAAGTAGTTAGGAGGATGAAACTGGAGTTTCAATTTGTTCATCATCTAGAAAATGGACGTCGGCGCATTTAGGGGTTAATATGGGATAAACCTTGAACTAGGTCATGAATTTGCATTGAATGAAGAGATGTAATATTTAAATGACCCAAACGATAATGCCATCCTTGAGTTTTTGCATCTGGTTTGGTGATTGCAATATGATTAGAAATTGGTGGGTCAATACCAATTCCAAGTGAAAATGAGCCTCCTTCTTCATCAATTTTATAACTAATAGATTTATTAGTGATTGGGAAATTGGTCATTACAATACAATGATCTCAACTAAATGTTACATTTGTATTGCTCGTGTTGATTATTTGAGCCACTGAGAGTAAATTTTTGGCTAAGCTACGAACAAACAAGACATGTGTAAATAGTAGTTGTTGACCATTTAAAAGTTGAACAAAAACAAAGTCATATCCAATTGCACTATGTGTGCTATTATCCCTTAAAATTATAAGAGAAGGTGAGGAAAGTCCTTTATAATCCCTAAGTAGTAATTTCAAAGGGGACATGTGTTGGTTGGCCCCAAAATCAAGGTACCATGATGTTGCTTCGTCTGAATGATCGAGTGAAATTTGTAGAGAATAAATAAAGTAGGTTGTCACTAATGAAACTATTAACATGCACTTTGTTAGAAGTGCCACCGCTATCCTTCTTCTTTCGACAACTTGGAGTTTTATGGTTGAGAATACCATGGCAAAGACAAATTATTTGTGTACTTGAATTTCTTGGGCAATTATTTATAGATGAATTTCCTTGTGATGATTGATACTTGGAGTGTTTAGGTTTTTGAAAACATCCAAAATTTAGAGCTTTATTTTGCTTAACTTGCCTTTGATATAAAGGCATGATTAGAAAAAGAGTCAAATATTAATGCTAGAGAAATATTGATGTCATTTTGTTGTAAAATTGTAATATATTAGATAGTAAATTTGTGAATGTTAAATCTTGAAGTCCACCTTGAGTTGTAATGAAAGTGCTCTAAATATTAGATAGAGCAGTGTAGGTACTTGATTCCCACCCTTGGAATTAAGCGAACATAATCAGGTTCTTGTGTTGTAAGTTGTCCTATGGGTGTTCTATACGTCAAATCCAAAATATGCCTTCCAAGCAATGGATCTTTAGTATGCAAGTTCTACTTTAAATTCCCTAATTGTAAACTTAATCTACTTCAAACAAATTAGTAACAACTTTCGGCCTTGGAATCTATCTTTCAAGTTAGGGCCACATAGGATTAATCAATCAAAACAAAAAGTAGGTCAAGTTGTAAGGTATTTAATACCCTTTCCAAAATGATAAAGAACTCTTAAATCCAACTCTCCTATGATGAGATAATTGTGGATGAAGTTTGATTTCTAATCTAATGGTTAAAACTTCATCCATCATTTAATTCTATCCTAACTATCGAAATCCACTTTGAGTTTTTGGGTTATTTCCTAATTTTGATCTTCTTCCTAAGTTCTGAATTTCACTTGGTTTACTTAACTCATGTTGACTTTCATCCAAATCCTCCTTAACGTTGGTCAATTCTTCATCCTACTTTAACTTCTTCAATACTAATTTATTTCCTAACGTCACACAAATTTTAGAACCCTAAAATTACGCTTTAAAAGATTCTAACACTAAATTGTTCCTAAGATTCCTCCAAAAGATTCCTTTTAATTCCCTATTGTTTTGGCTACATCTTAAACTTTAATCCTACTTGCTATTTTTAGGATTAAGTAAAGTAAAAAGTAAAAGTCACTTTAAGTTACCTTTTGGAAAAGTTTAAACACTTATACTTTTGACTTTTCTAGCAAAAGTTATTCACAGATGAAGTTTGATCAATAACCAATTCATCAAACTTCATCCATCAAATTCTTTTACCTTTTACTTTTGAAATTAACTTTTTCTTCTATTTTAAACTTTTATTTCTACTCTATATTCTAAGATTCCTTCCTTGATTTTTTTGGATGATTTCCTAACTTTTCATCCAAATTTCAACTACTTTTCATTCAAGCGGAACTTTTGGAGTTTTTGTCTATGTTTGATGTTTAATGACTTTTTGGAAAGCTACTATTTTTTCCTAACCACTTTTAAGCTCAAATCCTATTTTTCTAATAGTCCTGATGGTTTGAATCTACTTCGTAACTTCTACCACTAATGTTTAACTTTAATTGACTAATTTTTGTGAAAGATGAGCATGAGGAGAAAGTATTCAAAGACTAAACTCAAATTCCACGGGTTTGATGAACGCATCCTCATGTTCCATTTCCATGACTTCAATATGGTTCCTTTTGACCTCCATTTGTGATTTTGGTGGGTTTTGGTCTTGTAATTTGAATGCAATACAAGGGCCAAATTGCTTTAATTCTTCCTTCTTTGTCTTCCAACCTTTCTCTTCCTTCTTCTAGATGCTCTCTTGGTTTTTCTCTATCTTCTAATTTTCTATTTTTTTTTAAGTGTTTTTTTCAAGTCAAATACTAGAAACTCTAATATAATCTAATCTTCTCTAAATGCATGCTAAATAGGTTGAATGTCAGCTAAAGCTCCAAACAAGCCTTCTAACCCTTTCTCTCTTATAACTAAATTCTAGAATTTCTCCAAAGTCAAGATATTCTTTGGTTTGTCTTTTCTATTTGTCTCCTAATCTAAATTAACTATGATTTTTCAAAGTCAAATATGCTTAACCCCTAAATGTCTAGATTCATATCCAAAATTGACAATTTGAGAAAAATCATTATAAAGTGCTATTTCAAAGCATATTTTGGAATTGATATACAAATGAAAGTTGTAGATTTTGATTTTTAGATTCCATCTGTACAATTAGATTCATCACTTCTATCGCCAATCTTTTTTTACAAATTTTAAAAGAGAAATTCCAAAATTCCCTCAAAATTTGATCACAAGCAAAATATTATCATTTTTGAGTAAAATTTGTTGGAATGGATTTGAAATGAGGTTCTCTTTCACATTTTGATTTTTTGAAATTTTTGTTTTCTTCAAATCTATGACCTCATTTTGGCAAAACCAATTTTGAACTAAAGTCAATGCAATTTGACCACTTGACATACTTGCACATTTGTAATTTTAGAAAAATATGTACTCTAGTAACACCAAATCCAACCAATAGATAGGATAACAACTTGATAACCTATCTCCACAAATTAGAATAACTATCATCCAAGTAGTTAGGAGGATGAAACTCCGGTTTCAATTTGTTCATGGTCCAAAAAATGGACATTGGAGTGCTTAGGGGTTAAGGAGTGGTTCCCCTTGTACTCTACCTTCTTTCTACAACTTAAGTCATCAATTGACATAACCCAACTTCATTATATGAGTTTAAGTTCTAAATGTATGAAATTAGAATGCGAGATTTGTGAGCTGTGGGTGACAAAATGAGTTGGAATTGTAGTTGGAGCTTGAGCTTGAGTTGAATTTGAGTTGAACTAGAGTTGAGGAGGTAGTCAACCTTGTTGACTTTGGTGAGCAGTTGGGGTGTAATCACTTGATCCGGCCTTCTAGTGAAGTTGGCTAACTCTGGATCTCTCAAAACTTTGAAATTTTGACTTAAAGGCTAACCATAGAGTTCCAAAGGTGAGAGAAGGAAAAGGTCACTCCTAGTGTTCAAATATCAAAGAAAATTTGAAATGATTAGTACCCTTTTAAGGACGTTCAATTTTATGGTCTTTTGCACATGTATGTGCATGCTAAATTGGGTGACCTTGACTTATAACTTCATTAACTTAAACTCAACTCCCCAGGCTACTTGCCCTTAGGAGGTGTACGGTATACCGGCCCCGCATGATAGTACTATTTAGCGATTGTCAGGTTGGTTGCTAGTTGGGCTGGTTGGGCTTCAACTTGGCCAAGTTTTTAGAACTTTTATCAATTTTTGGTAACCACTCCAATACTTTGGATCTCCGTATGGGGACCCTTAAACAAAAGAAAATACAAAAAATTTACAGTGAAGAGCGAAGCTTTGCTGTTCGAGGGTTAAGGCTAGAATTTTTAAGACTAAAACTAGTCCCATGTTCAAAGCTTCGCCGTACGAGGTGTTTTAAGCCCCGATTTGAACACGAAAGCAACGACAATATGTTAGAGAATGTGCCTATAGGCGAAAGTTTCACCATATGGTGGGTTAACACCACGTTATAGGACACAAAACAAAGAATTAGTTCGAACTTGAAGTTCTGGTTAGTATGAATAACAACCAAATAAAAATGACAGGTTTGCAGGACTTTGGAGGATTGCAACAAATATCACCTCTCAAATGTCTCAATGACTCACGATTGGACCACAATTTCTCTATGTCAAGGCTTCATAGGGGATTTGCAACACAAAATGTATGAAATTCTCACCAAAAAAAGCTTGGTAGGAAATTTAAGACTTAGAATATAAAGATTGTTAGTAATTCACTTAAAAAACTTCCACAATAGCTTAATTGTGTCAAAGGGATCCCAACGTCCTTTGAAATAGGCTCAAAAACACAAGAAAAGTGAACGAAGATCAAGGAACAAAGCTTGAAATGCAATTCAAACAAGGTTTTTGGCAAAATTGCCAAAATTCAAACAATGTAGCCACGGTTTGGTTGGTTACAAAAGTAAGCGCAAAAGGCCTCGAGTTGGCCCAAACAAGAGAATGAAAAAAAGGGGTGCAAAGTGAGAGGAGGGGAGGCCTTTTATACATTTCCAAGGCCTCCTACCCCTCAAATTACCTAACAACTACTCTTAGGAAAACCCCAAATTTACTTCTAAATTTCTACCCTACTGCTGACCACTCTAACTTTTGGAGAAATGATCCAAACACCAAACATATTGCGCCATTGTCTTTAGAAGACCCAAATTAATCTAGGAGATCCCCGACCTTCTACTTTCGGCCCATTTTGCAAGCGAAAGCTAGTGTTTTGAAAAACAGTGAAAAAAATCAAAAAGTCAAAACTTGGAGTTCGACTTTTCTCAAAGTTTTGACTTGCTAGGGTCATTGAGAAGGTTCAAGAAAGTAAAAAAAGAGTCCAAGTTGACTTCAATCGAATGTCGTACACTCCGGATATATTGGTCAACTCATTAGAAATTTTGGAATTCCGTTAAAATCATAGTCACCTCCAATTCTAGTATTTGTCAATGTCGGGATGTCTTGAAATTTCGCAGGGTGCTTATTTATACTAAAACACACTATTCTATTTTTTAGTGGGATTTTATCGCTACCTTGGTAATTTCTATGAATTTCCAAATACTGGTAAATGTGGCTAACTTCCCATGGTGTCATCTTCTACAATCTAGAAAGTTATGAAATTTTTTGGGTAGCTTCTAGGAAGCTCCCAAATAACAAGTGCAAGATTTTATGTCTATGTCGCACTTTATGGTAAAGGTATCAAAATATCACCTATCAAATTAATTCCTCTAGAGAGGAATCATTCTCCTATTAGGGAATCTTCACGAATGGACTTCGACATTGTGTTCCTGGTGTATTTCTAAGCTAAAAACACCTCTCTCCATCCATCGGTCGTGTAATCATCGAACTTGTGAATTTTACTTGCAAAGATTAAAGTAACTTTTCCAATTCTTCGTGAATTGGATGGTGATCACTACGTAGGTTATCTATGTGTTTTTCTAGGACCTAGGGAACCAATTCCCACCTTGACCCTTAAACTCCTAAACTCTAACCCTCTATCATCATTTCCTAGAGATTTGACCCACTGTAATCCAAATTAGGCAGTTTTATCTATTCTTACCAATAGACCTAAAACTACTCAAAAATCCTAATTGCTCTGCTAAACACCTAATTTGGACACTAGAACTTAGAAAGGAAAGTGTTCAAGGCACTTCTCGGACTTTTAGGACTGCCACAACACATTCGTAGGGCTTCTACAAAATATGTTGTAAACACTCTTTTTTGGTCTTTTTGACTGTAAATGATACTAAATGTAAGCAAAAGCGAAAAAAAAATACTTTTAGAAAATTCAGTTTTTCTATTGATTTGTTCATGTTGATCCGGTCACTTTTGACAAAAATTTGTTGAAAATCAACAAATTTTTGTCAAAAAGTGACCAAATCAGCGTGACCAAATCAACAGAAAAACTAAATTTTCTACTAGTGACCCGAGGCCTAGGTGCTAACTACGGGGATCACGAGCACTAAAGAGTAGATTATCTTGTTGTGGTTCACTACAGGTACATCTAGAGATGATAGCTTCTTGCAAATTGGATTGCCATGTTTCTAAAAATTGAGGGACGTCATCAGATGGTGACATTGTCATGCGGCATATCTTCTTGTGAAGATGTATTGGGCTAGCTTTATTCAATATTTTATAAAGTTGTTTAAGTCTATCACAAATTTTCTTTTGAAGTTTAATTGGTTGAAGAGAAAGAAATTTCTTTTTTCCATAGTGTAGAAATATATTAGAGTGTGCCTTGGAATCTTTCAATTTCCAAGATGCTAAGCTAGCAATATCAAAGGCTATAGGAGCTTCTTGTGTGCCATCAACCACACTTTAGAGTTTGCTAGGTGTAAGAAGCATTTCAATTTTGATTTGCCATATGGAATGCTTAAAAGTAACAAGTAATGAAATAAAATATGCTTGAATAGCATAATTGTTAGCCGAGGAAGCCATGCTACTGTATTATGAGTTAGAGTTCTTGGAGAATAATGGATGGCACTGTAGAAGATTCATCCTTAACAAGAAATTGAAGATTAATTGATCTCATCATAGTTTGCTAATGCATTAAGATAATTTGCAGAAGCATTGGAGATTCCATATGTGAATATGTGGTGTTTACTAATTCTAAATTTTTCTCATTCTGTTGTGATTCTTCTAAAAGTACTGGTTCTATTGTATCAATGGCAAGTTGAAAGAATCTGTTGATGATACATAATTGATTTTCAACTACAGTTCTTTCTTCTTCAAAAATGAATTGATTGAAAATAATTTCACTAGAGCATTTAGTTCTAGGGATAGAAGGTAAATACATGGTTATAATTTACATCTTATACGTGCTCTGATACCATGAGTGAAATCTACATAGCATGAGTGTACAGAGAAAAAGTACAAAGATGTAGTTTGCTTATATATTATAATAATAAGTGATACAAGATGACTAAACTTATGCTTATAAGTCACTAAGTATAACCAAGATTTGTGATTGTACGTATTCTAAAATGCTATGTCTATTCAGTCTATAAGTTGACTAGACTAATTAATTTTATATAATAAGTTGCTTGCAATAAGTACTACCAATGTATAGTGTTGTGAATTGAAAAATAAGAATTTTCTTTTGTTGGATAGAGTGATCAATGGATTAAATTGACTCACAAGGCACATTAAAAATTCAATGAATTAAGGTTGAAAAATTGTCTATTCTTTTTTTTTTTGATATTTTGCAAAATTAAGTATAGAAAATAGTACAATAAGCCCCCCAAAGAGTATAAAACCAAAATAGGTATGTTACATGTCAATACAGTATTTGTTCATATTTCGATTGTTTTTAACTAATTAGATTCAAATCCCGCCTGTAAATAGGTTAGAAACTACAAAAGCACGATATTTACCAACCTTTAATAGAATTGCCCAAAATGGCCTAATCTACTTTGCATATGATAGTAAAAAGCTAAAACTCATCCAATAGAACTAGTTGAGAATCCTAGAGCCTAGCTCCTCGGATAGCTTTCAACTTTCCATTCAAATTCCCACTTTTTGTAGAACCCCTAATTGTTAGCTTGGAAATTTGTGAAACTCACAATGGACCAATGGAGGGAATTTATGGCTAGAGGATGATGTTCCAAGGTCGAAACCACACTAGGAATTCAATGGTGAAGTTGCTTTGCCAAAATTCCTCTCCATGTGAAAGATTCTTTGGAACCCAGTAATTAAAGGATGGCATGGGATTTTATTCTCCTTCAACAATTGTGTAGAGTTTAGAGATGGGCTCACACATCTTTTGTGAGATTCCATGAGAGGTTCCACAAAAAATTTCAGAATTTTTTGATACTCAGAAGATGCCTTCCAAACGGTCAACCACTTTAACCTCTAATGAAAAATTCATAGAAATTATCCAAATTGCAATAAAATCTCAGTAAAAATTAGAGTGGCTTTTTTTATTTTAATAAAATGATCCAACAAGTTTCAAGACAATCCTATAGTCAAAAAGGCCCAAACTTGGGAGATTCCTCAGCAATTGGCAAAATTTAAAGATTATAGTATAGATAACCAATGGATTGGGAGCATACGGAAGCGAAATGAGGTCAAAAACATGTCTTTTCTTACTCCCCCATATTTTTTAAAGACTAGTTATTTTTCTCAAAAAAGTCAAACTCCCAAAGTTGGATTTTTAACCCTTCTCGGAGTTAAGTTGGTGTTAGGATTCAATGAGATTTTGGAGTTAAAAAAGGGGTGAGGGGTTTTTTTAGACTAAAAATGACCTATTGAAGCCAATGGGATAATTTGTTTGTGATTTGGAGTCTTTCTCCAAAAGTTCAAAAATGGATCAACGTAGAAAGTCAAAATTGGTAGAATTAGGATGAAAATCGTAATTGATAAATTTACTACAACAAAATGAGAGGAAGTGGGTGCCCTTGGAAGATTACTTAAGGAAATTCATTCTCTTTTCAAACCATCCCTTGTAGCCATTATTTTGGCATTCTAACACATTGTCTAATAATTTGGACTTTTGACTAATTTGAGCCAAAATTGTAAACATTTGTTTTTGGAGTATTTCAAGCTCCATTTCGTTACATTTCTACAAGCTTTAAAGGACTTTGGGGTTCCTTCAAATCTTACTAATTTGTTTGAGTTTTGTTTGGAGTTGTTTACTAAATTATTGAAGTATTGTGCAAGTTTTTGAATTTTTGTGGTAGTTTGGAATTTGGGTGTGTTTTTGTGCTAATCCTCGAGATTTCTCCCCACTGTACTTTGGTGATCCCATTTGGGAGAGCCTCTGGTGTACTTTCTTGTTGAAACCATTGCGAACATTGTGTGTTTTTGAAGATTTTGAACTAATATATATATATATATATATATATATATATATATATATATATATATATATATATATATATATATATATATATATTTGTACTAATGTTGTACAAACTTCATGCCAAAGTTTTGGTTGTTCTAACATGTGTGAGTGAACTAACCATTTGTACTTGCTCGAACCTTTATTTAGGTTTTTAGTGATTTGTCAAAAAACGGCAAAGCTTTGACTTCATATGTGAAAAATAGTCTTATATATTTGTGTTGTTGTTAAATACAACAAAGCTTTGACTTTGAGTATCTAGAATTTATTGTATCTTCAAAAATGTAGTAAAGCTTTAAACCCCCTCTTATACCATTTTTTGTTATTAAGACGTTTGGCCTTGTTGGTGGAAGTTTAGCCAAGTTGTCCATTTCTTTGTATTCATGTTTATTTAGAACCAATGCCAAGAGCGATGAGGAGGTGATAGTATATAATTGAGTTCAAAATCATAAAGTAGAAGTTGAGAGGTTTCCAAAAACATAAGATACGAAAAAAATCCAAGTTGAAATGAATGAGTTATAAGCAAATGAAGTTTAGTATTCAAGTTGAATGAAGAAGTGTTAAACTCATCCCAAAAGAGCAAAAGAGTAGGATTATGAGGTAGAAAAAAATTAGAGTTTAAATCTGTAATCAAAAGTGGATTTGAGATTACCATCTAAGAATAGTGAGCAGATGAAGTTTTTAATCACCGATTAGCGATTAAACTTCATCCATGCATAACTTCTAATAGGAAGGTCCAATTTGCAAGCACCTTATGAATTTGGAAAGTTGATTTTAGCCTCTATAAGGAAAAAACAAAAAAAGCAAAAATAGTAATCTATCAAAAGTCAGGCTAAGAGCTAGAACACATACAAGTAGAATTAGGCAAAAAAATTTAGCAATTAGAAGAAGAAATTAGAAGATAGAAGCATCAATTAGCATTAAAGAGTGTAAAACTTCTAGCCCATTACTCTTTCTTTTATTAGCCTATGAACTACAATAGGAAGAAGTAGAGTTTAAAAAATCAAATTTTGAATGATAGAATGAATTAGGAAACAAAGTTTAGAATTGTTATACAAAGTAGTGAAGGGAAGTTTAAAAGTTGATAAGATTAGGTGGAAATCTTAGGGAAGAGATTTAGACCATTAGTAGTTGGATAGAATAATAATTGACTTGAATAGGAAAGGAATTCCAAAGATCAATTATTATTTGGGAATTCGAAGCATTAAGATTCTAGTTCATCCTAAGTCAACTTTTAGGATAAAATAATGGAGGGGGATTAGTATTAGAAGAAAAGGGAGGGATGGGAGAGGAAAGAAAAGAAGAAGTCCCAACTTCCAACAACTTGTATTAAAACCACCTTTTGAAGCGGTAAGTAAAATTCCAAGGAAGATTCTAACATGGCGAATGATAGGGAGTTTAAAGGCGTTTTCGACCACCTTCTAGATGAGGCATATTCCGGAGTGAGACACTAATCACTCCGACTTTCATTCAATTTCTTTGATTAGCTATTTTAACACTCAGCTGAATTACAAGTATAAGTTAGAATGTTAAGAATAGGTCTTTCCCAAAATACAAATAAAAAAATTTGATAGAGTTTGCTTAGAGGTTTCTAAAAATGTCTTACACTTAGAAATCGAAGTCAAATTGAAAAAGAAATATAGGAACAAGAATGGAAACTTAGATGATGTTAGAAATCTAGAAGTCAAAGGTAAAGCCAAAAGTAAATTTCAAATTGTAGATTAGTAGAGAACTGCAAATGAAGTTTGGAAATACTAGTTAGTAGTCAAATTTCATCCACTCATAACTTCCACTAAAAAAGTCAAAACCAAAAGATCTTTCGAAATATAGATAGATAAAACTGGTATACAAAAGTAATCAAACTCAAAAGTCTAAAAATAGTACATTGACAGTAGAAGCTCTACACCTTGAAAACTAATTAGGAAGTAAATTAAAATCTTTTGAAGACAACCAAGTAGGACACTTAGAGTTAGGGTTAGATAAAAGAAATTCAAGAGAGTCCATAACCACTTCAAACTCAAGAAAATACTTAAAACTCCAATAGTTATAGAAGGATGAAATTTGGGACAAGGAATGGATGAAGTCACTCAAAGATCATCCATTTAAGTCTAAACTTGGAACTTGAGTAGAAATTAGTAACATAGAGTTAGGGTCCAAAATTCGTAGTCAATTGAAATAAGAAAAGTATCAAAAAGAGCAAATTAAGTTTAGATAGCCTCTTAAAGGCTCTAACTTAATCCGGTCATAACTTCTTGTAGGAATCTCCGATTCTTACAAGTCTTATGTTTTTGGAATTGGCGTGATTTGAAAGACAATTTAGAAGAGCTAAATTTAGGTTGTAGACAATTTTATTAGAAAACCACAACGGCTTAAAGACTTTATATTGTTTAGAACTAATCTTTGCAATTAGGTTATTTTTTAGTGATTTCTTTGAACTTAGGCATTTAGAAAAGAGTCAATTGAATGAAAGGCTTCATGGACAACGCTTAGACACCCGTTAGTAAATCAAATCAAAACAAAACAAAAAGAACTTGTTGTGAAAGTTGTTTATCATGGATGGGTAAATAAGCACTTGCATGAATTCAATTCGAGTAAATGAATTTGATTTTGGATCTTTGTCGTATTATGAAATGGTATTTATAAGGTATTTACAAGGTATTTATAAAGTATTCTATGAATATTGACTTTTTATAATAAGGCTATATAACCCATGTACTAACATGATCTTAGAGCATTCTAAGTGCTCCATGCTTTTATAGATAGAATATAACATTAGTATGTACTTAACCTATTATAGTTTAATATTCTTTTTTTAGATTTTGATCCAATAAACTTAACAATACAATATAAAAAAAAGAAAAATGTACATCCCAAGTGATAAATTAGAGGCTCAAATATAGCAACCATATGCACTATGATTGGAAATCATGGAGAACTTAGAACTCTCTTGCTATATATATCCTTGGATACACAATCAATCTACATTGTTTTTATTTTAGATTATACTAAATCTCTATCTAACTTTGGCAATTTAGGTTGGACCAAAGTAAAGAAATTTGATCAAAAACTAATGCCTAGACTAAGAAAGACTTTTGATGTAGATAAGATGAGATCATAGTATTGCACTAAACTAGTAACTTTTGGGTTCATTTCCTATCTTGTCTAGTTTTTAATTTTCCTTGGGTGTTCACTCTTTCTAGGGTTTTTATATGATATGCAAAAAAAAGAGTATTATTAAGGGGGTTATTTCAATAGAGGGGACCGATTAATTAGACCATATCATTATCTAATTTTTAGTTTGCCACATTTTTAAGTACCATATACTTACTATGAATTCTATGGAGAAGTCAATTTTTATATACCATTATTTCATTATGATTCATTTATTTTGATTTAAAGACACTACGTTAAGATCATCACATATGAAATATTACAACTAAATAACATTACTCATAATATAGTCCATTTTTTCTATAAACACACAATTATTGTTGACAAAAAATATAAACATACATATAGCTCATACTTTAGCCATTAAGTTGAGACACGAACTATAGTCAAAAAAATATATAGTGGATCAAAGTTTTTGAAGTAAGGTAAACTTGCCCATGACAAGCAAACCATCCATGACAAGCACCTAGGAAATGACCCATTAGAGTCTTACATAAACTCATGACAAACTTTCTCTAATAATAAAGATTAGGACTACATTAGGTTGGTTAGTGACCAAAATCAATGGCTTGGGTAATGGTGATGGAGTTATTAGTGCATGTTTTAGAAACTTCTAACTTTTCAATGTAAATTCATCAAAGCAAGTGATTTTTTTAATTCTTCATGTTTCGGCCATGTTAAGAAATATTGTACCCATGTTAGGAAATATTTTGATTGCTTTAGGTGGTAGGATGGCCATCATGCATACACTTTTGTTGGTTTTGGAATAGTCTATAGACTCTTTTGGGCCAATTGGTAAGCACACTTCAAAAATTCATAAAAAACTCATACTTTGTTAGAAAAATAAGATTTCAATTGCTCCCTTCTTTTCTCACAGTTGTCTTGGTATGGAAAAAACTTTAAGTTTTTTTGCTAATTGTAATAGGGCAAAACACTCATTCTGCCTGTCATAGGCAAGTTTACCTTAGTGCACACATTCAATCCAACCAATCAACCACACAAATGGAAAACAATAAGCATACAAAAACAAGTACAAATGCCTCCCTAATGAACATTGATTTCATATAATAGTGTGTTGAAAAACACATGGGATATGAAAAAATCTAATTGTTTGGGTCTAAATGTGAGTTGGCACAAAAAATCACAAACAATATGTTGTGATGGAAACCTCTTGTAATTAGGGCTTACTGTTCATATATAGAAAGCAATCAATCACTATTTTAAAAAAACTACTATTGTTGTAGGAGGGAACTACTGAAAGTGAAAACTATTCAAGTATGCCACATTTAACTACTTCTAAACAAATCAATAAATCTTGGACAAAACATTTGTAGATCCCTAGATGTTTATCTCTCGATGTTTGTATAGATCTTTTGATGTTTAGTATAGATCTACCAATATTTTTCATAGTTTCATGATGACCATATTATTTTTACTATTAATTTTGGACTTTCAAAAGTCTAGAAGTTATTACCCCCTACACATCCATAGTCATCTCCCAAATTGACAATTTGTGAAAAATCATTATAAATTTGAATTTGGAAGAATATTTAGGAATTGATATACAAATAAAAGTTGTAGATTCCATCTATATGGTTAGATTCACCAGTGCTATTACCAATATTTTTTATAAATTTTAAAAGGAAAATTTCAAAATTCCTTCAAAATTCGATTGCAAGCAAAATCTTATCATTTTTTGGATAAATTTTTTTGGAATGGATTTGAAATAAGGTTCTCTTCATATGATGATTTTGTTTTGAGAATTGTGTTCTTCAAATCTATGACCTCATTTTTGCAAATCTAGTTTTGAACTAGAGTCAATGCAATTTTGGCTTAGTCAGCCACTTGACATCCCTCCACATTGGTAATTTTAGAAAAATATGTACACTAGTAACACCAAATTCAACCCTTAGATAGGACAACAACTTAATAAAGTATCTCCACAAGCTAGAATAACTTTCATCCAAGTGATTAGAAAGATGTAACTCAAGTTTCAATTGGTTCATCATCCAGAAAATGGACGTCAAAGTGCTTAGGGGTAAAATGTGGCATAAGTGAAGGTTTGCATTTGCAATCTGGGGGTGCCATCCAAATTAGTTGGAAACCTTGCCATTCTTCACCCTTCGGGATGGATGTCCTCAATTGCTAGCCTTGCATAGAATGGCATGGAAGTAAGATAGCTTTGGTGGCGACAACTCATGCAAGGGGAAAGTCAAAGGTGGTCTAGGATTGACTTTTGTGAACATTTCTATGAGGTGATTGAATCTACTCATCACATGTTGAGCACAAGAAATCCCTAGTGTTCGCCATTCCCAAATCAAGTCGAATTGTGGCAATAATTTTATATAATTTGTTCCAACTAATAATTTATTATAATTTTTTTTTTATCAAATTTGTAATGAAATTTTTTCCCCAAAATCTAATGTAGTGGAGGCTCATCTTCAAAAGCTCTCAAGACTAGAAATACAAAGTCTTACAATGAAAATCCAAGCACAAAAAGTGAAATAGAAAAATCACCACTAATTTTTTATTCAATTTTGGAAATAGACAACAACATCAACTCAAAAAAATGACTTTCAAAAATAAAAATTTAATAGGATTCTATTTAACTTCAAAACTTCATTCATCCACATTTTGAATGCATATGTATTTAGGGGTTAAGAAATAATCATGGTTCAATTTCTTTTCAGACATGGTTCCAAATCCAAGAGAATTGAGATCTTATAAGAGGTATTAAAGGAAGGAAAAATCTTGAACCAAGGGCCCAAGCTCAAGAAAAAACATAGCTCTAAAAATAGTAGAATTTATAGCTTATGGTTGCTAGCATGTGAGCCTAGGATCTTGAATCCATGAGCTTAGGAGCCCAGGCTCCTATGTTGTAGGTACCTATGTTATAAGCATCTTCCATGGTTATAGGATGTTTATATAATAAGTGCCTAATTACATTATGGGTGTCTATGTTTTAAATACCTTCCATGGTTATAGGGTGTTTATATAGTAAGTGCCTAATTATGTTATGGGTGTCTATGTTTTAGGTACCTATGTTAAAGGCACCTTCCATGGTTATAGGGTACTCATGTTATAAATATGTATATTATAAACACCTTCAATAGTTGTAGAATATCTACTTACACCTAGGCTCGAGGCTCATAGACTCTCATTTCTAGGCTCACATGTTAGTGTCATTGATTTACAACTTGTTATTTAAACTTCTTCTACAAATATTGTGAGGTCCCATTATTCTTGTCTCATCCATGTGCAAGAGAAGAAGAATGTAGGAATACTTTAGTAATTAGTATTCTTTAGCATCATTCTCAAAACTCTACCCCTTAAGGTTGTTCTCTCACAATAATTGTTATTTTCGAATGGGGGAAACTACTGCACCTTCCAACCATAGCCTATTTTTTTTCTTCATCATCGTATGGATGCTTGCCATTGGATCAAAGTTAATGAAATCAAAAACACTACTATTAGAATATGACAAGGGATTGACATGTCATACTTCATTTTTAATATACTTGATTGACTATTTTACAATCCACCATTCTTTTTTTTAATGGTTAATTAATATGCCCTGTGTTATAGAATACAACCACAGCAACCATTATGTGGTGCAATTCCATGAAGATTTTTTTTTTCATTTTTTCATTTTTTTTCATTTTTTCATTATTTGTGACACAAATTCTTAGAAATATAATAACTCCTGCATTTTAAGTCCATATGGAGTGAAACTAAGTCAATGCATCAATACTTGCCAAGCATTTTTAGATGGCACCAAAAGCATAGAAGCTTACGACCCATTTCCAACCACTTAAGGAATTCAACATAGCTCCAGGATGGGTTTGGTGAGGGAAAAAATTTCCTCATGCAATGAATTAGATTTCAAATGGATTTGAATTTTTTAAAAATTTTCTTCGTCAAAAATGAAATTATTGAGAATTTTTTTCATGAAGATTCTGTGAAACCTATTCTTGTTATATAGGTCATTTTATTTCCAATCATAGGCTTGTTTCAAAATTGATGAGAGTAATAATTGTGGCATTCTATGCACATACTGTGATCATTCTAGCCTTTCAATGTACACTTCTTGAACATTTATGTTGCTCCAGCTAGTCCATGTCAGTCGTGAGCAGAAATGTAAACCACGACTGATTGGAAAAACATCAACCTATATTGTAAAAATGGGGTGGGGTTGAGAATGGGTAGGCTACCTTAATAAGGGCTTTTGTAATTGAAGAGATGTCAATGTGACAAACAAAATATTAGGGTTAAGACTGTAAATCACCTGACTCAATAGAATGGAGTAATATGCCAGAAGTTGCTGAACACAATTATGGCGCCTGTCTCTGTATGACATACCGTGCTTAGAGAAATGCAACTTTTTACTATTTTTTATAATTTTTCATAACATTAATACTTTGGAATTCTATAATTTCTAGACCATAGGTCCAAACTGTATGAAACCACCTCTGTGCACCTTTACTCTCGAAAGGCTTTTAAATGATATCAAGAGCTCAGCCAAAGGCTATGAGGTTAGGGAGATCTAAACGTGACAATCAAAACAAAACGAACAAAATAAAACAAACAACCTTGCTTGATAGAATAGATTTTTTCTACCGAATAATAAGATGTAAAATCTACTACATCAAATATCATATTTAGTGTAGGCAACATTGGATTTTTTATTTATTTTTTGTATCATACAATTTATTGAAAATGCTTTTGTAAACACAATAAGTACCCAATAGTTAACCCCTAAGCGCTTTGACATTCACTTTCTGGACAACAAACAAATGGAAACTCAAGTTTCATCCTCATTATTGCTTGGATGAAAGTCATCCTAATTTATAGAGATACTTTATCAAGTTGTTGTCCGATCTAATAGTTGGATTTGATGTAACTACTAGAGTACATATTATTATTCTAAAATTACAAATTTGCAAGTATGTCAAGTGTTTGATCAAGCAAAAATTGCATTGACTCTAGTTCAAAACTGGATTTGCAAAAAAGAGGTCATAGATTTGAAGAACACAAAAATTTCAAAAAATCACTGTTTCAAGAGAACCTCATTTAAAATCCATTCCAACAAATTCTACTCAAAAAATGATAAGAATTTGCTTGTAATCGAATTTTGAAGGAATTTTGAATTTTTTTTTCAAAATTTATAAAAAAGTATTGGAGATGGCTTTGGAGAATCTAACCATATGGATGGTAGCTAAAACTAACAATCTACAACTTCTATTCCTATACTAATTCCAAAATATTCTTCCAAATAGTACTTTAGGGTAGATGTATAGATGGTGTCTCAATAAATCGGTCACAAAGTTAGTTAGTTTTTTAAATGTTAACATTAAAAAGGCTCTAGGCTATGAATGTTCATGTCTTTTCACAATTTTTTTGCCACAAATATATAATAACTTGATTATGAAGACCTTTTTGTGAGTGGTTTAAGAACTTTTAATTTTTATAGCAATATAGGACTTTTGAAGTACAGTATATTGACTTGTCACAACTGAACCAAGCATTACATATGGGCTTTTCTAGTGACTTTATTATGAATGCTCCAAAGCTTTTACTTGAGTGAAATGCTTTCTATATTATAAGAACTTATCTTAATATTGAACTAGGGACTTTTTAGTAGCTAAAATGAAGGGTAAATTTTTGGGATGTTCTTTTAATGAGTAATGATTATTATCATCATTATTCTTTTTCTATTGTGTTTTATTTTAGAAGATTAAGGTGGACCATTGAACTTTTTTCTATTTATTTTCAATGTAGTAGTCATCAAAGGAAATAACCTTCAATTTTAGTGACTTATAGTGAGTCCATACGTGCCGCTTTTGAACCACTCATCCATGCAACTACCCTTTATAATGATTTTTCTCAATTTGCCAATTTTGGAGAAGACTATGAATGTTTAGGGGTTAAATAACTTTTAGATTATCATTATACTCCAAGTTAGTAAAAACAACACTCATAGTAAAAATTTATAGAGTCGAGTAGAAAAACATCATAGAAATTAGTTTGGCCCACACTAAATATGATGTTGAATATAGTGTTTACAATTTTTGTTGAAGATGAGTCCCTCAAGCTCCAATTTGACCCAAGTTGGCTTTTCTTTGCCATTGCTCTTCTCGAATTGATGTCACCTTGCACCACATTTCTCGTGACTTGGTCATTTGGGTTAGTTACAATTCCTCTACTATCTCAAATTTTTGTAGAGAATGGGGGGGTGCCAGTTTTGGATTGACTCTCCACGTGTGTGTGGAAAGGGAATATTCTTTTTTGGAGAAGTTTTTCCCACACCCATTCTTCTCCTCTAGAGTTGAAGAATGGACGTAGAGAAACTTCTCCAAAAAAGAATATTCTATTTTGGACTATGTTATGGCTTCCCATCGATTCTCCACATCTCATCCTCTAAATGAATAAGGGGTGTCCCACTTCCTTCACCCGCTAATGCTTCCCATTGGTTCCTATTACTTCTCATTCTCCATGGAAAATTTTCATGGTGGAGGAACTGTGACTACCCCTATTATTCAACCTCCATAGAACTTGGTTACCGTCTCTTCCTCACGTTTCGATTGTTGCAAACCCTAAGGTAGAAGCACCTAAATGTGATACTTGTTTGGATCTCTCCATATGGAAGGTGTATACAAAAAAAAAATTTGCGTGTGTTAGAAAATGGTTTAGGAAACCAGTAAAATTGGTTTTGTATTTTTTCGAGCTTGTATGAATATTGTACAAATTTTTGAAAAGTACTTTGTAGATGCACATATTGTGCACATTAGACTAACACCAAAGTGGACATGGAAACACCCAAAAGCAACACTCACTAAAGTTGAATCAAGTGCGGGTGATTGGTTGCTTCTTAGAAGAATGACAACTTCTTGGAACCTCACATGTCTACTTTAGAACCCCACTTGTCTACTTTGGGTCCCCAAGCGCTTGGATTTAGGTTGTTTTTATTGGTGTCCGTAAACGACTTGTGTTACATTTGGGTGCTTCTACCTTAGTCATGTGACGACATTGTTCTTCTCCGAGGCCACGCATCTCCTGGTAAGAATCTCGTTGTGTACTTGTTGGTGATCACTGAGTGGAGCAAGTTGAAGTTCTCCTTGTATGTTACGCTGGTGGAGTTGATGAATGCACCTTCTTTGCTGGACGTAGCACTATCCCTTGAGAGCGTGTATTTGTCGGGAGGGGCACAGTTCTTGGAAGTTGAGGATTTGAACTTCTTTCTACTTACAAGATTCTAATATTCACAGTAGTTTGTCTGTTGAATGACGATCAGCTGGATAGCAAGTATCTATGCCAAGCATAGCTGCTTTCCCGTTTTTGATTGATCTTGAAGTTGTAGGGGCCCTGTAAGTCTGCATTCAAATAGGGCTTGAGAATCTTGTACGATATCAATTGTTGAGTTGTTACTCTTGTTTAACGGAATGCATTTAGTAGTTTGCAAGATGGAGATTTTGAACGTGATAGTGCACATATCTGCTTTTTCTCCAAGGAGTAATCAAGAAGTGTTATGGAATGATAGGGTAGGTAATTAGCTTACGGGCGCTGATGGGGAGCTTATGGTCGTTTTGTGCCACGCAAAATCGCCTTTGCTGCCAGCCAGGGAAGTCAAATGTCAGTGGCTTGAGTAAAAGCAAGCACACAAGAAATTTGGGCTTTTGCAAGCACATCTACCTTCTTGCACACAGAGACTTGACATGATGATGACGGATCGAGTTAGTGTTTTCGATACGGTGGTATGGAAGAAAGCATCACGACAGGGGAATAGCGCAACCAAAGAACCAACATACTGCTGAAGGTGCTTTTTTGTATTAAATTCTTCATCAAGAGCCAGATTTCGAGGTATGTTTGCGCTCAAGGCTTCTCTTCCGTGGTGTCGTATCTTCCCAGTACAACTAAAGTAGGTGCACTGTGGCTCTTCGTTTGTAAGGTGTAGTTTTTTGGTCGGGGTGAACTAACCCCCTCGCTCGTCTCCCCAAGTCATTTCCAGGGGTGCATGCAAAAAAACAAAAGACCCCCCTATTCGGTGCCTAATTAATTTACCCTCTACACCTCTCCTATCTAATTTGGGGCCTCTGATTGCAAATATGAATTCGGAATTTGCAAATTTTATCATGCGTGGCAAATTAAAAAATTCAGCGTTTTCCCTCGAGGACGAGCGAGGGGGTCAGTTCACCCCGGCCAGATTTTTTACCCTCGCAAACGTTCCCTTCAAACTCGACAAGACATGTCGGTGAGGCAGGGTCGTGGACCCTTCATTGGTCATTTCTTATAGCATCAAACTTAGGGCTGAGCAACATCAACAGTTTAGAACCGCTCTGGGGAACGCACAAGGAGTAACAGAAGCTTCCTGACTAACATCCTGAAATTAGGTAGTACTTGTTAATCTTAGCACAGCTTCTTTTACGACATGTCTACTTCTGGACTTCCACTCGGAGTGTCAGCTCAAGTCGGCATTGTTTCACATGTGAGTTTTTGAACAGTGTTATGCTCCATGTGATGGGTTTTACCAACAACAGACAGGTCCTGCCACTGGGCTCTTATCCTGGATAGGTATGCAGATCAAGCTTAAGTTAGCCACACAGGGGCAATAGCTGATACATTTCTATCGTCAAGTTTGGCGATTTATGCTCAAAATCTGAAGGACAAGGTGATCTACTTAACCCGTTCTAAAAATCGTAGAGAATGACTGTAGGTTGCAGAAGTGGAGTATTTGTGAATATGTTTGCACATTGAAGAAATTCCGGGGAAGTTCAATGACATGTTCATTAATTATGGAGTGTGTAATGGGTGCAGTAATCATGACGTTTCAAGGTATTGGTGCCCTGCGTACAGGTTCAAACTGACTGGGGTAAGATAGGAAATTTTAGGGTGCAACGGCTTGAACTCTCTTGATGATTAATTATTCCCCTCCACTTACTTAGCATTCAAGTGTTTCTTGAAATTTTGAATCTGGTGATCAAGAATGACATCATGGAGTAGCAAATCAAGAAGAGTAGGCTTCAGAAGTAGTTTTACGTGTGGCAGGAGATCAGCAGATGAGTGAGCTCCACAGCGAGTTTTGTGACAGCTTCAATCACTACTTTTTCAGGTACCTGCACTCTCTGTGGGTTTTTGAATAGTTAAGATGTGGGGTTGAAGTGACTCACCTAATGTGAAGTTTAGAATATTGAGTAATCTGTTATCAGTTTGAAACAAGTTGCGTGATCTGCTTCAGAATTTCCCTGGTACAAGAGCCTTCCACGGCTTGAGCGCCGTGCGTACTTGGATCAATACGGCACCAATGACATATGAATTGCTTGTTGCTTGAGTGTGACACTAGCATCGTTTTTGTGGAAACACATGGACATTTTGACACGATTTGGGAAGCCATTTGGATGTGATGCATGTGATTCGGGGCTGGAGCCAGGTCATCCTCGCTACATTGGTTTCGTGTTTTTCAATGTGCCGCAGATCTGGGAGCTGAAAGCACTGCCCTCCTCTGGTGACGCATCTCCTACGCCCATAAGCCTTGCAGTGTGCATGACGCCGACTGTTGTGGTGAGTCTCTTTTTTGAGGGTATGGTAGAAGCGAAGCTTATGGAGGCTCTGGCAGGCAATCTCTTAGTAGAATAAGCCTTGTGATATCCTTCAGTTTCTGGAGTTTTCACGAGAATCTTTACAAAACAGTTTACTTGTTTGTATGCACATTATCAATTCAGCTAGCTTTTTGAAAATTGAGCTAGCTTTGGGGATTCAGCACATCAGGAGGTCGTTTGTTTTCTAGGCTCATTAGCTTATTTGGAGGGGCAGTGTCGTGTCCAATTTGCCTTGCACTGATGAGAGCCCTTTTGTGAAATATGTAGTTACTGGAAAACCGACGTTGACATCACCGATGTAGCTATCCAAGATCAAGCAAAGGTTCTAAGCGCTGCAAGCATGCAGGCATCCTGTGTGAGTCTGTGCCCATCATCTCTTGAACCCTAATTATGTAAGTTTCTGTTGCCTTGATGTGGATCCTCTATGGTCGGATTATTTTGGTTTGAACTTTTCAATCTGAGAAAAAAGGATTTTTAACACTCAAATCCTACCGTGCTTGTGAAAAGGTAATCCTTCTTGTTCAGTAATTGTCAACTCATCAACAATCGACATCTAGGGATCAACAACAAAACAACCTCTAAGAAAACTTGCATTAATGGTACTCGAAATATCTAACTGACGCCTTGTGTATTTTTCGTCACTTCTTAAAACATGTTTCTTCTCGTCTAATACTATCAGTCGATGGGTCGCAGCTTTCTCACAATAATCCATGTGTGACCTACCACTGCACATGCTTATTGGGAGAGAATGATGCAGTAGCACTGCCGAAGTGAATTCTAGTCATACACACGAAGAAGACACATGAAGAAGAAACTCAGTGGTAGCTCTCAAATCAACTCTCATCTAAATTCAAAGTCGTTCCACTGTTACATATGTAGTCTTTGTATCTTGATCGAAAACGAGGGGCCTAGTGTGAAAATTTCAGATTGTTTTCGACGTCAGTGTCGATTTGATTTGATGTTGTTTGCCTCAACAATTGGTTTGGATCCATCTCCAGAGATTGTGTTTCATCGGTGCAAGTCGGGGATTTTGTTGCTGCTGGTGGTGTTGCAAACGAAGTATGTAACCATGGAAGTTGCCTCCGTCATAAGTAGTGAAGGTCACTTCAAATCGCTTAACATTTAATCGTTCATAGACCCCGCCCACACAGGTATGGTTCCGGGCTTAATTGCTGCTTCAAGTCTTTCTCCATGTACCCTCGATAAATTGCTAAGAAAGACAAATAGAACAGACTCCAAGGTTGGATATATGTTAGTATTAGCTTGTCTTTCAATATGCAAGTAAACTCTTGTTCTTTCCCTATCAGTCCTTTTTTGTCCTGTCCGGTTGATGATTGTTTTTAACTTCAATATCAACATCGAGATGGTATTTAAGTCTTGGTCTGAACCCACAGTCCAATACGACTTGACATAACATCTTGGTATTTTCCAGAATCTGCTGTCGCAATCCAGGTCACATGGTGGGTACGTCCTGCCTCGTAGATACTCGCCAACGCCGCGTTTGTACGCTTATGTAGTTGCAGGGCCCCTAGTCTGCCGTGCATGTGGTCAGGCTTTCTGCAAGCGATCAGAGTAGGAAGTTTTCATCAGGCGCACTTCCTGAAGGTTTTATCTGTCCCGCCTTCACATCAAAACCCAGAGTCTGCGTAGGTCGCAACACAGTTCATGGGGTCACTTTACGGGGTTAGTTCACATTACGTGGTTATGCTTTGGAACCAGATAGGGAAATACTTTAGTAGAAGCAGACACAAAAGCAACTCTCCACTCCTAGATGACTCGCCGCTTTGTGAATCCTGCAGTACGCTGGATCTAGAACGATTCTTCCGTGAAGGCGTGTGGCGGTCGGACCACCCAATCATCCTTGGTGCTCTCACCACAATCCTATCCAACACGGACACATGTGGTCTCTGCCACCTGATATCTCTTTTGTTTTCTCGCAATTGGCGTCTTGACCTCCACCCGGACGAAGACCTCACATCTGTACAAGTCCAGCTCCTTGTAACACCCTGTGGCTGGTCAGACTCTACGCGCTTGCCTTGGGAGCGGCACACTGATTGCGCTCATCGCATCGATCTGCAAGCCAAAACGCCATTTGCAATCCGGCAAACGCAATTGAAATTGGAAATAGGATTCGATTTGCAGCTGCAATTGATGGAAGATGATGCAGAGAGGTTTGGGCGCGAACGTGCGTTTCATGGGCGAAGGGTAGAAGTGGAGGTTAGCATTAAAAGGATTAAGGAGTGGATGCGGATTTGCGAGAAGAAACATGGTCCAACTTGCGCCGATGTGTGGAAGAATGTCATCACGCAGCTGCCGCAGGGCTTGCTAATGATCGATGTGGTCCACAGGGCAATAGTTGAGGCACCTAGGGACTGTAGGTATTTTGCTCTTAGTTATGTGTGGGGAAATATCAGCACAAAGTATCAAACTCTCTCAGAGAACGTCGCTCAGCGACGAAAGAGGGACAGTCTTAATACTGTGGAGTTGCCGAGAACTATCTCGGATGCTATCAAGCTCGTGAAGAAGCTAGAGGAAAGGTATCTGTGGGTTGATGCTTTGTGTATTATTCAAGACGATGTTAACCACAAGGAGAACCAGATTGCAGGAATGAACATGATCTATGGTGCAGCAGCACTAACCATCTTTGCAGCCAGTGGAGACTCAGCGCAGGCTCCGCTCCCTGGGTTGGAGCCAGGATCACGTCAGAAGCTACAAAATATTAGAAAGATTCAGTCGTTGCAGCTGGCAATGCCGCTCAAGATTCTCCCTGAGACTCTGGCCACGTTAAAGTGGAACATGCGTGGATGGACATTTCAGGAGCATATACTGTCAAGACGACGGCTTTTCTTCACAAATGAGCAGCTCTTTTTTGAGTGTGATCGTGAGGAGTTCCGCGAGGATGTGATCGCTGAGAGCTGTATGGAATTGGGGGAATATCCAGGAAGACTCCTTAGAAAATACCCTAGATTTTTCATTCAACGGGGGCTCCCCAAGGATGAGGAAAAGTTGTACTATTGGTATGCCAACATATTCATGCAGGTAATTGAAAAATATAGCATTCGGCAGCTCACAAATGATGGTGATATCTACAATGCCGTCTTTGCCCTTATCACCCTGTTTTCACGCAGCTTTGAAATGAGTCCCTTGGATCCGAAAAAAGCATTTTTGTTTGGTATGCCAGTGTCTATGCTGGAAGATGCTTTGCTATGGCAACCGGCGCTAGATGCACCTGCACATAGACGCCGCTTTGTGAAAGGGTTGGGCACGCCAAGTTGGTCTTGGGCTGGCTGGTTGGGCGGTGTAATATATAAAGATAGTGATAGTGAGTCCATTTATCTGGGTAATCCTGGGTCATACCAGTCCCAAAAGGGATCCTTGGTGGATGAATGGGTCATTGGCGATCCAGATGGACAAGCTAGGTGTTTTTCCACAGTGCGCCCCCTGCAAAGAACGACATACCTTGATGTCCCCGTAGAATACATTGGGCCTCCCAGTCTACCATGTGCACCGCTTGTTGAGGAGGGTGATAGTCTTGCGCCAGGAACGCTATTGTTCTACAGCACTGCTGCATTCTTGAGGGTCCGAAAGATCGGCGATCAAGTGGACTGGATTGCCAGGTCACAGGGGGGCAGAGTCTACGGCAGCAAGTTTCATTCAATATTTGAGATCCTATCAGATACGTTACCACCTGCAAAGATGGGTAAGATCGTGCTGCCAACCAACACTGATACGTCAGAGCCCCTCGAATTTGTAGTGCTCTCTCGTGCTACTGTGTTTCACCACTCTCTTTTTGATCAACAGGTGTTTGGGAAACGCTATGCGGGGTGCTTATTGAATGTTATGGCTATTAGGCGGGTAGGAAGGATAGGAAATGGAATGGATGTCTCGGAGAGATTTGGGGTTGGTATGATTGTGGAGGCGGCTTGGATTGCAACAGGGTTCAAGGAGCAGGTGGTATGTTTGCAGTAACAAAAGGGAGAGCGGGTTTCTTCACATAGCACCCACCAGCATAAAAATGTAACATCCTCTGGAGTGTTATAATTTGTTCTCGACAAGATGGACAATGACTTCTGAGTTTCTGTCCCTCTGAATTGCAATGCCCAATGAGTGATATCTCCTGTTTCCACTCAAGATGTCAGATGGACCTTCATATTGTTGCACCAATTAACACAATGAGGCATCTCCAGTGAGTGTGGTAGTGTGGCACAGATATGCACAAAGGCTATGTTCTTTGTACTACATAACATTATATATAGACCCGTTTGCACACCCTTCCACATGGCAGAATATGAATATGCGGTTCTCTTTTTATTACCAAATAGCTATACTTGGGAGCTCAAGTTGCAAGGGTTCTTAATTAAAGTAAAGCCCATAGTATCATTCCTTATAAACATTGATGGCTTCAAGGGTAGGTGGCAATGAGAGAGAGCGCTTCATTCCCCAAAGACATAAATGTGGGCAAGTCCTTAAAGTGGTCATACAAAGTGGGCCGTACATGGTGAGTAAGTTTATCCGTGGAGAAAACACAGGAACTTTTTATTTGCCACCTATGATAAAATTTTAAATTTTGTATTCATATTTTGAATCAGAGGTCCCTATTTTGCTAGGAGAGGTGCAAAACACAGTTAACGCGGCACAAAATAGGGGGCAATTTGTTTACAATTACCGTGCAGAACACAGAATTCACCCGCTGGAGGGCACGCTTCGTGTGACCAACTTAATGTCCATGCTCATCAGATTGCTGCCGGCTGCACTTCCCATGCCCATCAGTACTCTTACCGACTTCAGCTTCGTTACAGTCTGTCTTCTCCCTGCCGCAACTGCAGTACGTATTCCACTACTGTAGGTTGAAACAGCCATTCCATGTTGGCATCATTCAGATAGAAGTTAAGCGTACATTGCATTGTTGGAGTGTAAGCTTGTCCCGCATTATTTCTAGCTGACGGTGGCGTTATGGTGATGTGAGACCAAGTGGGAAGTTATCATTTGGAAAGAGGCTCTGGTGAAGTGAAGCTGAGTTGGGGGGTATTTTTGTGCAGTCACGGTGGTCGACTTGCTGCACCAGCTCGTTCGAGGTTATGTTGTACTTGGGTTGGTAGTGGCTATTGTAAGTCATATTGACCTTTCTTGTAGCTTTAGTGTGAGGTTATGTGGTTCTCGTGAATGCTTTTGGCATAATTTTGGTAGAGTGATGTTTGCATGAAGAGTTCCGATGGTTGAGAATTAAAACTTCAACACCGTTTGTGTTCATATGTAATGACTGGTACTAGAGTGTTCAGGTGCTTAGGCTAAGTCTAACTACATTGAGAGCAGAGTGATGAGACGTCCATGCCCCCATTTGTGATATGTTGAAGCGACCAAGAGCCACGTTAAACCTTGCAGAGGTTAGCCTGTCATATGGAGTTTTGGTTATGCTGATGAGTTAAGGATATTGAACAGTGCTTTTCACGAGTCACTTAAAAAATGCAATCGTTTGTGGTAGTAAAATGAACCCTTGCCTGTCTGAATCGCAGCTGAAATAGCTTGTCCCCCCCCCCCCCCCTTTGAATATGTATAGATTATGTGTGCAAAATAGCACAGTTTTCGGGTTTGAAGGAGCACTTAGTAAATTGTAGTTGGACTTCCTTTCTTTCTCGAAATTGTTCAGCATATCTAAGCCTCTGATTCTCATTCAATTGTAGAAATCCCAAATCTAATGTCATCATGTTCACGAAGCCTCTTTTACGATAGTTTAAAGAGGGCTTAAGTGCACTAGTTCCGGTTAGGAAGGATCAGGATTTAAGAAGGTGACCTCCTGTAAGTAACAGCAGCTTTTTTGTGGTGGGAAAATGGCTCTGGTTGTGAGAGTGCAATCGATTTTTGGTGAGTTTCGTATAGCACAATGTAGTTTCCTTTGCGCATGCAGCACAGTTGGGCAGTGCTTAAATAGGTCTGACGTTCTTTGTTAACATTCGAAACTTTGAACTGTCTTGGTGAACTGTAGTTGCAATGTTGTTGTTGCGGTTGTTGCGAGAAGGTTATCGCCATGGCCAATCGCTCGAGAGCTCCAAGGATGATACGTTTCCGAGGGCGTATGTTCTGGGCTCAGTCGCAGCTCTTCAGCCACAGGGGTCTCTCCTCGATACCCCCAAAGTGCGGGCTGAGACTTTGGGAGGTTGGCTGGTCACAGAGAAGTGGAAGTCAAACCATCGTAGTTTGCTGGTATACCCAACAGCGATTGTCTCCTGAGGAACTCTCATCCTTGTTATCAATTCTGCTTACTTTTATTCTACCCTTAAAAATCTATCCTTGCAACTTCTTCTCTTGGTCCACAACAATGGCTTGCATTTAGGAAAGTATATGCTTTATGATGTTTCTCAAAGGCAAGCCCGCTATTCTGACGTATGATAGGAAAGCTAATTGGTGAATGTTTTCGTTGTGACTACACTCTTCTGTGTACTGAGTGTCGGTTTTGAAATACTGTACTGTACTTACTTGACTTTTGACCCTTAGCAACGTTTGTAGCAACGTTTGAATGTTGCAAAATGCTCCAAATTCTAGTGCAAAATTTAATTAGGTGGGCTCCTTATCTCTAATTGAAGTGTAGAAGAGTGAACAGTAGCATCATCAAGCTATTTGATCATACATAGGCTCTACACAGGAGGATGCAAGATGATTGGGGAAGTAACAAAATCTTTCGAAATAAAGTGCCTTGGCACACTAGATAGATTTCAGCGTGTAGTGAGGAAGGTGCAGTTCCTACTGTATCCAAAACAACCCTTTAGATATGTGCTTAGGAGGCCGGCAGCATAGGCCTCTCATACCTCTTGATTTTAGATATGGCACCCGCTGAGTTTTTAAGTGTAGTTCATTCGGTATATTTTCTTGCATTTCCGAATTCAGATAGCATAGCTTGGCTGGAAGAAAAATTTGTAAATCAGATCTTTTGATGCGTTGTGTCAAATGTGGTGAGATTCAGAACGGAGCGCGTATCACATTGCAATCCACATCCAAAGGTCCTTTAGTGTTAGGAGGAGGAGGTGGAGGAGGGCAAGTGCTTGTCAACTCCACAGGGCGTGCAGTTGTTTCTACGTGGGAAACATTTAAGGCAGTTCCTACACTCAGTTTATCTTTAGCCCGAACAAAGCCGACACCAAGGCTTCTTTTCTTGTCATCAGAGTGAAAATTGTCACAACGATTTTATAGAGAATCCACCCTCAAGAAGTATTCTATAAAAACCTAGTCACGTTACATGGATTTTACTAGGTACTGCTTGAAAATGTTGCTAATACAGCAGGTAAGGTGTAAAGTTGTTAGGATGTGAAGGATATCTCGGGAGGGTTTCATCTGGTTTGGAATCCTCTTTCAATGACGTGTTTGTTTTAGACCAAGCAGCCCATGACTCTTGTCACCCTGTTCAAGTGTTTATTCGAAAGTGGCACTAGCTCAAGGGTGCCGATAGTGTAAACTATAAAGCTCGGAATCAGGCTTCAGCCAATGACCTCTTCATTAATATAGAGTAACATCTTTGATGTACAGTCTGGTACAATAATCTTACAAATTACCTATTTGAGTCATTCAAAGAATTTTGTAGAATGTGGATTATAATTGGTAAATTTTGGTTAGTGTAATTATCATTGCATCTTTATACAATCCCAATCAAGCATACCAAATTTCAGTTTCTAAAAAACAAAATTCCATTTTGGTGAATTTTTTTGTTTAATTTCCATGGCTTTACATGATAATTTATTGAAAAACATTGGTGATGAATTTTTTTTTATTCAATTGTGGAGACATGTAAGTACCTTAGGAGGGAAGAACACAAAAAAATTCTCTAAGTAGGAAAACTAGAAAATGGTACAAAAATGTGCCAAAATAGGTATTTTGACATTATAATTTGTAAAAAGTAGGAAAAATAATTTACAAAGAAAAGAAAATTTAGCTATTTGTGAGAACTTGATGGTGATAAGATTTCACCAAAAGAGTGATCTTAAAACCATCTTCAATGTTCAGAAGTGTATGTATAAGGGAGCCCTATTTGCATGAATGTGGAGGACAAAAAATAATATATCTTTAAATGCCCTTTGGTAGGAATATGCCCACCCACTACAGAAATAGACCACAAAAATTTCAGCTCTAGATCATTAATTTTGGATACTTTCTAGTACTAAAAAACCCTAAACTCAAAATGTGATAACTTAGCAAAATTGATTTTTTAATTTTTGAAACATAGTGGGTTTGATAACTACCAAAACATCCACCATTGATAAAATTTCATGTTCATCAACTTCATGCTTCAAAAGTTATAGCAAAAAACAAGTTTGTCACACTATATGTGATGCCAAAATCAACCCCTAGTTCTTGAAATCACCCCAATACTTTTACAACATTAAAGCTTTAAAAGCATTTTATTGAACAAAATGGGTTATTATATCAATCTATCGATTTTGAATTTTTGATTTGATTTTTTGATATTTTAATGCAACTCGTAATCATCAGGTTCCTTGAGTAAATAGGATTCACTAGACTTCTATTGGTCACAACAAGAACGTGTACAAGAAAAATAGAAAATTGATTGGCTTTATTTTTTTGGTAATAAAGTAGATGCACCAAAAATTAACACTTTCATTGCCCTTACTAAGTATGTGGTATAAATGGTGATTTTTTAGATAAGAATGTTAGCCTATTCAAATAAAAAATATACCAAGTCATTTCATAATTTTTTGACATTTACACAATATTCTATGAATTTTCAAAGTTAAAAGTATAGGATACCTATTCATGCCTCTTAGACTTCCTTTAAATAGACACTGTGGAAGCACAAAATATTCAACTACCATTGTATTGTATGCCTCAAAGTACTCTTCAACTTCCATTTTGTGCTTTTGAAATCTTGTTGCATTTTGGGGTAAAGGTAGATCAATGGGTGGCTATTCAAGCCCAAAATGTAGATGGTGGAATTAGAAAAGGGTAAGTTTTGGAGCCTCCTACTTTAGAGCATTCACACTCTTATACATGAAAGTTTGCATGCTAAAGCAACCTTGAAGTGCTCAAGTAGAAAGCTATTTAGAGGGAGTCCAACACTACATCATCCTTGCCTATTATAATCCATTATAGATTTTCATTTTTTTAGAGTTTGATCCTCTCTCTTCTACCAGAGGAAGTTCAATGAATTTTGAGGTCCACCACTCTTTAATCAACATAGTTTGAGGGCCCTATTTATAAATAAAGAAAGATAAGTCAAACTAAGCTCTAAAATCTAAGCACACTCAGGAGTTTCAAGGATCTTGAAAAATGAGGGACTTGGACTTGTTTTTGAAGGATCCAAACAAAAAATTTTGATGGCATGTTTGGATGGGTCTTCAAAATAACTTTCGCCAAATAAGATTTATTGAAAACCATGTTAGTGCGCATGCTTACAGATACTCTTATCTATTGCCATCCATTTTGTTGGATCAATACCCAATGCTTGAGAGCATCTATACCCATGCATGCTAAATCTAATACACTAAAAGTTTACATCTATTTTTGAAGTATCCTCAAAATTCTAATTCTCCACTCTAGCTTACCAAATATGATTGATAAAATAATTTAGTGACCACTCATTCTAAGCCCTCAAGTTGGCACTTGGAACTCAAGGTTTTCTTTTTCTGGTTTTGTTAGTATTTTAGCATATTTATATGCAAAAATGCATAAAAAGAGTATTTGAGTGGTATTTGGTAGAAGTTCCTATCAATATAGTGAGGGGTCATCCTAGAAGTACAGAGTATATAAATTACCCCGATTTCATACTTTTAGTGCCTAGTTGGGAATTTAAGAGGTCAATTAAGTATTTTTGAGAGAATTAAGGGTCTGAGTGTTAACTAGTCCTAGTAGTTGTCCATGTTAAACTAAGTCTTGCAATTGCATGTGACAAGATGGCTAAGTCCATTTTAGGTCTAGAGAGTCTAGTATAGGTCACTATCCAATTCGTAAAGAATTTAGATTGGTAAATTCTTATTTGCAGGTAACTTATAGAAGAATGATCCAATCTACAAATAATGTGATGGGAGAGCGACTGGAGTATGAAGAAATGTGATTTTACTTTAAAAGCATGCCAAGAGCCAACATTGGAGTTGATTGTTATAAAATTCCCCGATACAAGAATAATTTCTCCCTCGGGTGGAAATTAAAAGGGACTTGTTAATTTTAGATTCCCTATTACTGGTGCAAAGTGAAATGTAATGTTTCACTTTGATTTTAGAAGTTTCCTAGAAGCTACCCAAAAAGTTTCGGATTTTTCTGAAAAAATTGCAATAACTCCATGGGAAGTCAACTGCCTTTAAACATAGTCGTAAATTCCTAGGAATTAACCATGTTGTAGTAAAATCACACTAAAAATTAGGATAGTGTTTTGTGTTTTCATAAAATGCCCCACAAATTTTGAAGACATTCTGACATTCCTAAGTACCAAAATCGGCAACGACATTGGATTTTTGAAGAATTTACAACTTAACGGCGGGTTGACCAACGTACTAGGAGCTGGCGGTGTCCAAATGACATGAATGAGGGGTCTTTTCTTACTCCCACGAACCTTCTAACTAACCCTATCTAAATAGTTTTCTCAAAAGAAACAAATTCCAAAAGTTAGAGTTTTCACTTTTCTTTGGAGTTTTTGTAAGTTGATTTTACACTTACAAACAGCTAGGAAGAAGGGGGTAGAAGGTTCTCTAGGCTAATTTGGGTCTTCTCAGCACAATGGCGCAATCATTTTTTAATTTGGAGTTGTTCCCCAGAAGATAGGAAGGGTCCAGCAGTAAGTTTGACTTTTTTAGAGTAATTAGTAGTAATTCAAAGTTAATTTCGTAAATATCTTTTGGAAAATTGAAGATTGGATTTGGATAAGATCTCTTTTCTTGCATAATAAGAAATATTTTGTTTAAAGAAAGACAATTTAGAAATACTTTGGGTTAATTAGCAAAATATCTAGGTTAATTAGGATTATTTTCAAAATATCTTTGAGAAAAGATCTTGGATTTGATTTAGCCAAGATTTACTAGCTAAATGGAGAGGGTTCTAGAGAATTCTTCCATTAAACAAAGATTATTTTGGAAGTATGTTAGGGTAGTTTAGGAAGTATTTTGAGATTGAAAGTAAGTGTTTTTCCACCGACAACTTACTAAGGAGGGGCCTGGGACAAGTATAAAAGGCCCTTCCCTCGAGGTTGTCAGTACCTTCATTCTCATAACTAAACTTTGCTTTTGTTTCTCCTGCGTTACTAGCGTGGTTGGAGTACTAATCCAAATTGAGATCTGACCTGATTTTCATTCTATTTCTTGATTTGTACACTTTGAAGGACAAGAGGGTTCTTTCAAAGTGATTTCTATTTGATTTTTTTGAGTTCTCGAGGCTAAGTCTCCATTTTCTTTGATTTATAAGAGTTTTAGAAGGATAGACCTCCAAACTCTAATTTCGTTTAAGATTGCTTGAATACTAATAATTTGTGCTTATTACAACAGAATTTGGTGTTAATAGACTTAAGGCGGCGAAGCTTGACTTTGCCAAAAGTTTATTAAACCAATCTTTGTCCAAAATTTGTTGTATAACAGAAATTGGGACTTTAATTGCTAAAGTTCAGTTTAAACGTTGTCATGCGTACCTCCTTTAGTGATTAAATCTTAGATACGTGAAAATTTTGAGAAATTAGTCTTTAATGTTTGGTTTAAACACTATCATGTGTACCTCCTTTAAAGATTAAACTTTCAAAATATTAATCTTTGACCATTGACACCATGTATACCTGAGGTTGCCCCCACACGATGAAGCTTTGACTTTAAAATATTCAAAATTGACATTTTTTAAGATGATTCAAAGTATTTCAGTACTTGAAACCATTAGAGAAAACCTCTCTCATTGTATGTTGAAAATTTCCCTTGCATATGGAAGTAATTTGGGTCATTTGAATTGTGAGAGAATTAGAGAAAATTAGTCAAAATTCGTTAGTTTGATTTCTTGAGAAAACCCATAGTAGTAGTTAGAAAAAAATCCAAAATTTTAGATTAGTTTTTCCCTTAGTTAGATTTATTATGCCGAAAAGATATTTTTAATTAGCTTAGAATACTTTGATTTACTTAGTTTAAATTATTCCAAAACTTCTTTAAACATTAGATTAGTCAAAAATCCATTAGTTTATTAGATTAGTGAGAATTAGCATAGTTGGTGGAATTTCCACAAATTAAGGATAAAAAGGGTTGTGACCTAGTAACTAGTATGAAACACCAGAGCCAGGGATCCTAACCGGTTAACTAGCTCAATTCAATTTATAACCCAACCAAACGACATTACCAGCAAAAGATCAATGTCAAGAGAAGGCTGAGACTACCAACTAGACGGAAAACGAGAAGCAGGACGAAAACCAAGGAGTAGGACGAGAAACAAGAAGCAAGACGGAAACGGACAAGGAGTCGACCAACTGAGCCTCGCCACGTGGCGGGGTCAACATTGCGAGATAGGAAGCCGGAGTTGTGAGACAGGAGCCAAAGCTGCGAAACAGGGAGCCAAGGGGTGGTGAACTGATTACAGTACGTGGAACTAATCGGTACAACTTGAACCTTCTTAAAAATCAAACTTATCATTAGCCAGGCAGTGGAAGCCACGCTTGACCAAATTTTTGGTTTTTCGTATTATTTACAAACTCTCATGTCCACTATACTGATATAGCAAACTCTCCAAACAAAAATGAATACAACAATACAACAAATGAGAGAGATGAAGTAAGAGAGTTTGAAAGTAGGAAGAAAGAAGGGGACAAAGAATCTTGCAATTAACCCCTAAAGGACCGGCCTTGTGTTTTTGGCAACATAACTTTTTTGAGCAAGTACGTGTGAGCGGAGATTTGACTTGTTTAGGCTGAATTTTTTTGACAAGGTGTGGACGAGGAATATCTTCCATGAGTGCTAAATTTCATTTCATTTGAGTGTACAAGTGAAAAGTTACGATGCAAAATGTCGTTTGTTTCTCAACTTGGGCAGCCTGGGCAGATCTGAAAAAATCACTTTTTTTCAAAAATAAAAATTTGAAATTGGTTTTCTAGGTTTATATATACGTAGAAAGCTTTGAATCAATCCATTTTGATCAATGAGATGAAAATTATGAAGAATTTTAGTTTGCGGGTAGTTATGGGATGTCTATTCTAAAATAAACTTTGAAGTCCTTTATTTAACTCAATTTTTAATATTTTTTGAAAAAAATAATATCATAGGATGTAGATTTGTTATTAAAACATTACAACCATTGGGATTGGCATTTTTCAATTCCATAATTAAATTCTTGACAATTTAGTATTTTGAACCATTCTCTACTTCTTTCTACTTACTATTTTTTCCCTATATGTTGTACAATTTCAAATGATCTAAAATTTTTCAAGCATGTAGCCAACTTGACTTGAAGAATGAATCCAAAGATGCACCACCATTTTGGACATTTTTTCATACAAATGTGACCTTCTGAAGTGGTGCTACCCGGTTTTTTGCAGGGCCCAAAAAATGATTTTTGTCACTTCAAATGTTAATATCTTGCAATCCACATGGTGGAAATTTCTGAAATTTTTTCTAGATCTTTTCAAAATAGATCCTACAGGTAAATGTCTTCAAAAATATTTTTTTCCTTAAATTTGGTACTTGTACTAGAAATGGTAGTTTTGGAATGTTTTTGGTGAAAACACAGTCAAGGGACTTTAGGGGTTAATAAGGTACAAAAGTTTAGATTTGATTTGATATTTTAACTATTCATTAATTTGTTGGTTAGTCCTTAATTAGGATTCTTATAGGAATTAGAAGGCTAGGTTTGGTTAGATTTTGTTTTATTAGACTTAATAAGACAAATAGATAAAGACAAGACGCCAACTAATATCTCTTGGATGATTAGGAAATTACAAAATAATTAGGATTTATTAGATTTGATTTGATTTAGCGGATTTAAAAGGTTTTGAGGTATTAAAATAATTTCTAATTAATTAGGAATTGTTTTAAATACAACCAAAATTAATAAAATCCCATAACCATTAGTAGGAAAAGAAAAATTGAAATTGAAATACAACATTAAACGAGGATAAATTTCAAATGGGACAATACAATTGACCCCTTTATGGGAAAGGTACGTTAAAATTCTTCATAATTTGTTTTTTTTTATTTCAATTTGATTAAAATTTCACTTGATAGGATAAACCATTGAAAACTTTAGGAAATTTAGAAAAGAAAATTAACATTTAAAAATTACAATTACAATTATAATTGTTCGTTTAGACTAAGAGTAATTAATGAATGAAATTTAATTCGTTAGACTTTTAAAACAAATTTCATTCATTAATAACTTTTTTATTAGGAATTTATTTTTTTCGTGTCTTACCTTGTTGGGAAGGTAATTTCTGAGTTTTCATTTTCAAAAAACATAAAACCCTAAAAATACATAATTTTAGAATAGAAAGTTTGATTTACGTTAGAATAGAAGATAATTAAAAAGAATTTCTAAAGAATCTTTAAGGAATCATTTAAATTAGGAATCAATGAGGAAATCATTTACAGATTCTATAACCTATTTTCATTTTAAAAATACTTTAATTTTAAGTGAGAAAAGGTTGGATGAAGTTTGATCTTAATTTGGATGAAGTTCTTTGATTAATTGGTCAAAATTAGGTTTAGCTTGAGAATTAGATAATTAACATAAATAATAACTCACCCCTAAAATTTAGAATTATTTAGATTAATTTTACAATTTTTAATTTGTAGATGAAGGTTGTGATGTAGTTTAGGGATCAATATTTCATCCATTCATTTCTTTTACTACGAAAGTCAAAATTTAACTTGCTTTATCATTCTAGAAAGGAAATATTACATTCTACAAGTTAGATTAGATTGATTTTAGTTTGAATTTATCTTTTGATTAGTTATTTGATTAAGTTAACCATAGTTTTAAAATTAGGATTTACATGATTTAAGTTCAATTTGGATATTTAAAAACAAAGTGTCCAATGCTTGGAAGGTGCGAATTGAGCTTAGATCAAAAACACCCTAAGGAAATTGATTTAACAAGTCGTTAGAACCCATGTGCACGTTTTAACTCAAAGGGTGGAGTTCAAAAACACTCACACTCATTAAGAGTAGAATAAATGATAAAGTAACTAAACTTAGGATGAAGAATGATTTCAAACTCATTGCTTGACTTGCTAGGATTGAGTATCAAGAGAATATTGTAAATCACATAAAGCAGTTATCATCCACATTTGAAGAATATCAAACCCTTAGCAAGCAAAGGTGTGGATGCTCTAAGCTATAAGTATTGATGTTTTGCAATTCCAAATACTAAAGCAACAAACCACATAGCACATCTAGAATGAAGAATTGTAAAGTTTGAAAAAATGGGCATAGCTAGGCCCATCCTTTCAAGGTTAACCCTAGAAGAATGTGGCCCCCCCATAACCAAGGTAGTCACTAAAATACTTTGATTATTGGACCAATACGTGCATTATTTTCTTTTATAGTTAACAATGAAGTCATCCATCAGAACTTTTAGGTCTGCAAAGTCCTTATACAATTAATCCCCAAAGAATGGGCTAACCTTATGACTATGGATTCAAGCTTTACAATATTTTTCTTTGTTTGATGCCATTTTGAAACTATATATAAATGAAATATTTTTAATATTTAATTTTCAAAGATGAAATCATATGTCTATTGAAAGTTATAAAAAATTGAAGTTTTTTTTGGAAAAACATGAAGATGTATAATATAATGTAAAACATCATGATATAAACCAAAGTTACTATGTCATTTTAAAATTAGAAAATCAACAAACCATTGTTATAGGCCCAAAGTTCAACTTGCAATAAAACATCAAATTTTAATATTTTTTCAGATTTTTCAATTGGGATAGAAATGAAACTTGTTAAAATTTATTTAATTAGTTGGACTCAAATTCAAAAATTATCATTTTCATAGCTAAATTTCACATCAAGAGTAAAGAGCAAGAATTTACCAAAATACACTATTCAACTAACAAGAGTGATCTATGGATTAAACATCTTCTTTAGAAAGTTAATAATACAATATTAAAGAATATCCAATACTATTCACTAAAAATGTATTTAACCCCTAAAGGACCAAATGGTGTTTTTTGGCAACATAGCAATTTGGGGCAACTCACTATGAATGGAATTTTTTTTTTTCTTTGAAATTTTCACACAAGATGTGCCTGAGGAGTAGCTTTAAGGCCCAACAATTTTCATAACTTTTGAATACATGGTTAAAAAGTTATTGTATGATATGTAGTTTTCATTGCTCGGTAGGCAATTCGGGCAGCAAAAAAGACTTCTTTAAAAATCATTTTTTTTTAAATAAAAATTTGAAATTGATTTTTAAGGGTTATATATACATGAAAAGCTTTGAATCATTTCATTTTGATTTATGAGATGAAAGTTATGAAGAGTTTTAGTTGTGGGTAGTAATAGAATCTCTACTCTAAAATAAACTTTGAAGACCTTCATTTAACTCAATTTTCAATGTTTTTGAAAAAAAAAATTTTGAGGTGCAGATTTTTTATTAAAACATTATAACCATTGGGATTGAAAATTTTCAATTTCATAAATAAAATATTAACAATTTAGTATTTTGAATCCTTCTCTATTTTTGTCTAATTACTAATTTTTTTCCTATATGTTGTACAATTCCAAATGATATAAAAAATTTCAAGAATATAGCCAACATGACTTGAAAAATGAATCCAAAGAGTCAAAACCATTTCAAACATTTTTTCACAATGATCTGACCTTCTTCTGAAGTACAGATGCCCGGGTTTTAGCAGGGCCAAAAAAAGGCTTTTTGTCACTTCAAATGCTAATATCTTGCAATCCAAACGGTGGAAATTTCGGAAATTTTTTCTACGTCTTCCTAAACCAACTTACTACAAGATCCTATGGTTACATTTGTCCAAAAATGTATTTATTCTAAAATTTGGTACTTGTACTAGAAATAGTAGTTTTGGAGTGTTTTTGGTAAAAACACAATCAAATACATTTAGGGGTTAAGCAACTCCTTCCAAATAATTGGATGAAATTTTTTTTTTTCCATCCTACAATCCTATTAGAAGTTATTCAAAGGGTATTGCAACATCCTTTAGGGTTAATATTGTTATAATGCATATATTTGATGATTTCTATTGATCCTCCCCTCAACCACTTAGGATATAACCACATCTAGCTTAATTTGCAATGTTCATCTCTTCTCTTACTCTACAATCATTTTTTGTGTTCTATGAGACTTTTTCACCAGGGCAAAGAAATCCTAAGAGTTGAGCCAGTGGGGAGTGTATGGACACCTACTCCTAGTTTGCCTTCCAATGGATTTTTTACCAATTTTTTTAATTAAACTACTCTACGTGAAATAAGGTAAAACAACTCATTGTCGTAAGAATTAGGTGTTGTACTCATGCCATTGCTGAATTTTTTTCATTTCCCCCCCACATAAAGACATGTGTAAGAAACAATGAGAGCATTTGAAATTATATTTTTTTAACAAAGTATGAATTTGTTATAAATTTTTGAAGTGTTCAACCCATCATGGCCCAAAAAAGTCTGTAGACTACCCTAGAACCAACAAAATTTGTATCCATCATGTTCATCTTACACACCTAAAGTAGTTATAATAATTTCTAATGTAAAAAGCCTAAAAAACTCACTTCCTACAATGAAATTACACAAAAAATTTAGAAGTTCCTCATGCGGTCACTAATCACTCCAATACTATCAGGTAAGACATTGGTTGAATGGTTGTGGTCCAAATCTCATTTAGTAATAAATCTATGATGGCTCTGAAAAACCCATAATGAGGTCATTCCATAGGTCTCCACTATGGGTCATTTGACGACAATGGGTTGTTTTACCTTAGAGGCAACACCCCTACATCACCCAAATATGCACCCTAAAATCTCCAACTGACCCTAGCACCTACTATAGAAGGTTAGGAACCTCCAAGGCCTAACTTTGCCTAAAATTGGCCATTGGGGCACCAAATGGGTCAAATTGGTGTCGTGAAATTAAATTTCAAAACACCACAACCACCCAAAATCCTAACTCACTTCCAAAATTGATGCCATGAACCTCCATAATTCCATATATTCAATCCCTAACACATTCACACATTCCTTTTGAGTCAATTAATTTTTTTCTTCCATTTCATCATTCACATTTCAACCCAAATTTTATCCCCAATTGAGTAGCACTTTTGCACTTTCGCACTTGTCCTAAAACCCTAGAAAATCCAACTCAAACTTCATGTACCCTTTCTAGACATTCATATTCCATGAGAGAATTCTATGCATGGCCATTGAACCACTCATTCTAGATTTATAAGAAAAAATCATATTGTGATTAGCATTACATTTAGATTTAGTAGGAATCACAAGAAAAATGAAATACCTAATCAACTTGTTGTCAAATGGGCAACAGACCTTGTCACAATAAATTTGTGGCCCCAACTTCATCCTTGCTTCAAATTAGGTGAGACCACTATAAGAAAGTAGTGTCTGAATTGGCTAACAATGTCCGAATTGACAAAAAAATGTTCGAAATGACAAAAAAATTGACAAAAACTGTTCGAATCAGCCTCTTTGAATTAACTCAAAATGTCTGAATTGACATTGCTCCCTTGTAGTGGCCTTATCCCGTTGGAAAGATCATTTTCCCATCTTTCTCCTCACAAAAATACAAGTCAATTCACCTTGCCAAACTCCCATAGTCACTCACTAAAATTGTCAATCTTCTATGGCAGAGGCAACTAACCTCCTCATATTAAATTGGCCTCCCCGTCCTCATTCTTGCCTAGAATTTACTAAGACTTTTCTTGTTGGAAAGATGATTTTTTCTTCTCCATCCTCCAAAAAATTCAGCCCATTCTGCATTTTCCATATTCTGCAATCCATCGCCGAAGTTGGTAGTCCCCTCCAAATTCAACAAAACCCTAATTCTCTCCACTCCATTTCCCATTTGACCTCAATTCCATCATTCCTTCACCATTTTTTCCCCACAAAATAGTGACCTACTCGAAAATTTTTCCTATCTTGATTCCCTCATCTTAGTTTCTAGCTTCTCATACTTTAAAAACGCCCATAATCACAAAGTTGCTCTCAAAACACACATGCACAAAAAGTTGAGAGAGAAGGCTTTAAACCCTAATTTTTCCTATAACCAAACTTTCTAATAGATGAATTTTCAAAACTACTTTCATCCCCCCTTAATTTATTGCTAGTTCACTAAATTAATGTAAAACGTGACAAATTAGTGCAAATCGAGCTAAATTATTGTAATTGCACTAATTTCGTATAAACTGCGCTAATTTGATGCAATACCCCCTAAAGTTCAATTTTTTGCCTTATTTAGTGTTTGTACCACTATTTTAGTGTTCTAGTAGTAGTTTTAAGTTCACTAACTTCTTTGGTGTTTTTCACATTTATTATTTTTTGTGATTTTGAGTTTCATTTCCTACTTCTAGTCTTTTGTTTTGATTTTGATTTTGCATTTTTGGTTTTGATTTTTTCATCATTTTAATGTTAGCCTAATTTGGTCACTCTATTAAATCTTGCTTAACACCTTTTTAGTTTTAAATCCCTATTTTTTGCATAGAATTTCCTCTAGTTTTCTCCTAATTGCATTTTCTAGCATCTTGTCCTAACTTCTCAAAGTTTTCATTGCTATCTAGTGGAAAATTCCCTAATTGATGGTTGTGGCTTAATCTAGAGTACTAACACTTCTAGACTTTTAAATGCACTCCTAATGTTTAAATTCTTGGATTTTAAAAATAGTGAACCAATATGGTGGTTCACATGTTCCCACTCACATTTTAAAGTAACTATTGATCCTAGTTGGAATTTGAGGTGGTTGGGTGTAAGATTGGGAGTATTTTTCACTTTCAAGAGATATAATGAAGAAGATGCTATGTTTTTTGTAGCACTTGAACCTCTAGAAAATGAAGATTTGAATTGATTTCTTGGGGTATTACATATTGTTATGTATTTGTAAATGTTACGTAAAACTGTCATAAGATGAGATTGCTCCATGATTGCAAAGGCTCAAGGGTTTTGTTGTGGGTCTCATGAACATCCTCCAAGTAGAATATTGATCTATTCATGCGTTCACTAATATAGCTCGTATCCTACTACCCCACCTTACAAGTGGGATCCAAAATATATTACGGAGTATATATTAACGAAATAAAATAACAATCAAACTTGAGACCAGAGTTACCAGACCCTGAAGAGGGAATTTGAGAACCCCTCCCCCCAACGTGAACAACTTCTAGATACAAAAATATCTCAGATAATCAAAGGAAGAAGCTTGGATGAATGTGCGGTGTAAAAGAGTCAGACCTACTTACTTACTCATTATCAAATTTCGGGTCTTTGCTGAAACTCCTCCAAAAGTCCAAGTGTCGGACCAAGTTTTTGTTTTTGTTTTGGTGGAGCCAAAATTCGCACACTCTAACAAGTTTGAGTCAATCATTCTCCATCCCTCCAGAATTGCGCCTGTGGTGTGAAGCCGACTTGTGGCAATTACTGTTCCGAAAAACAAACAAACTGCATACCGGCTAGCTTCACACAAACAGACCAACCGATCGACGATCGGTCAACTCAAATTCTCGAAACAGTGTGGTCACTCCGCAAGCGAGAGATCATTTGGATCAATAACTTATGGTTTCTTTTTGGCGCAGTTGATTTCCACGGCGAGTCAGAGGCCTGGTCAATCAATTCAGTTGTTGGAAACTCACACGCGGCTTTAGCAAATGAATTGGACGTCATAAGCTTATGACAGACTCACAGCTTGAAACTGAACAGGGCTTTTTTTTCTTTTCAATTTTTATGAAGTGCCAAATTGGAGATATCAAATTTTATAGTGGTGCTCCAAATTTTCAACATTCATCCACCTATTGGATACAAAATATCACATTAGCACACATCACATGTCCATAAGTATGTTTTCATCCACAATCTGGTGATTTCATCCAAGATTATTTTTTTTAAATTTGAAGTTCTTGGACAAAAAACATCACGATTTGTTGACATTTTTTGGCCCAAATCAATTTTTTTCTGCACCAGAAAGAAAGGTAAAAAAGCTCTGCCTTGAAATGGTCACGATGTGGACCTCACCGACTGCCTTTACGTAGCTACGGTGAAGCGGTGCATTCGTCTTGTAACTGATCATCCACCCAGTGTTTTTTTTTATCATTTTCTTCAGGTGGCCTGACTCCACTGAGAATTTGGTTGAGGCTTCTACATTCTAATGAAAAGTTCATTCAATTATACAGTCATACCCCCACTTGACATTGGTCATTTTCAAATGATTCCAAGAGGTAATGAAACAAGAGGATATTAAATAAATGTGAGTCTTTGTTTTTCTCAAAGACATTCAAAATTAGTTCTCTCTTCTCTTATAAATTAGTTTTGTTTGGAAAACCTAGAATGACGAAAAGAATAAAGAATTATTCTATAGTATGAGGCTTTGTCCTTAGAGCACTTGCTTGCTTTTCAAGTAAAATCCTCACTTGTTGAGACAAGCTTCCTCACGTGTATATAGTTTTTGTTAATGCAAAACTTCTTGTTGTTGGTCCAAAGCCTATAAAGAACTTTATTCAACATGAACCACAAATTAAAACTCTCCCTTACCAAATTTGAATAACTCTACTAAATTGATTTGTCCTATTAGTGAGGGAGGAAAATCACCATCACTTCAAAAGTAAGTGCAACCACAAAATTTATATTTTGTGAAAATTGGTACAAGAATATAATATTTTAATCTACAATATTTCAAAATAGTGTGACTTTGGTAACTTAGTGTTCTACACACTACTAAAATAAATCAAAATACCAAAATTGTTGGCTCTTGATAGAAGGGAGCAATGTATTTTTTTAGGCAATTTAATGCCCAATTGCCTCAAAAAAAAATGGACAACTTCAAGCCTAAGTATAGAATTAAAAGAGGGTAATTGTGTTTAAAAATGTTAGACTATAATCATGGCCCTACACACCATTGCCACAATGATTCCAAAACCTCATTTCATCCATCATGCAAAGCCAACACATATAAAAATTACATACAAAAATAACATACTCCAAGTTGGGCTCCTTCAATTCAAAGCCCCAAAGTAAAGGAGATGGATACTGAGAACCTTCTTGAAAGAAAGACCACATAACCATTGGTTTGAAAATAAAAAAATAAAACATTGGAAGGGAGGATCATGGTTTTTCCTTGAGCGAATTTTTGCTAAAAAGTGATGAAATTTTTTTATAGGGAATATTTAGCAAAATATTATTGCTTTTTAGTGGATGAAATCACTAATTAATCACCAAATCTTGAGATGGTATCATTCTACTTTGGATGAATGTACATCATTTTGGATGAATAAATGAAATTTCATCCATATATTGCAAGTTTCAACCATTCCATGGATGTAAATAGCTTCATCCTTCCACTGATTATCGCTTTCTGAACTGCCTAAACAAATGAAAAAAACAAAACCCTGGGGAGGATGCTTCCCATTGACCCCATGGAAGAGCGAGCCTCAGTTGAGTAGCTGCTTGCAGCCTTTGACCCCCAAAACGAGTCTTGGAACCATCCCATCGTACAACTTTAAGAAGTCGGTAATAATATACAATCGGTCCTCGCGGCAAACGGCCAAAACCACGCAAACAGTCAAAGCATCACGACCTGGCTCCACTACTATAAATAGTCCATCCTTGCGCCTCACCTTCATCAGTACCTTCAATTCAAGCATTTGCCTGAAGGCACAAATCTTGCTTCACACTTGTATTGCAAACATTTTGATTCCAAGGCAAGCCTTTTGGTGCAGACACCTGCAACATTCTTCGCTATCATCTTTCATTTGAGCTCTTATCAGGAACACTAGCTAGCTAGTAGCTTAGCTTGTTCGGTGCACTTACCGACGAGAGGGAAGCAATTCAAACTTGGTTTAGTTTCGGGTGTTGCCCGGTGGTGTTGATCGATTGTCGTTGCAACAAGTGAGACGAGATGGGGTTGGAGTGGAAAACTTCCAAGGGTGTGGAATCGGAAGTAAGGCCGAGGGGTGGCGATGTGACTTCTGAAGCTTCGAAAGGAGCCATGATCGACGTCAAGTCCATGGCGGACTACAGGAAGGAGTTTTAGAGTCAGCGACTGCAGAACAGGCACGCTACGGGTAAGTTCTCACTACCTTTCGTACGTTTGATCGATCACAGTCAATGTCGTCGGTGCTTTCAGAGCCATTCTTGATATTAATGAGCAATTTCTTGGTGAATGAGCAAGCTATGACAATGCCGTCTATGGATCTCATATTCGTCAAAATGGCCTGGATTTTCTCTTGAAATTGGCAGTTTCAAACCTCGAATCTATAGTGGTCCTAGGTTTTGAAGCTTGAAAGTCACAATTTCAGCGTTTTGGATCAATCCGTACAATGAAGATGACCATTTATGGTTTGTACCCGAGCATTTTCATTTTCTAGGTTCAGAAGGTAGTTCCGATTCCTTCAGAGTGTTTGAGCTTGATGCACGTATTGAACTATGCAGATAAGTGACCAGATCACTGGTGATGTACGCATTGATCCGAAGTCTGACATTAATTGCCTCGAATTGCAGAGACCGAGATTTTACATCGTGTGAAGGAGTACATCAAGAGGAGGATCGACGGCATCGTGGACGACGCCTGCAAGAAGCGCATCATGGACCTCACCACGGTGATGCTCTCCGTGGTGAGCAGCTCTGTGATCCCGTTCAGCGGGGTGGCCGTGGTGGTGGCCGCCACCGTGATGCAGTGCCTCAACTTTGCCGTCACCCTGGGTCTCATCCCGCTGCTGAACGTGCGCTCTTTCAACGACTTGAAGTCCATGAGCAGCCAAATCGGGAACACCATCCAGCGGGCGTCCAAGAGCAGCTTGATGGCAGGGGTCGAGACGGCCGTTCTGTCGCTTCTGAAGAAGTTGGGCTTGGACAATTGGTTGTGGTATGAAATTCTCAAGGACATTTTGGTGGCCATGATTGGCGACAGCCCCATGGACGCAGGCTGGATCATGACTCCACTTATGGCTGTGCCCAAGTACATGCTGCACCGGCACCTCATCAAGAAGATGTACCGGAAACTGGGCGACAAGGCGCAAGTCGTTCACCACACTTGGACGGAGCAGAACTGCGTACAGATCGAGGCGCAAACCACGGTCTTTGCGCATGTGCAGGTGGACGGGTATGGAAACGCGCAGGGTACGTATCTCCAGGAGCAAGAAGTGGCCACGACCGAAGCAGGGGCACAAGTATCACAGACAAATGCACACTTCCAGCAACAAGACGGAGGCTTGGGACAAGCACAAGTATCGCAGACAAACGAATGCTTACTTTCAGCAACAAGGCGAAGGCACTGGAGACCTAGAAGTATCACAGACAAATACATACATTAAGCAAAAAAGCGGAGGAGCTGGAGAAGCACAAGTATCGTATACCAATACATTCTTTCAGCCACAAATCGGAGCGCGTCGCCAGCGCAATTGTCGCAACCAAGTGCATACCTTCAGCAGCAAGCCCCACCGCGCGCAGAAGCCATGGCTCGTGTATCAGTCCTCGAGTCAATCTCCTTACACGTATACGAAGCCCGCACCAAGCATGGTGCCCAACTATCCTCATTGGCAGATCGTGCAACCAACTTCCAATTCCAATCCGCCTGCAAGGAAAAAACCAACTCTGATTATGGGATACTCACCACCAAAGAATTCGTTTTTCTTTCAGCCTCAAGTTCAACCGCAATGAATCCAAATCATGGGGCAGAATGCGCCGGCAAATTCGTCCTAGTTTCAACCGCAAGTCCAAGAAGGCGGGGGGTTTCAGGCTACCCCAGCTGCGCAAACTTATACTCCGCCACCAAATCCCTCGTACTCTAGCAGCCGCATGGTTCACAGCAGACCCGGCCGATGTATTCTCAAGGAAATCCGAATGTTCAAATGGGGGATTACAACAAGCCCCAAAGCTGCACCGGCTTCATGGACTCCGGGACAGGCGGCTCAATCTCAGTTAGGAAATCAAATTTTTAATTGATACTCTTTGACTATCAATTTGTAATTCTACTTAAAATATAAGAGTTTTTTTCTGAAATATTCACAACTGATTTGGAAACATGAATTTGCAACCATGGAGTGCTGATTTTCTAATTTTAGAATGACATGGTAAATAAATCTACCATGATTTTCTATGGAGCCAAGTATTCAGATTTTTTGAGCATATATTGCATTTGATATGAATTGTTTCACTTTTTATTCAGAAATGAAAAATATTTTAAAATCTTCACAAAATAATGTAACATTTTTATGACTACTAGAAGATGTATGATTACATCTCTAAAATTTAAATAAGAAAAATCACATTCATGCATAGTTGCAGAATGAAGTTTGAAATAAATAGTTATCGGCTTGTCCTTTCATTGTGTAAGTTGTGAGTCTATGGACTGCATGTGACATGGAAGTCTTGCAATTGTGAAATCATTATGCTGGACTTTAGAAGTGTATGTTGACCAATAGCCAATGTTGAATCTTATACTTGTCAATATCCCCCCCCCCTAGTCTAGCCCCCCTAGTTGCAAAGTGAATTCAACATCCCACTTGTTTATAAGTTTAATTTGTTGCTTCAAAACTTTTTGACTCTCTCATGTTTTAGAAAAAGATTCCAATCCAAATTTTTCTTGAATGAAATTAATTGAACACAAAGGTTTCCATTGGTTCTTTAAAAACTTCTCAACTCCTTTAATTGAAAAGACACTAAATTTTCTATGGATCTAGACCCATGACTACAAAGTCAACTTTACATTCCAATGGTTTTTGTAAGTCCAATTGGTTGCCTCAAAAAACTTTCAACTCTCTTATTTTTCAATTTTTCTTGATTTTGTTTCATAAATTAATTCAGATGCAAAAGTTTCCATTGGTTCCTCCTAAAGAATTTCAACTTCCTCAATTTGAAAAGACATTGAATTCTACCTGGGCTTCAATTTTAGTTGTGTGACTTTGAAATTTAGTTATTTTCATCTTCATTTGGCTTCATTCTACCATTTTGTTCTAGCTCTATTCCATCACTTTCATCATGGATTCATTCCACTATTTTAGTCCTAGCTTCATTCTATCATTGTGGTTGTGGCTTAAATTTTAGTCATAGCTTCGAATGCACCTCTATAGTCATAAAATAGACAAAACTTCAAAATGCCACTTCAAAAATTTGCTAAACCAATTCTCACCTAGAGGTCATCATTGGAATAACAAATCATCAAATCAAAATTTTATAAATTTACAGATGTACAATTTAAGATTTTATAAATTTTAATATGGGGACTCTAGTATCCTCCGTGCTATCAATGATGCATGAATGAAGGTTTTTGGACTCCATTTTTTGACTTTGGCAATGGGAATTTTCACACATATATTGGAGCTTGGAAAGCATTGAATTCCTATTGGAAATCAATTTTTATTGATACTCCTTGGATATCCATTTGTAATTCTACTTAAAATTTAAGAATTTTTTTGAAAGATTGATTAGAGATTTGGAATATTAAATTTGCAACCACAAAGTGTTGTTTATCTAATTTGAGAATGACATGATAAAAAAATTTGAACTATGATCCATACTTTAATATAAGTTTATGGAGAAATTTTCAAATTTTATGAGCATATATTGCATTTGATATGAATTGTTTCATTCTTTATTTAAAAATTCAAAGTACTTTCAAATTTACTCAAAAAAATGTGAAATTTTTACAACTAATAGTAGGCATGCTAATCACATGCAAAGTGATGTTTGAAAGGTAGTTATAATTCTAAGGTTAAAAGTTTGTACTGGCATAGATGTCTTGGCAATTGTGAATTTATTATGCTAGACTTTGGAGGTGTATGTTAACCAATAGTGGGTGTTGAAATCTATGTTTGTCAATTCTCATCCCATAGGTGCAAAGTGGACCCTACATATTGATCATTTTTTTAAATCTCATGAATTGCCTATAAAAACTTTCAATTTTCTCATTTAAAAAAATATCTGATCCAAATTTTTATGGCCTTGGTTTCAAAAATTAATTGAACCACGAAGGTTCCTATTGGTTCTCTCAAAAAAAATTATTTATTTCAATTGAAAGACATTGAATTCTTTGGATCTCTCTCCCATAGTTGCAAAGTAGACTGTACATTTCACTTGTTTTTGTAAGTCCCATTGGTTGCCTCAAAAATATTTCAACTCAATCATTTTTTTTTTAATTCCAAATATTCTTGTCCTTTGCTTTGGCATTCTAGTTTAAATTCAACCTCAAAGGTTCTTGTTAAATCCATCAAAAGCCTTTTTAACTCTTTCAAGTGAAAAAAAAAATCTCTTGTGAGCTTTAATTTTAGTCATGTGACTTTGAAGCTCTATTACTTTTGCTCTATTTTTAAAATTGTATTATTTTCATCTTAACTTCATTCCACCATTTTTTCAGTTATGGAATCAAATAGATCCCATGGTCAAAAAGTGGATTATATATTCGTCAATACAAAACCTCCAATGATTACTCCAAAAATTTACAAAAATGAATTTCAATCTAAAAGTCGTCACTAGAATTTTATAACAATTTGAACTTCAAGCCTATAACCATAGAGTGATGATTTCTCATTTTAAAGTGACAAGGTAATAAGAATTGTACCAAGATGTTCTACACCATCATTCACATAAACCTAATGAAAAGATTTTCCACTTTTTGAGAATCAATGGCATTTGATATAAATTTTTTCACTTTTGAGTCAATAACTCATGGTATTTTTTACAAAAACATGTGAAACTTCTACAACTAATTAATAGAATACATGTAATCACATCTTTGAAAAATTAATTCAAAAATCACATTTACAAGTATTGAATGATTGCATTTTGCCAAAAATTGGAATTTTGGTGTTGAGTACTTTGAGTACTAGAAGGAAAAGCTCATTGGTCAATTTTTGGTCTCTCAATCATATTGTAAATCTATTCTACTATTGACAAGTGTTCTTCATGGGTACCATGCAATCTTAGTTGTATCCATTGGTACTATATCCTAGTTTTTTACAAAAAACGATATATTGAGTTTTTAACTTATAATAAATGTATCACAATGGAAAAGACATCCTAAATATTGGCAATTTGGAGGGATTAGATGTTGATTAGATTTCACCAAAAGAATGAGCATGAAACAATCTTCAATTTCAAAATTGTACATGCCCTAGAGCTATTTTGCATGAACTTGGATATAAAATAATCTATTTTTAGATGTCTTTTGGTAGAAATATGCCCCCAAGAATAGGTCACAAGAATTTTAGATCTAGATCATTAAATTTTGGATACTCCATATTACTCAATCCTCCTAAACCTCAAAATATGACAAATTAACAAAATAGACTTTTAAACACAACATTATTTTCTTAATTTTTTTGAAAAATAAGGTACATGATGGCAATCGAAACATCTATGTCTAACAAAATATTCAAGTTCATTAGTTTCATGTTACAAAAGTTATAGAGGATGACAAGTCCGTCATGCTACGTGTGTATGAAAAAAGGAATAGTGTGTCTTGCAATCACCCTAGTATTTGCAAAATGAAGTTTGAAGAAATAGTAAGAGGCTTGTCCTTTGAAGGTAGTTAGGATACAAAGGCTACAATAAGACTTCAATTGACATGGAAGTCTTGGCAATTTCGAACTCGCTCTAATGGAATGTAAAATTGAATGGTGACTAATAGCTAGTGTTGGACCTTACATTTGTCAATACAAAAAACTCAAAGATTGAATTGCTTCAAAAAACTTTCAACCCTCTCATTTTTTCTTTTTAAATTCCAAATTCTTCTCAACTTAGTTTTACAAAATTCATTGAACCCCAAGGGTTCCCATTTGTTTCCTAGAAAAACTTTTCAACTCCTTCAATTGAAAAGACACTATAGACTTCAAAATCCTATTATTTTCATCCTAGCTTTAAAATTCTGATATTTTTATTGTAGCTTCATTTTACCATTTTAGCATGGCTTATTCTACCATTCTAGTGGTGTAGTCATGGACTTGTGGCTATAGTTTTAGTTACGGCTTCAAATAGTCCACATGGTCATAAATAAACCCTATACAAAAATCCCAAAATTCACTCCAAAAATTAGATAAACCAATTCTAACCTAAAGGTTATCATTGGAATTTAGAAGTTTAGAGGTTTCAAGATTTTATTATTTCAAACAATGCAAATTTTAATTGGATGTAATTGATAGTAGAATGAAAATCATAAAAGTTAATCTTCAAATAACACTCATCCTTCTATCTATGCAAAATATGTAGAAAGTGGTTATTATTGTGGCCTTTCAAGTTCAAGATAAAATTTTGTTCTTCTCTTTTTTTTTCACTTCTTTTCTAGGTCCTTGCCTTTTTTTAGGCTGGGTGAATTGACCCCAATGATCAACCCTTGCGAAAATAATGAAATTTTTTATTTCCCATGCATGATAAGATTTGCAAATTTTGAATTCATATTTGCAATTAAAGGCCCCCAATTCTATAGGGGAGGTGTACAAGGTAAATTAATCAAGCAAAAAATAGGGGACTTTTTTTCTTACTTGCACCCTTGGAATGACTTAGAGGGGCCAAGCAAGGGAGCCAATCCACCCCATCCATTTTTCAAGTGTTTAACCCATAAACATCAACATGAATTTCTAATGTCCAATGGATGACAAAGTATCTTTTTATGTGGGAGAGATTGAATGCAACTTTTCATCTTCAAAATTTTTGTGTGGAAAGGAGAGACTCTTCTACAATTATTTGACCTTCAATGAGTGCTTCTAGGATTTTGTAAACCAATGATTCCCATAGTATCAAAATGAATCATTTCCACAATCATCAATTCGTCCTTCAAGGATTAAGTTGGCCTAATGAAAATGTTACAATGAAAATCTTAGGAAATATAAATAGAAGTGACGGTTTTGAACTAATGTATACTATACCAATGTAGTGAAATTACCATAGGAATCTTAATAAACTAAAATGGTATGATTACAATTCAACTTCAACTAGCCATAACTTTCTCATATAAGTTCTAAATTTTAAAAAAAGAATAGGAGATGAAAGCATGTCAAGCATAGTTGTTTTCCATTTCGATCCCTAAATTCTAAGAGTATGTTTCACAAGAAACCACTCCCAAACTGCTATTTCGAGTTCAAACAGCTCAGTAGGAAGAAAAAAGGAAATTTTTCCATCTTCGACCATAAGACCTTGACCTAGAGTACCATGAGAATACGAAGGAAAAAACTCAAAGTTTGACCACAGATTGCATTTGAAGTGGGAGAAAAAATGCGCACCTACACGTCTCCCGATTGGTTTAACATTGGTTCCTCTTAGTAAGATATCACTGCACCAAACGAAATTGAGCACTTCGAATCCTTCACAATTATTGATCACTTTTGGAATGTTATTACGGTAATCACATTTAGCTACCTGTGAACAAATTTTTAGGGGTTGTAAAGTATTCAAAAGAATCTTGCAAAAAGAAGAGGTGCCAAACAAATGTAAGTCTACATGCTACACAAGTGTGATTTTTCTGAACTCAAATTTTCTTAACATCTCAATACGAGATTCAGTAAGTTAAACTGAATTCTTCACCCTATTGATGTGTGGCAAAAGGTGTTCTCGAGATTGCATTCTACCTTTGAAGTCCGACTCTCGCAAGGTGAAAAATGGTGCTCCAGAACACACCATTCAGGGATGCGCTCCATTTGAGGTCTTCACTGTTGAGATATACGGATGCAGAAGGCTAATAGCGTGTAAGGGACATCCTTTCTATTACCGCAGTTCAGGGACAAAGAAGGACATCCCAGTCGTAAGAGATTCGTGTAGAAAATGAATCCGTATTTAATCGTTGCGGGAGCTGCAATGCAAAACTTCCCGAAACTTCCCAGCATAAAATAATCTCTTTCAATTGCAATCACAGGCGGTCTTTGAGGATAAAGACCATCCCTCACATGGTCAAAGGGGACACAACAAAGTGCAACATGATGTTCGAAATGAGAAAAGAAGTATCCAACAGAAGACAACTTATACTGAGAATCCGCTAAAGACGGATCAAATATCAATCACTATCAGATCCTAATCATGTGCATCGCCTAGGGCAAAGGCTCTTGCACATTTCCAAGCCTGTTCAAATGCAAATAAGCATCAGTACCTGCAAGAAGAACCACAACAATTTCAGCTTAGATTTGCTAAACTCTAGTGGTTACCCAACATGACAAATGGCATATTAAATCTAATCTGCCAATGTTCGATTTGATTACACTGTTTTATGAGTAGAAAACAAGCAAAAAAAATGTGTTACTACTTCCTCAAGGCACAAATAGGAACCCATAACAAAAACAACATAAAAGTGTTGAAGAGAAGCAAGTACACTTACCATATCCTTCCATTGAAATCACTTGTAGATCGCCTCCAAAATAGCGCGCATAGAGTCGACTAATAGGTAAACCATACCCATACCCAGCCATGACATTAGGTGTCTCTTGATCTTGCCTGCCAATAATCACAGGATTTTTTGCTGTACTATACAAATATGTCCAAATTTTTGGAAGTCCACTCCTGGGAATGCCACCTCCTTCATCTGAAATCTGTCAAACCAAGCCACCAATCAAAACCTTATCAATTGGTAAGCATTACAATTTAGAATAAAGTGTATACCATATACAATTTCAATTGATGGCTATCATGTAATTGCTCTAAGCTTTGAATGTTGCACCACCAAGTGCACAATTGGAATGAAAAAGGCCAAGTACACCCCAAACTACATCAATAAGTATACATGCACTTGCGTAAGTAGTACAAGGGTTATGTACCTTGATTGTGACATCTTCAACGCCCTCAGCTACTACAACACGAATAGGAGGACTCTCATAATCGGCATCTTGAAAACGTTCTTGAACTGCACGTAAGGAATTTTTGACCAATTCAAACAACATTTGGTGTAGGTGTGTAGGCACGTAACTGCAAAATAAGAATCAAAACTTCATATAGGTTTGTGGAAGTGATGATGAATAATCCCAAATACTAGCATCAATCATTCAAGTTACACAAGAAGCTTGCTATTCAATGTGAGCATCTTGAGGTAACTTTGTCAATTGCAAATACTACTCAATCAATTGTGTTGAGGAGAATCAATATAACAAGACAAGTGAACAAATAGAAGAGAATAAGTTGGATTTAAATCATAGCCTATCCCTATATATAATAGAAAGATGACTACAAATCTATCAAAAACAAAATTTGAATATGCACTAAGGACTAGAAACAAAATATACTTCCGCAATAAAAAATTGTAAAGGTTGCTCAAGGAAATAAACTTACGCGAATGTAAAATTTGGGTCCCCGTAGACGTGAACTTCAGGAGCACTCCCATAGGTGCGCATACATGCAGATCGAGCATCATCAATAGCAGTTTGAGCAACTACTACAGGAGACACCTTTGTGGAAATAAGTCCAACATAGCCGGCAACAGGAGGAGAATCGTGCAAAGCAACATGTTGCCCTGAAAGAATCAATTTTAACATTAAAAACAAGAACCAATGATTTGTAGAATGGACAAACAAAACTAATTAAAACGTCTGTACGGTTGTATCAAAATGCTCTGGCAGGACTATTTAACCACCAAGTAGGTTTTGATTGGGATAAGCAAGTACTGCAAACATCAGACATTCTTCACGCAAAAAAATTTCACACAAAAATTCTTCACACGAAATTCTAGACACTCTTTCACATAAAAATTGGGTAAAATTGACAAGAAAATTATCGTACCAATAATCATTCGGATACCAATTCGTGACATGTAAAATCCGTCAAGAAACTGGTGGATTTCAGGAATCTCGTTCAGACCAACTTTCCGACCCAAATCCTGCTTCAATTCCTGGATTCCCATCGCCATAGTTGGCATGACCTCATTATGCCGCGCTTTGACGCTTGCTATTAGACTGGTAAATCTTCTCTCGTCCTCCATATCTTTAATACATGGAAAGCTCCGAAGATCTTTAAAGGAAGTGACATACCAATCACGAACCTGTTGGAAGATTACACAGCGCACAGATAAGATATCGTCCTCTTCACGAACACCAGATGATGTTCGTTGCTAAGCCTAAAGAGGATTGTAAATAAATGCAGGTTGTATTTGACGTTGAAAGATGAAACCCTTCTATAATCACATAAGATTCGCGCACTAAAAGCTCAACAAACGAAGTTGAAGCATACCAATCACAGAGGCTACTTACGGCTTTCATCACATGGTCAGTTTCAGATTTACGAAACTTCATTTTCTCGAAGGGAAGCTCGAATTATCAGGCGACAATGCGTACACGACTAATCACGTACGACAAAAATAGAGTCTCATGCAAAAGTAATCCACTGAACCTTCCTTGAGTTGAAAATTAAGTTTATGAGAGCATAACATAGGTTGAAACCGGATGATACTGTTACATAATTAGTCTATGATTTCCACATCACAGTGAATATGTGATCAAGATGCGATCCTCATATTTTCAAGTAATTAAGGTAACCACACCTATTTCAACTGCTTTATAAAATCGACCAGTCTAGATTCTTGCCTAAAATGTACTCCCACTATTCATTAGAGTCTATGGTCGCTTTCAGAAATACTTTTTTTAAGCACTTTGAAAATTTGTGGTTTATTCATACCTGTGTCCAAAAAATGAATTCTAAGAGAATCTAGAATTCCCTTTTGACTACCAACAAGATCCCACTAAAAATTTTGCAATATAATAATGGGAACCATGCTGGATTGCTTATTTGTGCGATTTTAGGTGTAGTTACTGTCTAGACTCCTGTGAGAATCTCACTTTTTCCACCGACGTTTAAACTAAGACATCTGTCCAGCCTGCATAAAAAAAAAGTTTAATAGATGGCAAATGTTTAAAGTTCGCAGGGAAATAAGATAGACTATTGAGGTAAAAATTCCAAAATCAGGAACGACACCACATCGGAGCCAGTAGAATATAAGCAACAATCTTGCAATTGTTAACTGCGATCAGGTCTGCTTAGATAAGGATTCTACATAGAAGTATGCTTCAACAAGCGCAGTATACTTTTCACAATGAAGAGGTGCCCGATCTTATCAAGAGTTCCAAAACGAAGCATTACCAAATAGGAAGGAATATTTTCTCCATCACATACGCTGAACTACCAACGTAAATATTTATAAATAGTCAGATGAATCACCTAAAACTTCATCTGAAAGCCCAGTAGTAAAAAATGAGTAGGAACGTACTTTGAGGACGGGGGATTTGGAAGAAAGCCCGTAAGGTAAATCTTCGAGCTCGATCACGCGATGTGCTAGGCGAATAGGAAGCTCCTTATGCAGAAATTGAGATGATAACAACAGGTTCCTTTCTGTCGGATACGAGCCGAAATCCATCATGTACTTGAGGCTCACCCCTGATTGATTTACAAGGCTGCACCTATAGATGTCATCTACTACATTTCTAGAAACCGTATCCACCAACCTCCGCGTAGCTCGAGCCGCCATAGCTCCAAATTTTGACAAACGTCTAGTTACAAGTCCTTGTGTTCAGCTTCTATCAAATAGGCCACAAGCTTCCTGTTCAAAGAAAGAGGTTGCTTAAAGACCACAATGCTTTGGCCTTAGAGTATCCCTCAGGGTTCGTACTACACAAGTACTCTAAGTAACAAAAGCGTGCGATTCCGCGTCCGGCATAAGAAATCTAAAGTGATATACGAGAAGCGAAGTCAATTCAGAAGTAACAGCTATGGCTATGAGTTTCGATGTGAGAAGCTTGGGAAATCATCCAATAAATTGCTTGCCTTCACGCAGCAGTCTTGATCCATGTGACAAACTCGCAGTTATTCCTGGCTGTGATAACCACGCTCTTACAATGACCTGTCCTTTCTAAAGTACAAAATGGAGTTCTCAGTTGCTGTATCCTGACTGCTACATCCTGAAACCGTCTTCCACAAATAAACCGCGAGCAACGGCCTGAACACACTCCACCAACACCCTGTAACGCACTCCAGTACCCGATGTCTTCTGTGCCAAGCTACGGGAGCATCGAGCTTACTCTCAAACCACAAACCTGACTACGGCGTTATAAACAGAGGAATCCTCGTCGCCCTCAAGCAAATACCTCAAACAGCCAAACACCTCGAACTCTCCTCCTCGTCTCCCACTCTCGCCCACCAATAACTTAAGCTTAAGTTTCTGCATTTCTCTGCTGCTAACAACCAGCAACAGATGCGATTCGCTCTCGACTGGAAACGCCGCCACGACCTCACCAAATCCAGTACTCTGGTCCCGCCACACCAAAAAGAACCCACACAACTACAACATGTGGACACCCTGTCCCACTCTTGTTCACCATAACCAAGATACTGTAAGCTTACCTGCTCACTCCTCTACAGTGCCAATAATACTTTAAAAATCCGCCGTCTCTTAGAATTAAACCCTATCTTGTACCGGGGTCAAGAATCAAGACAAGCCCTGGCTAGCCATATCCACAGGGTAACGTATCTTCCATTCTACTGTACATCAATTTCCCAACACCTTCAATGTAAAATCCGATGCAATGAAACTGTAGACGGATGTCCTCTTCGAACTGAAGGCCTGCATCGCAGCGAAGGGCACTGAAATACACAACATGCAGTGAGAGGCGCAGCAATGGCGCCACTGCTCAAAAGATTGGCAATTCTCGCACGGAACAACGTGACTGGAGAGAATAGATGTTCGAAGATACGCTAGAAGGTCTGTCCGAAGGAGCGTGTAAGCAAAGTGAAGGAGATGCTCACGGTGCCTTTTAGTTTGGCCCCACCAACCGACGAATCGTGTCTCTCCACACAGACCAACGTTCTCATGTTCATTCGTTCATCCTCAAATTCGTTCGCTCTCAGATTCGTTCGTCGTTTCCCAGGTTCGTTCGTTCGTTCGTTCTCAGGTTGATCATTTCGTTCTCAGTAGCATTGGCACAGTGCCAGTGTCGTAGCAGACTTTCTTGTACGTACGTAAGCTTACTTAGCTTAGCCTTTTTGAACACTTCAACTTATGGCTCATTGGCACACAGGCTTTGATGGCATCAAATCAAGGCCTTCCCAATGGCGGAGACAGGCAAGTGTCTTGCATATGGAGGGATGGGGCGAGAATGATCTTGATGAGTCATTTGCACTTTTATTACAGGATTGGGTTTTGAAATGCAGCGAAATGTAGGTGAGATGGCATTGAAAAGGAATAGAAAGTTCTTCCAGACACATTCGCATGACACTTGAAAATTAAGATTTACTGCTATCGAGTCTAGCATGAATCCAGAAGCTAGAATTAGGAGATGAGGTCTTCCATGATCTAAAAGTTCCTGTTCAAACGTAGACCAGCATCCTACTCTTATAATTTATCACAGAGTTTATTTTGAGACCTCACCCTCGAGGCTCAATTGGAACTCTTGGTTTGACGGAAACGTTTAGCCGGGCTTCAATCCTGTTCTGGTGATTCGAAAAGCTGACTGCCTGTTACAAGCCTGCACGGATCCACAGTCACAGCCTGTGAGCATGTACACTTTTGAACCCGTGTCCACTTATAAGTGAGTTCTGCAGAAAGAAATAGAAGAAAAGTCATTATTACACTTTTACTACCCCGACACCCCACACCTCCATACCCCTTCAGAGATGGCCCATGCCATACCATGGTTGTATGTTTCATAACAGAAACATGACACAGGCTGCTACTAAAATCCCGTACGAGAAGCAAGCGAACATTGGGCATAGCCTTCCAGGTTTCCCCAAGTGCAGGCTTCACGTGACCTCCTTCCCCACCAACAGTATGATTTGTAATCTAATAGCACAAGCACATGGCAGGATATTCACAAGATCAGGTAAAAATAATTCCGTGAGCACTTGAGAGTTTGCCTCTAAATGATTTTCAGTTACGAATAGCAAAGAAAGTTCTACTTTTTCTCTGTGATGCTCATTTTCTTGACTCACTTTTATTTCTGGATAAAAGAAAAAGGGCAAGCACAACAGGCTTAAAATAACATCCACTTAAAATGATCTACTACAAACATATCAATAGTAAAGCGTTCCTTAGGGTCAGGAAACAAAGTTCTTTAACACATCCAAGCTAGTAACGGAAGGGGAGACTTACAAGGACAGCAAGATGGTTCTCAAGTGCAAGCTTCTTTAAAATAATCCCCATGCTCACCATCAGTGCATGTCCTGTGCAGAGGAAAACCAGATTCTCGTGAGTATTAAAGTTCTTTGTAAACATACCGAGGTCTAACTTAAGAGAAAGGGCGAGTGAAAAATGGCACCATAGACGAGTATAAATCTGTTTAAGAAACGTTAAGAATCCAAGTTCCTCGTTTTTCTGCTCTCATGAAACGTAGAAAGTATATCAGGAAAATGACCATCGAGGCTAATCGCATGCCTTGGGTGCCACCAAGGATAGGTGAAATAACAGACGATGCACAATCAACAATCAGAAGACGCATGGCCTTCGTTTCATCCCGCCCCTGCAAATGCAACAATGATGCATGTTGGTACATGAATTTCAAAAGTCAAATCCTAACACTGATACTACACATCAGAGAAGTCAGTTGAAAAGATCATGAACATTGAGGTGAATATTTGAAGATCAGAGCCTGATAAGTTTATATAATGAGAGCACTTCAATTGAGAGCGATCAAGCAGTAATGGGCGTGCAAAATGAAATCTGGAATCCTTCTAGGACCAAAAAAATACTATCGTCTCCAGGGCTATTTAAAGAAAGTCAAAATTGAAAAAGAGAAAAATTATAAGACCTAAATAGTCATGACTCTCTCAGTTCTCAAAATATCTATTAATGGAAGCTGAGCAAGTGAGTTTCCTTTCATACGTCTTTTTGAAGATTTAACTGGACTTGGGCGCCCAGGTTGACATGGAGTTGATTGAGTAGAGAGAGCATAGAGAAGATATCGAAAATGCTGTAATGTATTATGCTCTTCATTGCTTCTCCAATTTCATCTGCAGCTCCTGCCCACCGCTGGCCCAAATGGATCCAATTCAACACTCAAGGCCTCCTTCAAAATCTGGCACTCTATGCATCCTCAAATTTTGTCATAAACTGAGCATTTACTCCACCAAAGGATTCATACAACAGAATGTAAGAGTGCAACATACTTGAACAGCATCTCGACCACCAACAAGGCCGCCCAACATGTGAGAAACACGTGTTGCTGAGAAAGAATGGCATGTATCTACATAGCCAACCCTTGCTCGGCAACTGAAAGTAACACTTGCTGCCACTTGCATGCATATCTGCACAGATGGAAGCCATCCAAAAAAAAACCTCAATACACAACTAACGCCATATTTTAAAATCAGAGTCACTGCAAAGAGCTCACCCATGGCTCTCACTTGGGTTTTGCCTGAAGATGAGCCGCCCACCAATTCAGTCACAGTCCCCTCACGAAGCCCTCCCTCAAGGAGTTTATCGAGGCTGTATCACAGAACCAGGCATTGTTAGACGGGACATTCCTGACGATCTGGGTATTGCACTTAAAAGACTTGAACAACAAGAATGTGGATTGATCGGTATTTGTTGGAAACAGGAGGCAGATTTACATAGAGTAACTAGAAGAAATCTCTCAGAGGTATTCTAGAAAATCAACCCGCGTAAAACCCTGTTAAATGTAATGCCACTTAAGGCAGTTTCGACCATAAATCCTGCAAAGTGTAACGCGGCAAGTTTTCTAGAATAATCCTGGGCTGTGGATTTTCCACAAGTAAAGGAAGCCAGATCAAGTCACGACCAGTGCGGTTCATCACTTTAGCATGCAAACCTGCCGTTTGAGGACTGTCAACTACATTTTGGAAGCAAAGTGTGTTTAAAATGTGAACAATATATACACGAAGCCTGCCAACGCACCGATTTCAATAACCTCCATTTACTCAAAACCCCTAAAAGAGTTACCAAATAAACTCCAAGGAGTGACGTAGACAAACATTACATTCTCAAGGGAAAACACCAGGGCATACAGTGCTACACCTCTCGCATCCGGTGGGCAGGAACCGCTCTTCGCGGGCCACTACGTCCTGAAGCATTCTCGCGCTTGTTCGAAAACCCCATGACTGCTGCTCCAGATAATTTAAAATATTTGCTATTGCCTGCGTTCAGTAACAGCAGAATTACAAGGTGCTAAAAAACTGATGGATAATAGTGCATTCAAACATTCTGATTCGCAGATCCAGTGGCAATCTACAAACACTGGAAGAAAAAGCAACTCTTGAAGAAACAGCGTAAAACCACTACACCAGAATATTCAGTTTAGGCAGACAAGTTTACGTCAAAAGTTCTTCTGCACAATTTTGCTCAAGTGTCCTCTAGCTGGGCAATACAATTAAATTGGTTTAACGCAGCTAGGTATTCTAAAATACCTCCTTGGGGATTTCAACTGGTGAACATTATACCATAAATTCGATATGCTTGATCGTGAAGGAAGCTACACTAATTGCCAAAGCGTAGCTTCTGGGATGGACATAATAATGCTAGGAAGTCACGAGGCATACCTGTTTTTGAGCACCGGTTCCAGTTTCTTCCAATTTAGGTGAGTTCTCCGACAGAAGAAAATCTTCAACTGCACGAGCGAAAAGAATTAAAAAATGCATCAATCATAATGCATAGACTCACACCTCCCCAACTCGATTAACAACCATCAAACTTTTCAGAGGGCTACTCTAGGGTTTAGTAAAACATCGTCGACGATGATTTACAGTATACAGATGTTCAGGAGCCAAATTGAAACTGCTCTCACACTCCAAAGTGCACCGCAATCGTCTTGAAAGGAAAGGTCGCCTCTCACGCCACGAATGAAGAGTTTTTGATCTCTGCATCCTGTTCTTAATCAGATACTCACCTGAAAGAATGCCTTGTTCGGCGAATTCGGCGAGAATCTTGGGCGTCAGGGAGATTATCCCTAAAGAATCCAACCTGGGCATCGCTGTAGCAAACAGAAATTCAAAACAACTGAACATCAAGAAACACAAACCATGATGACATTGTGCAAATCCTGCAGCAGAGGACTTCGCAATGGCAATGGCGGGATTGAGAAACACGTTCCTTCTTTCGAAAAATTCGGACGGAATCGTCACCGATCCGACGAAATACTTGCTTCGTCGACGAAAGTGTCGACGAAAATTTGTTCCCTCCCAAGAACGTTTGTAGCCAATGAGCCACCGATCGCCATGAAATTTACTAAATGGCCTCGTTAAGAAATCTTCCTTTGACGGTTCGGAATCTGCTTTGAGGATACAGAAACTGCTCTCTTCATTGCAGACCTCTATGCAGACGTAAAGCTTTTACCAATACCAATTGGCAAATAGTTGCAAATAGTTGCAAATAGTTTGGGTTTTAGGGGTTAGAGATTGCTGGGCAAGGCAAGGCACGGCAAGGGTGTGCTGTGCCATTTTTTTTGTGCTTCTTTCTTCTCTGTCTCTAGATTTGAAGCTCGTGGAATAGTTTTGATAAGGATAAGTAAACTTGCCGGATCTCTTTTTGAATTCAAGCTTGGGTACAATTGATAGCCTTGTCTTTGAGTTCACCACTGTTAACTTCAGAAATAATGTGGAGTTTCATTGTTGGCACGGGCGTCGCCTTTCGAAGCCCGGGCGCTCTGAACTGAACACGAGCCATCGAGAGAAGCCATTTGCAACCGCAAACCCTAATCTGATCGGTCAGTTATGGCGTTAGGCGCGGGACGCGAGCTCGAAGCCAAGCGCTGGCTGCGTTGCATGATATGGCAAGCAGCAGGATCCACCACCTTGTGGCTGGTCTGGCAATCCACATTCTCGGGCACCGCGGGGACATACTTGTGGTTCGTGCCCTCCCTATGGACGTGCTTCTGGTTCCTCGTCTTCCAAGCCTCGCAACTGCTGTTTTTGATCGGCAAGCTCTTCGTGACGACGTTCCAGGAGAAAGAAGCAGCGTCAGTTCTGGACCTCATCTCCGGGGTATGGAAAATCACGTGCAACATTGTGGTGGGCACTTCGTGGGAGCCTGAAGCTGCCCGGCACTTGTCTGCGAAGATCAGCACAACAAGGGACCGAATTGTTTTCGTCTTCCTGTGCACAATCTCCGGGTTTCTGGCGCTCGTCGCGCTCGTGTCGACGCAACAGAAGCCGCCCAATCTGCTCGACATTGGAATCCGCGGCGCGGCACTGGGGCTCGTGTATGCCTGTTTGCATCTCTTTCAGAAGAAGGAGGTCCTCGCCTTTCCCCTCATTCAGGTAAGAACCTGATTCTTGGATTAGGTTTAGGGGTTTGGATTCTTTAGGGTTTGATTTTGCTGAAGCATGTCTGAGCATGCTGAGTGGATATCAGGGTAGCTTAGGAGGCAAAATGTTCAACATTGAGTGTCTCCAGAGGGAGGATCAAATATGAGGGCAAAAGTGGTGTGTACTTTGAAACATAATCTTCCTCCAATTTCCCTATTAAAGGAAGATGAGTCTTCACTATTGGAAACATGATTTTGAGTCTTTAATCACTAAGCGGGAAGATGCTTTTTCAACGTTGAAAACCATTAACTTTCAACGTTGGAATGAGTCCTTGAAGAATGCGAGTGTGACACCTGGAAAGTTATGTCCAACAAGGAGAGTCTCTAAATAAATGACGATAGTGGCTATTCTGAAATTCAATACTAACGTGTGTCTTTTCAATCAAACCTGCGCAGCGAAGCTTTGCCTATAGTTTGAAGATTGGAAGCTCCCGAGTGCTGGCGACCAGTGTGAAGCTGGCCGTGGTGGTGGTACCTGTCGCTGAGATTTTTGCAGGGTTTATCAGTGCCGAAAGGAATTTCGCTCTTCGAGATATTTTGGCAGATGGATTTTCGTTTTTCATCTGGCAGCAAATTGTGTTTGTCTTTGGAGCTATCTGCGCAACTGTATGTTGGGAGCTCTGCCATCACTTTGTGCAGGTATAGATATTCTCACTGCTTCAAATTCTCTTATGTTCTCAGTGGCCTCGTTATCCAGAATCCTCACCTTTTCAGAGTTGAATTACACAGTGATTAAGCTAGAGGACACGAGTACTTTGTGTCACTTTCAGTATTTTAACCAATTTGTAGGAGTCTGCTTTCAATGGGAGATCAGTATAGAGATCACTTTGGGGGCTTCTAGAGTCAAGTTCTCTTAAGATCAAATTTAACTGAGTATGAATGTCTTTTGCAATTTCAAAGTGGGGTCTTGTAGACCACTATTGAAGGGATAGACAACCCCTTTTTCATTCAAATGATCAAAGTTCATAAATATTTAGCCCAAATATGCTTATAATACTTGCAAATTGAAGTTCAACCAAGTGTACGAATAGATGAGGAGTTATAAATAACAGGGGTCAGTATAGGAGACGGGATCAGGTTATTATTTGTCTAACGCTTTTGTCCTCTATGTTAGAACATGTCAAAACCATTCTGAAGATCTGTTGAACATCTTTCTGGCAGGCGATCCAAACCAGGCGGCACGTGTTTGCACCACCTTTAGGTTCGACATTGGCTGAAACGCAACCCAGCGAGCAGCTCCTCTCCATGTTGGAAGACGTCGATAACCCTTCCCTTGCTCAGCACCTGGCATATCTGGACTTATGCATAGTCGCTGAAAGCAACGTGGACACGTGGCGGAGGACAGCGTTCTTTGAGGAGACTGGAGAGACCTACAAACGAATTATTACGTCCTGTCTCGGACCGCTTGACAATCTCACGCTGCGCCTTGCCAAGGGCTTGGAGATTTTTGAGACCAAGTCTGGGGATTTCCTTAAGCAACAGGTGCAATCCCAGGGGTTGAACAAAAAAACTGAGAGTATTGGCGTCAAAGAGATCTTCAGAGATCTTCAGGTACGATTCTCGGTTGCATTGCCATTCTTGGTGCACGTGAGATTTAGGATCACTTTCATTCTATCCTTAATTCGTCTCCTTATTTGCAAACTACAGTTTACTTTGTACAAATTTGTGGTCAATGGTGTGCATCACATATGAACACAAGGGCCAGGAAAGTGCAGGGTTGATTTCTGAGAGACTTGCATGTGTCGTTCTTAAGCATTATCATGTCTTCCTAAGGTAGTATGTTGAAGTAGGCCCACTTTCTAACCTGGACATTTTCTAATAGCAGATTGTGCAATGTTTCAGCTGTGTGCTTGGTGCGCGAGAACGGTAGCATCCCTGACAGCAACGTCCCGGCTGGAAGACAGATACGGAGTTGCTCAGCTAAGTGGCTGCAATAAGGCCACGCTCTCCTCTCTTCTATCCTGCCTTTTGGTAGTAGAGGTCTATCTTGGAAGGAGGAGCAGTGCAAGAGGGGTAGGCTTCGTGGGTCCAAACAGCATCAAGTGGACCGTCCCTTCGCAAGGAAATGTGGCAGACGTGACCAGACGCAAGGGCTCGCCATTTGGAAAAGGCTCTGTGATGCATAAGAAGGCTTATGCCTTAGCTGACATCCTCCGAACTTCAGTTTACCAAATCATAGCTGTCTTTGGGGAAGAGATGGTGGGTGGATCTGGGAGTGGGAAGGGGGTTGCTGTTGCAGAGCGGGACTGGTTGAGCGAGAAACCTCCTCTCTACGGCACACATGAAATGCATGTCCAAAAACTGAGCCTCTTTCTGGAGTACCGGGTTAGTTAAACACAGCGTATATCGCACCTGAAATCATAGGATCTGGGATTGTTTTCTTACTATCGATGAAGATGATTCCTTGTTTGGCCGGTACAATATTCTTGAGGTTTTTTTCTTCTGGTTCTATCCAACTCTTTCCTGGTAATTCTTGCCCTTCTTTTATCTCCAGTGGGAAGGAAAGGCCAAAATGTCAGTAGTTTGTATGCATTACAATTTTGATTGATATCTTAATCTTATCAAAAACCTGTAATTCATTATCTCTACTTGTAAGATCCTTGGTCTCAATTGATGTGGAGCAGAAGCCATAATTGTTATGAAGTTTGGGTTCCCGGTGTGAGTGGATGCCTCGGGTGCATCTTTGCAGATTTGGATACTATGCAGGATCAATATATGCCCTGAACACCTGTAGTTTACATTGTTGTTGGTACATGCTTCTTAGTCCTTGTTTATTCAGTATTCTGCTCCAATACGGGTCTGTTATTCTTTCATTCTGGAAGTGCAATAATGCAAGCGATCGAGCACAAGTAAGAGTTTTATGGTTTACTGATTCCTACAAAAAGTAGTGGTTGGGTCTTGTTGAACATTTACAACTGCAGTATTTCTTCTTGTGGATTTCTATTACTCTGTTAGAAGTGTATCCATATAGGATTCCTTAGCTGTAGCCTTACTGACATTCTTCACTGAAACGTGTTTTCATTAACATTGAAAGGAGACTCGAAAGAACACCTTGTTCCTATGAAGCAATTTTAGCATTAGAGACATGTTCTTCTATGCTCGACCTCAAGGTGGGCACAAATCTTCCCTTTGCTCTCGCAACACATTTCGCAAAAGAAGCTAGAGTCTTTAACCTTGCTGCAGCATGAAACATTATTACTACATGTTGATAAATTTATTTAAACAATATATTAAAGAGTGGAATTAAAAACTTCAGTACGAAAGCTCAATTAAGGGCTTAAGTAAGATGTCCAAAAAATATAATATTTCTGAACAAGGAGAATTGAGCTCAGTGACGATCCATGCACCCACCGTCTGAGAAATGCCCAAAACATCCGTGAAAAGATTCCATTAACAGCAGGAGCCATTCTCCAATAAGAAATGAGCCTACTTCCATTGAACAGGACACACTATGAAAATTCTATTTTTTCATGAAATAAAGTGTGGTGTTGGTAGATCACCAAAGAATTCTGAGCAACTATTCCACGAGCTTTTATGAAGCATCAAACTCCAGAATTGTGAAGAATTTTACCAATAGACCAAAGATGTAGAGTAAAAGTTTTTTGTCCCGCAAAGTTAATTGCATGGGTGAAGAATTTGCCCGAGATAATGTATAGCAAATAGGCATTGCTTGCACGCCACCATAACATTGTCAACCAATCTAGACCACTCTCCCTTGGAAGTTAGGATAATCCCTCCTTGAATCTATGGGAGTAAATTTAGTTTAATCTACAAATAGTCATTGGCTAACTAAGATGTTGCAAAGCTGGGGCTCCCACTTTGTAAAAGCTAGGGCCCCCACAACATTGGTTTATGAAGTTATCATTGTAACAAAATGACAAAAGTTGTTCACCTTATTAGAGGCAATGATGAAGCAAGAAAATAAACACATGGATAGGTTTTGGTTAAATTTTCATACTTTAGTTTTTAGTTTTGTGATGGCCTAAGCACCAATGCTTTGGAATGGACTACAAAAAGGGATGTGGACCTTGTTTGAGTCCTCAATCTTGGCAACAAGTTAGACTTGTCAATCTTACATTTGAAGGATTATTATCAATTGAAATTTGTGAGCTCTAATTTAGGATTAGATTAAAATCACATCTAAATTAAGACTTAAATTATGTTCTACATTAAGGATTAACTTCATATTTTTGAAAACATCTTCACAATTTGGTTGCAATATTCTCTTGTCATATTGCAAAATAGGTGATGTTTTAAGATGGAAAGCAAATATTTACTACAATACGATAGTATGAAAATTAATCTCATCTTTTGAATTTTTCATTCTAAATTCCTTGTAGAATATATTGCTACTTTTCCATGGGTTTCGGTTTGAGTAAAAAAACAAGTCTATGTCAAAAGAAGCAAATATGTGAAGCTCTCATTTTTGTTGAAGTGTGTGCAAGCATCATTGCATAATGTTAGCTTAAAGTATACAATTCATTCTTCTGGTACATTTCTTGAAAATGTTTTGCAAGAAACATCTCACCTAGGTTGAAGAGAATGTTGTAGATTGGTCCAATTTTAATTACTTTTAAAACATTTTTCTCGTTCTTTTTTTTGGTTTTACACAATACCAAATGGGATGAAGGTCATTTGGATTAGACATGTAGTGCATTAGAAAAGGAAACCTATTGGTTCTACTTGGTATGAAAATGTGGCTTTGGTATCATAAACTCAAGATGTTATTTTATTAACTAAAGACAAAAGCAATTATAACTATTGCCACAAGTTATTTTCCAATTTTTCAAATAACAAAATTAGCACTTCACCCTTGATTTGAACAATTTGACATTGTTTCTTCAAAGAGCAATACCTTTTCACCAAATGTGTATCATCTTTTTATCAAATTCATAACAAAATTCATTGCTTGAATATGAAATTTGGAATGAAGATGCATATGCAACAATGAATGCAGAATGTCTGCCTCCAAGGAGGAGTAACAAAGGATATTTTTGGCTCGATGAAGCATGAATGATGATCACAAGCAAGGACAAATCTCACAAGTGATGGCTATTTCTCCTAAGTATATAATCTTTTTCTTTCTTTCTTACATATAAATTCTTTAGTAGCTCAAATTAAAGAGTTGTAATTGTAGCAAGTATTTGGAAAGGTAATTTAATATGTGATAATGTTTTTTGTATTGTGAACAAGCATTCCTATTTTTGAATGCCTTTGGAGTTGATTTCCATTCTTTCCAAGACATTTATAGTTCTTGTTAGTATTTAAAGTTTCTTGTTTATTGCATCCATCATTTGGCTGAAGAATATATTGTCCACTAGGAAAAAATTTGCTACAAAATTTGCTACATCAAAATATTGTTATTGAAACTATAGATTCAAATTAGGTTTTGAATGTTGGAGTAACTATTTTCATACAAGAGATTTTGCTCTTTCAGTGAAAAAATATGAACTATTCATAGATTTCATTTTTTTTGAATCTATATGATTTTATACATATCTTGTTTACAAAGTAATTTCATGCAGAATTGTTGAAATTGGGAGTGTGGAATCCCTAAACCCTTCATTAATCACCATTGCACCAAGTACAGACACTGATTTGCATGAGACTCAAAGAAATAGAGAAACTATATACAATGACAATGATATGCAGCATCGTTCCATTGATGAACAATTTTTCAAAGGTCCTCTCTCCGTGCCCATTAAGGTGATGACTTCTTAGTTGCCCAAGTGCTAATAATTCTTGATTTCTAACGATTTAATATGATGGCTAAGAAAACAATATCTTGCAATATAATTTTATTTTTTTATTTTTTTAATCTATTGTAAGTTGGTTGTAAATACTAGGACTTTCAAATATATGTCATATAATTAGGTCACAAAGTCAAATGTTGTACTTTATATTCCATGATTTTTTTAGTTGTGTACATTTCCATCTCTTTTAACTCTAAGAAGGTAGATATTTTGTGGTTTTGAAATGACTAATTTGATGGAACATATTATGAAAATTATAATGAAGAGTTAAATTCTATATCAAAAGAACCAATGAAAAACATTTGTGAATTGACCAAAATATTATGTACAATTGAATAAAATAATGTCTCCATGTAACCCACTTAAAATTTCTAAAAATAACATGACTATGATACCGGAGTCTTGTTTGAGATGAGGGAATAACTTGATGTTTAATAGTTCATCTCTCCTTTATCCCTTGGTGTTTGATCGAAACCCTTTTTTTCACTTGTTCAATTTGATCTACTAGTAAATATGGTTCAAACCAACATATGATTGATTTTGTTTTCCTAATATCAAGACCTTGTAACAAAGTGGAATTAAGAGCTAGAGAAAGTCAAATTCTAATCTTAAATGATGTGATCAATTAGTATGAGGTTTGTTCTAAGTTTCATATTGTAATATATTTGTCAACAATCTGATGATGTATTCATGGGTTTTATTTGTTCTCAGAGGCATTCAAAATGGCAAACGTTGATTTTTGCATTCCAAACATTAGGAATTGTTTATGGGGATCTTTCAACATCTGTCTTGTATGTTTATCCTTCTATCACATGTGCTCAAACACCAAATGAAGATGACTACTTGGGAATTTTAAGCATCATTTTTTGGACTTTGACCTTAATTGGTGTTTTTAAGTACACTTTTATTGTTCTCTATTGTGATGACCATGGAGAAGGTGATATTTCTTACACTTGAATTCTTTTTGCAACTGATTTATTAACCTATAAACAACATTCACTTGCCTACTATAGAGGTCAGTTCAAAGGGGAATAAAAAATCTCCTTGAAGTAGGAAATAGGTCTTGTTGCTTATCCAAAATTTGTGTAATTGGGGCATGCAAAAGTAAATAGTGAATAGTGCTTTGACTTTGCAACCTAAATGCAGTGCTTGATAATCCATATTCACTATTGCCATGGGTCCAATAGGTTGAAACATTCTAAAAAAAATACCAAAAAAACTTTTTGTCAATGATTCTCTCAAAATCAAGCCTAAGGGACTTAGATTGTCGTTTAAGGGTTAAAACACCTACAAATGCCATTCATAACATTCACTAGAATGTATTCTCATTGCCTTGGCTTTATAGTAGATGGTGTAGAATATTCAACATCCAATAGTACTTCATGTGTAGACAGGTGGAGGCTCAATGTGATGAGCAAGGTGCACGAAGGAAAGGCAATGAGCATGAAGGGTGTTGCTCAATGTTATGTTATGCTCGTCACTACCAAATCACACACACACACACACACACATATATATATATATATATATATATATATATATATATATATATATATATATATATATATATATTGATATTTCATTTCATTTTTTCATTTAAAGTGATAACAATTACATATGTTGCTTAATGTGTGCAGGTGGGACTTTTGCAATGTATTCCTTACTTTGTCAACATACAAACGTTGGAGGACAGGCCAAGAAACTTAGTCAATTTCCTGCAAGTACCGATAGCCTCCTCTCGCATTTCCACAATTCAGAAGCTAAAAAACCGAGCAAAGTTCGCGAGTGGCTTGAAAACCATAAGCACAGACAACAAGTGCTTCTGTTTGTTGTCATGTTGGGCACGTGCATGCTGATTGGGGATGGAGTGTTGACACCAGCAATTTCAGGTGAGAAGCTTCAAAAATTTTATGTCAATTTTTGGCTTCAAAAATTATGTTTTAAGAGTCAACAAGATATAAGTTAATCAGTATCTTTGTTTCTCATCCTTGGTATGCTCTCAATTTTTTTGGCAACCAGGCTATGTGAAGACATGAAGTTTTGCCATTGTTGGGTCTTTGGATGCAGTATTATCTGCCATTGGAGGAATTCAAACTGAAGTACCAAGCATAACTGAAAGTAAGCACTTGTGAATACATAATCTCTGAAACTTTCTTGCCCATCTTAACCCTAAAAGGACACCACAGACAGTAAGTGTTCGATGGATGACAGAGAATCCATCTATGTAAAAGAGAAGTGCAAATGTTCATCCTTGGAATTTTCTATGAGAAGGAGAGGTCTTGCATAGTAGTTTGACCTCCAATGAGTATTCTTTGATTTTTTTTTTAAGCAAATGATTCAGACATGGTACCAAAAAGGATGAATTCCATGGTGATCAACTCTTCCTTCTAGGATTAACCACCTTCAATGCCTCTCAGATTTTGATTGGTGTCCTCTAGCTATAGCAAAATAATTTGGTGGAATTTGAGGGTGTGTTTTAAATTTCATTGGTATTTTTTTCTTTGATAGGAAACATGTATTATATATAATGCTCATTTATATGCTGTAGGATTTTCAAATTATAACTCTTATTTGGGATGTTACTAGTTTCACACAAACTTTCTTGATTTTCTTGCAACCAGATGTGGTTGTATGGGTGTCTGCTTTCATATTGGTTGTGGTGTTCTTTGCGCAAAGCTATGGAACGGATAAGGTGGCTTTTCTTTTTTCGCCTATCACAGTGGTATGGTTATTGACAAACACCACGGTAGGGATATACAACATTGTAAAATTCTACCCAACAATTTTCAAGGCATTTTCTCCCCATTATATCTTTAAGCTCTTTCAAAAACATAAAGAACAAGGTTGGCGAATGCTTGGCGGTATAGTACTTTGTATTACAGGTAAGTTTTTATGCTATATAATTCATTTTCACCAACTCATTATAAACCATATCCAATAATCATTTAGTGTATTGAGTATGAATAGTTTTATGAGCATATGATTACTTGATACACACATGAAATGTTCTAAATTTGAACAACATTCTAAAGTATCTTTTTTTAAATGATTGTAAAGATTACTTATTACAATTAGTACTAACCTTTCAACAATTGTCAACTTTGAGAATCTAAATTCACGTCAAATCAAGTAGATTTGTATAAAGTATGCATATCCCTCGCTTGTTGAAATGGTTTGAGTTTTTCAATTGAAAGCTTGCATTTGTAGTTATCAATAGTCAGTGATTCATTTATATAGAAATATAAACTAAGAATTGTTGATGTTGTATGATGTAAACATAACTTATCCTTGCTATTTTGTTTTCTTAAATTTTGAATGAAAAATTGTTAGAATGCTTTTTGGCTTTAATTTCTTATTTAATTCAAATGGTGATTGCTCCTAAGTAACACAAGACCGGTGATGGTGTGTTTAACAAGCAGGTTGTGAATCCATGTTTGCAGACTTGGGCCATTTTAACAGGCTTTCAATTCAAGTAAGCAAAGCTTGATATGATTTTACTATGGGGCAATACCTCATATCTCAAGCTCATAATGCCATTCATTTTATTTAGTTCTACTTTATATATTAAGTTATTCTGAGCAATTTTAATACAGCCAAAACTTTTCAACATGTTTGGTATAGAAGCTATCAATAGGTAGAGAAGGAAGTTTTGGGTAAAATAAAATCTAAATCCTTAATCCCTAAATGTCCAAGGTTTTTCTTGAGTTTCTTGGAGCATTTTCATAACAAAATAAATCCCCAATGCTTTAATAAGTTTTAACAAAAGAAATTGTAACCAAAAGATTTTATAGATTATATGGAAAAATTAAAGTCACCATATTACACATGGATTGAAAGAGTATAACATTTTATCACAAAAAAATTTGAAAGTTATTCACAGTCTATCAATCCTTTGTTTACATGTCAAACCTAAAATCATGCAATAGACATGTAGTTAAGAAGAAATAACAATTAAAGCTGTAACCAATTTATCCCATTTCAAAATTTTCTCTAGGCATTTTGTGAAGAAATTTGTAATGTTTTTTTTTCTCAAACTCATTGTCTTTTAGACTCATCTCCATAAGCTCCTTAAGTTTGAAAATCAAGTTTTGAAATGAATTCCTTTGTACAGAAATTTGGATAGAAAAATCCTCATTAATTTCCTTCCAATAATAATTTTTGATATTTAACTTGAATGATTATGCACATTAAAATGACTAAAACTAGAAAATATATAGGTAGGATTCTATTTTGCTAAAGTTTTTTCAACACTAAAATGTAGGGGTTAAAGTAACTTGGTTTGGAATATCAACAATAAACAAAACAAGTTTCTAATTTTGGTTTTGTACCTTTAAGCACAAATCCAAAAAATGCTAATGCTCTCTTTGGTGATGGAATTTGCGGTAGATGGCTTTTTCGTTGGCAGTTTATCCAGCTTCAATCCTCACTTACGCTGGACAAACCGCATACCTCATAAATCATCCCAATGATTATTTACAAGGGGTTTTTCGATCAATACCAACACTTGTCTTTTGGCCTATATTTGTCATTGCCACATTAGCAGCAATAGTAGCAAGCCAAGGGTTGATTACAGCCACATTCTCGGTCATTAAGGGGTCCGTGGCTCTCGATTATTTCCCGCCGGTGAAGATTGTGCATACATCGGAGGATACCGAAGGCCGTGTCTATTCACCCGAGGTCAATTATGGATTGATGGTATTATGCCTTGCTGTTGTTTTTGGATTCCGAAGTTCAACGGAGATTGGTAATGCCTATGGTATGTGATCTTCGCTCGTATACAAGGTTTAGCTAGGACACTTATCCAAACCTTGATTTAACCCCTTAAGGACTAAACAAGGGTAGTTCAAATTTCTAGAATTGTGAAGATGTATTATAAAATAAAACTTAGAATAATGACTTTCAAAAAATAGTTGTAAAATATGATCCATAAATCATATCTATATGGTTAGATCAACTAGTACCCTAAACCAATATTTTTCAATAAACTTTGAAGTCAAATATTAAAAGAAAATCTGAAATTTGTTGAAGATTGACTATTTATGATTTTCACAATTTTCTCTATCCTTGTAGTTCAAAATATTGAGTTTTGGTTATAGTGATTTTTGATGATTTCAAATTTTTTTTATTCCAGTCATTTTTGGAAGGTCATTTTGTGAACTAAAAAAGTTACTTTTTGAATCCACACCTACCACTATCTTTTGAATTATAGAATATTTGCAAAGCAAAGTCTTTAGAACCTATACCATAAAAATGTTAGAAAACTAACAAATAAATCTTATGAATAATTTTTGGATGAAAAAATACATTTTAGTATGCTTTGGCTGTGTTTGTGTTCATCTGTTGTTTGAAATTTGAACTCTTAGTTCACAAGGAGTTAAAAACAATTAATTTTGATGGGTTGGTTTCTAAAAACTATAGTTCAAATGGAATCAAATTTTATATCACCAAATTCAAAAAAAGAACCTGTTTGTTTTAGTAAAAATATTTGGGCATTGAGTCCAAATAAAGGGCTCTACATGACTATTGGAAATCACTGAAATATTATGACAAAGATCCATTTTAGAGTTCTCCATTCTTTAGCAATTGATGACATCAATGCATTTGATTTATTGTTTTGGGGGGATTCATGTTCTTGTTTGCAATGCATTTTTTACTTCTAATAAACTAAATGCATGCCTTTTTAGACAAAAATATTGTTCAAATGAATTCTATAGACACATTTTATGAACAAACATGATAGATGCAATGATATTAAATTCATCTTGGTTGTCTTTTGAACTTTGATGTTTAAATAATATCAAATATAAGATTCAATGAGCTAGATACATCTTGTACAACTCTTTTTGAAGTAATTGATCAATGTTGTTATACTATTTGCAGGAGTTGCAGTGGTTTGTGTCATGATCATTACAACATTTTTGATGACCATCATCATGCTTGTCATTTGGGATACAAATTGGGTCTATGTACTCATATATTTTGTTGTGTTTGCCTTAGTTGAAGGAACTTACTTCTCTGTAGTTATTACAAAAATTCCTCAAGGGGGGTGGCTTCCATTTCTTCTATCTATTTTCTTTACTTTAATCATGGCCACATGGAATTATGGGCGACAAAAGAAGTTTGACTATGAATCCAAACACAAGCTTAGTAAGAAAGCCTTTGGTCAACTCTTATCCAATATCGAAGGGCAACGTGTGCCTGGAGTTTGTTTCTTTTATACGAGCTTATTTCATGGCATTCCCCCCATTGTCAACCACTATATTCAAAATGTTCGGACTTTGCATCAGGTGTATATCATGTGTAAATCAACTATCTTTGAAATCTTATTGGGGATGTTATTCTGTGGTTTGTTGTGTTCATTACTCATTTGCATCAACTGTCTATTTCAATAGTAGAACCCCACTCCTTCAAAGTTTCTCTTGAAAAAAATTGAATTACATTTGGCAAGATTACATTAAAAACAGAACATAAATGACACTATAATTGGTAGAATTTAATGAAGCTAGGTATTGTAGATCACTATTAGAAGAAGAATTTCCTAATAATACTAGAATAGGGATAAGGTAAACAACAACTCTTGAGATCTAAGCTAATTTTAAAAAATGATCATTTGCTCTTGCTCATTGTCTAAGTCCATTTGGATAGGTTCTCATTTTTACAACAATTCGGAATATTCCAATCAAGACGGTACTTCCTGCCGAGCGATTTCTTGTCAGAAGAATTGGATTTACAGGAGTTTATCGTTGCGTTGCTCGTTACGGTTATCGAGATCTACTAAGTACAGAAACAACATACTTTTTGGAACAGGTTCTCAAATCCAATCCCACTTAATGGTGTTGATTAGAAGTAGTATTCCAATCCAAAAAAAATCAATTCCATTACTATGTAGTGATATGACTAAGTTGAATTTTATCATTTTAAAATATATTTGAGTTTCACTCTAATAATTTAATTACTTGAAACTATATAATATCTATCAACGTTAAAAAGATGCATTAGTTTTATAAAACATTGTCATCGTTATAAATTTATGGCAAAGAGAGAACCAAATTGATAAATATAACAAAAATAATCCAATTTACTTAAAATTTCTTCACAAGGTACAAACAAGATTAAAAGTAACAATGAAGAATTGTATGAAAATTTCTCAAATAATTGTTTTATTTTTTACACCCAAAAATCCAAAATACCTTTTGGAGATGACCTTTCAATCAAGATTATTATTCTTGAGCTAAATATGAATTGTAAGATGTATAATATGAATTGTAAGATATTGTACCAATACTGAGGTTGAATGAAAATTAGCAATTTATAATTTAACTTTAAAAATAATTAAAAAAAAAAGATAATACAAAAAAAAATACACAATATTGTGTAATTAAGCATCTAACATTAGAGTTTGCAATCACAATGATTTTCTGAATTTTTTTACTCAAATTTTGGAAATAGAGTAGTAAAAAGGCTTATCATATTTCATTTTTATAGAATAAATCAAATACCAAAAATGTACATTTTGAAAGTTATAATGAAATTTGACCAAAGTGCATCTAACTTTAGGTGCAGGAACCTTTAGAAATTATGGAAAAGGATAGTATAATTATTCTAAAATTAATTTTATGTAGTCAAATAATTTCAAATTTAAAAATTTAAAAATAAAATAAAAATATAACCAATGTTAAAATTTGTAAGGATTTTGTATTTTGACCAAAAAGAAAACTATAAAAAGGAAATATTTCAAGAAAATAGATACTTTAAAAATTTTATGTGTAAAAAATTGAAAAAAAATTAAAATCATAAATTGAAATTTGTCACATCTATAATTCTATATGTGAGTACCCTACAAATGTTGTTAACCAGTTATATACCAATATGATTCTTGGAATATTTATTATTCATCTCTGAAAATGTATGTTAAAGGAATATTAACCCCTGAAGGACCAAGGCCATTTTTTTGGCAAAAAACATGAAAACTGACATTTTTGTTGTGTTCACCCAAGAAAATAAAAAACAATATATTTTAGAATCTAACTATAGGATTTTGTACTTTACTTGTTTGAGACCAATTGTTAAGAATTTCATGAAGTTTGACTATAAAGATTGAGAGATATTAGCATTCAAAGTTGGAAAAAAAAGTTTTCTGAACATTGTTTGCAATTTTAGATGACTTTGACCGCCTTTATTAAAAAAATTTGCACTATAGACTTTGAATTAAAAAGATTTGATGTTGAAGGATTGAGTTGAAAGCATAAGAATTAAAAAGAAAAACCCTCTTAATTTTCATTCATTAAAATATTGTTAAGTAGAAGTAGGTCCTAAATTACAAGAGAAACTAAATTGTTAATTGCCTAAGATGGGATAGAAATACAATAATCCCATTGGTGAGATTGTTCTAGCAAGCAAACTTAACCTTGTCAAATAATTGTTTTTGAAAAATTGTGAAAATTGCATTTAGAAATGAATCCTATAAGTTATTTTTTCAAGAAGATGCTCATATTTCCCCCAAAACAAATTGTTCATAACTTTCACATCACTAATCCAAATGGAATGAATCAAAGATTTAGATGTAGAAAAAAATATAATCAATGAGAAAAGAATATTTTTCAATTTTTTGTGGATTTATTTTTCTGACCACCAAATGAAAATTTGGGCATTTTGTGGTATAACTTTTCTCTTGGTCACCAATTGAAATAAAATCATATTCCCACAAAGCTAGTATGTTTTTCTATCTTATGAGAAAGTTTCAAAAAGTTTCACTAAAAACTGAGGTCCTAGGAACTTGCCCCAAATCCATATTGTCCCTTTAGGGAACACTAGTCCTTTAGAGGTTAATTAGCAAGCCTCTATACAACATATCTTTCTCAAAATTCATTTTTACAATAGTTGTTCATTTAATATTAAAATAATATTTTTCTAAATTTTTTCTAAGAATTATTTAAAATGGACACTCAAGGGCAAATGCACACTATGGTGGCTCGTTTTTAGCAAAAGCATGTTACAATTTGCTTTTCTTTAGCTAAAAATATCGAATTTCAAAATTTCAAAGGTTTTCCACCCTAGTTTGTGCAATTCTAAGATATTGTAGTAAAGAATAAAATTGAAATAAAATTCTTTAACTTAAGGAAATCAATCACCAAAAATTTTAGTCATTCAGCCATTCACGAGTACATAAAAGTCCTTTTATTCCAAATGTAGATGCCATCTATTAACAATCATACCCAAACTACAATCATCCCAATCCTCTAATAATATTTCCTAAATCTTGTGCCCATACCATAAGTCTAGGTATCAATTTAAGAGTCCTTTTTAAGGGGAAAAAAGGATTGTGAAGATTTAGGAGCTATGTTCAAAAGTCCTTTTCTTTTATCATATTAGAGGTATCTATTTTATTTTTAGACGCATTGGATTATCAACAAATCTACTTTATAAATATGAGTCCTTTCTCTCTTAAACACTTCATTTTTCAATTCCCTAAACCCATTTGCTAAAAGAACCTTTCATTTTTACCCTTGTGACATACAATAGTAGTCCACCATAGTTTGCATTTGCCCTCAATTTAATGCTCTCAACCTTTGAAATTGCAAATGTGAGATTTTTTCAGAAATTAATATTCCAAATCAAATTATTTTTATAAAATAAATGAATTAAATTTAAAACAGGCATATCCAACTTCACTCAAAACCTTAACTAGATTTCATCATTACTTCTAAAGTTGTCTTTAAAAAAGGTTTGACAAACAAACATGTGATGAAGAATAGTTTGTTGTTTCTTGCATGTGTCTTATCTATTTCACAAAATACACATTTGTACATCTATTAAATGCTTCAGTTAAAATAATGCAAATTTATATCTACTACTTTATAAGTTTCATTTGTTTTCTGGATGGCTATAGGTGACATAATGTTTGATAGAGTATATTGGTTCTGACCTTGATTGCTCAAATAACCTTGATAACATTGAAGCAAAGGAAGAAAGGATAAAGGAGGTACAAATGATTAGAAAAGCACAAGCTGCTGGAGTAGTTTATGTAATTGGAAGGTCAGAGTTTAAGGTCAATAGCAATGCATCATTTATCAATAGGTTCTTTGCTGGAATTCTTTATCCTTTTCTTAACAACATTTGTAGGTCCCGTGTATCATCTTTACACATTCCACCAACAAATTGTTTAGAAGTTGGAATGCACTATGATCTAGAATGAATAACTAGATTCTTTGGTGTATTTTTTTACTTCTTGTAGCATTTTACACTATAAAAATGTTGTAGAGTGTTAGAATGATAGAATGATTTATCTTGGCATTGATGTGAATGGTCAATACCATTGTAATACATTTTGAGTTTGACATTATTTTTTGGGGGAGGAATGGTTAGGAATTATCTAGTTTTCCGTGAATACCTTGAGCCTTACCTCTAAGCCTAACTTGACCATCTCCTCCATCCCACTCCCTTCTTGCCTTTCATGTCCTCTCTTCTACCCCCTATCACCTCTCTTTCAAAGTTCATTCTACTCTTGGAATGCTTCTATGTGCCTTACAACTCTAGAGCTCTTCTCTAGGCATTTGAGCAAACTTCTCTTCAATCCCTCCTCTAGTCACAGTTACTTCTTGCCTTTCCTATCTCTTGTCTTCCTCTTTTTTTTAGGCTCAAGCCACTTTTGGTACGGTCCCATAAGTCCCAACATGCCAACGGTCCTCTAGAGCTTGGGTACTTAGCCTCACCTCAATTCCTTCTACTCATTCCTCCTACTTTCCTTATCCATTTGCTTCACCATCCCTCCCTAGGTTGCCAACCTATTCAAGATTTTAATTGGGAATATACTTCCACATTCTCCTTTTTAGTCCAAATTCCTTGAGATCTCCTTTGTATGTCACTATTTTGGTTAATATGGGTGACATGCTTGAAGAAAATTCTAATGGGAATTTCTCAATGGGGACAATTTAAAATCCACACTTGGTGAAATATGGGCCTATCTTGTTACATAGCGTAGTGCAAGCAATGTCTTGAGTTAAGTAGAGACTCAATGAGCAAGTCAAATTTATTGTTGCATTGAAGTGGTTTGGATATAGATGGATTTTTTGCTTCAAAATTGAAAATGATTGGTGATGACATTACTCTCCCCCTTACATCCTTCTCTACATTCCTTCATGGCTCAAGCTTTCCCTTGTACAACCCCTACCTCCTTAGTTGGTAGATCTAGCCTTTGGTGGTATGGATTTGAAGCATGTTGTTTTCTAGTTTCAAGAATTTTTCTTTCTAGTGGTTTTTATTTGGTACCAATTTAAATTGCAAACTCCTTTTGCCTCCACCTCTTGCATCATTGTTTTCTAGCATTGTCATTCTCAAACTAGCTTGTATTCAAGTTTTATATTCTATGGTCTCTTATTTTAATGCACAAACTTGCCCACTATGGGTTTCACAAGGGCTAGTAGTGACTAATGAGTGTTTCTTGGCCTCTTTGGCTTTAAAAACACAAGTACATGTTTATGAATTGGTAACTTTAAAAATTCATCATTGGTTTCAAAAACTTCTAAAAATTATGAATAGAAGTGTTTTGATTGAATATACATTTGTTTGGTGTGAAATCAACCTTTCTCCTAGACATAAATCTTTGCAGTGTGTTCTTCAACATGCTTATGTCAAAACAAACAAACATACATACATTTGACATTCAAGAAAAATTTACTAGAAAATAATTTAAAGGGAATCAATGTATAGAAGTATGCCCTTATCAACACTTTTCTAGTCTCTAATTTATTATCATTTAATAAATTGATCTTTGTTCTCTTTTGACATATAAGTTTACAAAGAGATCTCATGTCCCATGTGAAATTGATATGTGAAGCCAAGATTTTGGTCAATGATGATTGAACTATTGAACAAATACAGTGACATAGAAAAATACTATACAAATTTAACCTACTTCATATCCAAGCCCTATTCAAAGGTGGTACAATTTACAATCCATGGAACTAATTCAAATTGGGCTTATGTTGAACAATTGTATCAAGGCTTATGGTCACCCATCTATTAGCACTGAGGCCTAATTTGTTGACACCCAAACACCATTATGTAAGTGCCACAAAAGTGTCCATTGGATAAAAAATAGAATAGGTTTGGTTTTCAATATAAAGCTTATGGCTTTATTTCTGGCCTAAGTTAACCCCTAAATGTATTATTTTGACTATGTTTTCACCAAAAATGCTCCAAAACTACCATTTCTAGTATATGTACCAAATTTTAGAGAAAATACATTTTTGGACAAATGTAACCATAAGATCTTGTATGAAACTGGTTTGAAAACACGTGGAAAAAATTTCAGAAATTTCCACTGTGTAGATTGAAAGATCTTAGAGTTTAATTTGACTAAAAGCCTTTTTTTGGCCCTGCAAAAACCCGGGCAGCTACACTTCACAAGGTTAGATCATTATGAAAAATGTCCAAAATGGTTGTAACTCTTTGGATTCATTCTTCAAGTCAAGTTGGCTACATGCTTGAAATTTTTTAGACCATTTGGAATTGTATAATATATAGGAAAAAAATGAGTAAGTAGAGAGAAGTAGAGAATGATTCAAAATACAAAATTGTTAACAATTTATTTATGGAATTGAAAAATGCCAATCCCAATGGTGGTAACGTTGTAATAAACAATCTACACCAAACATTTTTTATTTTTTCCAAAAATGTTGAAAATTGAGTTAAATAAAAGTCTTCAAAGTTTATTTGAGAGTGGAGATTCCATAACTACGCATGAACTACCTACAACTAAAACTCTTCATAACTTTCATCTCATAGATCAAAATGAAACAATTCAAAGCTTTCCAAGTATATATAAATCTAGGAAACCAATTTCAAATTTTTATCTAAAAAAAAGTGATTTTTAAGGAATGTTTTTTGCTGCCCGAGTTGCCCGCTGAGCAATGAAAACTACATATCATACAATAACTTTTTAACCATGTATTCGAAAGTTATGAAAATTGTTTGGCCTTAAAGCTACTCCTCAAGCACATGTTGTGTGAAAATTTCAAAGAAAAAAAAATTCCATTCGTGGAGAGCTGCCCCAAATTGCTAGGTTGCCAAAAAATGTTGTTTGGTCCTTTAGGGGTTAAGGATCTAAGCACTCCTATTGGTTGATTTTGGTAATTGTGAAATTGGGCCAACAATTGGACCTTAACCCTTGAACGCCGGGCTGGTGATTGTGGAAATCAGCCATTTTGGAACTGTGTGACATCATCCACTTTAGAAAAACTGGAAATACTCATTGGGAGTCAAACTACTATAGAAGATCTTCCCTTTCCACCCCTAATTCCGAGGATGAATAGTTGCAATTCTGTCCTACACAAGGGAATTTCTTGTCATTCATCGGACAATAATCGTCCGCTGCGTCGTTCAAGGGTTAAAAGAAAATGGGCCTTAACACAATATTGCCATAAACCCTTAAAGGACGGAATGACCAATTTTTGACTGGTGAATGACAAATAATCCTTCTATGTAGGGCAAAAGTGCAACTATTCATCCTCATAATTCTGTAAAAAGGGCAAATCTTGTACAATAGTTTGACTCCCAATGAGTGCTTTTGGATTATTTTAAGCCAATGATTCACACAGTACTGAAAGGGATAATTTCCAGTCACCAGCTAGTCCTTTAAGGGTTAACAGGCATCTAACCAGGTTCTTCATCTCTGGAGAAGTATCAAAGTAAAAAAGAATAGGGGTTGGAGTTTTTCAAACAAAATTGCAGAACTGAGGGTTCATGATCAGCAATGGAGGGCATGCAACATAACTTACAAGGAGCAGTATGATACCTGCAATTCAGAGCATATGTCCCAAATTTCCAATAACACTGAAGCCAGACAAACTTGTAATTTCTCAGCAGAAGTCTGATGTATCAGTCTCAACACCTCAATGCTCACAGTTTCTGGATTGACAGCAGACACTTGGGATTGCAAAAATAATGTAACTGTTTGGGTTGGATATCATTGAGACTATTCATTTGTACTGTACAGTACATATATACACTGAAAGTGCAATTACTATAGGTACTGTACATATTAGTAAGGGTAGCCCAGGTTTTACAAGAAAAATCAACTCTCATTTAGATTCACAACTAACGCACAGCCGCAAATTGGCAGCAGCAGCAGCTAGCCTTCGGCTTAATCAATAGCAACTTTCGCTATCGACGAGCACTTTGAGTCACTTTTAAGGAACAAAAGTGACAAATATATGCAAATCATTCCTCTGTAGAGACATTATTAACCATTCTTATGGAGGCTTTATATATGAATATTAACATTAAACAGGTCCAGGATTAGAATTGTCAGAAGACATACTAGTCTCACTTTGCGACCTGGAGTAGAATCGTCTGACTGTCGATGTTGTTGTGCAGCTAACTGAGTCAAGACTTGCTCCTTCAACAGTAGTTGAATTTATGTTTTTGTCATTTTCTGAAGCTTTCATGGAAGTCGCTCCACGGATGGTCCGAACGCTTCGAAGAATACGTGCTGGTGACGCAGGTGTTGAATCAGGAATGGAGGGATCTGGCAATTCAATGTTTAGAAGTAGAGGCCCATCTGTTGATGTGTTCGTGCCATTCTTGTATGCTGCGCCATTATTGTTGTTTTGTCGATAATAGAGACCTGGGAAGGCAGGTCGGGCTGATGTTGGAGCCCACGTTAGTCTGGTCCTCGGAGTTGCTGCAGGGGGAGGAGAACAATCATTCGCTTGAGAGCGAAGAAACTCCATAGTGCGGGTCATTTTCTCAATGGAAATCGGAGAGACAGGAGAATTAGCCAGGGTCAGCTCGGTCGGAGCTTCTTGAAGCCCAAGTACCTCCAACTGCTTACCAAGGGCTAAGATGGTGCGTTGGCACTCTGCTAGAGCAACTGCGGCTATCTCCTGCTCCTGGAAGTTGGACATTGCATGAGTGAAATGAGTACCAAATTATATTAATTTCAGGTCGAGGTATGGCAGTATGATTCAGTACTCGAGAATGTACGAAATGTCAGGGACAATAGAATTCAATACCTTCTTTGCACTTTTGGTTGCATCATTCTCCACCAATGCGAGTTCCAACCGCTCACTATCCTTGCTACTTGCGTGTCCTCGGTAATGATCCATTCGCCCAACTCCCCTGATGCATGGTCGATTTATTCCTATCAGCCATCATTCTAAAGATAAAGCATAAGGGACACGGATAGATAGTTTCTAACTGGTGAGCGCTTAATACGAGTATTTTAGATATAAATGTGAGAAAAACGAACCTATATATTTGCTCTTGAAGATCTTCAAGCTTTGACACAACCTCCTGATGTCGCTGCCGTTCTCCATGCAACTCCACTTCCAAAGCTGCCACTTTATCATGAAGCTGATGCATTTCAGCGTCTGTAGTTCTCATGCTCGCTTCTAGCCTACGACTTGGAGTTGACAATTCCAGTAATTCTCGTTCTATCAAGTCCTCTTCCTTCTCATTGTCTTGTGCAGTCTGCACATGACCTCAATTTTCTAAGCAACTTGCTAATCGAGTAACAACATCTGTCAATTCCAAGAACATGGTGTAATCAAAATGGCCAAAAATAAAATCCGTTTTCATTGATTTTGGGCGAGTACGAGTACGTACCTGCCGTGTTTGCAAATCGGTTACAAGACCCTCGGCTTCATTCAACCGTACCTTCAAGCCTTCCACTCTTTCATTAGCCTTAACGAGGTGTTGGTCCATATCTGATAAATTATTCTCCAGTTCATTTTTATTTGCCTTCAGTTGCATAATTTCAGCTTCGAATTGAGGAAGTCGCTCCATTTCCACTTGAACCTTCATCTCCGCATCTGCTTGCTCTGCTCGTAGTCTGCACAACTCTTCTTCCTGCTGAGATATCTGACCTCTGGCAGATTCCAAGTTCATAGATATTGCCAGCCTTTCACTAGCAGAAGTGTCACGGTCTTTTCGCAAGTTCTGAAGTGCGGCACCTTGCAACACTAAAATGTAATCCAGGGTGGTCGCAAGCTCTGAAACAAACTTAAAAACATCTGCTCCAGTTTGCAGAAACGCATTTGCAGATAGCATCAGGCTACTCATTAAAGAGTCCAACCTCGTATCCTGCCAATGCAAAGACATGACAATGGAATTGCTCATAGAGAGACTTGACTCCTGCTGCTCTGATGTTGTAGTAGGTTCAGATTCAGTTCCAGTAACTTGGGCCAAGGCTTTAGTGATGTGAACTAGTTTTTGGACAGCAAAAGAAAGCTCCCCATCAAACTTCCCTGAATTAGATTGGCTTTCCAGCAAAGAGTCCACTCGTTCTTGCAGGTCAATAACCGATTGTTCGTTATCTGTATTTTTACGTTGCAAGACTACAAGTTGTTCCTCGGCTACAGCAAGCTTTGCACCAAGCTCATGGCACATGTGGTTTGCTGCTTCAAGATCCCGTTCCTTCACTAAGAGTGCCTCTTCTAGCCTAGAAATACGAAGCTGAGGATTTAAATCGTCAGTAGCACCGAACGCAACAGCAGCCTCCACTGCATGTTCGGAGCCGTATGAAGAATACACCTGAGACTGAGAATTTGTCAAACGTTCCATTTCTTCAAAATCGTCCATGAGGTCGAAATTTAGCGAGTCTCGTGTCGAGGGCAATGTTTTCGAGGACAACTCATTCAGGTTCGATGTCCGATTCTCAGGTGATAATTTCTCCACTTGTAATGCTGATCTCGAAGCTGCGAAAGTAAACGAAGACATTGATTTAGTATGCATCAAGCCCACCTTAATTGCTCAATCCACAATAGTTTTGGACATAGGGTAGGAATAAGCAGGAGCAAACCTAATCTGAAAGCCTCAACTTCCTCCTCCACAGATGATAGACGACTGGTTGTTTTTGCACAAAGGATCTTAGCTTCTTGCAACTCATCGTCCCGCTTGGACAAAGCTTCCTTGAGCATTCGAGTTTCTTCCTGCAGATTTAGAATCTTTTCGGCTGAAGCACTAGCTACCTGAGACGACTGTAAATTCTCTTCTTCTTGTTGAGATATGTGGTCCGCTCCAGTTTGACTTCTTCCCAAAGCTCTCCTGCGTGGACTTCTCCCAGAATCTGATCCCAGAGGATCCATATCCTGCTTTAACCGCGTCATTGCTGCGTTGCCTGAACACGAGAATGTTGAACCCACACGATAACTTACTCACGGAAAGCTAGGAACCTGGTAGATAAGGTTAATAATACTAATACTCACATCATGAAAATCAGTGTGGGAATTGAGTTGGTGGAGAGAAGCCCTACTTGGAGTCTTCTTGCGAACCAAGATGCGAAGGCGGTTGCATTCTTCGCTAAGCTTGCTTTCCTTCTTCAGGGCTTCTGCGAGTTGTTTGGACGTCACATCCGAGCATGCAAGTTTTTTCCTGGCATGCTCAAGCTCTGACGTTCGAGCCTCAAGTCCTTTGGTTAGCAGGCGAATATCATACTTGAGGCCGACATTATCTTTCTCCATTCCTTCCAGACGCACCTACACGAGTTCCAAAATTATGTAAAATTCTGAGACTGCATATCATTCATCACAGATTCCTGCTTGGGCAGGTTCTAGTAAGAAATTCAGTTCCACTTATAACCACCTCAGGCTTTCTCTCCTACCTCCAATCTTTAAAGGTAAAGCCTACTTTATAGAATCGAACTCACGCTAACCAAAATCTATCCGATTTGTACAAATTTTCAAACTATGGATTGAGGAAAAACGATGAAACTGAGAGTCAAAATTCGCATCGAAATGCCGAGTCATTCTCTACTATGGTCCAGGATAAAAGTCTTTTGACTTTTCATTTATCAAATTGACAAGAGCAATCTAAACACGTGTTTGCACGCACATCTTGTTACATTTGTTACCTGAAGAACATTCATGTTGGTCTCTGCAAGCGTCTTTGCATCCTTGACTACTGCTAGAGCTTGCGAACGCTCCTGAATCGAAATCACCAAAGAAACATGTCAACCGAAAAAAAGAATTGCAGAGGATTGCAATAGATGTGCCAACATTGCAACGGTAATGCAGTTCCAAGAGTAAGGCGATCGTCCAATTCCGGCCTATACCTGCAAGGCGTTGGAGAGAACCACATTTTCAGCTCTCGACTCCATTAGCTCGGCTCGCATTTGTGCCAACCTTTGAGATGCTTCCGCCAATTTCGATTCCATCTCTTCTCGGAGATTGTCAAACTCTCGTGTCTTTGTCACCATTATTTCGTAAATGCGCTGCTCTAGTTCCTCACGCCCACTACGAAGCTGCTTCCTAACCTCGTTCAATGCACCATCCAGATGTTGCACACGGTCCTCCGCAGCCAGCTTTTGTTGAATCGCAACATCACGTTGTAGTTTAATCGCCGCTGCCTCAGTCTCCACTCTCTCCCAGCCTGAACGCAAAACGATCAAGGCCTCGGAATTACAAATCCAACTCCAAGTCCAACTCCGACTTCAACTCCAACACACACTTAAAGGGACTTCATTCAATTGGAGGATTCAAAACACAGGCAGGTCTATAGAGTACGTAAATCTTACCAATCACAGCCTCTTCAGAGACTTTTATGTGTTGCTTGACCAGGTTATCCTTGACATTAATCTCTGCAAGGGCAGCCGAGAGTTTCTTGTTCACGGAGTCCAATTTCTCATTTATCGTCTTTTCTTTCTGAGAATACTTCTTGTCAACTTCACGAAGAGTACAATCTATCTGCTCTTGCTGGCTTCGCACCTGGTCTTCGAGTATTCTGGTGACTTCCTGCAAGTACGACAAGACATTTGCTTGACGATTTCTTAAGGTTTGGACAATGAGAAGAACACTCGATGAAATATGGAATGTGAACAAGAAACTATCTTACCATCCACACTACTACATAAGGATGGTAAGATGGTTGTGAAGTCATTATGCAAACTAGAATAGAAACAAAAAATGCCTCGTTCCAAAAGGAATCTGGACCAACGATGCCGGATTCTGTAGAAACTCTGAAGAGTAATCCATTTCAAGAGCTGCAGCTTCGGCATTGCCACAGGAGACTAGAACACATTGACAGACCTGTTCGTCGAAAAGCTTCACCGGAGTCGGAGAGCTTCCCCCCTCGCCGAAGCCATTCTTCTTCTTCCGTAGCCAGCTTCGCCGTTTTTCTATTTCTTTGTCCATCCTTCTTTCCTACACGGTGTCGCTTCCAAATTGCTTGGTTTTAGCCTATGCCTGTTGCATGTGACGGGGAAACATTTAATACTACTGAGCAATTGCCACTGATCACCAAGGACTAAGGATCAATTTGACTTAAACTCTCCGGCAGTCAATCTTCGCTCTGCAACTACATCGCAATGACACCACGGGAACCTCTGCTTAACCAATCCTAAGTCAATTATCCAGAGCCTTCGCTGTTGCGTCACCAGAACTGGAAGAACTTGAACCACTTTAGAGACAGCTGCCACCAGAATTTTTCAATTTGATGCATTCCTAGCATCACACCACCATAGAATCGTGAATGCTCACATTTGACCATGGTTTAAATATCGCGTTGCCGCCATGGCCTCCTCTGAACTGATGCAAAACAATTACGAAGTAAAGCTCACCTTGTGGAAGAACATAGGTTTCAAAGCACCGTGATCATGAGCTCACGACCATCGCCAGAGCGGCATTCAGCCCCCCCTTCCTGTCGCAACTCTCCCTCATCCGCACCCTTCCATTACGAGCTCTCGGCCGCCACGAGCTATGGCGACAGCAACGCTCACCCGTAGTAGCATGATCCCTCCTTATTAAAGTAGAATTGCTCCTCTCCGCATTGTGCAAAACGCAACCTAAAGAAGAACAACAGATTTGACTCCCGTATTGTACTAAACTATTCATACGACTATTAAAAAATAATAGTAAAACTCTTCGTAATCCTCCACCTCTCTTTCTCTCTCTCTTCTTTCACCGGCATCCAGTTACCACGACTGACGATCATTCGCAGAATAGAACAGCGATAGAGTGAGTGGAGCTAATGATCACTTCTGTACCGAGTCAAGCTACATTGCGATTATGATAAGAAGGCGCGATCGAGAGTAACATGCATGCAACAAAAACCATATTGATAGTATAATTGCACAGGACTAAATCTCGAAAAGCAGCCAATGGACATTGTTCGCGACTCTGTTTCTGTTTCTGTTTCCTGTTTGAGTTGCTGCCAGAAATTGTTTCCCATTATACTAATTAATGTCGGCTTGATTGATTATCGGCGAGATTGGTCTCAGTTTGAAATGCGAGCGTTGCTCCGGTCTGAGCAACCGAGAGCGGCAAGGAGGGATGGCAGGGGAAAGCATGAGGTGCAGCTACCTAAACCTACCGCTTATCCTGCGATGATGATCAAGTGCTGTCACTGCTGCTGCAACAAGTGTTCTGCAACGTCGCATGTGCAAGTAACAAGTCCAGAAGCTGCAAGCTAAGTTAGTGCATTGATCAGTCTCGACTTCTCTCTCGTCTCGGTCCTGGACTTGGGGGGTCTCTGATTACCATTAACTCTTTAACCCTTAAAATGTTTATTAATACTAACCCTGCTATTTATGAAAGACAAAAGTGTCCTGTCAATTTCAAGTGTGGTTCTTTATAACTGTCCGCACCCTTCAGTTGGAAGTACCAGTTGATTACATGTTGCTATCAATGTGTCCATTTTACCATCAGTGGAAATGGATACCCAAGCAAATGATCCTCACCTATAGTCAGAAATTCAGAATTCATAGTTGCAATTTTGAATTTGTATCTGACAAACCAGCGGCCCTGCCCTTCTGATCACAAGTTCTGTAAAGAGGAGGTTGTTACATTTCATTTGTGTCAAAAATAAAAAATAAAAATAATGAGGAGGTTGTCTTCTATGAGCATGTAGTATTTGGGAGGTGTGCATAGGTGTGCAAGGGTTGTGATTGGCCTTGAAATTTCAAGGCTTATTCAATACCCAATATAGGATCACTTTTTGCATTGTGCACCTCCATTTGCATTCTCCCATAAAGAGCTCATGAGAACAAAGAGTAGCTCTATGCAACAAAGATCTAGGCATGAGAATGATGCAAATGGGTTTCGTAACAACCTTTTGCAAATAAATATATCCCAATGCAATCATTGGAGGTATGCATGCTAGCATGTGGCCCAACACACACACAACTCTACTCATAGATCTAGTCCTAGTAGCTCGGCATTCCTAATGCGCAATGCTAAATTCTACCTTTGAAATGCCACCCTATAAGGTGTTGGACAATCCAATGCCAAGTGATAGTTTGGGTCAATATTCTTCATTTCCCTAACTTATTAAGGTAACTACACCTAATTTTAATTGCTTTCTAATATTAACCACTCTAGATTCTTGCCTTAAATCTACTCTAACTATCAAGAGAGTCTATAGTCCATTTTTAAACATCTATTTTTAGCACTTTGAAAATTCCTAGTTTATTTATATAGTGTCCAAAAAATGCATTCTTAGAGAATCTAGAATCTCCTTTCAACTACCAACAAGAATCCACAAAATGTTTTCAATATAGTATTGGGAACCATGTTGAATTGCTTATTTGTGTGATTGTAGGTGTAGTTACCTTAGCAAAATAAGTTTGTATTAGTAAGTGGCAATGGTCGTTGTCCTAGTCATACATTTTTGGCTCAAAAGACCAGGCAACTAATTCTACCTAGTTGACGTAATGAGACTATCGCAGACATGTATTAAATTACTCTCCATTTGGGCTACTCAATATGCCGAATACCAAAAGTCTTAAGACCATGTTTTCCAATTATACATTTGAATCTTATTAGTTATTACCATAATTACTACCTTCCTTTTTACAGTAGTCAGTTCCATGACTATTCAGTTAATGTCAATCATAAGGACTGTTTACTGCGAGCAAACAATCATTCACTAAGTTAAATTAAACACTTGAGAAGGGCCAAAGGTTGCGTTGCACATCTCATGCTTGAGGACAGTTCGTGTTGGCATCATTTCATATGTGGCAGAAATGCTGGCATCAATCAACTCGCATTCAAAGCCACTCCAGTCGATTCACCTGCTTAGATAGCTGCTGTAGATGGAGACAAATTTGACAAGGAGTACGTTAGCTCATGGCAGCAACTTATTGTCTGGCATAAATTTAATACCATAGCGACGCAGATTGATAAGTAAGAAACATAGAATGAGAGAAAGACAAATTGTACGTAAGTTAGCCTCAGGTGATGGCAGTTACACTGACAGCATGCAAAGAGCTGAAGAGAATGAAGCATTAAATTATCATGAAAGAGAAGCTTGGAGAGAAAACAACTTTCCTACTGTGGTGCTGAAAAAGTCCCATAAATTGTTCAGAACTTCAGATATGTGCCATGAATTGGCCCACGTACTAACAAGCTGCAGAAGCGACAGAGCAGTACGCCACATTCAAATTTCAAACATAATGAGACAATTCCTAAAACTCAGTGACTCGTGATGACTGGATAGCTAGGATAGCTAGAATACGTACTGTTCGGCAGCTCGATAACTTAGTGCTTGTGCCCAATGGTACTGCTTCAACAATCCCCTCTCAACACTTGGTACTTCCAATCTTTACTTAACAATTGGTACACCGATTCAGATACTTGGAGGCCTTGGGGATAATACTGTATCATGAGTTTTAAGTACAAGTTGATGTTTACACTAAGTTAGAAGAGTTCACGAGGAATTGAAAAATAGCAACCTTCTGATGTTCTGAGGTATTCAATGTAGGTCTAGTTAGTGACGCAACGGCTTGAACAATGTCATGAAACAAACGGTTATTAAATAGCTTAGGTGAGACTCAACATCATGCGACAGAGTCAACCGAATTCAACGCATCTAAGAAAAAAAGATTCTCCAAGGTAGCCTTTTGTAGCGGACGGGTACAATAGTAGCCCTATCGACCCTAATTGGCACACATACATCAACCCACTTGTACAGTGATATGCAATCCAGTATGAGCAACACTAGTAAACCTCCAGAAGCTTGTCAAGGTGGGTTTTGATGATAGTGTATTAACAAAGACTGTCTATCTAAACTGAAAAATCTCCACGCTCGAACTAAAAAAAGGATTTGATAAAGGGGGAAAAAAAGCTATGAGATATCCAAGTCACGTCTGGCTATCATGCAGAACGGTGAGCCAGTGTTCCATTCACAAGCTACTGAGAAGCGAAGTGTTTAGCTTCACCAGTGATTCTCTCAACTTATTCATCAAACCTGGATCACTGCGCAAATAAGTCTCAAATGCACCACGCAAGTGATTCAACGTGTCACAGCTCCTGCTGGTAGTCAGATTTAGCAGCGTCTCGAAAAAATACTGCCATAAACACACGTTCCAATGCCTGCAGCATGCGTTGGGAACTTAATACACTTTCAAATTACTAGGCTGCACCATTTATAATTAAGAAAAGCTGACAAATCCATCTCCACAAAATCTATTGGCCAAGCACACCACTTATATGTGGTCTTAGCAAGTACTAATGAATGGTGACTATAATACAGAAAATTAAACAAACGTTATAATACCTTTTGTAAGGCGCTTTAGGCCGGTAAATGACGTGGGAGGTAGCACTGGTTGAGCGATTGTCTATCTCCAAGTAGCTTCCGTGCAGAAGACAGTGTACTACCCCACACAATCCATATGTATCAACCTACCAGAACATCATGAATGTGTGTCAGCATCAAATACAGCAATAGGTTACTAAGCTAACCATACTAGCTGATGATTACCTTTCTCAATCCAGGGCGAATCTGCTGGTTATTAAAAAGCTATTACTAGTTTACTGGAGCTCATTACCTGAAAATTCCAGGGTTTCTTCTCAATCATTTCTGTGGACCGAAAGCCTTCAGTCTTGCAGTCCCCCACAAATTCAGTTCCTTCAGCAAAAAGGGAGAAGTCTATGGAGCGGCCCCAATCAATAAGGCACACACCCTGCTTACAAGTGGACGGCCCTCTTCAGAATAGAATAATGTACTACTAAATACACCGCTCAAATTTAAGCAACTACTAATTTCACTACTCTTTTAAGCAACAATAAACAGGTTACTCCTCAAGAGATAATTGCCGGGAGGCCCTGACCTGCTGCTTCCAGGAGCCTGGCTTATCAGGAGCCCACCCTCCTAGGCACTCACTACAAAACCATGAAACCACGATGTAATCTTCTTGTTTACATCCGTATTGCATTTTGTTACCAAAAACTACTTTATTCCGGTTCAACTTCAAAATTCTAAAACTATGAAGCCTAATACATATTTCTAGAGACAAAAATGACGAGAACTTTTCAGACTAGGACAGTAGGTTGGTGGGGGCTGGACCTGCTACAGCGTACGAGCAGATTGTCTGGCTTGAAGTCTCCATGGATGAGACCAACCTTGTGCAGAGTTTCCAGCATGTGCAACATTTCAATGGTATAGAAAATGCATAGAACTTCATCCATTCGTTGGCCCTTACTGAGATGAGTGTTAATAACATCCTGCACTCCAGGAAGAAAATTGCTATGATTAGCACAGATTGTGCAGGCCAACCTCTAGTACACATGCTCTATTTTGTGCACACGATGCAAACTAAAATTGTGCACCTAGATCCCTTGGAAAAATATATAGGTCCAAATATTGTACTTATTCTTTAATGCGTACCTGAAGAGTTCCATATTGACCAAGGTCGCACTCCATGAAGCTACAGTCCGCATACATGTGTATGTTCTGAGCTCGCCCAAATGTGCATCTCTAGAACCAGTAACAAATTTTGCAGGATCAGCACAACAGCGAAATCCTTCAAGTCGTGCTCTAAAAAGGCTTGATATGATATGCATGTGCTTCCTGATTATTAAGGTTTGGACCAAAAGCACAGATTTGAAAGACAAAGGCATCGGACAAAGTCTAAGGCAATAAAGTACCTCCTCAGAAGGAACCCGCATATCAAGCTGCCGATATGTATAAAACTCCCAGGGACAAGCTGGCTTCTGAACCTGAAGCACCACTCAAATAAGATTTGTAACTTGCCGACAAAAGGAATCTATCAATTAGAATGATAAAATTGTGAAGGCACACAATAGGGCCGCCAGGAATAATCGCAAGAACAAACAACGGTGCATATCCTCTATAAGCTCGTATTTAGGAGAAAACTGCAATCTTAACAAATTTTGTTTGAAATTCGCATTGCCGAAAGACCGTGGAAACTACACTGAATAGGGGTATTAAGGGGACCAATACTAATTAATCGACATTCCACACTGTATAAATATCTATCTTTATTGTACATCACTAGTAATTGAAGTGTCCGGGGAAGTACATCATGTTTCAAACATTTACAGTTTTCTACAATCAGTCCCTTTAATTTTTTGGTCCCCTTAATACTCCTATTCAGTGTACCAATATTTTGAATATTCCCACAACTTCTGCAGAACTCCGGCAACTCTTACTTTCAGAACCACGCGCTGAGGATCTCCTGTCGTATCGATAACCTCAGCCATGTAGACTCGGCCAAATGCACCCCGACCTGCGTAACTCTTCAACTGATAATCGCGGCAGCCTGCATTTCATAGCAACAATTCCAGGACAGATTTAATACATGTTTCATGAGGTACGCAAAAGCGTATCGGCTAGATTGCAAGGATGGACCCCAAACTATTCTCCATAGAGATTGATCACATTCCCAAGCAGGCTTTCTTCATTCAAGACCGGTTTACACAGTCCAGAGATAGTGCAGTAGTGTATCATTGTCTTCAGACGTACCCAGCTGCAATGCTGTGTTCTTCAATCTGTTCCTCACAGCAGACTTGTTGGAAAGCAGAGAACGCAGACTCACTTTCCCAGAATATTTCTTGGAGCTATGAATGTACCCCTGAACAAAAGGCAAGTGACGTGAGTATGTTCGGAATGAGGAACGAAATACTAAGGCTTGAAGCCATTAAGTAGACTCTCAGAAACCAACTTCTTGAGCGTGCTTTCTTGAAACAGACTGCACACCTTCAGTCAATCGCCTCCTCCTAGCAAAATTGATCTTTCAATTATCTGTTTTCTTAAGACATCAAGTTTTCTCAATCAGCTCACCTCATAATCTGATAACGGTGGGTCCAAATTTGTCAAAAAGTCCCTTATCAGTGCTCGATCCCATGGATAGACTTTTCCTCCTGGTTTTCTGTACTCTTTTTTAGGAGGTCTAGGCTCCATAAATTTTCTGTTCAAAAATTAAAAATAGATGCGAATCATTATAGTTCTCCAAGTAGCTCATAGTCAGTAAGAAAATTGGTGTATCAAGATCCCCGAGACGGGGATTTCGCACAATGGACGCAATCAGGGCTAACGCTCCTGCGGAACAAGACAGATGAGTGTCGATTTACCTTTGAAGAGTAGTTCCACCACTTGACCCTGCACAGTCTTTGACACCAGGTCCTTCATCTGAGGAGATAGGTGTGGGGTACGCCCTTTGCTTCTTGCTCTTCCTAGTGTCAATCACTTCTTCATCGCTAATATAGATACATTGAATGTCCTTAGCGTCCTCAGGAGCTACGTCGTTTACTGCATAAGTTCTACTTCTATTGCCATCTTTACGAAAACTCACAACGTCCCTTGTGTGCAAGGTGGCTGCCCCGTCATGATGCAAATGCGCCTCACTGCCTGAACCCCAATGCTGTCCGAAACTGACATTTCTCCGTGATGCCTGTGGACTGAACATCGACATTATGTCAACTATCACCAATTCCTTGTCGACGGTGAGATCATCAAGGTAGCTAGTTTGAGTTCTTTCTTGAAATTTGCAGGGTGAGGAGTTCATTTTGATGCCTGGCCTACTAAGAGTCTGATGCACGTTGTTTAACCGTCTTTGTTTGTCCACCATATTCACCAAGTTTGTCATGTTATTTTCATTGTTGCAGGCCACAGGAGCTTGATATGCTGCAGAAAATGGCTGCGAGGCCTTCTCTTGGATCCGTTGACGGAATCTTTCTTCCTCGAAACAAATTTCTGCTTCATCTGTTGTGCTCTCGTAGATCTTGGATCCATAATACACCGGTGCTGCAAGACAAATCGATCTTCGTAATGTTAGCTAATCAAAACTGCACTCCTACCAGTCCTAGCCCTTATTTCGAAAGAGATAGAAGGGAACAACAGCTGCAGAAAATGTTACTCACCAGGAAGTATACCACAAGATTCGACACTACCTTGCATGCCTGGGAGAGTAACTTCCATGATACCATTAAACCTGAGCAATTACCAGATACAAAAATCGATTCAAGGATGGATAGTGTCCATTGATACGGTTTTTAAGCAAGGGGCCTACGAATATCTGCAACAGCCCGATTCAAGATCACAACCGTGAAGAGAAGCTACAACTGTTGAACCTTCCATACCAGAATTATCAGCAATAGGCCCCTGTGCTCCTCTATGGACAAGTCTTGAAAGTCAGAAACCACTAGCCATGGATTGTCAACTACTTGAAAAGAGTGGAAAATTGTTGTCAATGTTAGAGTCCACTCTTTCAAGTCGTTGACAATTCATTCTTGACAATTAGAAGCCACTACATATCATCCCCTAACTCATTAAAGTGGCATCACCTTGCTCATTGTGTCGAAGAGCAACCTGTCGTAGTTTCCGACTGTGGCGTGCGAAACGATCGTTCGACAGCACAACGTTTTACGCATGAGCATCAGTTTTTCAAGGCGTTGTGCTCCTCTGCAGCCAAGCCTGCGGAACACAGTCAACATCGGGTTAGCAATCTGAGTAAAATCTAAAGCTCGAAAACCGAAACAAAGCCAAAAATAAAACACAGAAAATCAGTTGCAAAAAAAGCTCACAAACTGAATATGCCGATTTTAAGACGCATTCAGCCTTGGAATAGTCCATGCTCTAATCCAATCCCATTCGCTTCCAAGCAATGAAAAAAACCTCTCCCCGATCGGTCCAGGAATCCGCCTGCATGAAAATACAACTATTCGTTACTAAAACAAAGTAGAAAAACAAAAACAAAAACAAAAAAACTGAGCTAGATCGACATTAGAACATGCTAAGTAGCGCCACAGTCAGCTGCAACTGAACATACTAGCAAAGAACAAGAAGCACAATCGAGTGGTAGCTACGAAAGAACGACGATGACATCTTGGATTCAAAATCACAGTAAAGGCTTACTACTTTCGACGATGGTGATAGTAAGTAACTAACTCAATGTCAACTAATCATTACGAACTAGTCACCACATGCACTGATTTACCAAGTTAGTGAAGGCGCAAATTTAGTGTCACTACAAACAATTTGTTCGTGAAAATTAGTACAATAAAGTAATATTTCAGCATACATTAATAATTAAAAATAGTGCGGCTTTGGTATATTCGTGTCACTCAACACTGGGATAAATCAGCGTACTCTGTCGTGAATCTACGAGAAATGAAGTTTAGAGCTAAAATGTTACATACTGACGTTTCCAAATCTTCAAATAGCAAAGATCTGACTCATGTCTCACAACAGCGAGCTGGGGCACGTCGTGCCGAACCTCTCGCACTCTCCCTGGCATATTCATCTCCTTCAACCACTTTGAGCCCCTCGATCAAACTTCAGACACACCAACACAAAGTATGTAAAATGAAGGAATTCGATTCTGTGGTAAATTTCTTTGATTTTCCGCAATTCACTTAGTGCTCATTCTGCACAAATGAATCAGTCCATTGCAAGTCAGTTGGTCTGATGGACTCCAAGTTCATTCGCAAAACAGAGCTAATCAATCCGGAATCACTTCGCAGATACAATGCCGATCCACTACTTCTACGATACGCTCTTCCCTGATTAAAAAACCCCATCGGTTGCTCCAAATCGAGTCAAGAAGCTCACCAAGCATAAATTCGATCGCAATCCCCCGCTTCAGCTCCTAATTAATAATCCACTGCCTCCTCGTCACGAAACCCTAAACTCGTCTCCGCACCGCACCAGAAAACTCCACCAGAGAGCTTCAATTTCAATCAATTCACATCTTTCCGGCAAGATGACAAGCAACGAATCGAAGGACGGGAGAGAATTGGCTTCGGGAATGCGAAGAGCTGACTCGAAACTCGAAACCCTCAACAGATGCTTCATGCACGAAAGTGAAGGAGATGCGCCCCTGCCTTCGAAAGAATGCTACATTGCTCAGATCATAAGCTTCATCTCCCACATTCTCGTCCATGAGGAGCAACCACCGTCCCCGCCAATTTTGCTGCATTCGAAATGAGCTTTGAGTTGACAGAAATCCTAGTGGAAACACTGTTGTGATTCGGGTATGTTCCGGGTATGTTCCGGGTATCAATTCATGATCCACAAGCCCTCCAGGAAGCAAGAGAGACTGTTTCCTCCTACAGCGCCAAAGTTAGCCCAAAAGCAGTATTTCAAATTATCAATTATAAAAATATCATACTGACTATATAGTTGCACTGTACAGAGTGCTTACTGCTTACAGTACTGCTCAGTACTGAACTATTCGACTTTGCACTTTGCAGAGAGGAATGTGCGTCGGAAAGGCACCAGGTGGGTTTTTTTTCATTTTTTACAGAGTGCCAAAGTGGCGATATTAAATGTTATAGTGGTGCTCCACATTACAATATTCATCCACATATTAGATGTATAATATGTTTTTCATCCACAATTTGTCGATTTCATCGAAGTTTTTTGACATTCTTTTGGCATTTTATAGTCAAATTATTTTTTTTGGTGCAATTTGGCACAAAAAAGCGAAAAAAAAAGCCCTAATAGGCATTGATGAATGCTCGCCTAGGCCTAGGAACAATCACAAACGGCCCTAAACTCATGCCAAGTGCAAAGAATGTAGATACCGCCATATCTTCCAGTTCCTAGATAGCACCATCCAAGCTCTACTTCTTGGGAAGCACCTCCCGAAAAATTGGAAGTGGTCAACCTTCCTTTCATTAATAACTTAGTCCTGCACTCCTCCAACTCCAAGTAACTTTAAATTTTCTGCAATGCCACTTTTACATGTGACTCTACTCCATGAAAATACAACAACTTTCACATAAATACATAACATTGTATCAATGTCTAGGGAGAAATGCTGGTTAGTTCATTATTAGCTAGTTGAAACTGAGAAAAAAATTATTGTTGCAATTTGAAAACATGTATTTTTAGTAAAAATTTACTTAAAAGACTCCTTATAGGTCATTACTTGAAAGACTATACTACTAGGACCATACTTAAAACACCCCTTTCTCTTGTAGTGCACTCTTTTTGATAACATGGAACTACTTCACCTCTATAATGCCCTTCCTTTATATCCTTGATTGAGCATAGTCGACCAAGATCCTATAATTCAATATTGAGGCTACATCTATGAATGTGAAAGCTTAGACCTACTATGAGAAAGAAGTCAAAGAACACCCCTCCCCACTTTTGTAGCTCTAAATTTTATTTCTTAAACAAAGGCTCAATCTGCTTTAGATTACCTAAGGTAAGTAGATAACTAGATGTAAATGCATCCCTAGAAGAAATTGAGCATTGTTCATATGATTTAATTGCCTCATTTTTGTTTGAATCTTGTTAGAATCAAAAGAATATTGTAGATTCCCTTCCTAAGCATTTATTAGGCACCAAATGAATAACCTATGAATTTTTAAAGTGAGCAACCTTGATGGCACTAAATATAGATATTTCTAAAGTTTTTGCTATACTTTTAAGAATAGAGGGAGTACATCTGAGTCAAGAATTTGAATGGATTGGTTTAGAAAGGTACCACAAATAGATAAGCATCTATCATTTTACATAGAAAATGTCCTTAAAATTTCTTTTAAGCAACAAGCTAAGTCCTTCATGCTTGGTTCTAGGAAAATTGATAACAAAAAGTGTCTTTTGTATTTTTGGAAATGTTTCAACTTGTTGGACCCACTTCAATAGTAAATATGACTTACTAAGCACAACATACAAGTTGCAAAGTCAAAGCACTACTCACTATTGACTTTTGCATTCCCAGATTGTATAAACTTTAGGCAAGCAATAAGACCCATACCTTACTTCCAAGAGATTTTTTATTTCCCTTCGGATTCTGTAGGGTTAATTTAGTCTCTTGAACAAGGGGGTTGACATTTACTAATTGAATGTCCCACGATAAAGTAGAAGCATCCAAATGTAACACTAGTTATTCATGGATACCTAAAAAAACCCTAAAACCAAGGGCTTGTAGACCCAAAGTAGACATGTCGGGTTCCAAGAAGTTGTCACTCTTCCAAGAAGTAGCCAATCACTAGCACTTGATTCAAGTTTAGGGTGTATCTATTTTGGGTGTTTCCATGCCTGCTTTGGTGTTAGTCTAGTGTTCACAATAGGTGCATCTACAAAGTTGTTTTCCAAAATTCATATAATATTCATAAAAACTCGGAAAAATACAAAACCAATTTTTTTGGTTTTCTAAACCATTTCCTAACACATTCACATCATTTTTTCCTATACGCACCTTCCTTGTGAAGAGATCCGAAATAAGTGTTCCATTTATTAGGATGACCACCCATTTTCGATCACTCAAGCAATTCAGCCTATCTGTGGCATGGAAAAAGGTTAAGAAACAATTTTCCCATGTAGAGAAATAGATTTAAGAAGGATTTCATAATTTTCTAAATTTTTTCCCTTAAAAGAAAAATTATCATGAATTTTTTTCGTGAAGATTGTATCTATCCCATTCTTGATATGTAGGGAAACTTATTTCCAACCATAGGATGGTTCTGAAATCGATGTAAGGCTTTCAACATACACCTTCTAGACACTTTTGTTGTCCTTGGGGTCCTATGGTGCATGAGCTATCACCTACAATTCATCTGATTGGAAATGGAGCAACCTAAACTACAAGAATGGGAGGCTGATTGAAAATGGGTGATTTCTTTTAGGAGCTTCTACCTTAACTAAGGGCCTCTTGTCATGTGAGTTGGGCAAGTAGAAAAAGCACTAAAAGACAAGAAATGAACACCGATCGTCTTACCAGCCTCGGTGAGCGAAGAAGTCAGATTTTAAGGTTCATCTATGATTGGTAGACAAGCCCATTGGTAGAGATTGATCAACTTGATGGGAATCATTACGTGTAGAATTTTCACTCAATCTCTCCCCATCCATCCAGTCCACATAGCACTACAAATTCTTTTTTGACACTGCAGCTTCCCCGGGGAACTTTGCCAGCCCGATTCACATGGCAGGAGGCCCTAACGTCGCAATTTGTCTCTTCAAGAATTGTTATGCAATGGAGCACTAGTCTCATATAGACTTATCTCCTAATTAAATGGCGGAATGGCCCCATTACAATGCCTAACATTGCTTACAGGGCTAAGCATTGTAAGATATTACGGAATGGCACGATCTAGGCACTACCCAATGCTTAACCCCTAAGCGATGAGGCAAATGTTTTTTGTTTGATGAAGGTCAAGGAATTCTCCTCCATAGGATAAAGTTGCAACTCTTCATCCTCGGAATTAGGGGTGGAAAGGGGAGATCTTCTACAATAGTTTGACTCCCAATGAATATTTTTTATTTTTTTTAAAGCAGATAATGTCACACAATTCCAAAATGCCTGATTTCCATGGTCACCAGCCCGGCATTCAAGGGTTAACGCAGTGGGAGACCTCCCCCCCTTAGGCCTCCTGCGATGTGAGAGGCTATTCACATGTAGGACCGGACCGGAGGTGGAGCTCCAAGGGCCAGTTCATGAAGATCGGGTCTATGCCACATCAAGCTTCCGCATGTGAACTGGTTCTCCAAATAAAACATTTCCAAATTTTTAGGATTGATTGGCATGTGGCAGTGATACTTCTATAAAAAAAATACTTGTAGAGAGAACTTGGGAACTCTCTATATATTTAAAAGGGAGTTTGACTAATGACGTGAGACAAGGAGACATGTGAAGGATAATCTTAGTTTCTTTTAGTAAGTCGGGTTGATGGGAAGGAGAGCGGGTTTGGAAATCCTAAATTCAAGGATGGAAGAGCCAGGGAGGAACCGGAGCTCCATATCGGAAATCAAGTTCACAATTTCGTCATGCAAATCCCCCTGGGCCCGGTTGGAGGTCCGGTCCTGTCCTTCATGCGAACAGGCCCTGAGAGCCCCGGCCTTCAAGGCTCTCACATCGCGGGAGGCCTTCGGGGGGAGGCCTCCCACTATACAATCTCCTGCTTCATGCATGACGTTGGGAGTCCAAACGCTGACGTGATCACATGGAAAGAGCAGAGGAACTTGCATCAGCTTCTTCGGATCCTATAAAATCATGGCGAGGATTGTGATGATTTCATCGAACTCCAGATTTTGTCGCTGCAGACAGAGCATCTCTCAGCATCAGGTTGGTGAGCTTTGTCAACAATGACCCATCACTTGTCGTTGGATTGTGTTGATGCTTTCAATGGGTCTGTCCACGTTGCTTAATTGCACCACTATGATGTTGCTCCGGCATGCAGAAAAGTAGAATCGCTCTTATGCTCCATACCATAGTACTTGAAGCTCATCTCTCAAGTGTTGTCTTTAGCCTAAACTCGATCCTACACATTCTCTGGTAGTCGTCTCGCTTTCTGATTTCGGTTGTCGTACTAGGATTGTGCCCAGTTGCGTTTTTCTTAATTTCTTTTATGTTCGTGGTAGTGTAGGAATTTTGGTCATGGCTGCAGCTAGAGTGTGGGGATCTCATCAGTGCTTGGAGAGGATTGTGGTTAGTCAGTCGGGCAGGAGCGGGTTAGATGGAGCGGGGTTTTGGGGGAAATTGCAGGCGAGAGGACGTCGGCAGCCTGTTCCTGGAGATTTCAAGGGTGGGGTTGCAATTTCTTTGAGAAGCGCCCCGATGTTGCGAATGCATGTTTATTCTTTCGTGTCAGGGATTTGCTGGATTGAATAGAAGTCGCGAATTTGCTTTGTTCTGAATGCTACTTTCTACAATTCTGGCGTTCACTTAGCAGGAACCCTTTGTGAAGCTAGCTCATAATTGAAGGCACGGCGACATGGCTGGCATCAATATGTCCGAATACGCGATTATTCGCACATTCTAGACTTTTCTTGCAATTGGCTTCGCTGTACTCGGTAATTAATTAACATAGGCTGTGGAATTTTCTCAGGTTTCCTTAGATGGTCTTCTTCAGAATAGCTGTAAGTGCACCGGATTGGATTTCGAAGAGCTTGAATACTGAGTGGAGTGTTTGCTTGTGCGGTTGTGTTCTCATTGTTCAGGATATAAATTGTCAGGCCACTCAATCAGAAGCCAGGCAACTATGGCGTCAAAGATTCAACTCTACAGCATGGCCACACCTAATGGCCAGAAGGTAACATTTGGCACCAATGACATTATTTCTAAATGCTTTCCTCCGTTTATTTCCTCTGTGTTAGTTAGTGAGACCTGAATTCTACGATGTTTGTCAATACCTTGAATTCTGAATTAATTAACTGTCCCTGGGTTTGGGTTTCATTACCTCTTTCCGCAGATCGGAGTAGCCTTGGAAGAAATGGGTTTGCCTTACGAGCCACACACGATCAATATCCTCAAGAACGAGACGTTCACTCCTGAGTTTATCGCCATCAACCCGAATTCCAAGATTCCTGCGATCGTTGATCCCGACGGTCCAGGTAAACGGCATGCCCAATACAACATTTCCAATAAGAATTCTCTGCTTGGAGCTTAGTTAAGAAGGATGGCTTTCGTTTGCTAAGTTTCTCGTTTTCTAGCTGAGCGTCAATTGAACGTTCTTCCGATTTTTGTCAATGACACCTTAGAGGGCACAGCTCAAGAACACAGGATGTTGCAAAAGAATAGACAACAATGCGAGACTAAGTAGCAAAACACAGTCTATGAAACTCAAATCTGGAATACCCGACTGTTCGGAGCTCGAATGTGCTTACAGTGTGGAGGGGTTTGGCTTGACAGATGGCAAACCGATCACCATCTTCGAGAGCGGCGCCATTCTCCTCTACCTAGCTGAGAAATCTGGGAAGTTCCTGTCAACAAACCCTCGCCACCGCTGGGAGACGATCCAGTGGCTCATGTTCCAGATGGCCGGCGTCGGCCCCATGTTCGGCCAGTTCGGCCACTTCTACCGCTTCGCCAAGGACAAGTGCGACCACCCGTACCCGCTCGAGCGCTATTCCAAGGAGGCGATGCGGTTGCTGGACGTGGTGGAGGAGCGCCTCAAAGGCCGCGACTTCATCATCGACGACGGCTACTCCATCGCCGACATGGCGCTCTTCCCCTGGGTGAGGTCCATGAAAGCCGCCGCTGAGGAGAAGCTGGAGTTTCACCGCTTCCCGCTCGTAAATGCCTGGGTGGAACGGTGTTATGCGCGTCCGGCGTCTGCCAAGGGGACCACCGTGTGCACGCTGTAATTGAAGAGCGAGCCTTCTGTGCTTGTGTTGACTTTAGGTCGCCACATTTTGGGAGTTGCGCACATGCCATCGCGGTTCTTACAAGAGAACTGAGTGCAAGAGTTACTTATAGTTACTGTAAATGCGGTACTTTCAGATGTTTTGGGTACTGAGTGTGCACCTGCTCACCAATGTCTGGGTGGAACGGTGTTATGCGCGCCCGCGTCCGCCAAGGGGAAGACTGTGTGCAAGCTGTGAATCAAACCTTGGCCTTCTGTGCATTTGGTGAAGCAGCTTGCGGAGTTGTGCACATGGCATCGCAGTTCTTACAAGGGAATTGGGTGCAAAAGTTTGTAGTAGTTGCTGTAAATGCGGTACTTGAGGATGTTTTCGGTACGGAATGTGCCTTTTGTGATTATGCAATAAAATTGTTTTCAGAGATTGTTGCAGACACTTGCAATGAATCTCCATATTTCAAATTATTTTCAGGTGTGCCTTCTCTTGTTGTGAGACTATGTGCTGAAATTCTCCAGATGGACTCCGTAGAAAGCTGGAAAATTGACTTGTTGCTAAGAGAAACTCTATGAATTGCGAATTAGGCAATGCAGACAAGGGGACCTCCGTGTGCAAGCTGTGAATCAAGACTTGACCTTCTGTGCATTTGGTGAATTAGGACGCCTTGTCTTGGGAGTTGCGGACATGCCATCGTGATTCTTACAAGTGAATTGAGTGCAAAAGTTTGTAATAGGTGCTGTGAAAGCGGAAAATTCAGTTGTTTATGGTTACGCAATAAAATCGTTTTCCAAGATTTTGCAGACAGCTGCAATGAATTTCCATGTTTCAAAGGTTTTGGTCTGGTTTCTCCTCTTGTGAGAGTGCTGAAATACTGTAGATGGACTCGGTAGAGAGATGGGAAACTGGCTTCTTGCTAAGGAAAATACTATGAACAGAGAAATATAGACAATGCTGAGCTAACACGGTTAAATGTGTGGCTTCTGTGAAGTCTAATTATTAATTGAACAAACTTCATGCATTTGCATATCTACACCCTAAACCGCACTTCAAAAAAATGGACCAGCGGAATGTGAAAGCAGAGCTTCATTATGAGAATTGACGTGCCAAGCCTTGGGAATGAAGAGGGATGTTATTTAGACTCGTATTGAGCCTCTGCTTTCACATTATCAAATATAATCTCAATGTTGAATGGTTGGACCTTGGCCAACTGAGCTCAATCAAGAGTAGAGGAAGGTCATCATAATGCTAAAGCAACCCACATTATGGAAAGGAACATGTCTCTCCTCATGTAATGAGAGACTTCCATCTCTGCTGAAATGGCCTCTATTGAGGTTATGGACTAAATAATTGTACTTCCGAAATTGTACTTATGCAAATGTAAGGATGTAAAAAGAGGGAAGTCATTATATTAAGTTATATCACTTTTATGACTCCCCTATGAAAACTAGACTTGGCATTATGTATTTGTGAAAGCCAAAGAGACATAACACAATTGCACAACATGATTCTCCAACTTTAATTTGAGTTTATAATTTTGTAAAAGAAAATGATGCCTAGGTGAGTACCCCACTCACATGGCAAATTGCAGATGTTCAAAAGATAAGATATCTTCTGTATGAGCACCAAAAGAGATATATTACACAATATCTGAGGCAGCAGCACCCAAAAGAGATAGAATCCAATATTAAATGGACATCCAGGTTTGTATTGAAAGTGAAACTGCAAGTGTTCCAAAACTGTCACAACGTTCGAGGAAGAACTGAGAGTTGCTTTGAGAATTGAAGGCCGGAGCCTCAATTGGCGTGAAGATCGCACCGCCCACCTAGGCATGGAGAGATGAGAAAGCACGCAACCTTCGTTTCATTTGAGTCCCTCTCCACTCCTCCCCCCAAAAGAAATTAAAAAGTCTGCCACTTAGCCTCGGCACGGAACTCTCTGTAGCCTGTGCAAAACATACAATCATCACAACCAGAGGAACTCGATCAATCGAGAAATGCTCATCGATCTTCATAAATTCATTTGACGGAGTAGCGGCGATGAACGATTTTGCTGAGGTGCGCGCTCCTGGGAGATGAAAGAGCGCCATTACAAAATTAATCCCACCACGAAAGTCGAATCAAGAGCAGACCGGGATTGGGATTTTGGAACGGGATTCATTTGGATGAATGCGTTGGTGACGTTAAGACGCATAATCGGATCGATGTATAAGCCAGCTGGTTTGAGGATTGGGGATTGGTGGAGGTAAAAACTTCATAATGAAAATGGGTTTCCTATATTAAAGCGGAAAGACTCATTTTCTGAAGGTGCTTGCAATGTTAGCAAATGAAAGAAAAAGTGAATGCAATTCGTTTGAGAATACATAGTGTGTATGAATATATCATGAATTTTTGAAGTTGAAGTCATAGGAATACTTATTATTGACACTAAACTACCCTTCATCAACATCTTTCACATACAAAATGCTTTACCTCTTATTGGTTAATTGATTCAAATAACTCTTTAGCTAATCAACTTCCACTGGTTCCTTTTGAAAACCAATGTTGCAAGAGCTTAGTCATATTTAGGTCATTGTGCAACTACGAAGAATACTGTAATTCTAGCTAATAGTAAATGGTTGGTGTTGCAAAAAAGTAAGGATACCTTGCCCCCACTAAGTTTGAATAGCTACCTTACTTGAAAAGTGAACCGATGCTTTAAGGGTAGAAGTTCTTATAGTGTAAATGTTTGTTTCTTTAGGTTTCTAAAGTTTGGGCCACATTAGCTATTAAGCTCAACTACTCAACTAGCAATCAAAGAACTACAAATAAATGTATTTTTGTAAATTTGAGAGAGATGGCACTACTGTAATATTGTTATCAAGGTTTTTGTATATCTTTTGAGTCACTCTCTAGTTTTTACATCAAGGTCTTGCTAGCGTTTTCATGAGGATGGAGACAAAAACAAGTTTAAGAAATTGACTACCATGTATATTAAAGAAGATAAAATAACTGGAATGATCTACCTACTCTAGGAAATTCATTTACCTAAATAATTGGTCTACCAAATTTGAATTACACCCAATGTCACTGAATCTTTATAGGTTTAGTGTAGAGAAAAAAAGTAGGTAGTTTCACAATTATGTAAGGCTCTATCTTTATTGCACATTGTAGTGTTAGAGATTGTTCATGTTTTAGGAGCTGATGTTTAGGCATGATTGATAATGGGTGTTCATACCTAAAGGCCTATTGTAATCAAAGTGCTTACTTTCATTTAATATAAATTAGTTTTTATTGATGCAAAGTTTTGTCTTCTTTAGTCTAGAGTCAATAAATGTAATATTTTTTTTCTTATTTTCTTTAATGGAGGGTGCATCACCATCATTTGAATTCTTCACTTTGCCTTTTTATTACATTGAAACAACTCATTTAATATATAGATCTATGCTAAAATTAGGGCATGAAACATAAAGATCTCTTTAAAATCATAGGGCTTAAAACATTTTCAAATTACTTTTTTGTCTAATCATTTGGAGACAAAGTTCAAGAAAATAATGATAACAAAATTCTAGAATAACTTATTTACAAGTTTTTCATACTCTATCTTAATAACTACTACAATTCTAATCATATATTCTACAAATTTGTTAAATACCATTTGTAAAGACTTCCTTTATAATTCTTAAATTCTTATAAGTTGACCCTCAGAGATCTTAAATATACAAAAAGTAACATTATTTACTATGATTCCACATTTTCATTGCTAATTATAACCCTAGTCTACATAGTTGCCTTCAATAAGAACCATTATTATTTTTAACATTTTTAAACTTGACCACTAGCCAACTTGACCACTAGCCAGCTTGACCACAAGCACCAAGATTTGTGGTAGGTGTTTTTGAAGAAAAGATAGAATCTCCAATTTCATAGATTTCAAATTTGAACTATCACTTTTTCTTAATGGAGGGCATTCAAAACTAATGCATAACAATGACATCAGCTTAGAAGCTCAAAAGTTTGTGGCAATAACACATGTGTTTCACTTTGATTGAGCTCTATGCTATGATTAACTTTGATTATAGATGCAATTGTGATCACGGAACATTATATAAATAAGAATGGTCATGCACACAAGAAACACAAAATTTGTAAAGCATTTCTCAATAATCCTTGGCAAATTGTCTCACAATAGGGAATATGTTTCTTCCATATACTTGCAAACTGTTTTGAAAACTACTTGAATTCAAAATTTAGCAATGAACTTCGTGATTCCCCCATTTCAAGAAATATAGGAATGGTCTTCCCTGAGTATGTCGGAATCATCATATATAAGGCTTCTTTTATTCCAATCAACTGTGACCGTGTAATTCTCAATCCTCATAAAACTTTCCCGAACCTGGATTGAGTCTGACAGAGGACACAAAATTAGTGAAGCAGATTCGGCACTTCTGCGTGTTATAAGGGAGTATTTACATCATCGTTTCATGGGTGCTGGACAATCAGGAGATGCCACGAAACACATTTTGGGAAAAGATATATGCTTGTGTCGAATCTACGGTATCCAAAATGGTTAGCGTAATTTTGCAAACTACAGTAATCATTTACTGCGATACAAACCTTAAAAAAAGTCCTACGCTTGCTGAGAAACAGCAACCTCACAACCAGTCATCATACAGATATTTGGCAACAAGTGGTTCCAGGAAACCTTCATATTGTCTCCCGGAGAAAAGCGCTAAACTTGAGGGCCACTTCTCATCAGTGCATCCCACTTTAGTATTTGCAAGATCTGCATTCGTGTACAAATGCCACTTCGCAAAATTCATTCTAAAAGCTCAACACAGCTCCAGTCATAAAGCGGTGTGACAAAATGGCATCTACAGTGGGCCTTGATCTGTAGTCAGGATTGAGCATGGCCTGCATCACCAAGAAGAAAATTATGTCAACTCCCTGAAGAGTGTTACTAAATCATGCTTGAAACTTTAAGAAAAAGGAATTCCAGAGTAGCCTTTCTTTAGACAAGAAAACTTTGGGGTAACATTCACAGAATGCCCATGAAGCCAAACACACCTCAAGTAACTGCCATCCTGCACCGTCATCAAGATCCATAAATTGCACAGCTTCGTTCCAACGGTCATCAGCTGCACAGTACCTGCACTTTCAGCAGTAAAGACAACAGTAAATTCCTGGCGATTCCAGACTCCCATTACTAAACAGTTAGTTCAAAATGTTGCAGAATGCATGATGAGCGTCTGAAACTGGAACCGGGCGAATTTATAATTTTGGCACAAACTACACCATTTCTTCAATTTTGTGTCATCCTTGGAGGTAATATAACACCATCAATTGATTAAATGAGTTCTCTTTGTTTGATCTAGACTACTATCAAGAATCTAAGTGAACAGACGAACAGTTACTCAAGTCTCAAGTGGCCAACACAAGATCTAAAACTCAATGAATGGTGTTCATCAATAGGCTCACTAAAATATGGTGTTTGAATTAGCATTAAACTTACAAAAAATTGTCCCAGAAACAAAAGACTGAACGGAGTAAACAGGAGATTGCTCTCCATGATATCTCTGATCTAGATTACAGTAAAGTGTAATACTGGGTGCTCTGATCACACCATCGCAATATTTCTTGAAAAAATTACATAAATTCCAATAGGGTAATAACACATACTCGCGAACAGCTGGAATGTCGAGTCGAAATGTAGTCTCCAATAACCTCTGATAGTAGCAAAGAACAGAGAATAAGTACAGAAACAAAGCAAAATTATTTGAACACCAAATCCACGTTTCAAACCACTGACAAAGAACACCATAAAAATGACTGCCACCTCAGAATTGAACTCTATGGTAGAGAATTACTCTGCAACTAGAAAACTCTGAAACTGCAATGACGATAACCCTTGAACTAGGTGCTCGCTTACTTACTTGTAATGAAGGACCATCAATGCTGCCAGTCTCACAAAGTGGAATAAAGACCATATATGCTAATAACAAGCCTCCAGCATATCTGCAAATACCAACAATCGCTATGTTATAGCGTTCATGGTAAGTCCTACTCGTCTTAAAAGTTCCCCATTAGATCAACAATAACTTCATCTATATCTGATAAGGCAATTACGTCGATATGACGATAATGTCAAATAATTTAGTGTCTTAACTATTAATGTAATATTGAATCAAACTCCAATGATGTGATGTGATGCTACTTCAATGTTGGTTTTCTAGAGTTGAATGAACAAGCGATGAGATTAACATTTATGTAACATTGACTTAAGGTTGTTTGCTTTGTCAAACAAATAGGCATTAGATTAGCGGAGAATAACTTTATTTAATCTAACTCCTTAAAATATTTGAGATGCGACAGGTAACCAACAGATCAGTCACAGTGAGATTGCCTACATGTCATCTGCGATGCCAAAGGCTCTTCTGGACAAAGAGTCCCGAGCTCCCGCAATAGCCGCTCTGCGCCACAGCCCTTCCGACAGCTTTGCTACTGCTGGATCGATAGCAGAATCTCGAGTTCCGGAACCCGCGTTGCTCCCCCGTCTCTCCCAAAGCTCTTCCAATGTGGGCCCTCCCAGTTCAGGCTGTCCACTGCCAGCACAAATTCATTGTCAATTGTATCATATTTTGAGATCAAAGGCATCGACTAAGGAACAACACACTCCAGCCCACAAAATACTGGTTTTGCGACACAATTCGGTGGATATAAAGTTGGCAACTGTGTTGTAAAACTTCGATAGTTCACCTCTATCTATATAGAAAGTCTACTTCGTTAAAATTGGAAGTCCAATGGTACCTTTCAAACCATAATTCTATTACTCATAAATGTTCAAAGATGTATGGTATGATTTCTTCTTTCTAATTATATATTTTGTTGCTTTCCTTGAAGCCTCCAAAAGACTTACTTTAGCTCCAACAAATACGAAAGCAGCTACGGTTGGACATCTGGGCATTTGTCACTTAAAGTTTCATATTTCTTCGAGAGCTGACTCTGACCCCCACATTGTGCTTTAAGACTTGGAAACAAGAAGGTCTTAATAAATGCGTCTGATAAATTGCTGCCTGATGATAACGTAAGAATAAGAAAATAGGTCGGAACTTACACGTTACCTCACATCAGTGGAGAAGGCAAGATCACGCAAGCGTGGGTTGAGGTACATGGCATCCCGCTCAGATGTTGTGCTGCCCAATCACAAATTTCGGTTTCTCAAAAGTCAGGCCTAATAGTAGATTCAAGCATCGACAAGAGTTACATTTCCAATGTAGGAAAATCAGAGTAACAATAAACTAGAGCGAACATGAAAAGCCTCTTCTCCCTCACAACAATTCCATTCGCAAAATCTTAACTGGCAGATGTCCATAAACCAACCGAAAAAAAATACAGAACTCCAATTCCCTAGCTATGCATTACAAGGTGCCACAATCTCGCTAATATAAACACAGAGAAGGAATTGCAACTCACTTGATAACAATGGAGGCAGGGCCAAGGCTCTGGTGGAGACGACCGCGAGAGTGCATGAAAGCCAAGCCTTCAAAAGCACCGCGTAAGAGCTTTGTGATGAATACGAGACGCCTCTGGATGGGCCTGCTCTTGTCAAAACGGTCCCAGAAGTCCCATTCCCCAACTGCCCGGCCCTCTGTGGTCGCATCAGCAGCCATTTTCGCATAATCTGCTGCTGTCACTTTTCCATCGTCTCGAAATACCAGCCACTGCCTTAAGACAACCCACAATCCGTCATTAAAAGCATGTCCACATTCAGACCTTGGTCAACTTTCCTAGTGCCTTCACAAACGCAAGTTTTCTTATATCTCAGATGGGAAGAACCTTGTTTGTTAGGACTGGGCAAAACAAAAAACCTGGTTTTCCAAAACACTGACTACAGAGCATGCCACAACACCAAAATCTAGGGACTCTCAATAACCTGCAAAGGAAGTAGATTCGAGGATAACCTAAAGCCTTTTACGATCTTCATTTCCATGGAGCTAATGTCAAAGGTTCAAAGGTTCTTCTAACGCATTTCTTCTCCTTGCACAATGTGCACTCACTAAGTATTTGTTCAGCTCCACAATCAAATCCTGAACGTAAAAATAAAACGAGGAGCCACTGCGGTGTCCAGAGAGGACTAGAGTATAATTATTTTAGCATGTTTAGAGAGGTGTTCTCGAGATCAATTCTTCCGGAGGAGTTTACTGTGAAGCCAGGGTAGACTGGCAATGGGACTTTAGGAGACACTTCAGTTAGAATTCTTCGTTTAATTCAGTCACAAATCAACGCTGCACTACCAGGACACTGTATTCTTGGCTCTATGGAAACTAATCAGAAGTGCATTTCAGAGAGGGCTATCCTCAAGGGCTGTAAATTGATCTGAAGTTTTTCTGACGCACCTGCTCCCCTGTCCTTGTTTCAAAACCACCATACAAAAAGGAGATGTTTCCTGAGATATCTCCTAACTCGGTATCCTGCAAGAAAAATACCTCAAGTCATCATCCCTCTGACATAAAGACCACATGTAGACGAAATAACTCACTCTAGGAACTCGAATTTGCTAAAGGATTTTTAAACTTAGGAAATTCCCAACTTGTAGAAGGGAAAAAAGTTGAACCGTTCTATAGAACAATGCTGATAAACTGGATTTATACCCCCGATGTGCTGGTTTGTCACAGCGGCGCGATTATGTAAGCAAAGCTTGCATACCTGAAGTATGACATGAGTGGCAAGCTCATTAGCAGCCATTACATCTGCATCACTGCCTGAGGATACCATTGCAGGATAAGCCTGGTTAGCCCACACAGTTGTGTTAGTTAGGTCTCTTTGAAGCTCGTCGTTGTATCAGGAAGCTAAAACAGTCAGTAACTCAAACAATTACCACAAATCCCTGGGCACTTGAACAAGGTAGATCTCAGTCAGTCATGCATCACCATGCTCCAGTACTTTTCTCTAAACACAACGTTTCCATGCTAAGTTAACCTTACACTCTGATTATCATAGGAAAAGAAAGAAAGAAGCAAAGTCAATGAAAGTAGCAGAGAAATTCATGCTTAGGGTTTGCAAATATTAAGGTCGAACCTTAAACTTCTACGATTATAACTCAAGGGAAATACCAGGATCTGTACTATCTTGCTAGAGATGAAAATTCAGAATCATGTATATCTTCAATAAATCAAACAGATGTATAAATTCAACTTAGAAACAGAAGGAAGTAGACCTTTAGAATTACACGAGTCCCCATTCGTTCACCCCTTCCTATACGCCCTGCATACAACCTGCATGCAAACTGGCATGTTTCTCCGTTAGCACAAGACCTTTCTGCGTAACACGAACTTCCCAAGAAAACAATTATAATATAAGACCTTCAACCTCGTGAAGATAGATGCAACAGTAGAACTTAATCTCTTAGAGCTTTCACAAGGTGTATGATATCTATTGCCCATTGCCCTCGAGCCGCTATATAAACAATGAAATTCTCTATCATACGACTCTGTATCCCTCCCAAATCATGATGTTTACAAATTGAAATTTACACATACAACATAAATATGTGAGCTCAACTGTTGGTCAATAATCCAAGGGCTGTTCATCACCTTGTCTGCACGCTTCCTTCCCCCATCTCCTGCCCTCCTATTCGCGAAATGTCACGTTGGTCCATACCCAAGGGTGCATTCTCGCCTAAGGAGGCTCCAAACATTCCTCCTGCTGGTGGGGGTGGAGTATAGCTGCAAAAATCAGTGAAATTTTTAGGGTTTAGTCTGCATAATCCCTAAAAGTGGACTAAAACCTGACTCAAAACCTGTATCATAAGTCTATTTCATAGGAAGACTACTTCAAACCTCTGATTTCACACGTTGCGGTTATTTTTTATCACCAATTTCTTAAATGCGGAGTATTGACACTTGAAGCCTCAATCTTGAACCTAAAGTAACAAGGATTCATGGTTCTAAAACCACCGACTCGATCAATATATTTCAGATGCGGCCAAATTCTATATCCCCGGCAGCAGTGAAGAACAATACACATATTGGTTCAAAAATAAACTAAATCACATCATTTCTATTGATCATAATTCAGATGGGGATAAAATTTCAATCTGCAGAATCCATGAAGCACGTTGCATGCATAGGTTTCAAAATAAAATAAAAATGAACAGAAAAAATTCCTCATATGACCACCTTAAAACTGCTTCAAGAAAAAAACCTCGATATTCATGAGCTCGATATCTAAAGACCAGTTGACATAACTCTGGAACCCCCCAAATAAGGATTCATGATTTTTAGGTGAACACTTTGCTTGATCATAGAGCGCAAAATACACGCCAAATGAAGCCATACTCACATCCCCCAAATCAATGAAGAACATCGCATAGGTTGCTCAAAAACTAAACCTAAGCTGATCAAAAGAATATCCTAATATAATCTATTCAAAACCTGCTTTAAGTAATAATAAACATGATCTCAATACCTGGAGACATTGATGTACCCCTGCGACCCCAAGAACCGCTCCACATCAAAATCCTCCGAGGAAAACATCTCAATCTGTGCTTCCACTCCCATCATCTTCCGCCTCCTCAGAACTCGGTTCCTGGGATGCGAAGCGCCCTGCTGCTTACCCCAATTGGCCCCAAATGCAGCTCCAAATGAAAACGGAACAGGCAGAGCGGCTGCTACTCCTTGCCCCGACAGACAACATGTTGCAGAGCTCACAAATCCGTGTGCGCAAGCAACGTCTTTTAGGGTACTGGAAAGAGAAGCAGCTGTGGGTAACATTGTGCTGCAACAGATCTGCACAATGGGAAAAAGAAAATTGCAATTGAAGATCACCAACTAATGTAGTGGAGCAGCAGGAGGAGAAGAGAATTGGACAGAGGAGTGTGATTTTTTTTCTTCACATGAGCTTGGTCTTCACGAGATTTGGGAGCAAGCCAGTGATGGGTTGCTTGCTGGGGAGCAATTTCGAGTGGAATTGGAGGGATGCAGGTGGAGGTGACAAGTGAAGGGGAAGGCTTTCCACAATGGAGTGGATAAGGGGGTGGCTTTGGGGACCACTTGTCTTGCTGAGGAGCGATTATGTGAGTTGGAGCATATTCGTTGGAAGGGAGGAATTCGTAGACTTCAGGCTGGAGAGACTTAGAGCATCGCCACCCCTGCCCCATACAACTATTGAAATTTTTTATTTTTCATTGAAAAAGATAAATATTTGATTTTTGAGAGGTCCTCAAAGGCATGTATGTACTATAAGTGAAGGAGTAAAGCTTGCTAATTATACTTTATTTCTAGGCTTTGAGCAAAGTTTGTCAATTTCACTTGATTTGAGATCTAGAAAATGTACTTTTTTATTTGCTTTGATAGTGGTCTCAATGGAAAGAGTAAAGTATTTTCATGATTTTCACCATTGAATATTTAAAACATGCAAGTGTTGATTTGGAGTTATTTACAAATTCTATTTTTAAAAATAAATTGCATTTCATCAATTGCAAGGTAGATTGTGTAATGGGTTTGATAGCTCTTCATTTGAACTTCAATTTTTTGTAAGTGCATTTTAGTGTGCTAAACACAATTTTTAGTTGGTCATGTCACATCTAATTTCAAAAAACTTTTGTATGTAAATTTTTGAAACATTTTGCGGAGGGCAATATTCTTAAAATAAAAAACGTACATTTCTCTTGTTATAATCTCACAACTCCTATGCAATTTGGTACTCAAAATTGGTATGTTTACCAATAAAGAAGCTCTTTAAACATCTATACAATTAGATTTTGAAAAAAAAACAATTTGCTTCATTGGGAATAACTATAAGCTTATGCTCTTTTTTCATAGTCAAAAAACACTTGGAAAGGCTTGAGCATTTAGGGGTTAAAAGGACCTTATTGAAAACTTTAGGGTAGAATTAGTACTCAAAGATACCCTAAATTCTATAGACAAAAAGTCTCCATTAAGAAAGCAAGATATCCAACCACAACAATAGTTACACAAATAAACAATCTTGTTGGTGATTACAAAAAACGACTGCTAATTTTGTTGCATTTTCATGATACTAATGTTTAGCTTTCCAAAATAATTGAATTTGTTTAAAAAATTTAAAGAAATTCTAAAAATATGAATAATATATGTATAAATCTCTATAAAGACTCTATCCTAGGAAGATAAATTATAGGAAAATTCTCTAAGCAAGAGAACTATAAAAAAAGCTAAATATCAAGAAAATAGATATTTCAATGATTTAATTTGTAAAAAATAGGAAAATGAATTAAAAACTAAAAATACAATTGTCCATTTGTAACAATTCTATGGAGATGGTCATTCATGAAAAGAATCACTCAAATAATATTTTATATGATTCAAAATGCAAGAAAAAGGAAGCTTACTTTGAGAACTTTCATACAACATAAAATTAATTATTTTTAGAAATCCTTTGAATTATAGTTGCAATTCTACTAATTCTACTAAAAGACTATTTCCTTCAAATTTTAGCTCCAAATTCATTTTTTAGAGTACTAAATTAGAAAGTGTAATAAAAACTAAGGGTTCATTTTAGATAGTAAAACATTTTTGAAAAATGCAAAAAAAACTAATCAAAGTGTATATTAGTCATGTGTACCTTATCTAAGAGTTTGGAGTCATTTGGAGTGAGAATGCAAAAGTTATGGCCAAAAAACAAATCAACATGTAAAGTGTGACAAAAAGTAGTACAAGTGTTTCTTGCAATCACCCCCCTTTCCCTTTCCCGGGCACCCACCTCCTCTCATTCATCTAAGGTAATCCTATCACTTTGGATTTTCATCCTCATCCTCAAGGATTTTCATCTCTAAATTGGTCCGTAAATTTAACTTTTGGAAATTAACTTCAAATTCCAAATAGATTATACCATTGGCTTTAGAAGGCCATTTTTAGTTTAACACAACTACCTATTTCTTTTCCTAACTCTAAAATCTCAACAAAACCTAGCACCACAATCGAATAAAAACTCAATTTGGGGAGTTTGACTTTTTTGACAAAAGTAACTAGCCTCAGTTCTTAAGTAGGTATGGGGGAGTAAGAAAAGACCTATCTTCGACCTCATTCCACTTCCGTATGCTCTTGCTCTCTTGATTAACTCCACTATAATCTTTAAATTCTATCGGTTGTTAGGGAATCTTGCCAGTTCGAGTAGTTTTGACTATCGGAATGTCTTGAAACTTATCAAGGCGTCTTATTAACATAAAGGAAGCTAGTCTAATTTTTAGTGAGATTTTATTGCCACCTGAGGAATTTCTAGGAATTTCCCTTCATAGGTTTCAGTAGTTGATCATTTGAAAAAGCATATTCTAACTATCAAAAAAATTTGAAACTTTTTGTGGAACCTCTCATAAAATCCTAAAACATGTTTGTAGGCTCATATTCTTACTCTACACATTGTCCTAGGGGGGATAGAATCTACCCCTTGTTTAAATATCGATGGCCAAAGAATCTTTCACATTGGAGGAAATCTTTGTGAATTGACTTTGCCATTGAGTCCCGAGTGTAATTTTAACCCCAAGTCACCCTCCTTTGGCGGTAGATTCCACTACAGTCCCATCTTGGTATTTTTAACACTTGCAAACCAATAATTGGAGTTCCACTATTTCATTAATGGAATGAGGAAACTAGAACTTATCATTGAGAACTGACCTATATACCCCATTGAGGTTTCCTCAACCAATTTTAGCATAGACATGTCTCTTACATGCAGAGTTTGAGCTGGTTATGCTAATAATATATAATTCTCTAATTTACCACAATTAGTTGGGTTCTAATCTATGTACAGGTCGTGGTTTGGAATATGCTAGCTATAATATTTTCATTTTCAACCAAATACTATATAGGTATGTAACATACCTATTTAGGTTCTATACTTTTTGGAGGGTTTTTTGTATATAAAATTACACTCAAAATAACAAAATACAAAATAAACCCAGTGGATCCTTGGTGATGAATTGGGGGCATTAGAGGAGAAGTGAGGCCACTGGAGGGCTGCGAGTTCCCAAGATGTTCCCGTCATGACGCCCTTGTTGGCAGCAACTGTAGGAACGAATCCTACGTGGTCGAGAAACTGCGAGCTCAAGCAACAGGAGAACGGCTAATATCGGGAAATCTTCCCCCGGGTTTTTGTACAAACCGGGAACACTGTTTGTGAACCTCCTCAGTCCAATTACCAACCTCTCTCTTGAAACTGGAGTGCCATCGGAGAGGACACTTGGGCACCACAGACTGTGCATGAAAATCACAATATAGGCATTACCTTAGGATTCACTTACAACTGGCAGTAACATTTGTAGTAAATTAAAACATAAGCGAAATAGTAGGTGGTGCTACTATAAGGGAAATGAGCGCACTAAAGGAATAACTGGCGGGAATGTTACATTGTGGCAAACCCGACCTTCGGACCGCCAATCACTGTGAAGCAGTCTAGAAGTCACAATGAGTCTTCAGAACTGAGAACTTCAACAATTGCTCAGAGGAGCGCTCTTGGGAACAAGCTTGAAACAGCCCTCTACATGCCTCAATTATCCTCTAATGGCTCACAAGAGGTCATCCCTACAAGAGATCGCCTCTTTCTATTAGAGGATTTTTGGGGTCTTCAAGAGACCATGAGTTCCTAGACTATAAGAACTTTGAGAACTCTGCCACATCAATAGTCTAACATGGTCGAGAGACTATCACATTCGATAATTAATATCTAATTAATATATTTTTAATAATTTTTTTAATAATTTTTTATTTTGGCGAGCAATGGCTACTTGGCTAGTTCACAATATTGGAAATGGGCTTGAAACAATCCCTTAGTGCCCTAAAATCTCCTCTAATTAATGCAAGGTTGTCCTTACTTTCTATTGTCCTATACCCACAATCACTCATCTTCATCAAAACCACACCCCAACACTTGTCCTAAATGTACCATGCACATGCCAAATGGCATCTAGATGGCCTTGGTAAAAGTGGAGTAGATTTTTTGAAAGTTAAAGATTCAAAAGTAAATCTGACTCTACTAGACATTGCAAGTGCTCTTTTAGATGTCTGGTTGTCACAATGTTGTTGTGCTTGGGAAGAAACCCCTGATTTGAACCAATAGGTCAATAGGAAAAGATAGTGATGAAGTTTGCAAAAATATTTTGGAGATAGAACTTAAATTGTTTGTAACTATTAGTAGGGAAGTTTGATTAGGAATAAAAGGGTTTTACCATTTTGGAAAGGGCACACAATGCTTTGTAACTTAGGCTACTTAGAAGTTAGATTTAATGAGCTTTTCTTTGAAGGTCTAGAGTTTTGACCCATATTGACCAAAGCTAACCCAAACTTTTAATTTTTGAAGATTGCATTGTTTCAAGTTGACATTTAAACCATTTAGAATTTAGCAAAACAAAATATTTTTCATTGCAAGGAAGGCCAATTGGATGACACCTAGACATCCATTTAGGATTTGAAAGTCAAAACATAAAGAATCTAGTTGTGTCTGCTTTATCTCAAGGGTGAAGAGAAAATACTCACACCATTATAGGTATCCCTCTAGACTGTCTCCTGAATTTTTTTCTTGTAAATGACCTATGGGATCATCCAACAAAACTATCTCTTATAAACTACCAATCATGACCATCTAATAGGACTATCCAGTGGAATTGTTTGTTAGAAGGTCCATCTAGAGGGCCCATCTACATTAAATAGGGGTATTAAGGGGACCAAAAAATTAAAGGGATTCATTGTAGAAAATTTTGGATGTTTGAAACATGATGTACATCCCCAAGACACCTCAATAACTATTGCTGTACAATAAAGGTAGATATTTACATAGTGTGGAATGTCAATTAATTAGTATGAGTCCCCTTAATACCCCTATTCAGTGTAGATGTTTGTCTAACAAGTCTGTCGTTTGCCATAACCGCCATAGCTATCTCAAGAGATTGTATAAAGCATTTGTACTCAAAAACTGTCAAGTTGGTCTGTTAAGTTGTCCTATCCATTCAAGTTGCAAATATTTTCATCCAATCTTTCTACCATGGTAATTAAATTACCCTTGATTCTTTATCAATGACCTTGACAAAGAATATTCTGTCCTAACAAATGGCAGGTTTGAATCTTGACGATATGATAGTTCTTTTGACATTTGCATGTAATGTGATGTAGAAAACTTTGCTTGGAGTTATGGAGCGAATAATTAATCATAATGTAATATTGTGAAAAAGTAGGTAAAAATGAAGTCTATATGTTTCTATAAGAAAGCAAGAATACTAAACTTCACATTTTAAAATTCAATAATTTTTGTCAACAATTTTCACCATAATGAATTCTAACATGTGAAAAATGAAAATTAAAGTTCAATTTCATATGAGTTACAATGAATGTGAGACATTGATCAATGTACATTTGGAAGTAAATGAAAATGGTACAATTTGGTTTTGAAAATTCATCATTAAATCCATTGATGGCTTTCAATGAGTTATCATGTAATATCATGCCATTTGATTTTAAAAATTCACCAAAATTAGAGTTTGTTTTTTGGGGATTGAAAATTGATACTCAAGATGGCAACTCCCTAACAAAATGTCTTTAGTTATTAGACTAATATTTCTACTTATTCTTAAAATAAAAATCATATGATTTCCTATCTATACATTAAATGAGGTTGTTTGTTTTGTTTGTTTGTTATGGTGAGATCTTCTAGACCATATGCCCCTAGTCACATTCTTAGTATAGTTAGAAATTCCTTTGTTGCAAGGAAGGTTGTACAGACTTTAATTTGTGCCATTTGAATCTATGGTATTAAAGTTATTGAATTTTGAACTTTTATAAATTAGAAAATTAGAAAATTATTTTAATTTTAATTTTATTTCAACTATGGTAACAACACATGGCATACTATTATGTACCTTAAATGAGTTTGTTTGTTTGTTTTGCTTGTTTCAATATCATGGTGAGATCTTTTGAACTATATGCTCCCCAAGTGTGTTTTGGGGATCATCAAAAAGCTCTTTGCAAAGAGGGGTGTATGGGCTTTGTTTATGGCATTTGAACATGTGGTATGAAAGTTATTAAATTTCAAACTTTTTGTGAATTTGAAAATACAAAAATTAGTTAGTTTTATTTTGGATGTGGTATCACTAGAAGAAAATGAAGGGTGCTATTACTACAAAAAGAAGGTGGTTTTCAGGTTGCATTGGACATTTGCAATTGGTGATATTCTAGAGACCCACAATTGCTTTTAACAATTTGCATGTCAAATTGTAGTTGCACAATGAAAAAGGGTCATTTCTCATTTTGCAGGTTACTTGGAACTTCATCAATGTATTCTTTTGACATGTTTGTTTATGTGCAATTTGTTAGTGACTCATTTGCAATTCATCTAGGACTTCATTGCAACTTATATGCAAGTAATGCAACATGTTTGTGACTTGTAGAATTTTGAAATTTTGAAATCTACAAATTATAGATTTCATAGAATTCTATTAAGAGTATTCATTATGGAAGAGTATAACAACTTACATGTCTTATATGCCCAACTTAATGGTATTCTTGATGATTGATATGGGACTATAGATATGACCATATGAGACAATTAGAAAATAACTAGACAAACGATTAGGAAATGACTACAAAACATCTTAGAAACAACTATGGAACGACTAAAAAGTGATTACAAAACAACTAGGGAACAACTTCTAAGTGACTATTGTTATTTTTTATTAGTAGTTGTTACAATTGGTAAACAACAAGTTCTATAGCATTTTCACAAAGAATTGAAACTATTGTTGTTTTGTAGTTGCATTCTAGTCAAATTCTAATGGTTTCGTAGCCAATTTTAATTCACATTATAATCGTAGTACAATCATTTGTATTTCTAATAGTTTTAGTCATTTTCTAGTTGTCCTCTAGTCACATTGTAGTCTTTTCTAGTTGTTTTCTAGTTGTAGTCTAATCAAATTGTACTCGTTTTGTAATTATTTTCAAGTTGTCTTCCAATTCATTTTTAGTTGGATTGTAGTTGTTTTTGTATTAGAACTTTGCTTGTTTTCTAGTTAAATTCACTAGAAGAAAAACACGTTTGCTACAACCAACTGAAATGCAACTACAGTCCTATGCAACTACCCTGCAACTACAATCCTCTATATATGCACCAACTTTGACATAGTGAGACTCTAGTTGCAAAACAGTCACAAAGTAGTCGCACAATGCATTTACGATTACAAGAATGTAACAAAAGAGTTGATGTGAGGTATTTTACATCCAATATTCATCAAAATTGTCGACATGAACAACTTCACATTTTGTAGAGTCCAATGTATCTATCTACAATTGCTAAAAATCTAAATTTGATAGCAATTGAATTAGAAAGCAACTCCAATGCAACTAGACTACAATTAGTTTGCAACCATAGTGCAACTAAAGTGCAACTAGAAAGCAACTAGAAAGCAATTAGACTACAATTAGTTTGCAACCATAGTACAACTAGATTACAACTAGAAAGCAACTCGACTGCAATTACAATGTAATTATCTACAATTAGACTACAACTAGACTGCAACTACAGGGTGATTGCAAAAAACACTTGTCCTATTTTTTGTCCCCTTGCCCTCAGACATGTGTTTTTTTGGTCATAACTTTTGCATCATAAGTTCGTTTGTTTTGAAATTCGGAATGAAGGTACACATAAAAGTTTCACACATTTTATATTTTTTGGGGGGGTTTTAAAAATTAATTTACTATTTTTAAAGTGCCCCCGATTGGATGTCTACCTTGGCCATTTTGGGGTTTTTTGAGCCAAAGCTGTACCTAAAAATTCAAATTGGAAGCCACAAATTAGAGAAGCTGGAGTTGTACTTGTGTTCCAATAAGAGACAAAGAGTTTCTTGCAAAAAAACTTTGCATGAGGTGTCTACATGAGGCTAAAGTGACCGTTGTTCATGCACATTTTTTATGTAGAAAAAAAATAAATTTTGAAGAAATTCTTGGTGCAATGTGAGAGCAAGCTTGTCTACAAAAATGGCTTTTTGGGGGGAATTTTAAATTTTTTTTTGAATTACTAAAAATGAAAAGGTTCATAGATCCTTTTTCTCCTATTTTTTGTTGCCAGTGGCTTCTACAGTACTACATAGTACAATATATAGAACTGAATCAACGGTTAAGATTTGCAAGCGTGTGAAATCAACGGTTGAAATTTGTAGGCGCAGTCTGGCGTGCGAAATTGATAGTTGTCTGTAGTACTATTAGACCTACGGCCAAAAATTAGGTTTTCGAGCCAAAAACGTGAAGTGTTTCTTGCAATCACCTACAATGCAATTAACTACAATTAGACTACAACTAGACTGCAACTACAATTCGACTAGAGTTTGTCTAAAAAATGATTAGACTTCAACTACAATACAACAAGCATGCAACTAGAAAACAACTAAGCTGCAACTAAAGAACAACTAGCTTGCAACTACAATTAAGTCTGTTATTAATTGTCCCATATCAATTGTCAAGAATACAATTAAGTTAGACATATAAGAATTGTAAGTTATAGCATTCTTGTGTAATGAATTTTGATTATGAAATTTTAATATTTTTACATGTTGTAGATTTCTACAAATTGTAGAAATCTATAATTTGTAGATTTTTATAATCTACAAAAATCTAGAAATATTTAAAGTTTTCACAAATTTTTGAATTTGGCAATGTAAAAAAAAGATAGATATGAAATTTTGAATCTACATATCTAGGAATTATAGACAAGTTGTAAATAAGTTGCAAACTAGTCACACACAAATAACTTCTACATCAACAACCACATCAAAAGAATTTTTCGACGAACTTTCAAATAGGTTGTCGGATGAGAAGCAACTTTAGAAATTTTTTCCAACTACTTTGTAACTAGTGTGATTTGTCCATTGCAACTATAGGCCCTTTTTTGTCACCTAGTTGCAAACATCTCATATAACTACAAAATTAGTTGCAAACAGTAGTCACAAAACCTCTTGTTTTCTTCTAGTCATTGTAGTCAAAATTAAAATACTATGCAACTAGAGTGATGATGGAGTGGACTCCATGAATGTAGAGTTGTCCACACAAACAGATGTGATGGATATTGGATATAGAATACCTCACATTAATTTTATATAATTATTCCGTTATAATCCCATAATCCTAAACATCATTCTATGATTACTTTGTAATTACAACCACATAATCTTCTAATTTAATGCAAATAGAGAGGATTATAGTCACATGGCAGTTGTATAGGAGACTTAGTTACATGTTAGCCAGTTGTGGTAGACAGGTTTTTCTTCTAGACTTCTAGTGTATATGATATGAAAATTATGGATTTTTGAGTTATTTTTTTAATCTTAAATTATCCTAAATTATGGATCTTTTAGACCACCCATCACTCAATCACATTTATGGTATTTTTAGAAAGCTCTTTGTGAGGAGGGGGTGTAAGGACATTACTTCATAGCATTTGGAGATACAATATGAAAGTTATGGATTTTTATTATATTCTTGGATCTTAAAATATACTATGATGAAAATTGGGCCAATGGCATAGAGCTACACTAGTATTTAACTATTGATTAATATTAAGATGAGAAATTTCAAGAGCTTTAAGAAGATTATGATAATAATATCCTTAAAAAAATCAATTAGTAAGCCTATAATGAGAAAACTTAACTATACAAGGAAGAGAGGGAGAAACCATTCAATTCTTACAACTTATTGCGTAATTATTAATAAAATATGAAAAGTATTCAAAAAATTATGATCTGCATTGTAATAAGTTAAAATAGTTTTTGTTCTTGAATCTAAGGGAGGTTATGTTTATCCTAAAAATTATCATAGAAGAGACATCTTCACACATATGACAAACTTATCATAAGATCATAACCCATCCTTATATGACTTAGTAACCCCCGGATCCTCCTTGCACATTAAATGAGAGTTGCCACACCGCCGGGGATTTGGTATGCATGATCAAGCTGCCTATGAATGCAAGGGTGCGAAAAATTGCGTTTGAAAATGGACTTCCGGAAACAAGGGGGATTTGCGAATCTTGTTCGCCGGGTGCCCGGGTACGACAGGGTACAAATCGCAGCTCTAGCTAATCACACTCAACGAAACCTTATATTCAATCATTGAAATGGCAAATTTCGGCGCATCAAAAGTGGCCCAACAAAAACTTCAGATCCATACGAAGCCCAGGTTTCAGAGCGTCACAATTTCACAGTAATTCTACAAAACACCCCATTTTAACGAATATGCATGACCAAGTGGGCAATCACAGCAGCAGACTATTATATTACGAACACTTACGGAGTAACTGAATTCATAGCCACTGTATAGAAGTGACGGTACTGAAACAAGAAGATATATCGATCTCTGTTTCGAAACTGAAAGTTCTAACTTCCAGCTAGTGAAAAGCAGACTCTCAACTAGAGTAGTGCAGTAAATTTCAGTATAGTGTCGTCAGTTTGACAAACCAAGGCGGAAACCAAAGCTCAACGTGTTCGATCGATCCGAAGTTCAGCGTGGGTTAAGACTGTACATGTTATTTCGTAACTTCCTAGGTCTGATTGATACGAAGCGGACACGGCGAAACTCGCTGTGATTGATGTATAGAATTATGAAGTTTGAGGCTCCCCAAGTGCGTCCCCCAAACTTCGAACTGCCTGGCTCGAATCTGACTGAGCTCCACAGCGATACTGAGATCATCCGAAGGTCCTTGTCGGTCGAGGCCTGTCGTAACCCTGGTAGTAGGCTTTCCCAAGTAAGCTTCCTTCCTCCGGGACGTTGTCAAGGACACTGACAGGCAGTCTCTTTACTAGATTACTAGATCTCAGTGTTCTTTCAAAAAAACAAAGCTCAACGTGATTGAACGACCCTAAGATCGGAAAAAAGCTGTTGTTCTCTACACTTTCTAGATCTGATGTAGTCGACATGGACCCGAATAAACTTGCTGTCATCGCTGTCTGGATTTCTAAAGTACGAGGCTTCCTAATCTCCAAACTACCTGGCTCGAATCTGACTGAGCTCCACAGCGATACTGAGATCATCCGAAGGTCCACGTCGAGGCCGGCCGTGGCCCAGATAGTACGCTTTGCCAGACACGCTTCCTTCCTCCGAGACGCTGTCCAGGCCGCTGTTGCTATGAGACCGAGTTCCCGGCTTGGAGGCTGGCTCGCTCTTCCCCTCGCCCAGCACCAGCACTTCCGACTCCTTGTCGCTCTGCAGGATTGAGACTATGCGAGCCATGGAGGGCCGCTTCTCGGATGCGTTTTGGATGCACAGGAGGCACACGTTGATGACGCGTTGGACATCGCGGACTTCGTCGTCGGTCAGGTGGCGCGTCGGGTCGACGAGGTCGAGTAGTCGGTCTTGCTCGTGGAGAATCCAAGCCTGTAAGATGTCCGATGATCGAGAAGTTACTATAGAAGGATGATTCCGTTAAAATGGGGTATTCTGATCGCCATTTTCACATTAAACGATGTCATCAATAGATCATTTCAAGTCGTTCAATTGGCACAATTCCGATCCGGCACCAAAAATCGAGTCATATGCACAGAATACGTGTTAACAGTCTAAAAGCAGATAAGAATTTACGTTTCGAAAAGAGAGTTTCCCTAAATCTTTTCCATTTTTCCGTTGCATGAGGGTTCACTGCGCCAATGTACGTACTACTGATATTGATGTTTACTTGGTTAAGCACGAGATATAGGGCTGGGAGAGTCGATTCTTCTAATAGAATGATTGAGAATGTTACTCTTTCCTTCGACAACAGTATATTATATGAGCATTAAGGAAGACAGTCTACATTTTCCGCCAGTAAATTCACGGTTAGAGGCACATATATTCTGCAGTTGTCAAATCCGGAACTTTGAGAAAACAGGGTCTGGCAAGCTAAGTGGTTCAACAGAGATGGAGATCATACCCATTTGGAGAGGTACACTTGGTCTAGATCATATGAATCATCAATGTTCCGTCGACCACTAATAATCTCCAAACACAACACTCCAAAGCTGTAGACATCCACTTTGTGGCTCGGTTGTCCAAGGGAAGCATACTCTGGTACCAAGTACCCTCTGCATAGTTGATCATTTGCACTATCAATAAGGATAAAATGTTGGACAAAATATCATTATGAGGACAACAGAAGGAGCAAATGTAATTACATAAATCATCCCTACTTTCCTAGTTCTGAAAGTTGAAATTGAAAAGAGGTGGTACTTACTTTGCCCCGGCAACATGAACAGTCATGATATGGCTTTGCTCGTCCGGGAATAACAGAGCCAAACCAAAGTCCGCAATCTTGGGTTCCATACTCTTATCTAACAAAATGTTGCTCGCCTTGATGTCCCGATGGATGACTCGTGGATGCGCCAACTCATGCAGGTAATGCAAACCACGCGCAATCCCCAGACAAATCTTTAGCCGCACAGCCCAACTAACCACCTGCCTTCTTGTTCCTGTCGAAATGAAGACGTAACGAACTTAGAGTTAGCTAAGTATCTACTGTAGATTGAAATACGAATGGATGTAAACAGACATTAGACATTAGTAGCTGTAAAGATGATTCTAGGAAATTGAAATGTCGAATCTAAGATCACAACAGTTGCTCGAGGTGGATGAGTCCCAAACATACCAAGTAAAATTTGGTCGACGTCGAAGTTATCCACGTACTCGTAAACCAGAAGCTTTTGGTGTTCACGAAGGCAACATCCTTTCAGGTTCACCAGGTTTCTGTGCTTCATTCCAGTGATAAGGACAACTTCGTTTGAGAAATCATCGAGGCCTTGTAAGGTTTTGACGAACAGCTGCTTCACAGCCACCACGTGTCCATTCGGAAAGATACCCTGCAGTGGCGCAAGAGATGCTCAGAATATATTGCACAAAATCCCAAATTAACAGCAATTCTGCTTCAAATATAGACTCACATCTCAGTTAACAGATTGGTGTAACGGTGGGGCTAAGCTGTGCACAATGATGTGGATGGAATGCAATTTGTATATTGATTAGCATTTCTATCGGTGCAGCAGGCCTATGTAAATGTCAAAATGAATCATGGAATGCCGCCAATATAATGAAATTGACGTTAATAGTGGTATTTAGTACCTTGTAAACTGCGCCATAGCCACCCTGGCCCAGCTTCATGTCGTCGTGAAAGTCTCGTGTGGCCGCCCTGATCTCATTGTAGGAGAAAATGGTGGGCTTGACACCATACTCTTCAAATTCTGCAGAGCATAGAATAAAATTATATTAGCACCAAAGAAATCCAAGTACTCACAGTGACTGAGAACGTGTCCATGAACAAGACTACTGTAGGAATATTCAGGGCTCCTGAGTTCTCACTCTTGCTGAACTGAAGTTGCAGATACTTTTTGTATCTTCTGTTTTTGTAAAGTATAACTCCCACAACAATTACCAGTATCAGTATCACCGAAATCACACTGGTCGCGACAGCAGCGACGACGATCTTGTGGTTGTTTGCTTTTACTGCACAATAACAGATAAGGATCCTGTTAATCATATCATTCACAGAATTCCTACGCCCTAATCCAAGTAGCATAATCACAGATTTGTTTCTAAACTACAAATGCTCTGGGGTAAACGCCAGCTGAATGAATACTGACCTGGATTTACAAAGCAGATTCGGTTACAGAAGCATCTCTGACCATCATTTCCATAGTCATAGTGATCACAATACGGATTCCCATCTAGTCTCCAACTTTCATTTATCCACACCAAGCTCAGAACACACAAGTCAACTATTGCTAATAGTGAACACATTTTCTTAATTAATGCCTTGTTCTCCTTTGAATCTGAAAGAATGTTCCAGGTGATGACTGTGATGGTGGATTTGAGGGCTCTACAGAGCTGCAGGGTTATCAGTTATTATACGTCCACTCCTGCTCAGAAAATGGAACCTGCATTTGAGAGATGCATAATTCAACTACAGTGTCCCTTGCAACATTGGAATACAAAAGCTACTGGAACGCCAAGGGTCCTGGATTACGTACTTGATGACTGTGGCGATGTTCTGGATGGAGAATGCGTCATATGTTACACTGGTGATTCTGTTGTTGCTCAAACTCAGCATTCTCAGCTTTCTGGTGGAATTCGAATCCGAGTTTATGAGCAGTAATTTCAGTACATTCATCTGAATAAGGTCAAGTCCTCCTGAAATACTGTTGTTGTCCAGGTACCTGCATTTCAGACAAGGTGATCAATTTTAAGCTAGGTTTGCATGGAGTGGTAGAATTTCTTAATATGTGCTACTCAGGGAATACTTTGTCCTCGGAGGTAAAAATATCTTGAGGATTGTGATGATTTTATTATCCACTGAAGTCTTATATATAGTTTGCAGATCATATGATCGAATACTTATGAACCCCAGATAAAGCAATTGAATGAATATTGGTCCAAGTAAGCATCTAAATTACGTGGAACAGGGAATGCAACTTACAGTTCACGAATAGTGCCAAGATTTGTGGAATTCCAGGGTGGAAGAACACCAGATAGATTGAAGGTATCCTGTAAATTCCCTGTCCACGAGAAATTGTTTTGGCCAAAATTCCTGTTTCAAATCCACACATTCCATCCGTGAGCCAAGATATTGAGATACATGGCGAATTATTCCTGGTTGTTAAAAGGGTATGTTTCAAAGCACCAATATTATGACATTCAAGTGGCCGTAACCTGAAAACTAGGACACGCATAGATTCAAGCTAGGTTTCGCATGGGTGATTTCACTGAAATTCGCCATGTTCACAAATATGAGGTTCAGAGGAACTACGAACAATCTTTGTGCTCAGTATCTTGTGCAGTTTCAACGCAATTTCTATGTGATCGTGACCAAGTTGAGTTCGATCATTTCTGCAAATGAAGAAACAAAATTCAAAATGGATAGGGATGACTCATTATCAATACTTACACAGTCTGTAGGGCGTGAAAAGTTCTGAGATCTGGTAACGACCCGAAAAATTCATTCCCAGAGACATCCCCGCATTATCACCAGAAATTAAAGCAGTTAGAAGTGTCACGTACCTCGAGTCCTCTTGACTCAGGTAGAACAATGGCTACTGTTCAGGAAGCAGATTAGAAAAGCTTTCAGAAAATTAATTTCATCAAACGGTACAACTTGATCAGGTAAAGAAGACAGGTATAGCTTACAAATAAATCAATTTCCGCATCGTAGATAGGTCTGGCAACTCCCCGGTGAACTGATTGTCAGATATGTCCCTGCCAGGAATCAACAGAATCCATCAAGCACTTGTTCCAATGGGACACAAACTCAACATACATGTATACACAAATATATAGAAGGAAATTAATTTTCCATTAAATTATAGAACTTATCAGTTGAAATGGAAAAGTTTTGTACGATTGAACACTGATCTGAAACGTATACCTGTCCGACCACAAGGACACTCATCACCAAATAGACATTGATTCAGCGAAAGATGCAAACCGACTTACAGTTTTTCTAGTTCCGTCTTATTCGTGAAAGCGTCATAAGGAATTGGTCCCATTAGAAGATTGTTACCAATGCTGAGTACTTGGAGGTAATTCATGGTGCCCAACTGGGAAGACGGAAACGGTCCAGCGAACTGATTGCCACTCAGATCCCTGTTAAACATTTAGAACGAAGGAATCAGAATACTGAACCGGAATATTGGAATGAAAAGAAAATGAAGCACTTTGCGCTGAGTACTAAAGTATTGCCCTGGATAAAGTTTATATGAATTTTCAATTTCGTTAAATTGGCACTCGTGACTCCAGACCAAAAATCGGAGACATACATGTACATAAAATGTACGATAGGTATATATTTATGTTTCAGAACGCGAGCTCTAAAAGGTGCCAAAGCATTGAAATACCGTCAATTTAATGAAATTGAAATCATCAGAAAACTCCTGCTTAATTATATGTACAGGCTCTTCCAGAATTAGAGGAAACTCACAATTGCAGGAGATTCCAGAGTTCCACCCAGTTTGGAATAGTTCCGTTGAAACTATTATCATGAACATCCCTATACACATATTCAGATATAATCAGTTAGTATTATTTGATAGCCAGGGTCAAAATAGTGGACAATGATAATTATCTGAACTTCAGATATTGGCTGCAAATTAAAATGATAATTGATGGTCCTAACATTGGGGGCAGTTACCAAACTTACACAATATTTATCCATAACTTCTGGAGTTCTAGAGGAAGTGGACCAGTGAGGTTAGGATTTCCTGTCAATTCTCTGGAAGCATCAACGGATATGACTGTTAACTGGAGGATAAGTCAGGTGGGGAACACTGGCAGGTACAGTTTTCTAATTCTAACAATTTCGATATGATCGTCGTTACCATCTAACAAAGTTTGAGAAGCATGTTAACAGTCAACAGCTTCGCATATTGTAACTTAGACAATACATGTTTTTTGATTTAGAAGAACTAAAGTCAACTTCGTTAAACAGGCACAATTCCATTAAAATGACGCGTTGGCACATTCCATTGACATGGTTTAGCTAGAGAGGCGGGAGAAGGAACGGGGTGAGAATCCTAGTTTGCAAGTTATAAGTGCACAATGTTGCCAAGGAAATACAATTCTCACATCAATTTCCAATATGTATCTGCATAACAAGCTAATGTAAATGTCAGAATGATGTTAATTAAAAACGACGTTTTCCGGTACTTAAGAGGCTAGCTCCAGGGAACTCACAAAGTAGTCAAAGATGTCAAGTTTTCAACGGATGATGGCAAAGTGCCAACAATCGATGCATTGGATATGGACCTGCTCGGAGGCATTTCAATCATTTCACACATATCACTGTTAGAAGTGACTCGATTAAGAAGGTCTCACACAGTAACTATCATCATGCACCATTCTTTCTTTAAGAGAAGCCTGAAACAACACTAGGACCAGGGGTTGGAACGTCAATTCGTTATTTCGGCGATTCAAAGCACTAAACGGTGGCACTCATCACTCAAAAAACTATAACTCTTTAAGTGATGCTTTACGATTCAAGGCTCTTGATTTGAAAGAACGTCAATTTCGTTGAAGTGGCATGATTCCGGCTCCAAAAATTGGGGCAATTATATACTTAAAGGTATGGAATTATGTTTCAGAACGCTAAGTGCTAAAGTTTTGGAATACCAACACTTTAACGAAATTCACGAGAATGTCCACAAATGTAACGAACATATGGACGTCTTTATTGGTGCGAGTTCCGGGGACACTTGTTCGGTAACCCGACGTTTCTTAAGGTGCTTGTCATCCTGGCTCTATTCAAAGGCCGCACAACAAACTAGCTAGTTGAATAAAACCATAGAATAGAGTAGTATAGAGGGAGAATATATAGAAGCATGCTTACAAGCCAACAATAGCTATGTTCCAGTTGGTTTCATTATCTGAGACAACAGTCTGGTTATATTTCAAGCACTGCACTCCTCGCCAATTGGGAACCGTAACGTCTGGCCAGTACAGATTCTGACATGGATACGGTTGAGATACATTCCAGCCATCCAGGTTGCTGCTCTGATCCGGGGTTCTATTCCAAGCTGCAAAGATTCCTTGGAGAGCGTCCACTGCAATCAAACAAGTGCATTCTTAATTAATACTGCAAGCACAAAACCCATTGAAACACAGAGTGACACTCTTGCAAGTTGCGAACATGACTTTACCGACAGTGTGAGTACTACGATTCTCGAGTCTGGGTTAGAATCGTGAACTATTCACTGATAGGCCCTCCAATGGGCCGTCCTGAGTCAGTCAGTCGATCAGTCACTCTACTCTCCCACAGGGATACTGCCCGATTCTCTTCATCTGTTTGCCAAGAAAAAGGAATTTCGAAAACCGTCCCTGAGGAACGTACCCTCTACTATTGCCAAATTGCGAACTTTGTAGAGCAGAGGATTTCAAGTTAATTGAAACTTACGTTCATTTGTCCAGTAAGTAGCGTTGCCGCCGCCTTGTACGAAGCAGACATTGCCAAGTACAAGCAGTAAGGCTATCACAGATCGGCCAAACTGATGATAAAGCAGGTGCGACTGCTGCCCCATCTTGTTGCGACTGTAACAGGGAGTTTGCCTTATAACCGTAAAAACAACAAAAATTCAAAAAAATTCCAAACCAAAGAAGCAACTCGTACTCGAACTGAGGTTTTCCGTCACACTTTTAACTCCGAGCCCAAGTTCACATATTCGTCGTCTCAGTCTGCAGCATGCACTGCATGATCGGTACACGGGTGCCTGTCTGGCGATAATCTAATTAAAGCTGTGCAGGGGTGGTACTGTAGAATCTCTTCCGGAAAAAAAAAGAAACAGTAAAGCACATGTATCAACTGAAGCTTTAAAGTCGAGTCCACTTGACTTCTCACCTGGAATGCACAGTAGTGCACGTCGTTCCAGTTCATCGTCGGATTGATCCAGTGATTTTTTTATTCATTCTGAGAAGGAGACAGCTATTTCTTCCTTATTCATGTGATATTTGGGGATATTTGGGGATGCTGTATCTCCAGTAATAAATTAATCATAGGTCTGGCTAATAGTTGGGTAAAATTTGAGTATTGGTTCTAAATACAGCTGTAGGAATCTGGATACTTTAAAAAAATAAATTAAATATAATTCCATTACAACAAGAACGGTGTGACCGTGAGGCTCTGTCTTAGGTGAATAATAATATTGATAGTAGGGTAATTAAACTCATGTTCGGAGGCAAGGATTGAAACTATTTGAAATTAGTTGACTGTAAGGGGTCCCATTGGTAGGTCGGGAGGATTGAAAGACAAAAGGGGGGTAATGTTTGGGGGGGATTGGAGGGAGGTCCAACCAATTGGACCCCTTGCAATTTTTATTTAAAATTTTAAAATTAATTTTGTAATTTTAGAAAAGAAAAAATTGAAATGAATTGAAATTTAATTTAATTTTTTTTAATTTGCTTGCATATCAAGTCACAAGTTTGACCCCTATGAAATGGGTTAGGCTTGCATAGTTTAGCCTTACATAGACTAGATTAACATAGCTTAGACTTACATAGGAGACTTGCATAGTGTAGACTTATGTAGATTAGACTAGGTTAGATTAACGTAACTTAGACTTACACACTAGAGTGTAGACTTAGGTATACTAGACTTACACAAACTTAGACTTACATAGCATAGACTTATATAGGTTGAACATCTTACATTGTTAAGACTAGGTGAAATTTTTTAATCCAAAAAAGATCCTTTTTTTGAAGATGCTAGTTTATTAAGTTAAATGTACGGATTTTGTTTCTTGGCATTCCAAATTTCCAACTCATCTCCAAACACATTGTGCAGTGTGAATGAGAGTGTTGTGTAGTGTGAAATTGTGAATGTGGTTGTAGATAGGATTTGGACTTTTAGAAACCAAAGTCAATGAGGAGTCAATGACTCGATGCCATAGTCTTTGTCCAAAGGACAGAGTCACAGAGCCAATAAAGAGACTTTGTTTTCTCTATAGCAAAGTGGCAAAGATTCGTGCCAAAACACACCATTGGATTCATAGAATAGTGCTGAACTTCCTATGGTGGACCCTAATTTATTAACCATCCAAGGTTTTTGACTAAGTTTTCACCAAAAATGCTCCCAAACTGCCATTTCTAGTACAAGTATCAAATTTTAGAAAAAAACATTGTTGGACACATGTAACCATAGGATCTTATAGTACATTGATTTGAGAATATGTGGAAAAAAATTTAGAGTTTTCCACCGTGTAGATTGCAAGATCTTAGCATTTGAATTGATAAAAATATTTTTTTTGGCCCTACAGAAACTAGGCTCTTCACAAGGTCACATTTGTATGAAAGAAATTCTGAAATGGTGATGCATCTTTGCATCTTTGAGCTACCCAAGTTACCCACCAAACAATAAAAATTACATATCATGCAATAGCTTTCTAACCATGTAGTCAAAATTTATGAAAATTGTTGCACCTTAACCCTTAAAGGACCAGGGTGTGTTTTTTGGCAACATAACTTTTTTCGGCAAGTACATGTGACTAGAGATTTTAATATTTTTGGCCCAAACTCTAATAGAAGGTGTGGACGAAGAATATCTTTTATTTGCATGAAATTTCAGGACATTTGGAAATATGAGTCAAAACTTATTGCCTAATATGTAGTTTGTTTCTCAACTAGGGCAGTTTGGATAGATCTAAAAAAATCACTTTTTTCAAAAATAAAAATTTGAAATTGATTTTCTAGATTTATACATACATAGAAAGCTTTGAATCATTCCATTTTGATCAATGAGTCAAAAGATATGAGATGTTTTAGTTTGCAGGCAACTATGGATTCTCTACTCTAAAATAAACTTTGAAGTCCTTTATTTAACTTAATTTTTAATATTTTTTGATAAAAATAAAAACATGAGATGTAGATTATTTATTAAAACATTACAACCATTGGGGATTGGGATTTTCAATTCCCTAATTAAATTCTTAACAATTTAGTAATTTGAATCATTCTCTTGTTCTTTCTACTTACTATTTTTTCCTATATGTTGCACAATTCCAAATGATCTGAAAATTCACACTTGTAGCCAACTTGCATTGAAGAATGAATCTGAAGAAGTACAACCATTTTGGACATTTTTTCATACAAATGTGACCTTGTGAAGTGCAATTGACCATTTTTTCATAGGGCCCAAAAAAAGGATTTTTGTCACTTCAAATGCTAATATTTTGCAATCTACACTATGGAATTTTCTGAATTTTTTTCAACATCTTCTCAAAATAGTTTACTACAATATCCTATGGTAAAATGTGTCCCAAAATGATATTTTTTCAAAATTTTGGTACTTGTATTAGAAATGGCAATTTTTGAGGGGTTTTGGTGATAACATAGTCAACGAACTTTAGGGGTTAAAGCTACTCCTCAGGTACATGTTGTGTGAAAATTTCAAAGAAAATAAAAAAAGATTTCATTCGTAGTGAGCTACCCAAATTTTCTATGTTGCCAAAAAACGCCATTTGGACTTCTAGGGATTAACTTTCAAAAGGACATTGTATGTTCGGGCTTGCTCAAACTTCATGAGAAATTTACATTAAAACGCACATTTCAAAAAATTGATATTCTTCACATGTAGTTGTATATGTCTAAAGTTTGATCTCATTTTTTATAATTAAAAAAGAAATTGAATTCTAAATATGTTTTTTCTTAAACTCTCTAAAAATCATAGCAATTACAAAAAGGCCCAAGTACGCAACTCTTGTATTGTACGCAAGGTCCTCGGCATTGAAACGGTTCACAAGACAACTTCTATAAAACAATATCAAATTAAAATGACTAGATAGTTAGGTGAAGACCAAATTAAATAAAACAAAATGTAGAAGATGTTAGGTTTCATATTTAATTAAAAAAAACTCATAGTATATATATGAAGAATTGAAACTCCTGTACATAATTTTAAAAAATCCTTACAATAAGTTCTTTCCATTTAAAATTAGAATTCATTTGCAATATTTTATTTACAATAAAAAAATATTTTAAATTTTTATTAAAGATCTCCCAAAGTTGGGTAGCTTGTCCCACTATATATGTGTGAGGTCCTAATTTGTCATTGGGGACTCATTGTTTTTTTTTAGTATTTTTTTATTTTGAGTATAGTTTTATATACAAATAGTCCCCAAAAGAGTGTAGAATCAAAATAGGTGTATTACATATCAATATAGTATTTGGTCTAGAATTAGAATATTATAGCTAGAATACACAAAACTACTAATTGTACATAGGTCAAAATTCGAGTAATTATGGTAAATTAGTTAATTATGTGTTATTGGCACAACTGGCTCAAATTCCATATAGGAAAGACATCTCTAGACTAAAATTGGTTGAGGGACCCCCAATGAAGTATTTAGGTTAGTTCTCGGTGATAGGTTCCAATTTTCCCATTTCATCAATGAAATAGCAAAACCCCAATTGTTAACTAGCAAAAGATAAAAATGCCAAGACGGGACCATGGAGGAATGTACAGTCAAGAGAGGGTGATAATAGGTGAAAATCACGTCTGGTATACAATGGCGAAGTCAGTTCACCGAGATTCCCTTTGATGTGAAAGATTCCCTCTCCACCAATATTTGAATGAGGGGGTGGATTTTATTCCCCCCTAGGTTGATGTGTAGAGTAAAAATATGAGTTTACATATGTATTAGGGGATTCCATGAGAAGTTTCACAAAAATTTCAAAATTTTCCAATAATCAAAAGATGCCTTTTCGGACGGTTAATTGCCAAAATCTATGATGGGAAATTCCTAGAAATTACCCATGTGGCGGTAAAATCTCACTAAAAATTGCTCTAATTTTTTGTATATTAATAAGACATCCCAACAAACTTTAGGATATTCGGATTGTCAGAAGTATTTGAATTTGCAAGATTAAGATAGAATTTAAAGATTACGACGAAGTTGACCATTGGAGCAAGAGCATACAAAAGTGGAATGAGGTCAAAAATAGGTCTTTTTTTACTCCCCCCCCCCTCCCTCCACCACCACACACCTACTTAAGATCCTAAGCTAGTTACTTTTGTCAAAAAAATCAAACTCCAAAAGCTGAAATTTTATCCAGTTGTGGCAATGAGTTCACTCTAGGTTTTTTCAAGATTTTGGAGTTAAGAAAAAGGGTGCAGAGTTCTGTAGACAAAAATTAGCCTTCTGGAGCCAACGACACAATCCGTTTGTGATCCAAAGTTAATTTCCAAATGTTAGGTTTATGGTTTAGAGTAGGGATGAAAACCATTGAGGATGAGGATGAAAATTCAAAGTAATAGAGTTAACTTAGATGAATGAGAGGAGGTGGGTGTCGGAGAAATAGTTCAAAAGGGCACCCCTTCTCCTCTCAGCTCACCGCTATTTGTTGTATTTGAGTCCATTAGGTCAAACTTATGTTGGAATTGTGGTGTTTTAAGCTACAAACCTTGGAACGATGTTTTATGGGCATTTGGGGGCACTTTTGGCCATTGTTGTTGTTGTCCAAGATTTTTAAGGTCTTTGTGGATCCCTTGCACCTTTAGTTCTTTATACTAACAATTTCAAGTCCTTAAAGGCTTGAAAGTCTACTTCTATTTAGTTTGTTGAGAGACCGTGGCTTCTTGTATCTTTTGAAGGGTTCTTTGGCCCCCCGCGTCTTGTCCTTGTACTAACACTAGAGTACCCCCTCATATGACCTAACAATGTTGCTTTGGGGGGCTTTTAGATCAAGTTTGTCGTATTAAACCGGACTAATAACCCTTGGTCATTAATCTATCTTCTTGTCCCTCAATACTAACGTGGTAGTCCATAAAGTGAGCCAAAAGCATGTGAAGGTTAGCCGGTCCTGTCGCTATCACGATGCTTTGAATCCCCTAAAGGTCAAAGAGTCTTAGTTGTGTGTTAATGCCCCTTCATGGGTAAATCTTAAACCCCTTTAGTTTTCCCATACAAAGTTTAGTCTCCAAAATGCATTTGGGAACAAACACAGTTTAGCCCCCAAAATTAAGAAGTAAAAGTTTAAGTTAAGCTTGAAAGATGATTGGTAGAAGAAGGAGAGACCACCAACAAGGCTTACAGGTAGCCACACAACCCACTAATATAGTGATACTTTTTTTTTTCTCCCCCCTCCCCCCTCTTTTGTTGTCTCATTTCTCTTATTATAAAAGATATAGCCATAGGAAGGAAAAAAAATGCCAAAAAAGGAGACCAACACCCCCTTGCATCTCCAGCATCCTAGACCAAGTATATCCATGTATCGGGGGGAAGGGGGTTTCAATTTATTGGGTATCAGCGAGGAGTTGAATTCATTGGGTATCGGGAAGGGTTCAATATAAGGAACATCAAGAGGGTTCAATACAAGGGGCGTCAGGAAGAGGCAAGTAAGGGACATTGGGGAGGGTTCAGAGCCTATTGTCATTGGAGCCTAGACCTCCAGCTATTGGAAGAGGGGGTCTGGCTGATCAGAGGCTGAATGGGGTCCAATGGGGTTCCATTGGAATCCTAGGAAGCCGGGCTGGCCCCCCTTTTGGGGTTTGATATTATTGGAACCAGAGTTGAATACTTGAATAGGGCCCATTCAACACATTTATTAACCTTGTTTGTTTCTGGAAATAGGCTCTCTAGGAGCCCCCTCCAGCCCCTCCACTTTTGTAAAACTGAATTCCACGGACTAGAGCCTAGAGATCCAGTCGGAGGTCCAACTCTGATATGAGATTTAACAGAGCCTACCTAGAAGTTGAAGACCCCGATGGCAACTAACTCTTAGTACAAGGGGTGTTGAGGAGGATCTAGTAAGGGGCATTCAAAGGGTTTAGCACAAGGGCATTAGGAGGGTTTAGTGAGGGGCATCAGGAGGATTCAAACCACTAGCTGGAGGGAGGGGGTCAACAATTTGGGAGGAAGGGGTGGAATTCAAAACACACAAAAGAAGAAGGAAAAATTACAACAAGGTGCGATCCTTGCCCTACAACAAACATTAGAGTGGGGAAACCAACTCCTCGTTCCCATCAATTGAAATAAGCAGAAAGGAGGGACAACATCTATTATGTGAAGACTAACGCCACCGTAGGAAGAATGAAGAGTTGAGAGAGGGAAGGAGACTACTTGAGGTTAGAAAAGAGAGAGAGAGATGAGATAGAAGGGGAGTCCCCCCACCAGCCCACCTCGTTGGGACCATTGGATGAAACCTTGATGATTATCACAAGGTTAGACATAAGATGTAAGAGGTAGTTCAACCTTGCAAGACCAAATGACACATCTTTAATTAGTCTCGTAAGTAAAAATAAGGGTAGTTGGGCCACTTTAGGACTTAAGAGGAATAGGGTAGAAAGAAAAGGAAACAAGAGGGAGGGAAGAAAGGAGGGACCAAAGGGAAAGACCAACCGTTGTATTAACTCACTAAATTATTGAAACAACCGTCTATTACATCATATCAAGGGAGTTCATGGCGGAGGAGGAAGAACTCCCAAAAGGTACAATCAATGATACTAGTTCTGAGGTATGAACCACCCCCCCTCCTTAACCTTTCCAGTTCATCTAATTAGTAGTTATGAACTCTAGCCAAGGCCCATCCCTAAGTCAGACCCCTAAGGCTAGAAGTCAAGTCATTTTTGAAGTTAGAAACCTAGAGAGAAGGTTTGTAGCTTTCCAAAAACCTAAGGCACACCCAAATCAGAGTAAAAAGAAGAAAGTAATAACTAGATGAAGGTTAGGGCTTAAATTGGATAAAAAATAGTTGGACATAAATTTGGGGGACAAATTGAGAGAATTAGGGAGAAGCTATCAATTAGAGTCGAAAGGCAATAGAAAAAGTTGATTTTGAATCGTAGGTTAGAAGGAATTAGTGGATGAAGTTTTACATGCCAAATAGCGGTCAAACTTCATCCATCAAGAATTTTTAGTAGAAATGTTGGATTAGCAAGTGTCTTATTGATCTGGAAAGCTAAAGTTAGGGGATACAAGGTGAAAATATATAATTATTAAAAATAGTAAATAAATGGAAGTTAATCCAAAACCTGAACACTAAAGAAGACCAATAACAAACTTAGAAGGTTGAAGTCAAGTAGGGGAGTTAGGACCATAGGCTTGTAGGGGAGTTGAAGTAGGGCTCATAGGACCCCCTCAATTAGGAAAAAACCCGAAAATCCCCAAAAGATAAAGAAGGATGAAGTTTAGCAAAGGTTTGGATGAAAAATTCATAGAAGTACCCAATTTTGACCAAACTCTAGGGTTAGGTAGGGATAAATCACTTGAACAACCTCAAGAAATTTCAGTCATTTTGAATTAGGGAACTAGACTTCAATCGTAGATGAAGTTTGATGAACCAAATAGCGGTCAAACTTCATCCACTCATAACTTTGGCTAGGAGAATCGGAGAAGGTTGAAATTTATGGAATTTTTATTTTAGAAAGGGTAAGGAATCTTTAAAAGTTTTTGAGGTTAGTTCTTCCCTAACGTGAGTTACACCAAAAATCACAAAGGCCTCATCTATCCGGCCAACCATTGACATTGGATATAGATTGAGTGATTCTTGCACCTTTTGGCACATTTAGGCACATAAAAAAGATCCATTGCTTGGAAGGCACAATGGACTGCGCTTAGACACCCAAAAGTAAGAGTCATTTTGTCAAACCCCAAAACCTAGTTGTGTTCTTGATTTACCAAGGGTCAGTAAAAGCGCTCACAACATGTATTAACCCCTAAATGAATTTGACTACGTTTTCACCTGAAACGCTCCGAAATTGCCATTTGTAGTACAAGTACCAAATTTTAGAAAAAAAACATTGTTGGACACATGTAACCGTAGGATCTTGTAAAAGACTAGTTTGAGAAGGTGTGAAAAAAGTTCAAAGATTTTGACTGTGTAGATTGCAAGATATTAGCATTTAAATTGATAAAAATACTTTTTTTAGCCCCATCAAAAAAAAAGCAGTTGCACTTCAGAAGGTTATATTTATATGAAAAAAATCCCAAAATGGTGGTGCGTTTTTGGATTCGGTTTTCAAGGCAAGTTGGCTACATGCTTAAAAAAGTTTAGATCATTTGGAATTGTATAACATATAGGAAAAAAATAGTAAGTAGAAAGAACTAGAGAATGATTCAAATTACCAAATTGTTAAGAATTTAATTATGGAATTGAAAGATGCCAATCCCAATGGTGATAATCTTGTAATTAACAATCTATATCCTATGATTTTATTTTTTTCCAAAAATATTGAAAATTGAATTAAATTTAAAGGACTTCAAAGTTTATTTAAGAATAGAGATTCCATAATTGCCCGCAAACTAAAACTCCTCATAACTTTCATCTCATAAATGAAAATAGAATGGTTAGGATCTTTCCACGTATATATAAATCTAGAAAACCAATTTCAAATTTTTATTTCTTAAAAAAGTGATTTTTTAAGAAATTTTTTGTAGCTACTCGAGCTATCTACCAAGTAATGAAAATGATATATCATACGATAACTTTTGAACCACGTAATCAAAAGTTATGAAAATTGTTGGGCCTTACAACTACTCCTCGGGCTCATGTTGTGTGAAAATTTCAATGGAAAAAAAATAAAAAATTCATTTGTAGTGAGCTGCCTAAAATCACTATCTTGTCAAAAAACATGGTTTGGGCATTTAGGGGTTAAAAAGACTGATGGGGAATTTTGTTAAAATGGTGTCATTCTACAACTTTGGCACTTTTATGGCTTAGACTAGGCAATCTGAAATCTATACCTATCCTAAATGGCACTTTACGCTTTAGACTACGTGGTTTGAAAATGGTGTAGGGAATGGGGAAATTTTCTACTCTCATATAATTAGATTTTTCATGCTATTATTGTCCTCAAAGAATATTCATTTCATGTATATAATTACATTTTTGGAATCTTTGTTAAAGGATCTACAAGAGCTCTCTACATAAAAACCAATGAAATCCCTCAAGATTGGACTAAAATGCATTAGAGGGTGATTGCAAGAAACACCTACCAGTTTCATTGAGTTTTTATTTTGGAATGCTATAACTTTTGACTTATGAATCCAATTCCCAAACCAAAAAATCTATTTCTAGATATCTTTCTTGTTATTGTATCCCTTATTTTTCAAAAAAAAAAAAAAAAAATCATTTTATATTTAAAAGTCAATTTTGTTAATTTGTCACACTTTGATGTTTAGGTTCTTTTTTTACTATTGAGTGGTTTAAATGAGTGATTTTCAGCTGAAATTTCTATGGTATATTAGTTTAGTAGGCATACACGTGTCTACCAAAGGAAATCTAAAAATTCATTAATTTATATCCTTCATGTTCATGCAAATAGGCCTCTCTTGCACGTACAATTCTAAACAATAGAGATAGTTTTGAACTCATTCTTTTGCTCAAATCTCATCATCCAAAAGTCTTCCCAAATGGCTAATTTTTAGTTTTGTTGAAAATTGTTTTTCCTATTTTCTACAAATTAAAATGTCAAAGTACAACCCAAAAAATCAAATTTTGAGCTGAAATTTGGATGAAATGGTCTTCTAGTAGATTTGTAGCTATTTAGTGAAGGAATTTCAAAAATAGTTAATTTTTGTGGTGTGAAAGTCTACAAAGCGAGCTTCTTTCTACGTGCATTTTATAACATATAAAATATTATTTTGGTGATTTTTTGTTGAATGACCGTCTCCATAGGGTTGTTGCAAATGGCCAATTTTTATTTTGAGTATTTACTTATTTTTACTATTTTTTCTTAACTAAAACATCAAGGTATGCATTTTCTTGAGAGTTAGCACTTTTCTAGTTCTCCTACTTAGAGAATTTTTCTATGCAATTCCTTCCATGGATACCTTCATCTTAAAGATATATACATTAGTAATATTTTTTCATTTTTTAGAAATTAATTTTCTAATTTTAAAGTACTTTCCAAAAAATCAGCAAAACGCAACAAAATCGACAAGTGTTTCTTGCAATCACCCCAATCCATTTTCCAACATATTGACTAATAAAATATACAAGTTATAAGATATAAATATTTATTTGTAAAAATGTTGAAAGACCAAATTTCACCTTTTCGTCCTTTTGGAATTAGAGAAGGCTACAAAAACCTAAATTTCAAGTTCAAAACATTGAACTTGCAATGGGTATTTACATTCACTATAAAATTTTGGCATAGTATACTACAACAAATTAACCAAAAGATCATGTAGTTGGATTTGTTAAAAATATAAATAATGATGAAGATTTTGACCTTGCTTTCGAGAGGAGTATTTTGAAGAAGTTTTGGGCCTCTAAGCATGCAAGAACTATAGGGGGTTAAGACTTCTCTTTAGTGTTTGTTGAATAATTCCCTTAGTTTGGAATTTGATCCCTCTTGCATTCAAAATTGTCAACACTGAAGGGTCCAGGCACTCGTACTTACAATTGTATGACGAGCCTCTTTGTGGAGGCAATTTGCGCCCCATGTTTTACCCCTATGGAAAATGCAAGAACCATTTATTTGCGAAGGAAATCTTTTTTTCAAATTTTGAGTTCATATTTGCAATCAGAGGCCCCCAAATTAGGAAAGGGAGGTGTTAACAATGAAATTATTATGGCACACAGTAGGGGACTTTTTTTTTACATTCACCCTTGGCTTGACCTCCGCAAGAGGCTCGTCGTACAACTACCGTATAAACGCGACCGGTCCATGCCGATGCCTTGGGAGCGCTACAGTACGTAATTCGATCCGTTTGACCTTCTGAAGAATTCTCACTGGTGTCGGGTTTAGAAATTGTTTCTTCCCAAGAGGAGTCTGCAGGATCTTGTTGCCACTGGGTAGTGGACTAGTGGATGAGCATGATGCCCAGGCAAGCTTATTATGGTAAAAACTTTATTATATGCTTGTTCGGTTGACCGTATTTAATTTGTGCTACTGCAAAAGTGTCGGCTACCCTATTAATTTTGCAATGAGACAATTTTTTTCCGGCTACGAGTTGCAGCATTGATGGTTTGAGGAGAAAAGCTGACTAGAATGGGGACGGAGATTCGGCTGGAATCTGAGAACTGTTTCCTGTGATTGTAAGAGCACCCGCACTGTCTCGATGAACAGTTGGACCGGTCTGACTCCGGTCTGAAAATGCTCCCTCACACTCACACGCTAGGGATAAAATTCTTGAACGGGCCCTCCGAAATTAAGCTTGACACGGAATCCCTCCCTGTTGTTCATCACCCTTTCTGTGCCCTACAATTTGAAATTCACGGTTGAGATCTCACCATTTCAACAAACTCGTTGGACAAGCGATAATGGGCGTATGAGTTGTATCTTTGACTTCATGAATAGTAGCCCACATATTCTTAAGTGTGTTGCATATTCCGTCTCATCACAATGGGCACTTGGCAAGTGAAATCAACAAATGAAGAGATTTGTGTAGCCCGTAATGAAACCGGGAATGAAACATTTGGTGAGTCAGATCTTCTGTGCGATGGTGACGATGCTGTAAACTAAGTCGTGGGAACAGTTTTGGCTGTGCAGCGGCACTCCATCCTCGGAGGCTCGGATGTGCTGGTGGACGAAGTGGCCAACTCGACCAGGATCTTCTTATTCAGAGGTCGAGAAGAACAGCTGGTCGGAACAGTCGGTAGTTTTCCCGATTGGAACGTGTGTCAGTTTCTTATCAACTCTGTGTTGTCAGTCCCTCGTCATTGGGACCGAGATTGAAGGTCTGTTTTTTAGCTCCAATATTCTACAGTTCTTTTAACTTCATCCGAATCTTTTTCAAAATTTATAAAATTGCAATTTTTGAGTCACTTTGAAATAGCAATTTGAAAGCTCAAAATATAGTTACCACTTTTCAACTCTTTCTATTGAATTTCTTTTGGTGTGAGCTCAAGGACAACATGAATTACACTATGATATTTGTGAGTTGTCACTATTATTTCCATTTTTCCTAAGAATTTCATATTATTTTAAGCATTTTTGGAATTACAAGATTTTTATAAGGAAACTTCTTTAAAAAAATCATATAAAATTCAATTTGATGTTTTTAATTATGAAAAAATGAGATTAAATTTTAAACATATATTATCAAATGTGAAACACATAAAAATTTTGAAATGTGTGTTTTAATGTAGAAATCTAATGAAGTTTGACCAAGCCCAAACATGAAATGTCCTTTAACCCCTAAATGTCCATAATCATCTGCAAAATTGACAATGTGAGAAAAATTATTATAAAGTTCAATTTGGAAGCATATTTTGGAACTAATATTCAAAGAATTTATAGATTTTGATTTGAAAATTCCATATGTATGGTTAGATTCACCAATGTTATCACCAATATTTTTTTATAAATCTTGAAAGAAAAATTCCAAAATTCCTTCAAAATTCAATTTCAAAAAAAATAATATAATTTTTTTGAGTAAAATTTGTTGGAATGGATTTGAAATGAGGTTCTCTTCACAAGGTAGTTTTCTAAAATTTTTGTGTTTTCCAAATCTACAACCTCATTTTGGCAAATCCAATTTTGAACTAAAGTCAATGCAATTTGATCACTTGACATACTTGCACATTTGTCATTTTAGAAAAATATGTACTCTAGTAATACCAAATCCAACCTTTAGATAGGACAACAACTTGATAAAGTATCTCCACAAATTAGAATAACTTTCATCAAAGCAATTAGGGGGATGAAACTTGAGTTTCAATCTATTCATCATCCCCAAAACATACATTGGTGCGCTTAGGGGTTAAGGGTATGATGGATGATAGAGAATCCCTTAATGGAAGATAGAAGTGTAGATGTCCATCTTGTCAATTCATTTTCAAACATATTGATTAAATGCACAAGTTATTAGAATATATGACATACTTGATTTTTTTTAAATGTCTAAAGATAGAATTTTACCTTTGGGAATTAAGATGGGTTAGAAAAAACTACATTTTGAAGTTTAGGCACATTGAACTTACAATCAGTGAATATATTCACTCAAAAATTTTAAAACAATGTACTTGAACAAGTTAACCAAAGGATCCTATAGTTGGATCTATTAAAAAATATATGTTGATGAAGATTTTGACCTTGCTTTTGGGGAGGAGTATTTTGAAGTCTCTAACCATGAAAGAACTTTAGGTGCTAAAACTTATCTTTAGTGTGGATGGAATGATTCCCTTTAGTTTGGAATCTCATCCCTCTTGCATTCGAAATTGTCAACACTAAAGGGTCCATGCTCATGCATTTCGGAGCACTTCACCAAATAGTGAAATTAGGTTGCCCGTCAATAATTTCTCGACATTTGACACTAAATAAATATTTACAATTATAGTACAAGATTGAACTACTTTTGAATTACATTATAATTGGAATTGGGACTCATGAACCTCCATGTGTGCAAATGGTAATATCTGTAGAATTATTTGTTGACTTCGATGGCTTGTAAAGTAACTTTCTTGAGATAAGGCAATCTAATTGTTCAGGCAACCTAATTTAACCTAATTTAACTATTTAGTGTACATAATTCATGTTGCTCACCTCTTGCAAACTTTGCATTGGCATCAGTTTTTTAGAAATTGTTTCTTCAAGAGAAGAGTCTACAGGAATGATCTTGTTTGCCATTGGGCGGTGGATCAGCAACATGCCTGATGCCCAAGCTTATTATGGTAATAACTTATGCTTATTTTGATTACCGTAATAGAGCATGTCCACTCGTGCTCACTATACTGGGCCAAAACTCCACGCTCCGGGCCCGGGGGCAAAAATAGACCACACCGTCACTCAAGGCACTGTTACCCAAGCTCCAGTCTCACCACATTTTCTGTGAGACATATACTAGTACAATGAGCCGAATGTGGAGGTCTAGCCAAGGGTGAATGAAAAAAAAGCCCCCCTATTTTCTGCTTGATTAATCTATTTCTTTACACCCCTCATAGCTGATATGGGGCTTTTGATTGCAAATATGAAATCAAAATTTGCAACTTTTTTCATGCCATTCAAATAAAACATTCTTGCGTTTTCTAGAGGGGTAAAATGAGGGGGCAAAATGGTCCCCACATTCGGCTTGTTGCACTACTATAGACTTGACTGAATGAAGGAGTATTTGTTGGAGCCTGGAGTTGACCTACTTCTAAGCATTGAATGTGCATGTAATCTTCGGTGAGTTACTCTTTTCATAATGGTGGCGTGAGCTTGCATGCGTTGAACTCACCCAAAATAGTTCCCAATCCATCTAGCACTTAATGTAAAATGGAATTAGGAATTCGCACTCATGCGACTGTTGAATTTTTTAAATTTTTTCTCCTCATAAAGATAGGTGTGAGAAACAATGAGAGCATTTGAAATAATATATTTTTGACGAAGCATTAGAAAAAATATGAATCCTCTAAGGGGCTATGAGTCCCCGACAATAGGGATTGGCAAGGACCAGTGGCCAAAAAAAAATATTCGAATAAATAAATAAAAAAATAAATAATTTCTAAAATTTTTTTCCCCTGGCCAAAGAATTGCAAAGCCTCATTCACGTGGCACAATTTGATTCAAGAATTAAAAAAATATGAAAAAAAAAATTAAAACATTAATCTTAAAATAAATTAAAAATTAAAAAATTGTGAGATCTGATGTGGCATTAGGGCGACCATGTCAGATTGCTATTATTATTTTAAGATTATTTTTATTATTTATTATTATTTTAAAATATGAAATTTTTTTTTTATTGTGGTACTATTCATCATTGATGATGAATAGTGACTACTATTCCTCAAAGGGGCTATGCGTTCCTTTGAGGGGAACTTCTTAAAGGTAAGCAACCCCTTTGAGGGCTGAAATCTTTTCTAATGTATGAATTTGCTATGAATTTTTGAAGTGTTTAGCCCATCATGGCCCAAAAGAGTTTGTAGACTACCCCCAAACCAACAAAATTTGTATCCATCATACTCATCTTACACACCTAAAGCAATCACAATAATTTCTAATGTGAAAGGCCTAAGAAAATCACTTCCTACAATGAAATTACATTGAGAAGTTAGAAGTTCCTAATCAACTCACTAATCACTCCATTACTATCAAGTAAGATATTGATTGTGGTCCAAATCTCATTTACTAATAAAACCCATGATGGGGTCTGAAAAAACCCATAATGAGGTCATTCCATAGGTGTCCACTATGGGGTCTTCTAACCTCAATGGGCTGTTCTACCTTATCACCAACCTTGGGTTTGCTTGAGGAACAATATTAATTCTAGTGCATTGAACTCACTGGCTCACGATATAGGGCCTTGGCTGCTTGGGCACGCTGTCGTTTGAGGAGGTCTCCGTATCAAGATTCCCATGGCCATTTGGTCATGCTCTTAGACCATCTCCACTAGTTGTGCTACAAAGACACGTTAAAGGATTTAGCATGACTTGTGGAGATGTGGTGTCTAGTGTTCTTAAAACTGGCTAAATTGCGCCAAAAATCTACCAAAAAAATGGGAAGCCAGATCTCTATAATGAAAAAAAAATTGAAAATGGAGATTTGAGCCACATTTTTTGACAAAAATGTAGATTTGTTGGTAGGAGTACGAAATGGACAAAAAGTTGGTAACTTTCATTGGATAGGTCGACAGCTTTGTTGTCACATTGGCGCGATTTGGAGCATTCGTGAGGGAGCATGGCGGCGCCATTACAACCATCCATTTTGCCATCACCTTCTCCCTCCTACTCCTCTCCCTACAAATCTTGTGTAGCACTATTGCTGAACTTGTTGGTTCTTTCTGAGCGTCCTTAGCGAGAGTTAATGTAGCTTGTAGTGTGTGTTAATTGTGTTTATTCTCTGTTTAATGTGTGTTTAAGCTTGTCTTCAATACTCGTCACCGTTGTTGTGATTCCCTGCCTCAAAAAACTTATTCGTTCTTTAAACTTACATGGCAACATATTCTGTTCTTTGAGATTTTGAGTGAGAGAGACTTAGAGTGTTTGAGACTTTGAGTGACTGAGTGTGTAACAACTCTGATTTCCAAATTCCAATGAGCCACTTCCAAGCTATTGTGAAATTCTTGGAGACTTGGAGGCACGCATTGTCTCTGTTGCATTCATTGCAATTAGGAACTGGTTTTCTTGAGAAATGTGGACTCATGATCTTTGGATTTGTTGTTGGCTAACCTAGCTTGCTGCAACTTCAAATATAATCTCTCCCCCCACTCAGCTTTCACCTTGCCTATGATATTTCATTGATCTAGCATTGCTCGTGCACTTCACTTGCTTTGTTGTTGAATTGCATTTGTCTTTATGCTTAAGTTGCTTCACTTTGATCTAGAGTTCTAGACTTGCTTGTTTTGGAGGTACTGCTCTCTCGGTCGTTGGTTGAGTAGGTTCCATGGTGCCTTGATTATAGCTTCCATAAAACTTTAGGCCTTTAGGGTGCATTGCTTTGGTTCTAGTTGTAACACCAATGACATTGGTAAGTATCTCAAGCCAAATACTTCTGGTCAACAGGCAATGGAGATTGACAACATCACACAAGTATCGGAGACGTGCCTCTCGTAGTCGATTTGCCGTCCAATTGCTCGCGATCCACCTTTTGAAGATATTCTTGCATCCCCAATGGTTATTGATCTGGCGATTGAAAGTGACAGTAACCGATGCATGACGGGGAAGAGGAAGAAGGTGAACCCTAATTCCATTCCGCGGAAGAGAAGTAAGTCAGATGTGCCATCGCTTATGTGGTGGTAGTAGGAGGTGTGGGCATGCAAATTTGCCTAGGCAGAGGGCATGTTTGATGGAAACGAGGATCTAACTAGAGTCATCTGCCAAAGCTACACGACTATGACAGGAAGGAAGAAAGTGATGGTCTCAAAGCTTGATAACTTGGAGAAACATGAAGGTAATTATACTTGTAGGAAGGGTGGCGTGATGTTGCCACATCTAAGGAAGGTCAACACATTCTTTAAGCTTGATTGCAAGCATGCAAAGCACTGCAAGTTGTGGGCAATCCATAAGCCTGAGTTCAGTGTAGTAAATCAACTGACTGCCGATATGGAGGGCGAGTTCAAGAGGAGGGGAGTCCAATTCTCTACCCTCTTTTGTCTTCTTACTCATGGCCGTCCTATGTGCGACTTTGAAAGGGAGCAGTACTTGCTCAAGCATTTGAAATTGAAGAATTTGCCTAGGAAGCATTGGTTGGAATCCACTCGTTGGGAGATGAGTGACCATATTCACGCATGCATTCTAACAAAAACAAAGTCTATTGTGTAGTCTACGAGAGTTATTTCCCTGAGTGCTAATGAGGTCACTACGGTGGATAATTCCTCCTAGATCGTTGTTCATGTCTATGTTGTTGATGGTTGGGAATGAGTGCTTCACCTTTTGCATTTGTCCTGTATGTCTGAAAATGGCACTGCATACCATCGTACTGATGTCATAATGCATGCCTTGAATAATGAAGGTGGTCTCACTCATGAGGAGATTGCTGGGAAACTTGTGTGTTTTGACGCTGACGGTGTTAGTACCTTTCAAGGTGCCAAATCCGGGGTGACAACCCAATTCTGGGACAAATGGGCTCCCTTTAATCTAGGAGCCATCTATGTCAATCACCATGTCAACTTGGTCATTGAGACTTTGTCGAAGTATTCGCTTGTTTCTAGGCTTGAGGGCCTTTTCCTATTGGTGAACTCTTATTTTTGTTGTAGTAATCAAAGACTTGATGAGTTGTTGAAGCTCATAAATCTCATGGAAACTAAAGGATCTAAAATGGTACACAACGTGAAGACAAGGTAGATCTCCATATGGAGTCCAGCGTAGTAAATTCTACAAGAGTACACAACACTTCTTGTAAAAATGAGAGTTGCCCAGGAAGTTGACATGATGGTAGGACCTAGGTAGTGGGTACAAATCTGTGGCCGAGGTTGGTGACAATTTCGACATTCTATTTGATATTGAAGTGCTTCTATCGCTTTGCAGCTTCATTCCACTTGTAAATGCAATTCATTGCTTGATCAAGCTCTCTCAAGCACGTGACGTATTTGTTTGTGACTTTCTCCAAGCTGTGAAAGTGTGCCAATAGGAACTGGCTCCGTTGTTCATTGATGGGAATACTGCCTTCAATAAGGAGGACTTCCCTTGATATAATGATTTGATCTCTTTGGTGTGCAAGGAACTTCCCTTGCAGTAGAAGGAGCTCTCTGGAGATAGTGGCATCTGTCATCTTCTATTCAATTTAAAGGTAACTATGGTGTGTGCTCATTGCCATGACTACCAAACTGTTGAACACATTTTTGTCACCCAATAAGACTTTAACCGCATCCCAGATTTAGTAGAGCACCAATTTTCAAATATGGATTTTCTTTTTTTATTCCAATTTTTTTTTCTTTTTTTCTTTTAGTTGGATGCCACATTGCCGCAATGATTGTTGCATTCATGTTCAAATTGTTTTGTAAGTGACTTCATTGACTCATGTCCCTTGTTGTGTGATTGACTACTTGCAAATATTGCACAAGCTTTGTCTACTGAATTGGACTAGCACTTTCCTCAACAGGAATTACTCGACGCTTTTGGGATAATTTATCCCCAATATTGGATGCAAGAAGGGGATGAGGCGAGCTTTGCCCACCACTTGTCTATACTCAAAAGTTTTTACTGGGACACCAAAAAAGTGAACAGGGGTGAACCCTTGAATTTAGGCGGCACGCCTCAAACCACCCCTGAATTGCTTTCAGCATCTAATTTTGATTTGCAACAAGGTTTATTTATAGTAACCATACAAGCAAATGCTGAGGCAACTTGTGGCTCACCGTTGGATGTAAATCTGGTGACCAAGTTGTGGCACAGACTTGTACAGTTGCGCCACTTGTGTAAGCTCATTTCTGAATATTTTAAAGTTGCTGAAATTGGATGTTGCTTGGTCTTAGGGTTTGTAGAGGATGAGAGATGCTTTTCATCTTTGAAATTCTTGAAATCCTACCATAGAAATAGATTGGATAAGCACCTACCCTTCGTTGTGCAAATGTTTGGCCAATGGTATTTTTCCCTAGAAAATTTTCCTTACAAGGAAGCTATAAATTTCTAGAAATCTGCTATCAAGGTCGGCAAGCAAGGAGATCTCTGAAGTATCAGACGCACAGTGTTATCCTTTTTTAGTTTCCATACTTGCTTCCAAATATTTCTTTAGTTTTCATAAAATTTAGCTAGCTTAGCTGCTCATGTTTCCTTAACAACATTTTCTTCTAGGTGACGATGAGAGTTTGCACGAGCTGCATGGGATCATCTTTTGGACCACAATTGGAGATGTAAGAGTGTAGGTCTGCGGGACTCATTGATTGCTGCACCTTGACTTTGTTTGGGAAGTGGGGAACTGGGAACAATTCTAACCATTGCAACTTGAAAACTAATGTGGCTTGTATGTTTGTGTGCAAAACACCAATACTACATTTGGGGCAGTCTTGCAATTGCAAAAAGGGTTCAATTTCCTTGTTGGTGATATTGTTTATTATTGTTAACTTTTAAAGTGATAAATTGGAAAAACTTACTTAATAACTCTCCAATCTCCACTGCACAAAATTTCAACATGAATATAAACCGCAATACCTTCATGCAAAAGTTGTCAATTTGTGCCAATTGTATATGACACTTAGCAATTACCCTAAACACAAAACACAAAAAATAGCATCATTGCACTTCCAACTTTTGTTCAAAGTCACAAGTTCTGCAAAAGTGAAAAAAAAATGTAGTTAAAATGCCATGTTTTCCAAACACTTTTATATCCCTATTTTTCCTGAAAAATTAAAATGGTCGCGGAAATAGCTCCTTTTCGACACAAAAATAGCCTTCAAGCTAATTAGCCTATATTCATTTTGGGAATAGTAGTGGCGTCCCACCAATCTTGGACATTTTTGTTTTTGAGCACATGCCACTCCGAAATGCACACCCCACATTGGGAAATTGCAGTGCCAAATTGTTTGACTCTATGTCACATTAACCCCTAAAGTTCTTTGACTATGTTTCACCAAACAAGAACGATGCAACCATGAAACTCTATCCCAATCATAACACTAACAAACTCATACAGTTTATATTCTTGTAATAGAAGAAAAATTTGAAGAAAATTTAATTTAAATTTTGATTTATTTATAATAAATAGTTTTATACCATGTTTCATATGTTACAATAAGTCCTCTAAATTATACATGATATACATAATATATAGGATAGCTGAACCTATTCTTGCACATTTTACCCTTTGATGCACCAACATCTATATAATGGACAATGAACAGATTGTAAGCCTTCTCTTGACTACATCCCATACAATTTTTCATCCATTCAAATTTTCCTTTGTTCTTGTGTTAGTTGACTACCATTTGTATGGTATGGATTTTCAAAATAAGATATTGTGATTTTTTTTAAATGAAAAAATTCGTTTATGTCAAGTTTCATTCTTAGTTTAACCCCTAAATGTCCAACCATCCAAAAAGTGAATGATGTACAAAATCAAACATAGTTTTCTCATCCATCATTGACTTTTTGCAGTGTGTATTTTTTTAATATATATTTTATGGGAAGTCAGCTTCATACATGTGTAATCCGAATAGAAAGGGGATAATTTGTGAAATTTTTATGCCTCATTTCATGTAGTGATCCATCCAAAATTTCAAATGATTTCAATGAAAAAGTGCTCTTAAAAAAGTCAACTCATAAAATTAAGCAACCAAATTTTTTTGAAAAATCACAACATTTAGAGTATTACATTTCAACCAATTACAACAAATTTCATATACAAATTTTCAATATCTTATTTGTCGCGAGCCGTAATCTTAGAAGTCACCATGTTAGTATTTATAAGGGTATAACTATATAGAATTTTTCAAAATTCTTTATAGGCAAAAAGGATTAGAACCCTCTTAGCCTAAACATCTCCCTAACACTGAATGGATGCTCCAGGTAATCCATAACGGAATCTAGGACAGATCCGGATTCCGGAAACCCGGATAGCGACAGCCTACTGTCTAGACTTCTGGTCTAGAAATAGGAACCCGTTACGGGTGAATGGTCCACTTTAGGAACGGTCGGTATTTTGACGGGTACTTAACCCCGCCACTCCCATTTGTTCTTCACTACAACAAAACGGGTGTTTTATGACTGCAAAAAATGACTGCAATGAGTCGTAAAATCTCAAAATATGACTTAGACAGAAAACATTGTAGATGACGCGCGATATGACTGGGTCTAGTCATTACCGACTAGTCAAATTTTTCATGAGTCATATTTGCAGTCATTTGTATTGGGGGTATACTTAGCCGTATATTGCCTATGTGGCGTATATGTTGACTATCCTTGGAGTCTTGACTTTTCCTTGAATTGCCTGGGCAAAAGAAAAAAAAGTCTACGTGGCATATGACTCCATGTAGTCATATTTTTGGCTGACGTGGAATATGACTACGTTGAGTCATATTTTTGGTTGATGTGAAAAATGACTCTCATGAGTCATATTTTTTGTCAATGTGAAAAATGACTCTCATGAGTCATATTCTCTATATGTTGATGTAAAAATGACTCTAGTGGGTCGTATTTTTTGTTGATGTGGAATATGACCTTCATGAGTCATATTTTTGGTTGATGTGAAAAATGACTCTCGTGAGTCATATTTTTTGTGATTATGAAAAATGACTCTTATGAGTCATATACTCTACATGTTGATGTAAAAATGACTCTAAAAAGTCATAATTTTTTCTTGATGTGGAATATGACCTTTATGAGTCATAATTTTATTGATGTGAGATATGACTAATGTAAGTCATATTTTAGTTCATGTAGTAGTTCACATGGAATATTACTTGTAATTTTATGATTGAATGTAGTCATAATTTTAAAAGTATAGAGTCACATTAATAATATGATTATGAGCATTATATAACTACAACAAGTTATATTTTGGCTAAGATATATTATAAAATATGACTTAAGCAAGTAATATTTGTAACTAGGGTGACTTGAGGTTTATAGTAGCTTTTGTCATAAACTACAATCACATTCCATACATTCTAAATCGACTGGAGGCGTTGCAATCATGCATCAACAAGGTTTAGCAGCTAAATAAATGACTCCATCAAATAAAAATTGAGTACATATGATGATTTTTGAGATGCATAAGAGACAATCATATTAAAGAGAGAAAATGCCATAAAAAATGTGACTCTTTTCAATGGCATTTATTAGTCACTAACACAAAACATATGACAATGACACTCAATAAGTGTATATTCCTATAAGTTGTAGGACCTATATTTCTTACTGAAATTTGAAGAAGTTGCTTCTCAAGTGTTGTAAATAGCCTCCGATAACTTCAATCTAGCTTTAAGTGCCTACATATACAATGAAGGAGATTAATTTTTAGTGAATGAACAATATAGCTCAACCTTCAAAGATTTAAGGCAACAAAAAATATGAAACACAAGTTTAAAGTAAGAAAAATTCATAACCACTATATCTTTAGAAAACATAAATAACTAAGAAGAAATAACAACAATAGTGATAAAAGAAACAAGAACTAGAAGGTGGCAAGTGTTAAGAGGTAATAATAAACAAGAAGAAGTAAGAATTAAGGTGCTACAAAACAAAACAAGAGACACAACTTAAGATGCAATAAAATACAATAAAATGCAACAAATAACAAGAGAAAATAAGAACTAAAAGGCAACAAGAAGCAACAAGAAATATGATTTAAGATGCAATAAATAACAAGAAGAAGAAAGAACTAAGATGCAACAAGAAGCAACAAAAAAACACAATTTAAGATGCAATCAAATGCAATAAATAACAAGAAAAAAAAAGAATTAAAAAAAACAAGAAACACAAGTTAAAATGAATAAAAAAGAAATTAAAAGTAACAATTAGGAAGTAACAAAAGACAAGAACTAGGAAGCAAAAATTAAGATGAATCAAGAAGAAACTACAAACAAGAATCAAGAACTAAGAAGCAAAAAAAGTAGAAACTAAGAAGCAAGAATTATGATGTAATAAGAAGAAACTACAAACAAGAATCAAGAACTAAGAAACAAAAAAAGTAGGAACTAAGAAACAAGAATTAAGAAGTAACAAGAAGAAACTACAAACAAGAATCAAAAACTAAAAAGAAACAAAAATTAAGAACTAGGAAGTAAGAATTAAGAGGTAATAAGAAGAAATTAGAAGGAAAGATCAAGAACTAAAAACCAAAGATCAAGAACTAAGAAGCAACAAAAAGTAAGAACTAGGAAACAAGAATTAAGAGGTAAGAAGAAGAAACTAGAAGCAAAGATCAAGAACTAAAAAGAAACAAAAAGTAAGGACTAGGAGGCAAGAAGAACCAAGAGCTAGAAAACAACAAGAAGCAAAACGTAAGAGACAACAAAAAACAAGGAAGAAAAAGAAGAAATGGCGGCTAGGGTTTCAAAACCCTAAATCAATGGCGGCTACATAGAAGTGGCGGCTAGGGTTTTAAAACTCTAGTCATGCACATGACTTGTTCTAGTCATGCACATGATTTGTTCTAGTCATGCGACTTGATCTAGTCATGCGAGTCAATAAATATGATTATACTAAGCAATTAAGTTATTTCAACAACAAAATTTGCTACAAAGTGGATGTATGTTGCAATACAACTCTACAAAATGTATAGAGGGAAGTTACAAGGCCTTAAGCACCTATAGTTATAGCAAAAAAAAGTTATGCATGAATCAAATTATCTACGTCCATGCACTAAGTATATAAGAGCAAAAGTATTTTATAAAGACAATATTGAAAAACATCTTTGAATTTCTTAAAAGGGATTATGTTTTTATAGTCTATATCTTTGTAAAAACATCCAAACAACCATTTTTTAATTGCAATTCAACCATGTATATCACAGTAAGCTTCAATCTTCATATAAATAATTCTATAACTTCTAAACAACCCTATAGAGATTCTTTATAAATACGGCTTATATGACATTACGGAGAACCTTTCTAAAAAAGAAACAAACTTCAATACATAATATATATGAGTGTTTTATCTATATCCTTGAGACAAAATAAACACAACTATATTTTTTGTTGTTGAACTTCAAATCCTAAGTTGGATATTTAAATATTGTTCAATGGGTATTCTAAGCAATGAACAATTTTTCTCTAATGATAAACTATAAGTGATTCACATCTAAACTAAAACACACTCAAACTATAAAAGTTAAAGGTTTTAGATGGTTTTGGCCAATCAAGGTCAAAACTCTAGACTTCCAAATCCTAGTTGAGAAATTTTAAAATTTATTAATTTAAGTTGTAGAACGTTGCACGCCTATTCTAAAATCGTAAAGATATTTGTAAGGAAATGTTTTTAGCAAAAAAATATAGATGGATGAAGGTTTGTTTTTAATTTATCCTTCAAGATTTCATCCAACATTTTCTCTTAGCCTATAATTTCAAATTCATTCATACTTTCAAAATTGAATTCTAAATGTCATTAAATTTCAAGTTTCCTTTTTTACTTGAATTGGATGAACTTTGGTATTTTTTATCCAAAACTAATGCCATAGATTATCTAGTTTCATCGTACTCTATCTTCCATAATTTTTTTCTATTTTTTAAAGTGTGATATGTTACTGGAATCCTCTACAAATTAACGAAGTATTCTTGAATTTCAAATTGGGTTTAATAAATTCTTAGAGGTTTGATTTAAACCTCTAATTTCTAGCATAACTATAGTTTCTACAAGAAAAGAATAAACTAAGTGCTAAATTTAAGGACATGCCTTGGAATTTGTTTCCACAACATCCCTATTCTTCAACATGTATATTGTAATTGTATCATGAAGTGTGCTTTAATCCATTTTTGTTACATTTTTTGTGTTTTTGGATACAACTTAAATAACAACTTTTACAACAAGGAGTATAAATTAGATATATGATCTCATTCTTTTCTTTCAACCTATTTCTTTCAACTTTTCCCTCTTGACTTTCTTCAAATTATTTTCAACATTTTTTGTTTTTTTCCTTCATTTTTTGAAATGGTTTAGAATTGCAATCTTTGACTTCTACTACTATTAATTGATTTCTAATTACTCTAAGAATCAAAAAATTGTAATAACATCAACCTCATAAGTGATAAATAAATATCTATTTAAGACTTGAAAAATTCATTTGATCAACTACATGTATTATAATCAACAATCTTTGTTTAATACGTAGTCAAATCCTTATAAGGGGGTCATATTAGTCTCCTAACCATGTCCAAAGCTTGGAGTAGCAACTTGGAACCTACGCTTCTTCTTCAAACACTTAGAGACTTTAAACACAAATCGCACTCCTTACTTATTCTTGCTCCATGGCCACTCAAGCATGAATTTTTCTCCCACTGTTCTTTCTTCTCTTAGGATTAGATTTTTTCCAATCTTCAAGTAATTTTTCTAAACTCTATAGCCTTCAATCTACATTACTAGTTTAAATGCATTAGATTTCACTTCGCATTAGCCATCACAATCACTTAACATAATTAGCAAATTCCACAGCAAATTCCAATAGTAAATCAAGGTAGGCCCGATTTCTATCTTGGATTCTCAAACTTAGTCCTACCTTGGTGCTTTGGTTTGTCCATAGACTTTTATTCCTCTCTAATTTTTTCTTAAATACTCAAATAAAAATTGATTATCTCCTATTATTAATTGTTTTATTCCTCTTTATTTCTTTTCTAATTCCTATAAAAATTTTAAATATATTAATTGAAATATAAACATGTGCCATCCCAAATTATTTGGATATTAATTCTGTAATAGACACATCATACAAAAGAAAAGAATTTTTTTAGTAGGTATTAAACAAAGTCATCCCAAGGAATGGCCTCTAGGGACAAAATATAGAAGACCCATCTTAGATTGCCAACCTTTTTCTTAGGCTCCCACCAAAGAAACAAAAAATAACTACCAAAGAAATGTGTCTACAAAATATGACTGACTCAAAAATACGATTGCAAAATATGACTAAAGTGAAATTATGACTAGCAAATATGATTTAGTACTTTCCAAATATATTTCCCACCCAAATTTTCTTCAAGCTACCTAAAAGAAAAAAAATATGACTACAAAATATGATTGATGCAAAAATATGACTAATAAATATGATTGCAAAATATGACTAATAAATATGACTGATGCAAAAATATGACTAATAAATATGATTGCAAAATATGACTAATAAATATGATTGATGCAAAAATATGACTAATAAATATGATTGACTCAAAAATATGACTACAAAATATGACTGATGCAAAAATATAACTAATAAATATGACTGACTCAAAAATATGACTAAAGTGAAATTATGACTAGTAAATATGATTTAGCACTCTCCAAATATAATTCCCGCCCAAATTTTCTTCAAGTTGCCCAAAAGAAAAAAATGTGACTATCATAAAAATATGACTACAAAATATGACTGACTCAAAAATATGACTGCAAAATATGACTAAAGTGAAATTAGGATTAGCAAATATGATTTAGTACTCTCCAAATGTATTTCTCGCCCAAATTTTCTTCAAGTTGCCCAAAAGAAAAAAATGTAACTATCATAAAAATATGACTACAAAATATGATTGATGCAAAAATATGATTGATGCAAAAATATGACTAATAAATATGACTGTGCGTTCCCCAAACATATTCCCTATGAAGCTCTATGAAGTATTTTGAAGTTCTCAACGAACATATACTATACGCTCGCAATGTACAAGGCCAAAACATGACTAGCAGTCATATTTGTAGTCATATTTTTTTTCAAAGAGTTGGCCTCCAAAAATATGATTGCGAATAGTCGCCAATCATCCTCAGTCATATTTTTGTAGTCATAAAACACCCGTTTTCTTGTAGTGCTTCCTCTTTTCCCACAACTATTTTGTGCGCGCATAGCTGAGTGAAAGAGTGGTGAGTTAGTGATCGGGTGAGACGTGATAGTGTGTCCAGATTTTAGAGAGGTGTGAGATGGCGGAGGGAGATATCCGGAAGACTTTGGTCACCGGCCAGATGGTTTGTCCAACCATTCCGGAAAGGCTGAGAGATAGATCTCAGCTAGAGGATGACCTTAGTGAGATAGGGTGTGTCGATTTGTTCATGCGGCCGTGGACCGTAAAGAACAACCGGATGATTCAGGAACTCATAGTAGGAGCTTCCAACCAGTATGAGTTGACGGTGAGAGGAAGGCCTCAAACCTGGACTGATGAAGTCTGGGCTAAGGTTTACGGATTTCCCAAGAAGGGATCCGGTTTAGCTTCCCGGACTGACAAGTTTGCAGTGGGGAAATTTAAGAACGCTGCCCATTCCAAAGAAGGGTATGCGATTAGTGATTGTCTGGATGCCCGACAGAGACATGTACTAGAGTTTCTGATCCCTATCTTGTATCCGGAAAAGCCTACCCGGGTTACGGTTACGGTAGCGAACACCATCTTTGGTGCTTTTGAGGGTAGACCAGTCAGTTGGGGCAAGGTGATTGGCTCAGTAGTTGCCAAACTTGCCGCCAACATAGGAAAGGGAAAGACCAGCGCCATAGGGCCGTATCTTTTCCATCTGTATCACCACGCGGAACTGCTCAGCGATGCGGAAATGGTGGAGTACAACACTGGAGCGACCATCCTCCAATATGGCCTGACGGAAGAGGTGACAGTAGAGCAGCCATCGCTAGAAGAAGAGGAGGATCCGGAGGAGGATGAGTAACCCTTGGAGCGGAAGCACCGGAAGTCGACGGATCCGACGTCTCAGGGGAAGCTTCTGGCTCAACAAAAGATATCCGCGGAGGAAGAAGGAAGCATATCCAGGTTCTTCAAGACCGGGTTCAACTGGGTACTCCAAGCGCAAGAGTACCACGAGAGCCTGGTGGACCTGCTCAGGAGGATTAGCCGGGAGTTGAAGACAGACCCGGAAGACATCCTCGACGCGCTGAAGAAACTTCCAAATCCGGAAGTCCTCAAGTGGAAGGACAAGCAGATTGTTGCCCTGGAAAAGGAGAAAGCGGATCTCCAGGCAAGACTGAGTTGGGCACAAGGAGAGATGGCTGCAGCGAAACAAAGGAAGAAGAAAGCCCTGCAGCTACTGAAGAACCTATCCGGCTTGGTGGACAAGCCGGCCGACATGGTGATGAAGGTGGCTCTAACCCAGAGCCGGTTGACCGAGGAAGGGCACCTCACCGGATATTAGGTGATCCGGATACTTGTGGACTTCTCCTCGCGGATGGAGCTCACGCTTAAGGAAATGAGGCAGCTGCTTGGGCGGATCAACCCTGACCGGGTAATGGACTTCTCCAACTTCCCGGATATCCATTTCGATACGGAGACACCCTTCAAGCTTACAAGCTCGATGCCACTTCCGTCGAGATCGGACGTCCCGCGGGAGACTCTCCGGTACTCGACAGAACCCTTCTCCAAGCAATTGGAGAAAACAATCCAGGGGAGCGTGAAGACAGCACCCGAGTCAAGCAAGCAGCCGGAAACTACACAGGAGTTGGCACCTCCAGAAATTACGGTTTCTCCACCCGTCCCAGTGTTCAATCTCCCGTAGAAGGAGCCGCTTCCAACACCTCAAACCCAAGCCCGTGGCCAACTGATAGAGCGGATTGGGGGGTTGTTGAATCCGGCCCAGTCTCATCCGGAAGAATTCGAGCATATGCTGGAAGAGCAGCAACCAAGAAAGGAGATCGAGCCGATTGTGTTGGATGAGACGTCTCCAGGCGAGGAGCAAGAAAGGGAGATAACTTAGATTGAGAAATCTGAGGAGGAAGAGTACCGAACCGGATCAGAGGACGAGGATGAGGAAGAGGCTGACTACTCTCCTCTGGAAATCCGGAAGATACAGACCCGGGCGGCGTTACGGATGACCCCCATGAAGGCAACCCCGAAGGCAACACCAAGGTCGTCCACGCGAGCACCAGGGAATCAAGGCGGGAGTAGCCAAAAGAAAGCGAGGAAGGGGAAGTAGCTAGGATCTCTTCTTAGGCAGTTAGGATTTTAATTTTGTACCGGATCCGGATTTCTAGGTGTGGGACCGGGTTCCGGATTTGTAGGATCTCACTTTTCCTGGATTTCTCGAGGAGTTTGTGAGTGATCACCTGGATTTCCGGGTGCCCTTTTTGCCTTTTTGGCTTTGGTTGTTTTGAGTTTTTAAGTGTAAGGCAAGGTTGTTGCCTCTCATTCCATCCTAGCGTTATAGTTTGTATTTTGTCATCCTTATTTTAATCTGAGCCACCAAGTGGACACTCAAGGATTGATCTGTCGTATATCTAGCTTCCTTGTGTTCTCTTGTGAGTGTGTGAAGTAGAATAGAGGAGGAGGAAAGGAGGAATCTGGATCGGAGGGGACTTGGGTCTGAGTGTTGAAGAATGTTTGTTACGTAGTCTAGACTAGTGAATTTGGTCTTGAGCACGTGTCTTTAAACTCCTGGAACGGGAATCCGATTTGGAGTGGTGTGGGTGCAGATCCGGAATACCAGGGAGGGTTTCGTGTGGAGATAAGCAACCACCAGTGGAAGAAACCCCATATCACTTACCGGAAGGTCAGCCGAACCCTAGGATCAGTCTAGGAAAACAACTTACAATCCTTACCTTAGTTCTGATCTTTGTTGGTCTGTCGTTGTAGTGGAGAAGGCTTGTTACGGCTCTGAGTGACTTGCCTCCCGGGTTGGCCATCCGGAAGGTTGTGAGAGTATTTCCGGTCGACCTAGTGCAACATTTGGTCTAAGTACATGTTGTGTAGTTTTGAGAGAGAAGTTAGTGTGAGAAATACGAGTGGTGAGTCCCTACCCCTCTATACAATCAAAGGTGGACCCTTTGAGGGTAAATCAGAGGTACCAAAAACCAGTGTTGTGGTGTGAAAAGACGGATCCGGATTCCGGATTGCAGTGGATATGGATTGAATTCCGGAAGGGTAGTGCTCCGAAAGAGAGAAAGGAAGAGCAAGGAGTGCTTAATTCGGTAGAATGGATAATCGAGGCTTGCAACAACATACTTGAATCCCCTGGAACGATATTTCGAATTAGTTTACACATTTGGGTGTTGTAAATGGTATTTACCGCACGCTACGCGTATGACATTATTTGTAATCAAATTACAAAATCATTTTGAATTTCAAGTTTCAAATTTTATACAAAAATATTGGTGACAACAATTATAGATCTAACTATATGGATAGAATCTGAATTTCATAATGTACAACTTTTATTCATACATCAAGTTCGAAATATCCCTCTTAGTTACATTTTATAAGACATCTTTGAAATTCTCCGAATGTGGAGAAGGGTGAGGGCATTTAGGGGTTAAAAAATGAGACCTTAACAGTGATCCAAAATAAGTAAAATCAAATAATGAAAATGATACCATCTCATAGTGCACATTATTCCAAATTTGTTATCAATATTTTTAATAAAAGATTGTTAATTGGGGACTTTTAATAGAATTTCAAAAGATAACCTTGCAAAATCAATTAAAAAGTATGAAATTTTTTTTGATAAATCCAACTGTATAGATGTCATCTACAAATTGAGATTGACAACTTTTCTTTTTATATCTACATTTCTGTGATTCATCAAATATTTTATAACATATCTTTGAAATCAATGGTGGATTTGGACATTAAAGGGTTAAAGACTTTGAGGAGTTTATCTATAAATTGTTCATTTGATCATCTTTCTGTGTAATATTTGAGTCGTAATAGAGGTTGGTTAATCAGCTTTGATAGATATCCAATTTATGGATCTCCAAAATACAAATTTTTCCATGAATTGTACAAATATACAAATATAATTGCAAATGTCCAACATGAAAGAGTTAGTTTGATAAAAAAAGATGAAAAAAGTATCTTGAACCATAACTCAATTAAGACCTAGAAAATGTATACATGACCCACTAAGCAACGAAATGCTCCCCAAATTGAACTGTGTTTAGACAAAAATTCACAATGACCAAGCTATTGTCATCGAGTATGAGGTGATATCAAGCTTAGCAAATACTATCAAACAATCATGATTGAGAACAATTTTCAATTGTGTAGATTGTTTACTTCCTCTTAATTTGCACCTTTGACAATTGGCAATTTCCACGAACTCCACGTTTGTAGGCATGATCTTCTAAGAATCACAATCCTATGCAAATAGTTTCCTCTACTTCAAATGGTCACACGACAATGAGTTGTTGCTAGAGAGTGGAATTGCATCATCACAACAAACATGTTTTGAGGAGAGTACATGCAACACTCATAGCCATGGAAGATGATACCATGACATAAACTACAAGATTTGAGAACACCATATTGCTATTAAATAGAAACAAGAACTAAACCTTTATAGTACCTTCTAAAACCAAGTATGAGATCTTAGAATAAAATAGAGGGTTTGTGTAAAGAATAGCAATTGATGGCTTTCCAACACTAGAAATTAAGTCCTAAAGGACCAAGAATTCATGGTTTCAATATGACAAATTCATATTGTGAATTAAATAATCATAGCATCAAAATCAGGAACTTTGTTTGTGTTGTTAAAAAACAAATAAATTTGAATAAAAAGAAGTCTACATTCTATCTACTCAAAATTGCTAGAAAAAAGAAAACAAAACATGAGACCCAATTTAGGCTTCTTGGGTTACCCATGCTCACAAACAAAACCAAAACTAGAATCTACTCGGTAGGAATGGACACCAAAGTTTGGGCATTGAACATTTGAAAACATTTATATTCATACCTGACAACACAAGGTTGGATTGGTCCTCATTGGGTAGTGTACAGCTTTGACATTGGACCCTTCTAACAACGTAGATCATATAATGGTAGAAACCATCTCATAAGGTGATGTATATAGAATTGTTGAGTGAGGTCAAAGAAACCATGAGCACCAATTAATCTAGGTTGTAAGTGCATTGGTTGCCTTGAGTCTTCATGACATGATCAATCATCAATTCAACTCATTTCACATGGCTACAAAACTTTGAATGAAGGACATGATTTATTGCCCTAAATCAACCAATAGGACCAACAATTTTGTACCTCAAAATTGGAGTTCCAAAGAGCATTGGTGAAGCTCTTCCGCACTTGCATTGACTGCGTAATCCACCACCATATCTAGAAAATGAAAGCTGCAGGGACAAATTATCTTACCATCAATTCACAAGTTACCATTCTTAGAACCCTACTTTGAGTTGAGGATTTTAGGCTCTACTCACAACCATTGATCACAAATTCAAAGCACAGTTAACCCCTAATGGACCATTGTCCCTTCAGGGGACAAATGAGATTTCAAGCAAGTACCTATGGTCTCAATTTTTGTCTTGATTTTTTGAAACTTTTCATTAAGATAGGAAAAATTTATTACCTTCATGGGAATATGCCTTTTTTTCATTTGGTGCCCATGAACAAAAGTTATACCCAAATAAGCTCAAAATAGGGGAGAGGAGACAACGAAAAAAAGTTTCAAAAATTTGGATTTTTTTTATTTTTTATTTTTTTCCTCATATATTATATTTTTGTCTACACAAAAATCTTTGATTCATTCCATTTGGATTTGTTATGAGAAAGTTATAGACAATCTTAAAGTTAAGAAGGTTCAAAGTCAAATAATCTAGTCTTGCAATGTGTAGAAAGACTTGTTTTCTTCACTTTAAATGCAAATATCTTGCAATTTGTGTGGTCAAAATTTCTGAAATTTTTTCCACACATTTTCATACTATTTAGGTGTAATATCCTACGTTTAGATGTGAAAAATATTTAAAAATTTATCTTTTTTACTCTTAGCTCTAAAAATGGTAGTTTCGAGTGTTTTTATTCAAAATTAAGGCCTCGGTCCTATAGGGGTTAAGCCAATCAAGTGTGCAAAGTAGAACATGATTTTCCATTCAAGTTGGAGAAGAGAAATGGACCTCCACATATCAAAAAGTTAGTTAGTTGAAGTAGACAATCCTTATGATTTTGGGCTTGAACCAAGTGGGATTTTCACACTTGCAAACATTGTATGAAGTGACAATAGTTGGATGCTCGCAATGCTTGAATCAAAAGAAGATGTGAGGTTGAATTGAGGGACAGAAAAAACAAGGATAAGGTGCAAGAATTCTACAATTCTCTACTTCCAGAGGTTGTTGCTCCCTTGACTTGTTGGACCCCCTGTAGGAAAACAATCTACTCAAAAAAAACCTCTAAGAAAACCTCCACATGTAAAGAAAACCTTCTAGCGATGGCTTCCAAGTGTCGACAATGCAATCCAATGGTGTTGTAGCCGTTGCTCCTACAACTTTCGCCATACCCTAATTTGCTTTGAGAGGAAGAGCAGAACCTGATATCCTTCATCCTTTGATACCCTCTAATACCCTCCTTCAAATTACATGAAGTGTGAATGAGGACTCCCTAACCAGACCCCCCCCCAATCGGACCCCTTCACCAGTCAAACCTTCCCAATTGGACCCCCAACCAGTTGGCCCCCTGATCAATCAGACCCCCCTCTCGGACTAGTCATTAGACCTTCGAGAAGGCGACCTCTGATCGTGTAGTGTGAATATTGTTGTTAATAGGATTTGGACTTTTACATACCAAAGTCGTTGCCATAGTCTGTGTCTAGAGGACAAAGCCCAAAACACTCAAAATGGGTTGTTTTGATGACAAAGACCTCCTAAAAATGAAAAATGAATAATTGTTGCATCTAACTATAAGATCTCGTGTTAAACTACTTCATTATATTGTAGTAAAAAAATGGGAGGTTTTGACCACACAAATTGTGAGATTATAGTATTTAAAGTTGGAAAAAATGTTTTTTGGGGGCATCCAAATCTTGGGTAGCTATGATTCAAGGAGGCTTTTGGACAAGTTAATTTTACTTCTTTTCTTGAACTTTTTTTGCTTAATTTTGGTGATAAATTTTTCCACATGTTCAAAAAAAATTATAATATTTTTAATTGGGGAACATGTACCAAAAAATTCCAATAGGGAACTTGCTTAAAAAACAACTAATACAGAGCACTTTTTTCAACAATTTATAGCTTGCACATACAATGATTTATTCAAAATTTTAATGGTAGAGTTCTAGCTTTTAGCTAACTCTAGAGGAGGAAAAATTTTAAATTAAAATTACATGAAATATCAAACTTTCACAAGCTTGATCAATTTGTATCTAAACTGAAGTGAAGGGGTAGTTGGGCATATTGGGCTTGGCAAGGGAGGAGGTTGGGTTAGGGTTAGCAAAGCCCAACTGATCAAAACTTATTGACACTACATCACATTCTAGGTATTTGATTTCAAAGATTTTACATTGTCCCTAAATTTTGAAGACGCTCTTTGCTCAATGAAGTAGAATTTTGGAATATTCTATATTAAATGTTGATATTATGGAGATGTCGAGACAGAATTTCCAATCACTTTTTGCGCAATATGCTTGCGGAGTCATGTGGAGAGTAGAATCTCCAATCAAAAGTTATGGGCAAATTTTAGACAGGGGTTGGAAAGGACATTTTCATTGACATTTTCAAACATCCTCTCTGAATTTTGTCCATAACTTTTTTTTGGATGCTCAAAATCACAAACGGGTTCTGGGAAACAAAACTTAGCTTGATTTACCAAATATTTTTAGTTCAAATTTTTTTGAAATAAATTATTCTACTATATCAAAATGAGGTCTAAAGTTCTACTTTGAACATAATTCCTATGTTTTGACAATGAGTGGTTAAGCTCTCATCTTCAAATTGTTTCATATCCTTTGCGAAGTCATGATGGGCAATGGATTTGATTATACAAAGAACCTCTCCACTCTCCATCTTTCAACATGTCAAATAACAAACTACTCCCACTGACAATCAAATTAGATTTGGATGGTCGTTTGTCAAATGACATATTGGTTATTGATTCAATTGGTCTTCTAGAAGTTTTTGTTTTTATTTCGGTTTGTAGTTAGGAGTAACCTCTCTATTAGGCTAAAGGAATCCATAGAGAATCTACCTCCCTAACACCACCTCCTTCATTGGGGGGTGATTGCAAGAACCACCTGTCCTATTTTGTGTCACACATTGCACATTGATATGATTTTTGGCCTTAACTTTTGTGTATTGACTCCAAATCACTTAAGATTTATAGGGAAGGTAATCATGACTATTATAGACCTTGCCTAATTTTTTCGAATTTTTCAAAAATAATATACTATCCAAAAATAGAGCCCGATACAATGTCACACTTGCTAGTATTGAGTTTTTTAGTACTATTTAGAACCCAAATAAACGAATTTTGAACTGAAATTTTGAGGAGATGGTCTTCTAGTAGACTTATAGTTAATGGAATTTCTTTTTTAAATTAGTAATTTTATATGGTATGGAAGTCTACAAAGTGAGCTTATTTTTGCTTGCATTTTGAAACATCTAAAATATTATTTTGGTGGTTCTTTTGGTGAATGGTCATCTCCATAGAGTTGTTACAAATGGCTAGTAATTGTTTTGTGTAATTTCCTAATTTTCCTAATTTTTCCTAATTAAAACATCAAGGTATGTATTTTCTTAAGATTTGGCACTATTCTAGTTCTCCTACTTAAAGAATTTTTCTATGCAATTCCTTCCATGGGCACCTTCATCTTAAAGGTATATACATTGTTCATATTTTTTCATTTAAAAAAAATTAGATTTCTAATTTTAAAGTACCCTCCAAAAAATCACAAGTACTATTGAAAACGCAACAAATAGGACAAGCATTTCTTGCAATCACCCTGGGTCAAATTTATTAATCTAGAAATTGTCAGAGAAGTACCCTAATCAAAACCTCGGGGAGAGGTTTACCTTGAGTGTTAATTATCCTATCCATATGTGAATACCAATTTATCCACCCTTAGTGAATAGTGAATACAACCAAGTTCTGGATTTTGGCTAAGTGAATCCTACCTTTGGGTGTCTAAGCATAGTCCATTGTGCCTCCTAAGCAATGGATCTTATTACTAAGTGCCTAAGGTAACCCCAAACATGCAAGAATCTCTTAATTTACATCTAGTGTTTTAAGTTGACCGAATGGATGGGCCGTTGAATATTTCGGATGGAGCCTACATTAGGGAAGAACTAACCTAAGAAACCTCTAGTTCATCTCTTTCCATTTCTAAAAACCTAAAACTCGACCCTATTTGACCTTCTTAGCCAAAGTTATGAGTGGATGAAGTTTGACTACTACTCGGTTCTTCAAACTTCATTCATCAATTGAGCCTAGTTCCCTAATTTAAAAGGATTCGAAATTTCTAGAGATGGTTCAAAAGACTTGTTCCCACCTAGTCCTGGAGTTTGGCCCTAATTGGAGATTCCCACGGATTTCTCATCTGATCCTTGCCTAAACTTCATCCACTAATTTCTCCTAACTTATAATTTAGAATTAACTTTTTCCTTCGGCCTTGGACTCTAATTGATGGCCTCTTCCTAATCTCCTCAACTTGCCGTCAAATTCTATGCCTAACCGTTCTTCATCCCAAATTAACCCTAACCTCCATCCGGTGATAACTTCCTTGTTTTTGACCCGATTTGGGCGTGCCTTAGGGTTTCGGAAAGCTACGGACCTCCTCTTTAAGATTGTACCCTAAGAAGAGACCTGACCTCTTATCCTAAGGGTCTGACCTATGGGTGGGCCTCGGCCAAAGTTACTAATCACTAATTAGGGCATTGGAAGAGTTAGGAAAGGGTTGTCTCATACCTCAGAATTCAAATCATTGATCGCGCCCCTTGGAAGCTCCCCCTCCTCCACCATAAACTCCCGTGCTACGATATAACAAACCATTGTTCTAATCATAAAATATTTTAATACAAAGGGTATTTGTTGACTTTACCCTAGTTCTTTCCCTCCCTCTTCTTTTCTTTCTACACTATACCTCTTACGTACTATGATGGCTCAACTACCTCTACAAGATGCTTGTCGCAAATCTATAAGCTCATCCCTTCGTGCTTGCCTAGCCCTAATCCTGAGGTGCCATTTGAATTCCGGATTTAACCCCAGAAGGACCAAGTTGTCTTTTTTGGCAACATAGCAATTTAGGCCAGCTCATTATCAACAAAAGAATTCTCAATATTTTTTGAATTTTTTTTGGATTTGGGCACGAGGGGTACCTTGCCGCTCCACAATAAAAATCTACAATGAAATGTCCCTATGAATAGTTATGGGGCAAACTGTCATTTTTCAAAGATAGAAGCCAATATGCTGTCAACTTGCAATTAGTCAACAGGGTCTCATTCTCTTCTTTTTTTCGTAATTTGTTAATTTAAATGCAATTTTATATACAAATCCCCCCCAAAGAATGTAGAATCAAAATAGATGTGACACATACCAATCTAGTATTTGTTTTATATTTAGAATAGTATAGCTAGAATGCCCCATCTACGAGTTGTAAATAGGTTAGAATCCAACTAATTGGGGCAATTTGGTAAATTACAAGTGATGGGTGTACCTGGTTCAAAACCCCACGTAGAAAGGACATCTCTAGGCTAACATTGGTCAAGGGAACCTTGGTGAGGCATAGAAGTCAGTTCAGGAAGATAGGTTCCAATTTTTCCATTTCATCGATGAAATAGCAGAATCCCAATTGTTGGCATTGCAAATGCCAAAAATACCAAGGCAGGACCATGGAGGAATCTTTGGTCAAAGGAGGGTGATTGAGGGTTAAAACCATACCTGGCAACCAACAGCAAAGTCAATTCACCTAGATTTCCTCTGGTGTGGAAGATTCCGTGGCCTTCAATAATTAAATGAGGGAGGGGGATTTTGTCCCCCCTAGAACGATGTGTAGTTTAAAAATATGAGCCTACACATGCGTTGTAGAATTTCATGGGAGGTTCCACAAAAAGTTTTGTAATTTTCTAATAGTCAGAAAATGCCTTTCCGGACAATTAACTACCTAAACCTATGATGGGAAATTCTTAGAAATTCCCTATGTTGCGGTAAAATCTCACTAAAAATTATTATAGCTTCTTTTATGTTAATAAGCTACCCATACATGTTTCAAGACATTCCAATAGTCAAAAGTGCATGAACCTACAAGATTCCACGACAATCAACAGAAATTAAAGTCCACAACGGAGTTGACCAATAGAGCGGGAGCATACAAAAGCGGAATGAGGCCCAAGCTAGGTCTTTTCTTACTCTCCCGCACCCACTTAAGAGCCTAAGCTAGTTATTTTTGCCTAAAAAATCAAACTATAAAAGTTGGGATTTTTCTCGGTTTTGGCATTAAGTTGGCGCTAGGTTTCATTGAGATTTTGAAGATAGAAAAAGGGGTGGGGAATTCAGTGGAGCTAAAAATGGCCTTCTAAAACCAGCAATGCAATCCATTTTCAATTCGGAGTTAATCTCCAAAAGTTAGCTTATTGAGCCAACATAGGATAAAAACCTTGTCGATGAGGATGAAAATCCAAAAATATAAGGTTAACTTAGATGAACGAGAGGAGGTGGATGCTTGGAAAAGAGTATAAAAGGGCACCCCTTCTCTTCTCTCACCACCTCCATTTTGTGTAATTGGGTCCGTTGATTCCAATTTATCTTAGAATTGTGGCGTTTTAGCTACAAACCTTGCCATGGTGTGTTTTGGGGTACTTTTGGCTGTTGTTGCTCTTTTTCAAGCTTGTGAGGTCTTTATGGGTCCCTTGCACTTTAAGTGTGTGTAGTACTAACTCTCCCAAGCCTTGAGGTTTGAAGGTTTTTTACCTTATCATGTTGCTTGAAGTGGTGTACATTTATCTTTGAGGGGATATTTGGTCACCTTCTTTGTCTTGTCGTTGTACTAACCCTAGAGTAACCCCCATATGACTGGTGATGCCGCTTTGGGGGGCCTTTAGTTCAAGTCCATCATTGTGCTAACCCCATGTAGCTAATTTTTGGGAGTCAAGGGTCCTTTCCTTTTGTTCCCTAGGGAGAAACATGAGAGTGTGAGGGGTGGTAGATCCTGCCATTACAGTGAAGCTTTGAACCCCCTTAGGGTCAAAAGTCTTGGTGGTGTGTTAAAACTTAAAAGAGAGGAACACGGCGAAGCTTTGAACCCCTATAGGATCAAAAGTCTTAGTTGGGTGTTCAAACCACTCCACAAGAGGACCTTAACCCCTGTGGTTGTTTCCATACAAAGTTTAGTTCCTAAAACATGTGGAGAATCAAACAAACTTTAGCACCCAAAATTAGGAGGTAGGAGTTTAGCTAAGAAGGAAAGCTCACCACCAGGACAAGTATATGGCAACCCACTCCATTAGAAGTTGAACTTATGCGCCCCTTGGTACTTTTTGTTGTTTTTCCTTTAGCATTAAATCTCACCACCAAGAAGAACTAGCCCTAGAGAAAGGAGAGTCCAACAATTAGAGGGCCCAACAATCAACCCAAGGAGCGTTGAGGGTTGCCTAGAGAGAGGGAAGGTCAAGGAGCAAAGGGTTTTCATGTAAGAGAGGGTTGGGGAGTGAAAGGGGCTGTCAGGGTCAATGAGCTTCCGAGTAGGGGGGGAGGGGTGGAGAGCGAGCTATCCGGATAAGGGGCTATCGGGGAATAAGGGTTGTCTAGGAAAAGGAGATGTCATGGTCAATGAGTTGCTGGATAAAAGGGGGGTTTGGAAAGTGAGTTGCCGAGTAAGGGGAGTGAGCTAACCGAGAAAAGGGGAGGGGGTCCAAGAGTAAGGGCCGTCTGGATAAGGGGGGTTCAGACAGAGAGTTGTCGGGTAAGAAGGAGGGTTCAAGGAATAAGGGTCGGTTAGGGAGAAGGGGGGGTCGAGCAGTAAGGATTGTCTAGGGAGAAGGAAGGGGTCCAAGGGCTGAGGAAATAGGCTATAGAAAAAAATAGGGAAGAAGAGAGATAAGAAGCAAAAAGACGACCAAGCAACAACCGAGGTCCACCACCAACCATTCAAGCACTAGAATAGGGAAGCCAACTCCCCGACTCTATAAAACGCACCAAGAAATAGAAAGACAAATGATGGATTCACAAAAAAGAAGAGACCATTTGAAAGGAGGGAGGGAGAGTAGATAGGAGTAGAATCCCCAAGTCTTATTGGGGCCCTTAGATTAAAGTTAGGTGATTACCACAAGATTAAGCGTAAGAAATAGGACATAAGAATTAGTTCAACATTGTAGGACGTTATGATGCATCCTTAGTTAGCCTCGTAGGTAGAAACAAGGGTAGTTGAGCCATCATAGTACGTAAGAGGTATAGTGTAGAAAGAAAAGAAGAGGGAGGGAAAGAACTAGGGTAAAGTCAACAAATACCCTTTGTATTAAAATATTTTATGATTAGAACAATGGTTTGTTATATCGTAGCACGGGAGTTTATGGTGGAGGAGGGGGAGCTTCCAAGGGGCGCGATCAATGATTTGAATTCTGAGGTATGAGACAACCCTTTCCTAACTCTTCCAATGCCCTAATTAGTGATTAGTAACTTTGGCCGAGGCCCACCCATAGGTCAGACCCTTAGGATAAGAGGTCAGGTCTCTTCTTAGGGTACAATCTTAAAGAGGAGGTCCGTAGCTTTCCGAAACCCTAAGGCACGCCCAAATCGGGTCAAAAACAAGGAAGTTATCACCGGATGGAGGTTAGGGTTAATTTGGGATGAAGAACGGTTAGGCATAGAATTTGACGGCAAGTTGAGGAGATTAGGAAGAGGCCATCAATTAGAGTCCAAGGCCGAAGGAAAAAGTTAATTCTAAATTATAAGTTAGGAGAAATTAGTGGATGAAGTTTAGGCAAGGATCAGATGAGAAATCCGTGGGAATCTCCAATTAGGGCCAAACTCCAGGACTAGGTGGGAACAAGTCTTTTGAACCATCTCTAGAAATTTCGAATCCTTTTAAATTAGGGAACTAGGCTCAATTGATGAATGAAGTTTGAAGAACCGAGTAGTAGTCAAACTTCATCCACTCATAACTTTGGCTAAGAAGGTCAAATAGGGTCGAGTTTTAGGTTTTTAGAAATGGAAAGAGATGAACTAGAGGTTTCTTAGGTTAGTTCTTCCCTAATGTAGGCTCCATCCGAAATATTCAACGGCCCATCCATTCGGTCAACTTAAAACACTAGATGTAAATTAAGAGATTCTTGCATGTTTGGGGTTACCTTAGGCACTTAGTAATAAGATCCATTGCTTAGGAGGCACAATGGACTATGCTTAGACACCCAAAGGTAGGATTCACTTAGCCAAAATCCAGAACTTGGTTGTATTCACTATTCACTAAGGGTGGGTAAATTGGTACTCACATATATGAGGGTGGGGCTTGGGGGGTAGTAGCATATAGGTCAATCATTGGTGGGATAACCATAGGAAGAAGAAGATCAAAATCCTTGAAAAAAAATTATTTTTCTTGAAGAGGTGATTGTAGAAGGGGCCATTTCAGAAGGGGTGACAGCAAAAAGAAGAATATTGAAACCCTAGAGCCAAAAATTCTTCTCTTTGATAGGGCACATCCGAGGAGGGTGACCAAAAAAGGGGTGACCCATGTAGGGAGACTCTAGAAAAAAAAGATCATTTTCTAGGTTGTTGCAAGAAACACTTTCCGTTTCGGCTCAAAATGGCCTTAGGACTAGAGTATTGTGACTTTTGAAATAAAAATTTTCAATGAAATAAAATATGTATAATTTGTAAAGCATAGAGAATGGCATGTCTCAAAGAATTCAGATCTAGAAAAAAGTTTCTCTGAAAGTTATACACGAAAAAAAACCCGATGGAAAATAGTGTTCTCTAAACTAGTGAACTTGCACAAAAGTAGTGCACTTTAAGCACATGTGAAAGGTGGATAGTTTATTATTTAAATAAAACTCTTCATGATCTTGTGTAATTCTGTTGAAGTTCTCGTACACCAATTTTGAGCTTCAAATTTGCATTTTGGGGTCAAAAATTGTACTGAGCCCCCCCCCCCCCCCTCCAATGGCTAAGGTAGACATTCAATTGGGTCTGTTTAAAAATAGTAAAATAATTTTCTTAAATTCCAAATATTACTCAATGTTTAAAACTTTTGAAAGTACCTTCTTTTCAAATTTCATGCAAAAGTGACATATGATGCAAAATTTATGAGCAGAAAAACAGTTATCCGAGGCAAAGGGTACAAAGTATAGGACAAGTATTTCTTGCAATCATCACTTATAGATAAGCTTGGCACCCAAATTGGAATAAACAAGCTAAAAGATAAAGTTCATTCCAAGAAGTCTATTAAATAGGTTTGTTTCCAATTAATTTCTTATATGTCATGCCTCTATCTTCTTGGGGTGCTCGAAGTGCCTTAGTGAGGCAGGGACTTTGGGGGTGACTTCTCGAGCCTTGCAATAGGCTAAGAAGGGAGAAATGAGAGACTCCTAAGCAAACAGGGCACAATAGCACCTTGGGTAAAAAGTTTATGGTGGCATGGCATACATGCTTGAGAATACGCTTCTAACCGTCCAGAGAACGCGTGATTTGGACTAGTAGGCTAGAAGTTATGGCCATTCAAAGTTAGCGGTGGCCCGGTGGCACCAAGACACTCAAAGGCTAGGTGTGAGGGGTTTCTTAAGGAATCACTCAACAAAGCATGGCATAAAGCATATCATTGGAAAGCTACAAAGAGAAGGAACCTAGAATGCCAAGTATTATGAGGTTCTAAGCCATGAGCCAAAAGTTATGTTCAAGAGAAGGGCCGTCGTGAAGGCGTGACACCACTCCAGGTGAACCCGAATCTTTGGAGAGCCATGACTTTGCAAGAACTTGTCTAAATGGGACAAGTGAGCAGTCCATCGGCATCTACTTGTCGCGTAGATATTCAAAATGGTCTTGCATGTGGGATTTGAAGCCTTGACAAAGTTACACCATTTGGAAGTTAGGGAGTCCGAATGGAGTGGAAACTTAGGGATTTCGGTTGGAAACGGGTGGTCTTCCAAAATCCAAGGGGGTTTGGGAAGTTCCTTTGACCTATGAGAGGGGGTCTATCGAAGACTATAGAGAGTATTATAGGAGGGGTTTGTCTCCCTCCTCCCTCCTTCTTAGAGCCTTGGTGAGTCCTGGTGATTCATGGGTGGTGATATAACTTCACCACCGGCTTTAAGGCTCCTTGGGACACTTGTATGTGTGTCCTGGGGCACCGGTTGGTTGGAGTCCCACTCCTTGCTAGGCCTTTGCTAATGTGTCCCGATTAGTGTTGGTGTGAGAGTAGCAAATGCACAATGAGCCTACTATAAAATAGGGTGACAACTAAGGGCGGTTAGGACCGTGGTGAGTAGTGTCACCATGAGTCTTAACACAGTAAGATGGAAGTTTCGCCGCATGTCACCAAGTGACATGCCAAGTGCCATGAGTGGGATGCATGTTAGAAGTCCGAGGCACTAGGACTTAGCAATGTGAGTTGGAAATGGGAACTAATGTTGTGAGTGCATAGCATGTGCAGTACTAGTTAGTTGGGCCTAAGTAATATCGATATTAGAGTGTGGTGAGCCCTGAAAGCTGTGAAGGGCTTTTGAAGTCTAGTTGGAGCTGTAAGGTGTTACTAAGGCCGCGACATTATAGAACATTGCAACCAAGGAATAAGAAGGCAAATGTTCATTTTTCCACAAACACATGTTCTTCCTTAAACAATAAACTAAAAATTAAATTTCATTGTTCCATTCTTAATGGCAACAAGGGTAAAAAAATCTTCCAATTTGTTCTTTATCTTTAATCTTTTTACCTTATTTTAATCTCTTCGAATCTTTTACTTCCAAATTGGAACTCTACTAATTGCTTTGTTGGTTGAAGTACTTCAGATTGCGAATTGGTCTTGGCTTGGTACAACTTGATATGGCTCTTAAGCTTCTAACTTGGACTGGAACTTATCAATTTTATCTTTGTCTTCTATTAGAGGAACCACAATATCTACTTTGACCAATTTGGAACTCACATTAATTTGGTTCATATAATTTTATTTGCAGCAATACTTAAAATCTTACACTCCAACTTAGAATTTCCTTTCTTATCATCTATGATATTCACTAACATCCAATTTGGCTCTCAATTTAGCATACACACCTGATCTAATTTCATAATTGCAACTCAAACAACTCACTCAACACACATCTATTACTCTAATTTATGTGATTCAACAACACAATCATATTCTCATTCATCTATTAGACTAACTCGGGTTGTATCAAACACTCAAGAATACATTCGTAGATTTCCAATTCAATTCATTATATCCTTTCATAATAACACATTGACATATTCAATCCCATTCACATCATTTCAAACACATCTTTTTAACACACATGACACCAATTTGTCATAGAAAATTTTTTATATTAAGATTTGAATTGGTGAACAAATCACTGGTTATAAATTGAATACCATAGCTATTTCAAACTCAACTTTCTACAGTATAACATTCCAATTTGGATTCACTCCTCAATTCCATCAACCCACATTAACTCAAGTCTTAATATCAAATAGTATTCTCCAACTTAGCTACACATACTTACACAAATAGCACATTGCTCAATCTCATCTCACCACCTTCTAATCAAACTTCCCAATTAGGACACAAACAACCAAAGATTCCCATCATGCATCACTTCGTCACACTTTCAATTAACATTCTCACTCACAACTGGAATACACACACATACATACAAAATGAAAATACACTACTTGACTAGTTGGAACATGCATTGGACTTCTTCAACAATGGGTGCCTGTCAACTCGAGAAGACGAACCTAATGGGCTTTCGCTAGTAGCTGCTTCACAAGAAGAGACACCCCAACTACCAAGATGCCAATTGAATTCCAAATTGACTTGAACCACATTCCAGCTCGGACCTCAATAATACCCAACTAGCTAGATCAAATTAACCACCATCTACCGAATCAGATTCAACCTCAACTGACCAAATTAACATAAGACTTGTCATAATTTGTAAACCAACTAGGACATAACCATCTCCGACTTTGCAAAGAAAACACATCCCACATTCAATCAAACCTCCATCTATTGAAGCACTAAAAGACCCCAAATAGGATTTAACAACTTGACAAAACCACCCAATTGGACACCAAAATCAAAAACCATTAACAAAAATAGTAAATTCGCATTCCTATTCCCTCAAAAATTATCAAGATTAAGTCTTATTGGTTATGTATAGCCCTTGTTAAACAAAAAAGTTTACTCCCTCAAGAGACACATGAAGGTGGAGGACGACAATAAGACAATTGGTGGGCGATGGTGAGAAGAAAAAGATTAAAAATATACTTGAACAAAAAATTCTTCTCTTGAAAAGACCCATGGAGGAAGAAGATTAATCTTCATGAACAAAAGAATTTACTCTTTCAACAGATACATGTTGAAGGATGACTAGGGAAGAAGAAGATCATAATCCTTGAACAAAAAATTCTTCACCTTGAAAGAGTGAATGCACGTAGGGGGCAACTACAAAATTGCGATTATGTAAGGAAATGATTTACTAGCACTTTTGGGGACACTTTCAATAGAAGTCTACAAGAACAATTTTGGTTGTTTTCAAGGGACATGTAGATAAAAATGTTGGTGGGGTGACCTTGGGTAGAAGAAAAAGCCCATCTCCTTCAAAAGTCATTGTTCCACTTTCAAAGGGTGCATAAAGGTGTTAGGGTGAATAGAAGAAAAATTAAATCTCTTTCAATTATAAATATTTTTCTTTCAAGGAATGCATGAGGTGGGGTGACTATGTTTGTAGTAACTAGAGAAGGAGCTACCCAAAGTAGACTAAAGTTCAATCTCCTTCAAATATAAAGCATAGAGATTTAAGTAAGAACTCACTCATTTCTTTTTTTACAATTCTCAAAGAATCAGCCAACTCATGTATTTTATTTCATTTAAATTTTATAAATAAAAAAGAAAGGATAGAGATTTTAGTAAGAAATTTCCTATTTATTCTTTGAAATTCTCTAAAACTCTACCTATTCAATATTCGTGAATGATATGTCACTCTGAATGTATAAATCAACTAAGACTTAAAGGTGGTGATTTTGGTAAAAAAACTCTACTTGTCCTACTAATCAATATTTTTTGTTGTGTTGATCTTAAAAGTAAAAAGTAAAGGGTTAAGGGTAGAGCATTAAATAAGAACTTCCTCATTTTATTTTCAAGGAATCATCCCACTTATGTATTAATTTCCACATTGACCTAAAAATAAAAAATGAAAGGTGAATATTCAATTATGAATTCACCAATTTCTTTTTGTAATTCTCAAAAAATCATACTACTCATATATTATTTGTCTCTTTGATTTTATAAATAAAAAAACAAAAGGTGAAGATGTAAGTAAGAAATTTCCTATTAAATTTTTGCAGTTCTTAAAGGATCTTTATAGTTATGAATAAATTGTCACATTGATTTGAAAAATAAAAATAAAGGGTGCAGATTTAAGTATAAATTCCCCTATTTATTTGTTTAGTTCCCTCTTTTTGATTATGAATTATTTGTCACTTTGGTTTCATAAATTAAATTAAATGGTAGAAATGATGGTGAATTTCATGAAATTGGCGATATTCTAACAGAATGCCACAATAGTCTAGTACAGTGGCACAGAATATGTTAGAAATTGCACAACATTTCAATAAAATGGTATGGAATATGTTAGAAATGGTGCAATAATACCACCATTTTAATGAAATTTGCCATATACCAAATTATGTTTTGCAATGCATAAAAAATCATCCTTCTCCTATGTAACTCAACTTCAGTTTGATTTGTGAAACAAGCCCACACCTTTGAAAAATATGTGCCCCACTTTGAGTTGGCCTCAAGATATTCAGATTGCTAGTTTGTATGATAATAGGCTTGTCTAACTTAACACTCGTCCTCCCTGCACATTATATGAGAGTTGGCACAAGGGACTTGGTACACCCGTACGCATGATCGAGCTGCCTATGAATGCAAGGGTGCGTACGATTGGGTTTGAACATGGACATCAGGAAACAAGGGGGTTGAGAATCTTGTTCGCCGGGTACGACAGGGTACAAATCTCGCTGTCAAGCTCTCAGCTCTAGCTAATCACAGTCAATAAAATCTCATTTTCAGTCATTCAATGGCTTATTTCGGCGCATCTACAGTGGCCCAACAAAAACTTCAAATCCATACGAGGCGCAGGTTTCAGAGCGTCACAATTCACAATAATTTTACGAAACACCCTATTTGAGCGAATATGCATGACCAAGTGGGCAATCAAAGCAGCAGACTATTACGGAACAGTCATTTGATTGATTTCAAAGGTACTGTATGTACGTTAGTGATCGTATTATATTAATATAACAAGAAGTTAGATTGACCTCTGTTTCAAAACTGAAATTTCTAACTTCCAGTGACAAGCACTATGGCTCTCAACTAGATTAGTGAATTTCAGTGTTGTTATACAAACCGAAGCGGAAACCAAATCTCAACGTGATCGATCCGAAGGTCCGAGTGGGTTACCACTGTACTCTACATGTTGTAAGGTCATATTCGTTATATTGAGACTTTTCATAAATTTTGAGATAGAATGTTAGTTATTGAGAAATTCATTTTAAAAAATAGTAATTAAAACTAAAAATAAATAATGCTCAAATAGTGATTCTATAATGAAATTTTAAAAGTTGATGTTGTTACCTATTTATAAAAAAATATTAGTAAAGAGATAAAGCAGTTTATCTTTGAGTGGAGGATAAAAATGAAACTTCAAAAAATCTCAATGTTTAGATCTGAATGAAACGAAGCAGATCGGGCCAATCTCTCTGTGATCGATGCACGGAATTTTGAAGTATGAGGCTCCCTCAGTGCGTCCCCTAATCTTTCAATTGCCTGGCTAGAATCTAACTGAGTTACTCAGCGGTACTGAGATCATCCGAAGGCCCGCGTCGGTCAAGGCCTGTCGTAGCCCTCGTCCTATGCTTTCCCGGGTAAGCTTCCTTCCTATGAGCCGCTGTCAAGGCCGCTGACAGGCAGTCTCTCTACTAGATCACTGTATCTCAGTGTTGTTAAAAAAACAAAGCGCAACGTGATCGATCAACCCTAGGATCAGACTAAGACTGCTGCTCTAGACAGTCACTTTCTAGGTGTAACGGATATTTCGTTGAAACGGCGGTATTCGCGCAAACTTGGCACTTTGCGGTTCAGACCGTGCGGTCTCAAATGTATATCTGTCCTAGAAAATAAATGGAAAAATGGCGTATGAATATCGCTATTTTAACGAAATATCTGTTATCTGATGTAATCGAAATGTACCGGAATGAACTCACTGTAATAGATGACTGTCTGGATTCTAAAATACGAGACTTCCTACTATCCAAACTACCTGGCTCGAATCTGACTGAGCTCCACAGCGATACTGAGATCATCCGAGGGTCCACGTCGAGGTCTGCCATGGCCTTGGTAGTGCGCTTTCCCGGACGAGCTTCCTTCCTCCGAGACGGTGTCCAGGCCGCTGTTACTATTGTTCCTGAAGTCCACGGATCCTCGTTGCGACCGGGTTCCAGGCTTGTAGGCTGGCTCGCTCTTCCCCTCACCCAGCACTAGCACTTCCGACTCCGTGTCGCTCTGCAGGATTGAGACAATACGAGCCATGGAGGGCCGCTTCTCAGGTGCATTTTGGATGCAGAGTAGGCATACGTTGATGACGCGTTGAACGTCGCGGACTTCGTCATCGGTCAGGTGGAGCGTCCGGTCGACCAGGTCGAGTAGTCGGTCTTGTTCGTGGAGGATCCAGGCCTGCAGGATGTTAGATGATCGAGAAGTTAGAATTCCAAAGGAGTATTCCGTTTGCCATGTTGCCATTAAATGATGTCATTAAAAGTCAATTTCAAGTACTAGGGAAATGCTTAAATTCGCTCTATTCCAATCCGGCACCATAAATTGTGACATATATGTACAAAATACACATTAAAATCCTAAAATCTAGAACAGATAAGGATTAGAAACGAGCGCTCTCAAACGTGCCATTGTACTGGAATACCGCCAATTTTACGAATTCATTTGACGTTATTGGCTTGTGTCCACAGATTAACAAATTTATATGCGAATTGCAGTTCATCACAACATTGTGCACCCTAAGCTAAGATTTCCACCCACCCACACCAACCGGCTTCCTAAATCTTTTCCATTTTTCCCTTGCTTGACAGATTGAGGATTCACTGCGCCAATGTAAGGAAATTGACGTTTTACTTGGTTGAGCACGTGATACAGGGCGCCTTGGGAGTCGATTCATCTATTAGAATGAATGAGAATGTTACTCTTTCCTCGACATCATCAAATTATATGTATATTAAGAAAGTCGACATTTCCCCGGCGTGAATGCACGGTTGGAGGCAAATATACTCTGCAGATGTCAAATTTGGAACTTTTTAGCAATAGGGTCTGGCAAGCTACGGGGTTCAACAGAGATGGAGATCATACCCATTTGGAGAGGTACACTTGGTCCAGATCATATGAATCATCAATGTTCCTTCGACCACTAATAATCTCCAAACACAACACTCCGAAGCTGTAGACGTCCACTTTGTCGCTCAGTTGTCCAAGGGAAGCATACTCTGGTGCCAAGTACCCTCTGCATATTTGATCATATATTTGCACAATAATCAATGAGGATAAAATGTCGGAAAAGTATCATTCCGAGAACAACTTACAGAAGAAGAAAATGTAATTACATGAATCATTCCTACTTTCCGAGTACTGAAGATTGGAATTGCTATTAAGAAAAGAGGTGGTGCTTACTTTGTTCCGGCAACATGAACAGTCATGATGTGGCTTTGTTCGTCCGGGAATAACAGAGCCAAACCAAAGTCCGCAATCTTGGGTTCCATACTCTTATCTAACAAAATGTTGCTCGCCTTGATGTCCCGATGGATGACTCGTGGATGCGCCAACTCATGCAGATAATGCAAACCACGCGCAATCCCCAGACAAATCTTTAGCCGCACAGCCCAACTAACCACCTGCCTTCTTGTTCCTGTCGTAATTTACATGATAACGAACTTAGTACTCGCTAAGTTGTCTAGATTCAAATTCGAATGCGAGTAAACAACAGCATGCTATCGGTAGCTGTGAAGATGATTTCAGGAAATTGAGATGCCGAATCAAAGATCAAAGAGACTCGAGGTGGATGAGTCCCAAACATACCAAGTAAAATTTGGTCGACGTCGAAGTTATCCACGTACTCGTAAACCAGCAGCCTTTGGTGTTCACGAAGGCAACATCCTTTCAGATTCACCAGGTTTCTGTGCTTCATTCCAGTGATAAGGACAACTTCGTTTGAGAAATCATCGAGGCCTTGTGAGGTTTTGACGAACAGCTGCTTCACAGCCACCACGTGTCCATTCGGAAAGATGCCCTGCAGTGGTGCAAGAGATGCTCAGAATATATTGCACAAAATCCCAAATTTACAGAAATTATACTTCAAATAATGACTCACATCTCAGTTAATAGATTGATTTGACCGTTACGGTGGGCCTGGATTATCTAGCTAAGCTGTGCACAATGATGTGGATGGAATGCTATAGATGCATTCATTAGAACTTCAATCGGCACAACAAGCGAATGCAAATATCAGAATGACCTTGAAGCCGCCAAAATAACGGAATTGACGTTTATAGTGGTGTTTAGTACCTTGTAAACTGCGCCATAGCCACCCTGGCCCAGCTTCATATCGTCGTGAAAGTCTCGGGTGGCCACCCTGAGCTCATTGTAGGAGAAAATGGTGGGCTTGACATCATACTCTTCAAATTCTGCAAAGCATAGAATAAACTTAAGTGAGCACCAAAGAAATCCAAGTACTCACAGTGACTGTCAGAACGTGTCCATGAACAAGACTAAAATAGTAATATTCAGGGCTCCTGAGTTCTCACTCTTGCTGAACTGAATTTGCAGATACTTTTTGTATCTTCTGTTTTTATAAAGTATAGCTCCAACAACAACTGCCAGTATCAGTATCACCGAAGTCACACTGGTCGCGACAGCAGCGATGACGACTTTGCGGTTGTTCGTTTTTGCTGCACAATAGCAGACAAAGATCCTGTTAATCATATCATTCACAGAATTCCTAAGCCCTAATCCAAGTAGCATAATCTCAGATTTGTTTCTAAACTACAAATGCTCTGGAGTAAACGCCAGCTGAATGAATACTGACCTGGATTTACAAAGCAGATTCGGTTACAGAAGCATCTCTGACCATCATTTCCAGAGTCATAGTGATCACAATACGGATTCCCATCTAGTCTGCAAATTTCATTTATCCACACCAAGCTCAGAACACACAAGTCAACTATTGCTAATAGTGAACACATTTTCTTAATTAATGCCTTGTTCTCCTTTGAATCTGAAAGAATGTTCCAAGTGATAACTGTGATAATGGATTTGAGAGCTCTATTGAGCTGCAGGTTTATCAGTTATTATATGTCCACTCCTGCCCAGCAAATGGAAACTGCATTGAGAAATACATAAATAATTCAACTACAGTGTCACTTGTAACATTTGAATACAAAAGGTACTGGAAGGCCAAGAGTCTTGGATTACATACTTGATGACAGTGGTGATGTTTTCGATGGAGAATGCGTCGTATCTTACATGGGTGATTCTGTTGTTGCTCAAGCTCAGCGTCCTCAGCTTTCTGGTTGTATTAGTATCCGAGTTTGTGAGTAGAAATTGCGACACATTCATCTCGATAAGGTCAAGTACTCCTGAAAGACTGTTGTTGTCCAGGAACCTGCATTTTAGACAAGGTGATCAATATTACGCTAGGTTTGCATGGATTGGTATAATTTCATAATATGTGTTACTCATGGCATAATCCTCGAACGTGTATTTATCCTGAGGATTCTGATCATTTTCTTATAACAGGTCTGAAGTCTTTTATATAGTGTGCAGATCATATGATGGATTATTATTTGAAACCCAGCTAAAGCAAATGAATATTGGTCCGAGTAAGCATTTAGGTTACGTGGAACAGGGGATGCAACTTACAGTTCTTCAATAGTGCCAAGGCTCGTGGATGGAAGACTACCAGATAGATTATTGCCAGACAGGTCCAGCGTAGATAGTTTGGCACTCAGATTGAAGGTATCCTGTAAATTCCCTGTCCACGAAAAATTGTTCCTGCCCAAATTCCTGTTTCAAATCAACACATGCCAACCGTGAGACAAGAGATTGAGATACATGCCGAATTATTCCTGTTTGTCACAATGGCATGTTTCAAAGCACCAATATGGTGACATTCAAGTGGCCATAGCCTGCAAACTAGTAAGGGTATAGACTCAAGCTACGTTTCAGATGGGTGATTTCATTGAAATCCGCCATTTTCACAAATATGAGGTTCTGAGGAACTGCGAACAATGATTGTCCTCACTATCTTGTGCAGTTTCAATGCAATGTCTATATGATCCTGACCTTGAATTCGATCATTTCTGCAAATGAAGAAAAAAAATTCAAAATGGATAGGGACGACTCATCATCAGTACGTACACAGTCTGTAGGGCGGAAAAATTTCTAAGATCTGGTAACAGCCCCACAAGATGATTCCCAGAGACATCCCTGCATTATCACCAGAAATTAAAGCAGTTAGAAATGTCATAGAACTCAACGCAGGTAGAACAATGGCTACCCTCCAGGAAGCAGATTAGAAAAGGTTTCAGTGCTCAAGTTAATTTCTTCAAACGGTGTAACTTGAACAGGAAAAGGAGAGAGGTATAGCTTACAAGTAAATCAATTTCCGCATCGTAGATAGGTCTGGCAACTCCCCAGTGAACTGATTGTCAGATATGTCCCTGCCCGGAATCAATAGAATCCATCAGACATGTTCCAATGGGACACAACTCAACATACATGTCTATACAATTATACAAATGAAAATTTCCATTAAATTATAGAAATTATCAGTTGAAATGACAAAGTTTTGTAAGATTGTACACTCATCTGAAACCTGTGCCTGTCATACCGCAAGACACTCATCACCAAATAGACATGGATTCAGCGAAAGATGCAAACCGACTTACAGTTTTTCTAGTTCCGTCTTATTCGTGAAAGCGTCAGACGGAATTGGTCCCGTTAGAAGATTGTTCCCAATGCTGAGTACTTGGAGGTAATTCATGGTGCTGAACTGGGGAGACGGAAACGTTCCAACGAGCTGATTGCCACTCAGATCCCTGTCAAATTTTTAGAACAATGAAATTAGAATGCTGAACCGGAATATTGGAATGAAAATTAATTAAGCACTTTGCGCTAAGTAAGTACTAAAGTATTACCCTGGATAAAGATTATATCAATGGTCTCCTTAGTTAAATTGGCTCAATTCCAGCCCAAAAGTTTGAGACATACATGGACTGAAAGGTGTAAGATGTAGGATGGGTATAAATTTATGTTTCACAACGGGAGTTCTAAATGGTGCCGAAATGTATTGAAATAACGCCAATTTAACGAAAGTGAAAGAGGAAACTCACAATTGCAGAAGATTCCAGAGATCCGTCCAGTTTGGAATAGTTCCGCTGAAACTATTGTCATGAACATCCCTACACATATATTCAGGTATAATCAGTGAGTAATATTTGATAGCCAGGTCAAAATAGTGGACAAAGATAAATATCTGAACTATAAACATTGGCTGCAAATTGAACTCAATCCAAATGATAATTGATGTTCCTAACATTGGGGGCAGTAAGAAAACTTACACAACATTTATCCATAAATTCTGGATATCTAAAGGAAGTGGACCAGTGAGGTCAGGATTTCCTGTCAATTCCCTGGAACATCAAAGCGGGATATTATATTTTAGACGGAAGATAATTCAGGCGGGGAACACTGGTGCAGTTTTCTAATTCGAAGAAGTTCGATATGACCATCGTTTCCATCTAACAAAGTTTGAGAAGCATCATGTTAACAATTAACAACTTTGCAGCTTTTAACTTAGCCAATACATGTTTTTTTGATTCAGCAGAACTAACGTCAATTTCGGTAAACAGGCACAATTCCATTAAAATGGCGCGTTGGCACATTCCACTGAAATGGTTTAGGAATAGAGGCGGGAGGGGGAATAGGGTGAAAATCCTAGTTTTGCAAGTTATCAGTGCACAATGTTGACAAGGAAATGCAATTTGCATATGTATCTTCATAACAAGCTAATGTAAATGTCAAAATGACGATAACTAGAAACGACGTTTTCAGGGGCTAGCTTCACGGAACTCACAAAGTAGTCAAAGATGTCATGTTGGCAATGGATGGTGACAAAGTGCCAACAATCGACGCATTGGATATGGACCTGCTCGGAGGCATTTCAAATCAGTTCACAAACATCACTGTTAGAAGCGACTCGATTAAGGACTCACACAGTAACTATCATCATGCACCATTCATTATTTAAGAGAAGCATGAAAAAACACTAGGACCAGGGCTTGGAACGTACGTCAATTCGTTATATTGGCGATTCAGAGCACGAAAATGGTGGCACTCATCACTCAAAAAACTAAACCTCAGTCTTAAGTAATGTTGTAGGCTTCAAGGCCCTTGATTTGAAAGAACGTCAATTTCGTTTAAGTGGCACGATTCCGGCTCCAAAAATTGGGACATTTATGTACAGAAAGGTCTAAAAATCTAGGATAGGAGAGGTATGGATTTGTGTTTCAGAACGCTAAGTGTCAAAGTTTTGGAATACCACCACTTCAACGAAATTCACGTTAAAGGTCGAGAATGTCCACGAATGTAACGAATACATTGACGTCTTAAATGGTGCGATATCCGGGGACCCTTGCCCGGTAACCCAACGTTTCTTAAGATGCTTGTCATCCTGGCCCTCTTCAATGACCAAACAACAAACGAGCTAATTAAATAAAACCATAGAATAGTAAAGAGAGAGAATAGAAACATGCTTACAAGCCAACTATAGCGACGTAAAAGTCGGTTTCATTAACCGAGACATCAGTCACGTTATATTTCAAGCACTGCACTCCTCGCCAATTGGGAACCGGAACATCTATCGAGAACAGATTCCCACAAGGATACACTTGCGATGCATTCCAACCATACAGGTTGCTGCTCTGATCCGGGGTATCTTTCCACGCTGCAAAGATTTTCTGGAGACCGTCAACTGCAAGCAAAAAAGAGCATTTTTAATTTATATTGCAAACACAAAACCCATTGAAACACAAAGTGACAATCTTGCAAGTTGCAAACATGAATTTACCGACAGTGTGAGTACTACGATTCTCCAGTCTGGGTAAGAATCGTAAACTATTCACTAGTAGGCACTCCAATGGGCCGTCCTGAGTCAGTCAGTCGATCAGTCACTCTACTCTCCGATAGAAGCACTGCCAAATTCTCTTCATCAGTTTGCTAAGAAAAAGGAATTTCGAAAACCTTCCATGAGCAACGTACCCTCTAACTACTGCCAAATGGCGAACTTTGTAGAGCAGAGGATTTCAAGTCAATTGAAACTCACGTTCATTTGTCCAGTAAAAACCGGTGGCGCTGCCTTGTTCAAAGCAGACATTGCCAAGTACAAGCAGTAAGGCTATCACAGATCGGCCAAACTGATCACAAGGCAGCTGCGACTGTTGCCCCATCTTGCCCCAACTGCAACACGGAGTTTGATCCTTATACCCTTAGTAACAACAACAATTCCACAAATTTTCAAAACCAAATAAACAACTCCAACTGAGGTTTTCCGTCACACTTTTAACTCCGAGCCCAAGCTCATATATTCGTCGTCTCAGTCTGCAACCTGCACTGCATGATCGGTACACGGGTGCCTGTCTTGCAAAATTCTATTTAAAGCTGTGCAGGGGTGGTAGAATCTCTTCCGGAAAAAGAAATGGTGAAGCACATATATCAACTGAAGCCGCGTCCACTTGACTTCTCCACCTGGAATGCACAGTAAGATAGTGATTGAACCACCCATTACCAACCAGTCCTCATGGCCAATCTGGAGGTCCTGGAAAATTCAATAGACAAGTGACTGATTTCTAACCATCAAGTGGTGGTTTCCGACCATCTTCTAACTATTAATGTCAACACACATGTGCTTGGTTTGAGAGCCAAAGTAATCTTTGAATGAACAGTTATGGAAGACTCTATGTGTTGGGGATGAGTCCATATCAATTTTTGACTACTAAATTTCATAGTAATTTCAATGCAAGGCAGAAAATTACCAAAAACTTTGCAGTCCTCATGATTTCTATCTTCCTACAAGGTAGAAAATTTACATTGCCTTCTGCTACTCTAGATCATGCACAGAATGCTTAATTGGTTGGTAATGGGTGGATCTACCATAGTGCTCATCGTTCCAGTTCATCGTCGGATTCATCCAGTGATTTTTTTATTCATTGCAGAGAAAGAGACAGCTATTTCTTCTTTCCTTATGTGATATTTGGTGATGCTGTATCTGCAGTAATGAATTAAACATAGGTCTGGTTGATACATGGGTAAAATTTTACTATTGATTCTAAATACAGCTGCAGGAATTTCGCTACTTTATAAAAAAATTATATATAATCCCATTAAAATAAAGAGACTCTATTTTTTCTGCAGCAAAGTGGCGAAGATTTGTGCCAAAACAACACCATTGGATTGATTGAACAGTGCCGAACATACTACGGTGGACCCTAATTTATCAACCCTCAAAACGACATTTCATGCTAGGGCTTGCTCAAACTTCATGAGAAATCTGGTCCACAACGACCCTAAACTACCGTGGGTGATGGCCAAGTCAAAGGAACTTCGGTGGAACCCATGAGGTTCCCGTTTAACTCCCCATGTTCACATTGCTCGCATGGGGGCTTCCCATGCTGTGAGAGCTTTGTTCACATGGGGAGGGGGTTTGTTCCTCCACTTGTTCCTATGAGGGATTAGTCCATGGTTTACAATACCATGGCAGTTTCATGTCAATCTTTGCTGCAGTCCTTGAAGGCCGTATGTTCAAAAAAAACAAAAAACTTCATGATAAATCTACACTATATTTTAAAACACAAATTTCAAAAATCTAATGTTCTTCACATGTAGTTATATCCCTTAAATGTCCAGAGTCATCTCCAAAATTGACAATTTCAGAAAAATTATTATAAAGTGCAATTTGGAAGCATATTTTGGAATTCATAAACAAGTAAAAGTTGTAGATTTTGATTTCTAGATTCCATTTGTATGGTTAGATTCACCAATGTTATCACCAATATTTTTTTTTTTTTTGAAAAGAAAATTTCAAAATTCCTTCTAAATTCGATTAAGGTAGGAGGCTCATAACTTGAGCATCTAAGGGATAATGGACTTGTGTATGGAAATCAATAGAGCATAGCATTTTTCATGTATTTTGGGTAGAAAGAGAAAAGAGAAACAATTCATTGAAGATTTCAATGGTAATTTTTTGACTTAGAATGAATTTTCAAAGTGCAAGGTGCTTAGGTAGCTATTGGTGTTGATAGACTTAACTAATCTTAATCAAAATCAATCTTTGAATGAAGCACTTCAAACTTAGGAAGTTTCTATAATATTGGCTCTTAGAGAATGATCCACATCATGCTTCCACTTATTTTAGCCTTACATGAATGTATATTTTTCTCAAAGGGATTTAAGAACACAATTAAAAAGCAAAAAGAGCATTGAAGAAATTGTGATCCATTTTTTAAACTCTCTACATTATTCATGATAGTTCTACTGCGCGGTTGTAAATGCCCACTTACAATTTGAGCCTTCTACCTTACAAGCAAAATATTATCATTTTTTGACTAAATTTTGTTGGAATGGATTTGAAATTAGATTATTTACTTATTTTCATATGGTGATTTTTCAAAAAAATTGTATTCTAAAAATCTATGACCTCATTTTGGCAAATCCAATTATGAACTAGAGTCAATGCAATTTTGGCTTTGTCAACCACTTCACATATTTGTAACATGTATAAATATGTACTCTAGTAACACCAAATCCAACCCTTAGATAGAACAATGTTCAACTTGATAAAGTATCTCCACAAATTAGAATAACTTTCATCCAAGTAGTGAGAATGATGAAACTTGAATTTTAATTTGTTCATTGTCTAGAAAATGGATGTCCAAGCACTTAGGGGATATATGTCAAATATTTTATTTCATTCTATCATAATTTAAAATATCAAATAGAATTTTATAAGATTTTATAAGGAAATTTTTCTCTAAAAATCATAGCAATTATAAAAATTGCCCAAATACGCAACTCTTGTACTATACATAAGGTCCTTGGCATTAAAATAGTTTAGAGAATGGCTTTTGTAAATATTATATCAAATTGAAATGACCAAAACTTAGATGAAGACCAAATTCAATAAAAAAAAATGTAGAAAATGTTAGGCAACATATTTATTAAAAAAATTCAATATATATAGAGAGAGAATTGAAACACCCATGCATAGTTTCAAAAAAAATCCATACAAGAAGTTTTCTCAAATTAAAATTAGAATTCATTTGCAATATTTTATTTATAATTAAAAAAAACCTTGAATTTTCATGAAAAAGCTCCAAAAATTGGGCAGCTTGTCCCACTATACATGTATTAAAAAAACTCATTGGGAATTTTGTTAAAATGTCATCATTTTGCAACTTTGGCACTTTTACAGTGTATACCGTGCAGTCTTAAATTTATACTTGTCCTAGATGGCACTTTTATGGTTTAGATTGCATAGTTTGAAAATGACATACCAAATGGTGTCATTTTAACAAAATTCCCTTTTCTCATATAATTAGATTTTTAATGTTATTATTGTCTTCAAAGAATATTCATTGCTTGTATATAATTACATTTTTGGATTCTTTGTTGAAAAGGCTACAAGAGCTTTCTACATAATTAATACAAATTAAATTCCTTCAAAATGGAATGAAATGCATTATAAGTGATTATAATCAAGGCCATATAATACAAGGACTGCATACTTTGGCAAAAATGCTTGAAATAATATAAAATCTTTAAGAAAAATGGAAATAGTAGTGGAAAACACCATGGTGTATATAATCAGTGTATTCCTTGAGCTCACACCAAGAGAAATTCAATAGAAAAAAATTCAAAAAGTAGTATATTTTGAGCTTTCAAGAGTTTGGATGTTATTTTCAAAGTGTCACAAAAATTGCAATTTTAACCCCTAAATGCCCAAACTATGTTTTTCGGCAACATAGCGCTTTTGGGTAGCTCACTACGAATGCAATTTTTATTTGTTTCTACTGAAATTTTCACACAACATGTGCCTAAGGAGTAGCTTTAAGGCCAAACAACTTTCTTAACTTTTGACTACATCATTAAAAAGTTATTGCATGATATGTCATTTTCATTCCTTGGTGGGCAACTCAGCAACTTCTAAAACTTGGTTCTCTCTCTCCATAATTGGGAAGCTTTGAATCATTCCATTTTGATTAATGAGATGAAAGTTATGAGGAGTTTTAATAGTTGCAGGTAGGTATGGAGTCTTTGAAAACTACACCTACCCGCAAACAAAAACTACTCATAACTTTCATCTCATTAATCAAATTTCAATGATTTATAGCTTCCCACATAGAGAGAGAGAGAACCAATTTAAAAATTTTATTTCTTAAGAAAATGATTTTTGAAAAGTATTTTGAGCCACCCGGGGTGCCCGCCAATAACTTTTTAACCATGTAGTCAAAAGTTATGAAATATTTGGGACTTAAAGGTACTCAACAAGCACATGTTATGTGAAAATCTCAGTGCAAAAAAATGAAAACACCATTTTTAGTGAGCTGCTGAAAATTACCATTGCCAAAAAATGCAGTTTGTAAATTTAGGGGTTAACAATTTTGAAAAAAAATCAAAATGTAATAAAAAAGAAATTTTTGTAGCTACATCTTCTTAGTTAAGCTTTAAAACATTTAAAATCAATAACTATGTGAAAATTTCAGACTTGGATCTTTCAAAATGTCCATGGGGCATGCAATGTCCTCCAAGGATTAAATTCTAAAGGACCAAGGTCCAAGGATTGGTCTTTTTGAGAACTTGGGCAAGCTCTATATACTTCATAATTTAGAATTTTGCATGAATTTTTTAGGATGGTTGCTATTCATTGTATTCTATGTGTGAAACTTTGTTCCATATCATTGCAATAAATATATCAAAAGTTAGAAGTATTTTTTTATTCCAATATCAAATCGGGCAACAAAAAATGTATTCTAAAAAATTATTAATTATTTCTTGGGTATTATATAGACTCATACCTACTCAAAAACATTTGAACCATTCAATTCTGAATAATGAGGTAAAGTTATGAAGAGTTTTATTTTACAACATATAAAGACATCTATTACTCTCAATTTTGAACACTTCCAAATTAAATAAATAAATAAAGGTTATGAATTGTTTACTAAAATATACTCGTTGTTGGAATGAACAATTCTCAATTCTTGTAAAAATTATTAGCAAATGAATTTTTTCCTTTCATTTAGTACCATTGTACCACCTTCCTCTTTATTATTTTTTTAAAGATGAATACAAAAGTTTTTTGGTAAAACACTTTTTAAATATTTTTTCCAATCCATTTTCCAACATATTGACTAATAAAATGTATGAATTTTAGGATGTAAGTGTGTTTCTCTAAAAATGTTGAAAGACAAAATTTTACTTTCGGGAATTTAGAATGACTAGAAAACCCTACATTTTGAAGTTTAGGCACATTGAACTTACAATTAGTGGGTAGATTCCCCTCTAAAATTTGAAAACAATGTATCCAAACGAGTTAACCAAAGAATCTTCGAATTGAATTTGTTAAAAAGTAAATATTGATGAAGATTTTGACCTTACTTTGAGGAGTATTATTTTGAAGCCCCTAAACAATCATGGAAGAACTTTTGGGGTTTAACCCTAAAACGTCTAGACTCATCTCCAAAATTGATGATTTGAGAAAAATCAGTATAAAGTGTTGTTTAGAAGCATATTTTGGAATTGATAGACAAACAAAAGTTGTAGAGTGTGAGTTGTTGATTCCATCTGTATGGTTAGATTCACCAATGCTATCATGAATATTTTTTTATAAATTTTGAAAAGAAAATTTCAAAATTCCCTCTTAATTTGATTACAAGCAATATATTATCATTTTTTGAGTTAAATTTACTGGGATGGATTTGAAATGAGTTTTTCTTAACATGATGATTTTTTGAAATTTTTCTGCTCTTAAAATCTATGACCTCATTTCGGCAAACCCAATTTTGAACTAAAGTCAATACAGTTTGACCACTTCACATACTTGCACATTTGTAATTTTAGAAAAATATGTACTCTAGTAACACCAAATCCAACCCTTGGATACAACAACTACTTGATAAAGTATCCCAAAAAATTAGGATGGCTTCAATCCAAGCAGTATTCCGAAGATACAACTGTTTCGATCTGTTCGTCGTCCACTTTTTGGACGTCGGAGCGCTCCAGGATTTAACTTATCTGACTTCAGTGCTGGTGGAATGATTCTCCGCTTGGTTTGGAATTCTGTCCCTCTTGGATTCGAAATTGTCAACCAAGGGTGCATGCCGATGCCTTTGCAGCACTAAGTTAAGTAATTCAATCCGTTTGACCTTCTGAAGTCTTCTCATTGGTTTCCGATTTAGAAATGGTTTCTTCAAGAGAGCCAGGTCTGCAGGAATGATCCTGTTTGCCACTGGGTAGTGGACTTAAGTTAGTGGACGAGCATGATGCCCAAGCTTATTATGGTAATAACTTATTATACTTAGTTTAGCGTATTTGTGCTCCTGCCAGAGTGTCGACTAAGGTACCCTATTAATTTTGCAATGAGACAAGTTTTTTCCGGCTCCAAGTTGCAGCATTGATGGTTGAAGGAGAAAAGCTGACTAGAATGGGGACGGAGATTCGGCTGGAATCTGAGAACTGTTTCCTGGGATTGGAAAAGCCAACACCCGCAATTTCACGCTGAACAGCTGGGCCGGTCTGGCTCCTGGCGTGCCCAGGCTGGAAATGCTCCCCAACCCTCACAAGCCAGGGAGAAAATTCTTGAGCGAGCCCTCCAAAACTTGAGCTTGACACGGAATCCCTCCCTGTTGTTCACCACCCTTTTCTGTGCCTTCCAATCTGAAATTCACGATTGAGATCTCACCATTTCAACATTCAAACTCATTGGACAAGCGAAAATAGGCGTATGATTGAGTAGTATCTTTAACTTCATGAATAGTAGCCCACATGTTGAGTATGTTGGATATTCCTCCTTGCAGTGGGGACTTGGCAACTTGGCAAGTGAAATCAACAAACTAAGAGATTTGTGGAGCCCGTAACGAAACATTTTGGTAAGTCAGATTTTCTCCTGTGTGATGTCTATGTAATGTAATGATGGCCATGCTCTAAGTTAAAATATTAAGTCGTGGGAACAGTTTTGGTTTTGCTACGGCATTCCATTCTCGGAGGCTGGGATGTGCTGGTGGACCAAGTGGCCAACTCGACCAGGATCTTCTTATACAATATCAGCAGAGGTTGAGAAGAACAGGTGGACGGTTGGAACGGTCGGCGGTTTAAGTTTTCGATCCCAAAGTCAGATGATATTGGAACTTGTCTCCAATGATCGGAAAAAACCGGCAGTTAGTTCAAAGTTAGCCGGTGGATTTGGGAAAAAAACCGGTTGCATTTTGAAATTAAAGGATGCTAAACCGGGAAGAAATTTCTAGAACCGGAAATCAACCGGTGCCACCCAAAATTTGGAGGATATTTGACCGCCTCCTTAAAATATTTGGGGGATTTCAGCTGCCTTGCCCAAAAAATTATTGGCTAATACCCGGTTAATGAAGGTTTGTTGCAATTGGATATAAACCTTTGCACTTGTGCTAAAGGCCCTAGTATGAAATTCTGATTACTAAGAAATGAAAAAAAAATGAAAAAGAAATGAGAAACCTTACTAGCTCGTAGCTCATAGAGTCATGGCTTGCCACCTCGTAGCAGTGCAAGGCACCTCCCAAAGTTGTTAGAGGAAAAACTTCAAAATCGCATGAAAACATCCAATTTGGGCAGTGTCATGCGATTGGCTTTAGGAGGACCTAACAAAGACTGTGACAACATAATAGAAGAGGCCATTGACCTATGGAATAATTCTTCTAAAATTTACCATTTATATGCAAATCCTAACCAGTACCTTACAGGGGCAACAAAATAAATATTTGAAGAGCGTAAAATTGGTACTTCTTGAACTCTTTTGATTTCATGCAACCTTTTCATAACCATCCTCAACTCCATATTGCATGGGTTGGGGAATCCTTGGCCTTCAAGTGGTGAAGGACTTTGTCAAGTTCAATTCTTGCTAAGGATGCAATATTAATTAGTACTTTCATTTTTAATCTTTTTTTCTATATTTTATACAAATTTTGCAATTTAGCCAGTGCCAATTTCAATTTAGGGGAAATCTGCCGGTGAGAAATTGAAATTGGAGGAAATAAACCGGTACTTTTTGTGATTCAAAGGATGTAACCGGTGCCCATTAAAAAAAACCGGTTCATTTTTGCGGAAGGAGGAAATTAGCTGGAGGACCTTGAAAAATTTCTCGAACACTGCTTGTCTCATCAATTTCTTCTTAACTCTGTTGTCGGTCCCTCTTCATAGGGACCGAGCCATTGCGGGTCTCTTTTTGACTTCCTTTTCCAAGGAAATACAGCTCAAGTTTTTCCATCTTCATTTGACCCTTGAAGGACGGACTGGTGACCATGCAAATCATCCATTTTAGAACCCTCTGAATCATTCCTTTCAAAAAAAATTCAAAAGCACTCATTGGAAGTCAAACTATTGAACAAGACTTTCCCTTTTCACACAAAATTCCAAGGTTGAAGAATTGAACTTCTATCCTTTACATAGAAGGATTCTCTATCATGAATTGGCCAAAAAACAACTGCAACGTCCTTTATGGATTCACATCAATTTCAAGAAATTGGTGATATTTGAATATTTTGGCACCTTTCAAAACTGGTGTTTTGAAATATAAATCATGTATCACTACAAAAGAAAGGGTTGTTTTGAGTTTTTAAGTATAATCCTAAACATATGATTTTAAGTAATGACCTTTAACGAAATTTTCAGTAAAACTTTACTAAAAAATAGAAATACATGTATTTCTAATAAATTTTTACTGAAAATCTCATTAAAGGTCATTACTTTAAATACTATGTTTAGGATTATACTTAAAAACTCACTTAAAATACCCCTTTCTCTTGTAGTGATGCATGATGTAGATTCTAGACCTTTATGCATAATTTTTGGCACCCGAATAGTGTGAGTTTTAGAAAACCTAATTTGTTTTGTTTTGTTGTTTATTTTCAATTTCTTTTTTATAACAAGAAAGCAAACCTTAGTTTTAGTTTTAGTTTTTTCAAAACAATAGGAAAAGCCCAAGAGTTTGTTTTTTGTTTTTTTACAATACAATTGAAAATAGTGGCTATACCACAAGGTGCTCTTACTATTCATGTAGCATTGATAGACTATTTGAATAAAGTTCTATTCAAACTTCCCACATATAGCTTCTATGGATGCAAAAGTTTCCTTCCCTTTCAGATCTCAGAGAGACTATAAATTTGTGGTAAATTGACAATTCTTTATATTTGTGGTCTTTCCATTCAATTTGTTAATTCTACCTTTGTTTCTTTCTTCAATACCCCACTTGGTGATGACAAATTGGCACATCCTACATGGCCCTAAGCTACCTGACATCTAATACTAGGTGTAGAGCCAATAGAACAAGTTTGCATGAATGACAACAATTAGTAACCAATATTGATAAGTAAAATCAAATTTATTCAACATTGATGTTATTAAATTAACAATATTTTTCAACTCTAGTACCTTTTAGGACACACATTTTGAAACATCAACCTATACCATTCCAAGTTTATAGAGCTTCGTAAATATTTGTATTCCCAATTTTTGGGCACATGAATGAAACCAATTTAACAAAATTGATGATATTTTGGTTAGATGAAGATGCATTTCTTTCTAATATAATTTAGTTGTTGCCCCATATGTTGAGAGCAAATTTTTTTTAAATGTGAAATTATTGCTTCTTTTTAATAATGACAATGATTCAATGTTGGTAATATTCTTTCTTTAGTTTCATGTGTCTAATTAGCAAAACAACTTCCACAAACTCTTTACTACATTAAACTCCCAGCTAGGTACACAACTCCCATATTATATAGCTTTGATTATAATTGCTTATAATGCATTTTAGTCCAATCTTTAGGGATTCAATTTATTTTAATGTAGAAAACTCTCATAGCCCTCTTAACAAGGAATCCAAAAATGTAATTATATATATGAAATGAATATTCTTTGAGGACAATAATAGCATTATAAACCTATTTATATGAGTTTTTTTAATACATGTATTGTGGGACAAACAACCCAACTTTTTGGACTTTTAAATAAAAATTATTATTTTTTATATTATAAATAAAACTTTATAGATGAATTTTAATTTTAATTTTATGAAACTTCTTGTCTAGATTTTTTGAAAATTATGCATAAATGGTCAATTCCATTAATTTGGCAGTATTTTGAGTGCCATTTGTAAATATTTCATGCACTATTTTAATGGAATATGGTGCCATTTTAATGCGGGGATGCTAGTATGTGAGCCTATGAGCATGAGCCTATGAGCTTGTGAGCCTATGAGCTTGTGAGCCTATGAGCCTATGTTTTTTTTCCATTTAGGATATGTAAATCCATTGTGGACCTATGACCATGGAATGAGATGTAAGGATGTACAATCCAAATGAACAAATGAATATGCTACTTTGCAATTTTGTACCAAAAATTTGAACCAATATATTCTCAAAAATGAGATATAGTCAAAATAAATAGTGTGTAAGCAAACACACGATGAAAATAGGTATAGCGGTTTAGGACGTCTCACTGCGAAGCACATAGATGTAAAATTGCAATACTTCATAACACCATCATAGGGGTGACATTTATAAAGTTTAAAATAGAAAGACCAACAAAAGTGGGCAATATAGGCTGGACAAAAATTTGGTGACAAGTAAAGGCTGTAAACATTACAAGCACTAAATCATGAACAATGATTTTGAATGATTAAGTGTAGTCTTCATCATGGGACTTCATGTAAATTGAAATGATGAAAATGGTCTACCTATTTTATTTTATTTTTATAACTATACTTCTAAATTAAAAAAATTATCATAGACATTGAATATTTAAAACAAACATAGTAGTCATATATTATACACCTAATAAATGTATTAATCTCTAATGACTTAAAAAACTATATTTCTAGTTGATGCCCCTCTTTTTAAGCTATCCTATTTCAAATTTTATTTTTTCTAAAAATAAAAATCATTTAAAAAAAATAGACTATACAATGAATTGAATGGTAGTAATTTAGGTGGATTCCAAGTTAAACTCTGCTTTGTGGTATTTTATGAATTTAAGTGTTGTAGTGCAATTCAAGGCTCATGATTTATTGTTCAATTTGGACATAGGTTGAAGTCTTAGGCCACCAAATAGAATGTTGCCACATAATACATAGACAAATTCAATTTGAAGAATAAGACAATAGAATAAAAATAATTTGCACTTGATGACAAATGTAATATATAGTAGAGCAAGATAATGTTAATTCAAATTAATAATAAGAACAAAGGAAAGACTTCAAAATTGAAAAGAAATATGAAATGAACATTGTATAATACTCTCGAGTTTAAAGCCTCAATAATCAAAGTAAATCGAGTTATTTGTTTTGACTTCTTTTTGGTTTCAGTTCTAGCAAGATCCTTTTTGGACACGAGTTTTTAAAAATATGAGAGTGATTGCCTCGTTATACTTTGAATGCAATAAAGTTTGTAAACAAGATTTATAGAAATATGAGATTTTTTTTTTCTTTCTCTTAGCAAAACAAGATTTATTATGTCAAAATATGTAAAGTGAACATATGCCGAAAAAATGGTAGAATAGTGACAATTACAATGGTTCTAATCAAATAAGCTTTAGATACTAAAAAGTCAAATGAAATGAAAATTGATAAAGAAATTGAAGGGATTACCAATTAACTTTATGAAATGTTACCAACATAATTGTCAACGTCATCATTGAACTCCAAAACAATACTTTCAACCACATAATACTACATGAAGTCGTATGCTTGATCTAAATTAATAATAGGCAATTACGCTTGCAAATAATGTTTGCCATCCTATACTATTAATATCTCACTATAGAAAACTTTGAGATTTTCATCATTTTTCAATTCTTTCTAAAATGCAGTATATGCCCGCACAATATTGACACTCTATGATTTAGTAATATCATCAATGACATTAGTTGTTTTCTCCTCACTATTTACCAATGCCGCTTAGAAAATTCCATTTTCTTCCATGTAACCACAAGTAACAAAGCATGCAACTAGATCTAAGACATCATTTTTTTTTAAAAGTCATTATAACATGCAAAGAAATCATACAACATAAAGGAATATTGATTTTTGCTTTTGCCTTTGGTTGATACTTCAATTGCTCAAGACAAGAAGAAGTGTTCATACTTCATAGTCTCCTTCTTCAAAAAGATATCCAGTTGTAATTGTTAATGATCTTCAAAAGAGGTTAAAGTTCAACATTTAATTTCCGTGCTTATAGATTTCATTGTATCAATATCTGTGGAATGACATTTAAATCTAGATTAGAAAAAGTTCTCGTTTGTGTATATGTATTGTATAACATGTAATTTAACATAACAACTATTAACAGCCATGCATTAGAAAGGCAAGAAAATTTTAATATTTAATCAAATTTCTAGCATATATTGGAAGCAAATCTAAATAAAAAAAATTGTGGTCGTTAACGGCCATGCACTAAGAAGGCAAGAAAATTTCTGTATTTGATCTAATTCCTAGAATATGTTGGAAGCAAACACAAATACAAAAATGTGCCGTTAACAAGTGTGCATTAGGAAGGCAAGAAACTTTTTGGATTATAATTACAAAGAAAAATGACTAGTGCAATACAAATAATGAAATGTAAATCACATCCAATTTAAACAACTATATTTGTATTGAATGAAGTTGAAAAATAGCTTAGCCATTAATGGCTGACAAATAATAACCAACAACTTAAATTAGCCAAACTTTCTTAGAACCTAAAACAAATGTAAAGGTCCAACACATAATACCTAGACTTTAAAATATGAATCTCATTCAAACTAAATCAAGACTAAAAAAAGTTATAATTTCTGTATATGTAATGTAGAATATGTAACTCAGCATAGTAGTTGTTGATAGCTATCCATTGGGAAGGCTAAAAAAATTGTAGCATTTGACCAAATTCTAGCATATAGTGCAAATAAACTTGAATTTAAAAAAGCATAGCCGTTAACGACTGTCCATTAGATGGACCCAAAAAATTTCAACATTTAATCAATTCCTATTACATATTGGAAGTACCCCTAAATATGTGGCCATTAATGAGTGTGTGCTATAAAGGCTAAGAAAAAATAACATTTGAACAAATCCTTAGCAGATGTTGACAATAAATTTGAAATTTTGAATCCCCAAAAATATGGCCATTAACGGCTACCTATTGGAAAGGCAAAAAAAAAAAGCATTTGAATCCCAAGAAGCGTAGCCGGTAATGGGTGCTCAACTGTTCATTGGGAAGGCAAAAAAAAGAAAGCATTTGAATCTCAAGAAGCGTGGCCATTAACGGCTAGCCATTGGGAAGGTAAAAATATGAAAGCATTTGAATCCCAAGAAGCATAGTTGTTAACGACTGCCCATTGGGAAGGCAAAAAAATGAAAGCATTTGAATTCTAAGAAGCATAGTCGTTAACGGTTGCCTATTGAGAAGACAAAAAAGAAGAATTTTTTTACCAAATCATAGCCTATCTTATACCATATAGCACAATGTTTTATCTATTGCTAGATATTTAAATCCCAAATAAACTTCAAGATTTTATAGTACCATTTTTCAATACTATAAGCATTGAAATAAAAGAAATAGGCAATCACCACTACTTCAATTTGGAAGTTACTTATTGTGAATTTGAATGAGTGAGAAGATGAGCTCTTTATACAAATGGGGTGGTAGGAGGTATAACAACGCATGTGGGATATCTAAATTAGGATTACTAAGAGTTCTAACTCTCATATCTAATTAAGTCAAAAGGCAAAATTGTGTTCAAATATAGAACTTCAGACCTAATTTTGGCATAGTAGAATAACTTATTCTAAAAAACTTTGAACTAAAAAAAGTTAGGAAATCAAGTTAAATTTCATTGACAAAAATCCGTTTGAGATTTCAAAATTTTATTCAAAAGTTATGGACAAAATTCAAAGAAGGATTAGATTGTTCGAAGAGATATTTTCTTTAACATTTTCAAACATCTTCTCTGATTTTTGTCCACAACCTTTTTTTGAAAGCTCAAAATCACAAACGGATTTTTACAGATGAAAGTGGTCTTAATTCCTCAACTTTTCTCAGTTCAAAATTTTTGGTAAAATGTTGTTTTACTATGCCAAAATGAGGTCTGAAGTTCTACATTGAACACAATTCCTACATTTAATTTGATAATGAGTAGTTAAGCTTTCATGTTGAAAATTTTGAATTGTCCCAAACCTTTTAGGAATTCATGACAAACAATGAATTTCATAGTAAAAATGACCTCTCAACGCTTCAATCTCGCGAACCATTAGTGAAATAATTCCTTGAATTTACCATAACAAATTTTGTGATGATAGATGGTCAAACGATAGTTCATATTTGATTCAATGAATTGCTTTTGAGTTCTTTTAAGTTTTGGCAAACCATCTTTACATTTCTTGAAAAGAATTGTTTGTTCCATTGGACAACAAACATGTACAAGTACATAGAGAAGTTAATCACCAAATAATTCTTGAACCAACATATCCAACTCTATATGCACTACAAGGATGCAACATTGATATGTGAAGCGAATAAAATGTATCTAGAAATCAAAGCTTAGTGATACTTTTCAAAGTTACATCAAAACCAACAATTCATGAACTAGAGAATTGGATTGCATTTTAGTACTTTTGATATCGTAAGTGGGTTGGATTTATAGAAATGGTATTACTTTTAACTTCATTTTTTTAATTTCTTACCCTAAACCCTAAATTACAAGTCATTTGAATAATGACTCCATTCATCATCTTTGTAGAATTGAAATTGACAATAGAAGAATTAGCAAACATCGCAACATGCAATCTCGAAGAAACAATGTACAACAAATGGATATAGCCTTTCAAGAAATGCGTATCTAACTTCTCCATTGCCACGTGTGATGGCTGAATAACCTGAATTTGAACCTTTATACAAACGATTAACTATAGGATTTATCTCTACAAGGGCCTTTTTGAAAAAGGCCCATATAAAGAGGATTTGAAACTAAAGAAAACTATCACATTTATATGTGGAAAGAAAATTGCAAACTTATTCAATGAGATGCTTGAACTAGAAGACATTTGCACTCAAATTTCACACTTGAAGGGGGAAAAGGTATTTGATTCAAGCAAAAAAAAATAATTTTTTTGATCGATTTTGAAGTTAATCTCATCATCCCACAAGGTTAATTTCTCTCATGTTCAAATTGAAACTAGATCGGCAGTTGTTAGAGTGAAATCAAGGATTGTAGTTGAGGAATTTAACACAATCATGCCCCATATCTCATTTGTATTGGAAATGGATTGCAAAACATCGAATAGACTTTAGGGAGAATTTCATACAAGTCAAGGAAACAATGTCATACTATTCAGAAGTATACACAAGGCAAATCCAAGTTATTGATTATTACATTTAAGAAACCTATTGTGATCCCTACTTATGAAGAATAGAAGCGAAATTATAAGTATATGGCAATTTAGACTGACAAGGATTTTTGGTTTTATCTAAACCAAATTGTATAATGCATCATGGAACTTAAGCATTTCAATGTTCTTACCTAACTCAAGATCACAAGTTATTTGTCTTGCTCTTACTAATATCAATTTTACCTTTACTAAAATCATCAAGACATATGAACGAGTAAGCTAGTTGACAGATATTAGCATGATATGAATTAAATATTTTGTATGAATATATTATTTTCAAAATTCCCAAATCTAGTAGTAAAATATTATATTCATATTTCAATATATTCCTTGTAGTAATGAAGGAATATTTTACTATATACACAAGGTTCCACATCCTATAATATTTTCGTTGCATTCATCTTCCTCTCATCCTTAAAATCGCCTCTAAATTATTTATACTCTCAATTGATCAAGCCACTTTGATAAAGCCTCTCAAAACATGATACAAATTTCAAAACATGCAATATCATCAATTTGTCAATCTTTTAAATCTAAAATCCACGGTCATGGGACCTTTGGTAATAGGTCATATTTTTCAAAATATACTAAATTTTATTGAAAAAACATTCATCTTTTAACTTTTTAACCAAATTTAAAAAAAATTATATCATGTTTTAAATTTCAAGACCCTAGGCTCACACAATCCCTGCTCAAAGCTCATAGGCTCACGCTCACACGCTCACATCCTAGCATCGTTGCATTTTAATGGAATTGCGTCTTCAAGCCACAATTTTTTGTGCCATTTTAAAATTATACTGCCATTTTCATAGAATTGTCTATATAAATGTTTAAATTCTTCATATATATTGTGAATTTTTTTTAATATGTATAGAACCCAACATTTTCTACACTTCATTTTTTTAATTTGGTCTTCACCTAAGTTTATGGTCTTTTTAATTTGATATAATTTTTACAAAAAATGTCCTTTGAGTTATTTTAATGCTGACAACCCCTGCATATAATACAAGAATTGCGTACCCGGGATTAAACTAGTTGTAATAATTATTTGTCTTCTTCCATTGATATCTAAAAAGATATATTCATATCTGCATTAAAATTTCATTTGAAAAATTACTCTAGCTTAAATACAATGGAGATATGACATTTTTTGCCATGAAATCAATCAATAGAACATAATTGGACTTACACAGAAAACCTTAATCCTAAAAGGTCGACACTTATGACCAAATTCTTCATTTTTAAAGTAAATATAACTTTGTGAAGACCAAATGTTCAAATTTCAAACAACACATGAACAAAAATACATTTGAAACACACAACATTATCCCTTCTTCTTTTGGAGGAGATTCTCGTATTAGTTTTTGAACATTTGTATAGTAGAGATTTGGAAAGTATTCTCTAATTCAAAGGATACTAATATATTATATGATTTAACCTCAAAAAACAACTTTTCTACTTCAAAAAAAGTCCCTTGAAAAATGAATTTAGTAAATAAGTAAAATCAAAATCTTATAGATCACTACAATGAGAGTTTAAAATTTTGAATGTGAAGAGCAAAATAATGTGAAAATTGAAAAAATTCGATCTAAAATGAACGCAAGCTATGAAAGGCTGCTTCTAGGGTGCGTTCTGCATGCACAGGAGGCACACATTGATGACGCGTTGGCGTCAGGGACTTCGTTGTAGGTTAGGTGGAGCATTGGGTCGATGACGTCAAGTAGTCGGTCTTGTTCGTGGAGGATCCAGGCCTACAAGATGTTCGATGATCGAGAAGTTAGAAGGACAATTCCATTAAAAATAGGGTACTCTGATTGGCATTATGATATTAAACGATGTCAGTAATAGTTAATTTCAAGTCTTGTAATTGGCACAATTCCGATCCGGCAACAAAAATCGAGGCAGATATGTACATAATACATGTAAATGTTGAGAATTGAAGAAGAGAGTTATATTATTAATAATAATGAATACATCACATATTTCTTACAAAAATAGGTTTCTATTCTAGACTTAACATATAAGGACATGAGGGTCCATCTAATGACCTTTCATGTATAACGATTTAATGTAAGGATGAATTATTAATTTCATCCTAACAGTAAACAGTCTAAAACCTCGAACAGATGAGAATTTACGTTTCTAAACGAGCGTTTCACCAAATCTTTTCCATCTTTTCATTGCTGGACTGGTCAGTGCGCCAATGCAAGGAAATTGATGTTTTAGTAGGTCGACCACATGATATTGGGCGACCTGGGGGAGTCGATTCTTGTCGTAGAATGATCGGAATGAGAATGTTACTCTTTCCTTCGACATCATTAAATTGTATGTATCTAGAGGAAGTTTACATTTTCGCGAAGTGAATGCTCGATTAGAGACAAATATTTTCCGCAGTTGTCAAGTTCGGAACTTCGCATGAGCAATAGGGCCTGGCAATTGCAAGCTACGCAGTTCAACAAAGATATGGATGGAGACCATACCCGTTTAGAGAGGTACAATTGGTCTAGATCATATGAATCATTAATGTTCCGTCGACCACTGATAATCTCCAAACACAACACACCAAAGCTGTGCACATTCACTTTGTCGCTCAGTTGTCCAAGGGAAGCATACTCTGGTGCCAAGTACCCTCTCACTGCATAGATGATCATTTTCACAACAATCAATGAGGATGAAATATTGGAAGAACATCATTCGAAGGATAACAGAAGGAGAAAATATAAAAATATGAATCATTCCAACTTTCCTAAAATTGAAAGTTGGAATTGATTTTAGGAAAAGAGGTAGTTCTTACTTTGTTCCGGCAACAAGAACAGTCATGATATGGCTTTGCTCGTCCGGGAATAAGAGAGCCAAACCGAAGTCCGCAATCTTAGGTTCCATACTCTGGTCTAACAAAACGTTGCTGGCCTTGATGTCCCGATGGATGACTCTTGGCTGTGCCAACGCATGCAGATAATGCAAACCACGCGCAATCCCTAAACAAATCTTTAGCTGCACAGCCCAGCTGGCCATCGGCCCTCTTGTTCCTATCGTTATGGACATGATAACGAACTTAGTACTTGCTCAGTATCTAAGTTCAAATTCGAATGGATGTAAACCATAAATCTGCCCATTGGTAGCTGTCAAGTTGATTTCAGGAAATTGAAATCTCGAAACTAAGATAAGAGAGCCTTCAGGTGGATGAATGACAAACATACCAAATAAAATTTGGTCGACGTCGAAGTTATCCACATACTCGTAAACCAGCAGCCTTTGGTGTTCACGAAGGCAACATCCTTTCAGATTCACCAGGTTTCTATGCTTCATTCCAGTGATAAGAATAACTTCGTTTAAGAATTCATCGAAGCTTTGTGAGGTTTTGACGAAAAGCTGCTTCACAGCCACCACGTGTCCATTCGGAAAGATACCCTGCAGTGGTGCAAGAGATGCTGAGAATGTATAGCACAAAATCCCCAATTACAGCAATTTTGCTTGAAATATTGACTGACATCTCAATTAACAGGTTGATGTAACGGTGGGATTATCTAGCTTTGCTGTACACAATGATGTGGATAGAATGCAATTTCTGTATTAATTAGCATTCTGTCGGTACAACAAGCCAAAGTAAATGTCTAAATGACTCATGGAATACCGCCAATACAACGGAATTGACGTTGATAGTGGTGTTCAGTACCTTGTAAACTGCGCCATAGCCACCCTGGCCCAGCTTCATATCGTCGTGAAAGTCTCTTATAGCCGGCTTAATCTCATTGTAGAAGAATATGGTGGGCTTGATATCATACTCTTCAAATTCTGCAGAGCATAGAATAAAATTAATTTAGCACCAAAGAAATCCAAGATACTCACTGAGAGACTGTTCATGAACAAGACTAATATTCAGTGCTCCTGAGTACTCACTTTTGCCGAACTGAACTTGCAGATACTTTCTGTATCTTCTGTTTTTACAAAGTATAGCTCCCACAACAACTGCCAGTATCAGTATCACCGAAATCACACTGGTAGTGACAGAAGCAATGACGACCTTGCGGTTGTTTGCTTTTACTGCGCAAGAACAGATAAGGATCATATCATGCACAGAATTCCTAAGCCCTAAACCAAGTAGCGCAATCACAGATTTGTTTCTAAAATACAAATGCTCAGGGGCAAACGCCAGTTAAATGAATACTGACCTGGATTTACAAAGCAGATTTGGTTACAGAAGCATCTCTGACCATCATTTCCAGAGTCGTAGTAATCACAATACGGATTCCCGTCTAGACTGCAAATTTAATTTATCCACACAATGCTCAGGACACACAACTGGAGTCAATTGTTGCTAATAGTAATCACTTCTTTTTTAGTTAATGCCTACATCTCCTTTGAATCTGATAGAATGTTCCAAGTGATACCTGATCGTGGATTTGAGGGCTCTGTTCAGCAGCAAGGTTATTAGTTATTATGTATCCACTCCTGCTCAGTCAATGGAAACTGCATTGAGAATTACACACTTCAACTGGAGTGTCACTTGTAACAATCGAATGCAGGACATACTGGAAGGCCATGGGTCCTGGATTACATACTTGATGACAGTGTTGATGTTCGCGACGGAGAATGCTTCATATCTTATACGGGTGATGCTGTTGTTGCTCAAACTCAGCATCCATAGCTTTCTGGTTGAATTAGAATCCGAGTTTGTGAGCAGTAATTGCAGTTCATTCATCCCGACAAGATCAAGTTCTCCTGAAAGACTGTTGCTGTGTAGGTACCTGCATTTCATACAAGGTGCTCAATTTTACGCTTGAGGATTGCTATAATTTTATTATAACTTGAAGTATATAGTGTGCAGATCATATGATCGATTATTATTGAACCCCAGCTAAAGCAAATGAAGATTGGTCCGAGTAAGCATGTAGGTTACGTGGAACAGGGGATGCAACTGACAGTTCTTCAATAGTGTCAAGGTTTGTGAAATTCCAGGGCTTGAGACGACCAGATAGATTGTTGCCAGACAAGTCTAGCGTAGCCAGGTTGGCACTGAGATTGAAGGTATCCTGTAAACTTCCTGTCCAAGAGAAATTGTTTCTGCCCAAATTCCTGTTTCACATCGACACATGCCAGCCGTGAGCCAGGATATTGAGATACATGCCGAGTTATTCCTGGTTGTTAAAAGGGTATGTTTCAAAGCACCAATATTGTGACATTCAAGTAGCCATAACCTGAAAACTAAGACAGGCATACATTCAAGCTAGGTTTCACATGGGTGATTTCACTGAAACCTGCCATTTTCACAAATATGAGGTCAGAGGAAGTACTAAAAACGTTTGAGCTCACTATCTTGTGCAGTTTCAATGCAATTTCTGTATTATCATGACCTTCAATTCGATTATTTCTGTAAATGAAGAAACGAAATTCGAAATTGGTAGGGATGACACATCAACAATACTTACACAATCTGTAAGGCGGAAAAGTTTCTAAGATCTGGTAACGACCCCACGAATTCATTCCCAGAGACATCGCTACATTATCACCAGGAACTAAAGCAGTTAGGAAGGTCACATACCTCGAGTCCTTTAACCCAGGTAGAACAATAGCTACTTTCCAGGATTGAAGCAGATTAGAAGAGGTTTCAGCAATTTAATTTCTTCAAACGGTGGAACTTGATCAGGAAAAGAAGACAGGTAAAGCTTACAAATAAATCAATTTTCGCATCGGAGACAGGTCTGGCAACTCCCCAGTGAAGTTATTGTTAGATATGTCCCTGCCAGGAATCAATAGAATCCATCACGCACATTTTCCAATGGGACACAAACTCAACATATATGCATTTTCAGATATTTAAAAGAAAAATTTCAATAAATTATAGAAATTATCAGTTGAAATGGATAAGTTTTGTACGATTGTACTAATCTGAAATCTGTGCCTGTCCTACACTCCTACCACAAGACACTCATCACCAAATAGACATTGATTCAGCGAAAGATGCTAACCGGCTTACATTTTTTCTAGTTCCGTCTTATTCGTGAAAGCGTCATGCATACGGAATGGGTCCCGTTAGCAAATTGTTACCAATGCTGAGTATTTGGAGGTAATGCATGGGGCTGAACTGGGTAAATGGAAACGATCCAGCGAACTGATTACCACTCAGATCCCTGTCAAATATTTAGAACAAAGGAATTAGAATGCTGAACCGGAATATTGGAATGAAAAGTAAATGAAGCACTTTGCACTAAGTACTAATTAAATTATTGCCCTGGATAGAGATTAAATTCGTCTATTTCGTTAGATTGGCCCGATTCCAGCCCAAAAACTTGAGACATAGATGTACATAAAGGCGTAAAACTTAGATTTATGTTCCAGAACGCGAGTTCTAAAAGGTGCCGAAGTATTTGAATTACCGCCAATTTAACGAAATTGAAATCATCAGAAACTTAATTTTAATTCTATATACAGGCTCTTCAAGAATGAGAGGAAACTCACAATTGCACGAGGCCAGAGATTCCAGTTTGGAATAGTTCCGTTGAAACTATTGTCATGAACATCCCTACACATATATTCAGATATAATCAGTTAGTATTATGTGATAGCCAGGTCAAAATAGTGGACGATGATAATTATCTGAACTTCAGATATTGGCTGTAGATTACACTCAATCCAAATGATAATTGATGGTCCTAGTGTTCGGGGACAGTTAGCAAGCTTACAAAACATTTATCCGTATGTTCTGGAGTCCCAGAGGAAGTGGACCAGTGAGTTGAGGATTTCCTGTCGATTCTCTGGAAGCATCAAAGGATATGATTATTAGCTGGAAGATAATTCAGGTGGGGAACACTGGTGCAGTTTCCTAATTCTAAGAAGTTCGATATGATCATCGTTACCATCTAACAAAGGTTGAGAAGCATGTTAACATTCAACAGCTTTGCATATTGTTACTTAGCCAATACATGTTTTCGATTTAGCAGAACGAAGTAAATGTCAATTTCGTTAGACTGGCACAATTCCAGTAAAAAGGCGCGTTGGCACGTTCCATGCATTGAAATGGTTTAGCCAGGGAGGTGGGAGGGCGAATGGGGTGAAAATCCTAGTTTTGCAAGTTATCAATGCACAATGTTACTGATGAAATGCGATTTGCATTTGCATATGTATAACAAGCTACTGCAAATGTCAAAATGATGCATGGAATACCACGAACTCAACAAAATTGACGATAACTGGAAACGACATTCTCAGGTACTTAAGAGGCTAGCTCCAGGGAACTTACAAAGTAGTCAACCATGTCAAGTTTTCAATGGCTGGTGACAAAGTGCCAACAATCGATGAATTGGATATCGACCTGCTCGGAGGCGTTTCAATTCATTTCACACTGATCACTGTTAGAAGTGACTCCATTGAGAAGCTCTCACACAGTAACTATCATCATACACCATTCATTATTTAGAGTAGCACGAAACAAAACTAGGACCAGGGGTTGGAGCGTCAATTTTGTTTTATTGGCGATTCAGAGCACTAAATGGGGGCACTCATCACTCAAAAAATTAAGACTTTTAAGTAATGCTTTACGATTCTAGGCTCTTGACTTGAAAGAACGTCAATTTAGATTCGTTAAAGTGGTGTGATTCAGTCCGGCTTCAAAATAAAGTGGTGTGACACTTATGTACATAAAGGTCTAAAATCTAGAATAGGAAAGGTGTGGATTTATGTTTCAGAAAGCTAAGCTCCAAATTTTTGGAATACCGCCACTTTAACAAAATTCACGTTAGAGGTGCCAATGTCGGGAGAGTCCACGAATGTACGGCCTATTCAATGGCCGCACAATGGCCGCACAACAAACTTGCTAATTGTATAAAGCGTAGAATAGAATACAGTATAGAGAGTGAATAGAGCATACTCACAAGCCAACTATATATAACGACGTCCCTGTTGGTATTATTATTTGCATCAACAGTTTAGTTCTCTAGCAAGCACTGCACTCCTCGCCAATTGGGAAACGTAATCTCTCGCTGGAACAGATTCAGGCAAGGGTACACTTGCGATGTGTTCCAGCCATACAGGTTGCTGGTCGGATCCGGGGTATTACTCCAAGCTGCAAAGATTGCCTGGAGAACGTCCACTGCAATCAAACAAGTACATTCTTAACTTATATTGCAAACGAAAAACCCATTGAAACACAGAGTGACGCTCGTGCAAGTGCGAACATGCCTTTACCGACAGTGTGAGTACTTCGACCCTTGAGTCTGGGTTAGAATCGTAAACTGTTCACTAATGGGAACTCCACTGGACCGTCCTGAGTAAGTCAGTCGATCAGTCACTCTATTCTCCCACTGGGACACTGCCAAATTCTCTTCATCTGTTTGCCAAGAAAAAGGAATTTCGAAAACCGTCCATGAGCAACGTACCAGGCTCTACTACTGCCAAATTGCGAACTTTGTAGAGCAGAGGATTTCAAGTCATTGAAACTTACGGTCATATGTCGAGTAAGTAACGGTGTGCTTGCCTTGAACAAAGCAGAAATTGCCAAGTACAAGCAGTAAGGCTATCACAGATCGGCCAAACTGATCACAAAGCAGGTGCGACTGTTGTCCCATCTTGTTTCAACTGCAACAGGGAGTTTGATCCTTACAACCGTACTGACATCAACAATTCCACATATTTTCAAAACCATAAGAAAAAACTCGTACTCGAACTAGGGTTATCATCACTCTTTTAACTCCGAGTCCACTTGACATTTCCACTTAGAATGCAGAGTACGTTAGTGCGTGACGTTCCAGTTCATCGTCAGATTGATCTAGTCATTAGATGAAATCTGGCCGTTCAGAAGACTGCGAGTTCCCCGCAGTGGGGAACTCGGCGAACTGCGCCACTTCAGCGTGCTGATGTGGTCGGGAGGCGGCCACATCAGATTTTTTTTTTGAATTTTTTTGAATTTTTTTTTTGGTTCGACTTCTATTGCAATTTCAGGGCAAATTTTTTTTTTAAATTAAAAAAAAATTAAATAATAATAATAATAAATAAAATTTTAAAATTTTAAAATTTTAAAATTTTAAATTTTAAATTTTAAAATATATTTTTAAAATTTTTTTTTAATTTAAATTTTTTTTAAATTAATTTTTTTTTTTGTAGTGTTTATGACGGCTGACAGCAGTCAGCCATTCCCTCACTACTGCGGGAACAGCGTGGGGGACAGGGCTGAAACGACCCTCCAAAGGTCCTGAAAAACATCTAATGGATTTTCTTAATCATTTTGGAGAGGGAAAGTGACAGCTAGTTCTTCCATACTCATGTGATGTTTGGTGAGAGCATCCCCACCGTGGCATGGAAAATTTACCAATGGAGAACTTGCCCGAAATCCATTTTGTCCCCCGAGGGGACACTGGTTGTTTAGGGGTTAAACTTAAATAGAATTCCATTACAAAAAATATTCATTTTTTTCATTGTAGCAAAGTGGCGAAGATTCATGCCAAAATAGCACCATTGGATTAATAGAACAATGCCAAACGCACTACAATGGACCCTAATTTATTAACCTTCAAAAGGACATTTTATATCTGGGCTTGCTCAAACTCCATGAGAAATCTACATTAAAATACACATTTCAAAAATTTGATATTCTTCATGTATAGAAATATATGTCGAAAATTTGATCTCATTTTTTAATAATTAAAACACCAAATTGAATTTTATATGATTTTTCAAAGAAATTTCTCTCTAAAAATCATAGCAATTATAAAAATGCCCAAGTATGCAACACTTGTATTATATGTAGGGGTTGGCATTAACTCCTCAAGGTCTAAAACCTTTTTGACAATGGAGTTTTTTAATGAATTGTTCCACTTTGATATTTTTTCACATGGATGTGCACAAAATTTTTAATTTTAACCCTACAAAAGTAAAGACTACTTTGTCTAGTTTGCATAGAATTGATTGTGGAAAATATTGATGGATGAATTTTTAGATTATAATAATTTTGGATCATCAATTTTATACCCAAAAAATGCAGCTTTCGGGGATGAAAAATTATAAGAAGATGAATAATGCTTTTTTATCCCCCCTCTCCAAAAAAATTTATTGGGATCTGAGGCAATTGTAATATTTTTCATTTAAAAAATGAAAAATAGAAAACCCTCTTAAATTTGTACACATTTTCAAACAAATAACCATAACTAATTAAATTGGATCCTACAAAAATTTTAAAAATTTATATTTTCGTCAAGTTTTGAAAATTAACTATTGATATTATTAGCATATTGTTTGGAACATCTTCAAAAAATTAAAATCATTCTATTTATTTTGTGTTCTTAATCACACTGTATGGAATCTTATATTTTAAAAATTGCTAAAAATAGAAATTTGAAAAAAATTCTTCATATCCATTTTTTTGGTGCAAAATAAATATTAGAAATATACAAGGAAATGTTTTTTTCCAACACTACTATTCTTCTCATTGGAAAAAAATTATGCTTGCTCCATTTTTCTATTAGACCACATTTCCTAAATAAATTTTTAAATACTTCTCACATTGAAATTTTGAAAATTTGAAATTGCAACAAGTATTTTAACTTGTTACTCTGCAAGATCCTACTTCACAAAATATTGAGATTTGTTTCACCTTTCTAAGAATTTACCATAGAAATTTTGAAGAGGACACATTGTGTGTTTTTAGTCCTTGAGGGGTTCAGTTGGCTAAAAGAATGGCTTTCGTAAAAATTATGTCAAATGAAAAAGATCCAAAAGTTAGGTGAAGACCAAATTAAATAAAACAAAATATAAAAAATATTGGGTTGCATATTTATTTAAAAAAACTCACAATACGTATGGCACTTTTATGTTTTGTTTTTTTAAACATATGACCTTCAAGGGTCGAAGCGAGGAATGATACTATACATCCATGGCTACCAAATTTTACCTAGAATTACTAAATTACATGCCATTGGTTTCCCGTCAAAATACAAGAGGAATATGAATAAGACCATTGTACAAACAAAGTTAGAATGGGGAAATGAACTAGCAACCTCATGGATGCACCCAAAATTTCCTAGCACTTGCCCCATCACCTAGGGTAGTTCAAGGTAGTTTTAGACCCACTTTTATAGTTTTGACCACGCAGTCCGAAAATGGCCTATGGAATGGCACCATTTTAACAAAATTCCCTATATTCATATACTTAGATTTTTAATGCTAGTATTGTCCTCAAAGAATACTCATTGCATGTATATAATAACATTTTTGGATTCTTTGTTGGAAGGGCTACAATACAATTTTTTATATTAAAAAAATGGAATCCCTTGAGATTGAACTAAAATGCATTATAAATGATCATCTAATTAGGGCCATATAATATGGAAGTTGCATATCCGGGAAAAAATGCTTAAAATAATACAAAATCTTAAAAAATGGAAACAATAGTGAAAAACATCATGTTGAAATTGATGTACTCCTTGAGCTCACACCAAGAGAAATTAGATAGAAGAATTTCAAAAGTGGTGTATTTTGAGATTTCAAGTTTCAAGATGCTATTTTCTAAGTGTCACAAAAATTGAAAATTTGAAAATTTTGAAAAAACTTAAAACAGAGTAAGAGGTATATTACTGAAGCTATATTTTCTTAGTTCGACTTAAAAACGTTTTAAATCAATAACTATGTGAAAAATTCAGATTTTAACTTTCAAAATGTTCACAGGGATTGCAATGTCCTGACTTTTGGGATTAACAATTCTCAATTTCTTAAGTTATTAGCAAATTATTTTTTCTTTCATTTGGTACGATTGTACCAAATTCAATTTTATAATTTTCTTAAAGATGAAATGAAATATTTTTGGTTAAATTTTTTTCCATATGTTTTTCAACCCATTTTCTAACATCTTGACTACTAAAATGTACAAGTTATAGGATATAAATGTTTGTTTGTAAAATTGTTGAAAGACAAAACTTCACCTTTTGGAATTTGGAAGGGCTAGAAAAACCTACATTTTGAAATTTAAGTACATAGAACTTGCAATCAATGTATAAATTCTTTTTAAAATTTTAAAACAATGTACATGAACAAGTTAACCAAAGGATCCTACACTTGGATTTCTTAAAAATTATAAATTGATAAAGATTTTGACCTTAGGTTGGGGACAAGTATTTCGAAGCCTCTAAACATGAACTAAAGAACTTTAGGTGCTAATAAAACTTAAATATTCTTCAGTGCTGGTGGAATGATTCCCTTGGTTTTGAATTTGCCATCCCTCTTGCATTCGAAATTGTCAACACTGAAGGGTGCATGCCGATGCCTTGGGAGTAGTGCTGCACGTAATTCAATCCGTTTGACCTCTTGAAGACTTCTCATTGGTAGTGGGTTTATCATAGTTGGTTTTTTTTTGACACAAATGAAACGAGATTTTATTGCAGAGATAAAAATACACCTAAGGTAGTCCAGCCTATTACCACCCTGATTTGCAATCTGAGTATAGTAGGACCAACTCCAGGAGGGGCATATATTTTTCAGAGGTGTGTGCATGTTTCATGAATCGAACCCAAGTGGAATTATAATTTTCCGATCAAAATTGTAATTTCTATGAATTTTCAAAGAGGTCTGCCCTAAAATTACTAAAGCGCCTCTAGACTAGAATCATAAATGTCCTATCCTAAACCTAGAACCAACATTCCATGTATCTATTAGCACTTGAATATCCACCCAAGTTGAAATTAATGCATTGAAATTGTCAAAAGTGCAAGTGGATTTGAGTGAGTTTTTTAGTGGAGATGGGGCCAAAAATAGGATGGTGGTTATAGGAAGCTGGCCGAAATGGATTGGTCTACCTTACTAGCCACAGGTGGCTTGGCAGTAAAATTGGTAAGGTAGGAGGCTTGAATTTACAAGGGTCATTTTCAATGGACCATATAGGTATAGGTAGGCATAAATTGTACTAGAGGGTTCTAGATATGGGTCACCCTTTTCTGAGCCAAGAAAGGGCAACATTGGTGTTTATTTTTTGGACAATGAGGTCTTCACATTTGCTCCTCCCATGAGCGGAGCTTGAAGTAGCCTAATCATTTGTTTGTTTAGCTTAAAAAAACATGTAGTTAATGAAGTGCATGAACTTTAATTTAAAGACTTCCATGAACCATGGGAAGCACCGCTATAATTACTTTTTGGATGCATTTGTTCAATTCAAAGGCATGCTATGAGTAGGACTAGCACCCTACTATATACTCAGACACTTTAAAATTCTGTATTTAATTCAATTTCACTCAAAAAAATTTGGAAAATTCAACAATTGACTACTTTCCCACTTCTTTCTGTGCCATAAAATTTCCCAAATAATTGGCTCCATGCATTCCCCAGGAGAGGCATCTTTTCCTTTAGATGCTCCATTTAAGAACCTCCTACCTCAGTGGATTTACAAATGGTTTCGGATTTACAAATGGTTTCTTCAAGAGAAGAGTCTACAAGAATGATCATGTTTGCCATTGGGTAGTGGACTAAGTTATAGGATGAGCATGATGCCCAAGCTTATTATGGTAACAACTTATACTCTGTACTTGTTTGGATTACTGTATTTCAGTATTTGTGCTCTTGCAAGCGTGTTGGCTACCCTACTTGCAATGAGACTACACTAAATACTGAAATTAGGTTGCCCCACACTAATTTCTTGACAGTTGACACTATATAAATATCAACTATTATTGTACAAGAATGCACCACTTTTGAATTAGGTATTGTTGTAATTAGGACTCATAAATTTTCATATGTGCAAATGGAAATACATGTAGAAGTTTTTGTTGACTTTGATGACTTGTAAAGTAACTTTTGGGGGCTACGGCAATCTAATTTCACTATTTAGTGTAGATTGAGAACATCACATGATGAACCATTGAGTTTTAACCCCTAAAGCACCAACTTGTTGAATTTGTTAGCATAGCAATTTTGAGCAAGTATGTGTGATGGGAGATTTTTATGTTTTGGACCCAAACTTTAATAGAAGATGTGGATGAGGAATATCATTCAATGTGCACTAAAATTTAGGACATTTGGAATTATAAATCAAAAGTTATGGCCTAATATGTTTATTTCTTTTCGTAAATGGGTAGTTCAGGTAGATAAAAAAAATCACTTTTTTCATAAATAAATATTTGAAATTGGTTTTCTAGATTTTTATTTATGTGGAAAGCTTTGAATCATTTCATTTTGATTGATGAGACGAAAGTCATGAGGAGTTTTTGTTTGAGGAGAATTATGGATTCTCTACTCAAAAATAAACTTTGAAGTCATTTATTTTACTCAATTTTCAATATTTAAAAAACAAAATAAAATCATAGGATGTAGACTGTTTATTAAAACATTGCAACCATAGAAATTGGCATTTTCAATTCCAGAACTAAATTCTTAATAATTTTGTATTTTGAATCATACTCTACTTCTTTCTACTTACTATTTTTTTCCTATATGTTGTACAATTCCAAATGATTTGAAAATTTTCAAGCATATAGCCAACTAACCCAAGTTGCCTTGAAGAATAAATCCAAAGAAGCACCACCATTTTGGACAATTTTTCATACAAACATGATCTTGTGAAGTGTAGCTACCCGATTTTTTGTAAGATCAAAAAAAGGATTTCTATGAATTCAAAAGTTCATATCTTGCAATCTATGAAATGGAAATTTCTGAAGTTTTTTTTCATGTATTCTCAAATCATAATGCTACAAGATCCTACAATTACATGTGTGTAAAAATGTTTATTTTTCCAAAATTTGGTACTTGTACTAGAAATGGCAGTTTTAGAGCATTTTTGGTGAAAACATAGTCAAGTAACTTAAGGGGCTAAAAAACTTGAGAGCGCAATGGGTATGAGAAGGGCTTCAAAACTGAGAGAATTGGGCCTGTAGAGTGTTTGGAAACTGAGAATACTATTTTAGGGGTGTCAGTTAAAACTGAGGACAAGTTGGCTTTTGGGGTGTTGAAAACTGAGAATACACTAGCCTGTGAGGTGATTACCCTTGCAGGGCCTCAAAGCCCCTTGTGGCTGTATATTATATTAAAAATTTAGTGGAATTTGATCAGAAAAACATTGACCAAATATTTTCCAATGCTAAGGAAATTTGTGATCATGATAGTATGTAAATAACTATGTATCACAATTCATATATTAAATTCACAATTAAAGAATTACAAGGCTAAATACAAATCGTATATTTGGCCCCCAAGGGCCAGGGTGAACCCACTCCCTCACTCATCCTTGAGGGGAAACGCTGAAATTTTATATTTGCCACACATGATAAAATTTACAAATTTTAAATTCCCATTTGCTTTCAGAGGCCACAAATTAGCTAGAAGAGGTATATAAAGTAATTTAATCAAGCACAAAATAGGGGTTTGTTTTTGTACATGCACCCTTGGAATGACTTAGGGGGGATGAGCAAGGGGGTCAATTCACCCTGGCCACCCCAAGGGCCTTTCATAGGTTAAAACTGAGAGCATATTGGAAGTTTCAAAACCACATAGCAAAGCAGAAGGTTACTATGCCTTGAGGGCTGCTAAAAATTCAAGAGAGGATTAGGAGGACTAGGAAGCGTTGGAATCAATTGTTGTAGTAACTTAGAGACTTTTAAGCATAGGATGAAGAATGCTCCCTGCTCTCCAAATTACCTGGCTCGGATCTCACTCAGCTCCACAGCGATACTGAGATCATCCGAAGGTCCACGACGAGGTTTGCCATGGCCGTGGTAGTACGCTTTCCCGGATGAGCTTCCTTCCTCCGAGACGCTGTCCAGGCCGCTGTTACTATTGTTCCTGGAGTCCACGGATCCTTGTTGCGACCGGGTTCCAGGCTTGTAGGCTGGCTCGCTCTTCCCCTCGCCCAGCACTAGCACTTCCGACTCAGTGTCGCTCTGCAGGATTGAGACAATGCGAGCCATGGAAGGCCGCTTCTCAGGTGCATTTTGGATGCACAGGAGGCACACATGGATGACACGTTGGACGTCGCGGACTTCGTCGTCGGTCAGGTGGAGCGTCGGGTCGACCAGGTCGAGTAGTCGGTCTTGTTTGTGGAGGATCCAGGCCTGCAAGATGTCCGATGATCAAGAAGTTAGAAGGACGATTCAGTGAAAATGGAGTATTCTGATCGGCATTTTGACATTCGACGATGTCACTAATAGTTAATTTCAAATCGTTAAATTGGCACAATTCCGATCCGGCACCAATAATCAAGACGTTATTATATGTACATAATATATGTAGACAGTCTAAAATCTAGAATAGATAAGAATTTACATTTCGGAACGAGCATTTCCCTAAATCTTTTCCATTTTTTCCTTGCTGGAGGGTTCACTGCGCCAATGTAAGGAAATTGATGTTATAGTTAGTTGAGCCGTAATACAGGGCGACCTGGGGGCCTGGTGGAGTTGATTCTTCTAGTAGAATGAGAATGAATGAGAATGAATGAGAATGTTACTCATTCCTTCGACATCATTATATTATACACATATTAAGGATGTCTACATTTTCCCGAAGTGAATGCACGATTGGAGACAAATATATTCCGCACTTGTCAAATTTGGAACTTTGAGGAATAGGGTCTGGCAAGCTACGTGGTTCAGCAGAGTCCATACCCATTTGGAGAGGTACACTTGGTCTAGATCATATGAATCATCAATGTTCCGTCGACCACTAATAATCTCCAAACACAGCACTCCAAAGCTGAAGACATCCACTTTGTCGCTCAGTTGTCCAAGGGAAGCATACTCTGGTGCCAAGTATCCTCTGCATAGTTGATCATTTGCACAATAATCAATGAGGATAAAATATTGGAAAAAAGCCATAAAACATCATTCCAAGGACAACAGGAGGAGCTAATATAAAAACAAGAATCATTCCTACTTTCCTGTAACTGAAAGTTGGAATTGATTTTAGGAAAAAAGGTAGTTCTTACTTTGTTCCGGCAATATGAACAGTCATAATATGGCTTTGCTCGTCCGGGAATAAGAGAGCCAAACCGAAGTCGGCAATCTTGGGTTCCATATTCTTATCTAACAAAACGTTGCTGGCCTTGATGTCCCGATGAATGACTCTTGGATGGGCCAGCGCATGCAGATAATGCAAACCTCGCGCAATCCCCAAACAAATCTTTAGCCGCACAGCCCAACTGACCACCTGCCTTCTTGTTCCTGTCGTAATGAACATGATAACGAACTCAGTATTAGCTCAGTATCTAGATTCAAATTCGAATGGATGTAAAACAGCAGTTCGTATGCCATTGGTAGCTGACTGTGAAGATGCTTTCAGGAAATTCAACTGTCGAAAAAAAGGTAAAAGTGGCGAGGTGGATGAGTCCGAAACATACCAATTAAAATTTGGTCGACGTCGAAGTTATCCACATACTCGTAAACCAGCAGCTTTTGGTGTTCACGAAGGCAACATCCTTTCAGGTTCACCAGGTTTCTGTGCTTCATTCCAGTGATAAGGACAACTTCGTTTGAGAATTCATCGAGGTCTTGTGAGGTTTTGACGAACAGCTGCTTCACCGCCACCATGTTTCCATTCGGAAAGATACCCTGCAGTGGTGCAAGAGATGCTGAGAATGTATTGCCCAAAATCCCAAATTTACAACAATCATGCTTCAGAAATTGACTCACATCTCAGTTAACAGATTAATTCTACGGGTGGGGTAATCTTGGTAAGCTGTGCACAATGATGTGGATAGAATGCAATTTATATATTAATTAGCATTTCAATCGGCACAAGCTAATGTTAATATCAAAATGACTCTCGGAATACTGCTAAACAACGGAACTGATTGACGTTATTAGTGGTGTTTCATACCTTGTAAACTGCGCCATAGCCACCCTGGCCCAGCTTCATATCGTCGTGAAAGTCTCGTGTGGCCGCCTTGATGTCATTGTAGGAGAATATGGTGGGCTGGACATCATACTCTTCAAATTCTGAAGAGCATAGAATAATAGTAAGTTAGCACCAAAGAAATTCAAGGTACTCACTGTGAGAAAGTGCTCATGAACAAGACTAATATAGGAATATTCAAGACTTTTGAGTACTCACTCTTGCTGAACTGAACTTGCAGATACTTTTTGTATCTTCTGTTTTTATGAAGTATAGCTCCCACAACAACTGCCAGTATGAATATCACCGAAATCACACTGGTCGAGACAGAAGCGATGACGACCTTGCGGTTGTTTGCTTTTACTGCACAATAACAGATAAGGATCCTGTTCATATCATTCACATAATTCCTAAGGCCTAAACCAAGTAGCATTATCACACATTTATTTCTAAAACACAATTTCTCAGGGGCAAACGCTAGCTAAATGAATTGAATACTGACCTGGATTTACAAAGCAGATTTGGGTACAGAAGCATCTCTGGCCATCATTTCCAGAGTCGTAGTTTTCACAGAACGGATTCCCATCTAGTCTGCACAATTTCATTTATCCACACAAAGCTCAGGACTTGAGAATTACACATTTCAACTACAGTGTCACTTGTAACAATTGAATGCAGGACGTACTGGAGGGCCAAGGGTCTTGGATTACATACTTGATGACAGTGGTGATGTTTTCGATGGAGAATGCGTCGTATCTTACATGGGTGATTTTGTTGTTGCTCAAGCTCAGCGTCCTCAGCTTTTTGGTTGTATTAGTATCCGAGTTTGTGAGCAGAAAAAGGTCAAGTACTCCTGAAAGATTGTTGTTGTCCAGGTACCTGCATTTCAGACAAGGTGATCAATTTTACGCTAGGTTTGCATATATTGGTATAGTTTCATATTATGAGTTACTCATGGCATAATCCTTGAACACATATATATCTTGAGGATTGCTACAATTTTAGTATAACTTGAAGTCATATATATATAGTGTGCAGATCATATGGTCGATTATTATTGAATCCCTAAAGCGAATGAATATTAGTCCAAGTAAGCATTTAATTCAGGTTACGTGGAACAGGGGTTGCAACTTACAGTTCTTGAATAGTGCCAAGGTAACTTGGGTAATTCCAGGGTGGAAGAAGACCGGATAGATTATTGCCAGAAAGGTCTACCGTAGTCAGGTAGGCACTCAGATTGAAGGTATCCTGTAAACTTCCTGTCCAGGAGAAATTGTTTCTGGCCAAATTCCTGTTCACATCCACACATGGCCGGCCGGGAGCCAAGATGCTGAGATACATGCTGAATTATTCCTGTTTGTTAAAAGGGCATGTTTCAAAACACCAATGTGGTGACGTGCCGTTGCAAAGAACACTTGTTTTTGGCTCGAAATGGCTTACTTCAGTGAGTACTCCGGCTTTTGGAAAAAATAAAATTTTATAAAATAAAATATGGATAATTTGTAAAGTATTGAAAATAGTATGTATATGAAAATTGAGACCTTGAAAAATTTATGCACAAAAAAAGCACAATGAAAAATATCAAGAAAATGGACACTTTGATGTTTGATTTTTAGAAAATAATTAAAAGAAATTCAAAAAGACAATTTTTCTAACTTGAAGATACTCCTTCTCAACCATTTTCATCTTTGGGAAAAAAAATTGTGTTCCTTGCACTTGTGCAAAGTTAGGGCACTTTGAACACATGTGGAAGGTGGAGAATTTACTATTTTTAGAAAATTTCTTTGTGGGATAGTGTAACTTTAGTATAAATACTGGTATGCCAATCTTGAGCTTCAAATTCGAGTTTTTGGTTCAAAAATAGTACTACCCCCCACCCAAAAACACAGATGGCTAAGATAGTCATCCAATTGGACACTATTTAAAAATAGTAAAAAAATATTTTAAAAAATTCAAAAAATCACTCAACATGTAAAACTACCACATGTACCTTACTTTCAAATTTCATGTAAAATTGACATTATATGACGCAAAAGATATGAGAAAAAACTACCTATATGAAGTCAAGGGGACCAAAAATAGGACAAGTGTTTCTTGTAATCACCTTGACATTCAAGTGTCCATAACTTGAGGGTAAAGATTCAACCTAGATTTCAGATGGGTGATTTCATTGAAATCCGCCATTTTCACAAATGTGAGGTTTAGAGGAAGTATCGACAATGCTTGTGCTCACTATCTTGTGCAGTTTCAATGCACTTTCTAAATGATCATTTCTGCAGATGAAGAAACGAAATTCAAAATGGATAGGGATGACTGATCATCAATACTTACACAGTCTGTAGGGCGGAAAAATTTCTAAGATCTGGTAACGACCCCACAAATTCATTACCAGAGACATCCCTGCATTATCACCAGAAATTAAAGCAGTTAGAAATGTCATAGAACTCAACTCAGGTAGAAAAGTGGCTACTCTCCAGGAAGCAGATTAGGAAAGGTTTCAGCAAATAAATTTCTTCAAACGGGGTAACTTGATCAGGAAATGAAAGAAGACAGTTAACTTAGAGCTTACAAATGAATCAATTTCTGCATCGGAGACAGGTCTGGTAACTCCCCAGTGAACTGACTGTTAGATATGTCCCTGTTAGATATGTCCCTGCCAGGAATGAACAGAATCCATCACGCACATGTTCCAATGGGACACAAACTCGTAACTATGCCCAAATTTATAAAAGGAATTTCCATTGAATTATAGAAATTATCAGTTGAAATGACAAAGTTTTGTAAGATTGTACACTGATCTGAAACCTGTGCGTGTACTACCACAGGACACTCGTCACCAAATAGACATTGATTCAGCGAAAGATGCAAACCGACTTACAGTTTTTCTAGTTCCGTCTTATTCGTGAAGGCGTACGACGGAATTGGTCCCGTCAGTCTATTGTTAGCAATGCTGAGTACTTGGAGGTAATGCATGGAGCTGAACTGGTCAAACGGATAAGGTCCAGCGAACTGATTGCCACTCAGATCCCTGTTAAATATTTAGAACGAAGGAGTTAGAATGCTGGAAAGGAATACAGGAATGAAAAGTAAATTAAGCACTTTGCGCTAAATACCCTGGATAAAACGGATATTTCGTTAAAATGGCGGTATTCCACAAACTTAGGCACTTCTAGGAATAGCCCCTGTGGTCCGAAGTGTAGACCGCTCCTAGATTTCAGACCGTGAAATCCGTCCTGCCCTAAAAAAAGAATGGAAGAATGGCGTATGAATACCGCCAATTTAACAAAATATCTGTTATAAAGATTAAATTCGTCTATATCGTTAAATTGACACGATTCCAGCCCAAGAATTTGAGACATAGATGTACATAAAGGTATAAAACGTAGGATAGATCTAGTTTTTTTTGTTTCAGAACGCGAGTTCTAAAAGGTGCCGAAGTATATGAAATACCGCCAATTTAACGAAATTGAAATCATCAGAAACTATAGTGTAATTATATATACGGGCTCTTCAAGGATGAGAGGAAACTCACAATTGCAGGAGAGGCCAAGAATGGGTCCAGTTTGGAATAGTTCCGTTGAACCCATTGTCATGAACATCCCTACACATAAAATCAGATATTATCAGTTAGTAATATTTGATAGCCTGGTCAAAATAGTGGACAATGATAATCATTTTTATGGCTGCAAACTAAACTCAATCCAAATGATAATTGATGGTCCTAGTATTCGGGGACAGTTAGCAAACTTACAAAACATTTAGCCATATGTCCTGGAGTTCCAGAGGAAGTGGACCAGTGAGGTTTGGATTTCCTGTCAATTCTCTGGAAGCATCAAAGGATATGATTGTTAGCTGGAAGATAATTCAGGTGGGGAACACTGGTGCAGTTTCCTAATTCTAAGAAGTTCGATATGATCATCGTTACCATCTAACAAAGGTTGAGAAGCAGCTTTGCATATTGTAACTTAGCCAATAGTTTACATGTTTTTTTATTTAGCAGAACTAACGTCAATTTCGTTAAACTGGCACAATTCCATTAAAAACGACGTGTAGGCACGTTCTATTGAAATGGTTTAGCTAGAGAGGCGGGAAGGGGAATGGGGGTGAAAATCCTAGTTTTGCAAGTTGTCAGTGCACAATGGTACCTATGAGATGCAATTTGCATCTGTATCTGCTAATGCAAATGTCAAAATGACGCATGGAATACCACGAATTTTACAAAATTGACGTTATCTAGAAACGACATTTTCCGGTACTCAAGAGGCTAGCTCCAGGGAACTTACAAAGTAGTCAACCATGTCAAGTTTTCAATGGCTGGTGGCAAAGTGCCAACAATCGATGCATTGGATATCGACCTGCTCGGACGCATTTCAATACATTTCACACATATCACTGTTAGAAGTGACTCCGTTAAGAAGCTCTCACACAGTAACTATCATCATACACCATTCATTATTTTAAGAGTAGCATGAAACAGCACTAAATCAGGGGTTGGAACGTCAATTTCGTTATATTGCAGATTCAGAGCACTAAATGGTGGGCCAGCACTCATCACTCAAAAAACTCAGACTCTTATTCTGAGGTGCCAATGTTGGGAATGTCCACGAATATAACGAACACTTTGACTTCTTAGGCGGTGCGAGTTCCAGGGACCCTTGTGTGGTAACCCGGCGTTTCTGTAAGGTGCTTGTCATCCTGGTCCTATTCAATGGCCGCACATCAAACTAGCTAATTGAATAAAAGCGTAGAATAGATTCAATATAATAGTATAGAGAGGGAATAGAAGCATGCTTACAAGCCAACTACAACGACGTCCCAGTTGGTATTATTATTTGCATCAACAGTATAGTTCTCTATCAAGCACTGCACTCCTCGCCAATCGGGGTACGTAATCTCTGGCGAGAACAGATTCAGGCAAGGGAACACTTGCGATGTATTCCAGCCATACAGGTTGCTGGTCGGATCCGGGGTACTATTCCAAGCTGCAAAGATTGCCTGGAGAGCGTCCACTGCAAGCAAACAAGTGCATTCGTAATTTAAAACACAAAACCCATTGAAACACAGGATGACACTCGTGCATTGCAAGTTGCAGACCTTACTTTACCGACAGTATGAGTACTTCGATTCTCGAGTCTGGGTTAGAATCGTAAACTATTCACTAATAGGACTCCAATGGGCCATCCTGAGTCAGTCGATCGGTCACTCTACTCTCCCGCAGGGGCACTGCCATATTCGCTTAGTTTGCCAAGAAAAAGGAATTTCGAAAACCGTCCATCAGCAACGTACCAGGCTCTACTACTGCCAAATTGCGAACTTTGTAGAGCAGAGGATTCAATTTCAAGTCATTGAAACTTACGTTCCCTTGACCAGTAATTAGCGGTGTAGTTGCCTTGCACAAAGCAGAAATTGCCAAGTACAAGCAGTAAGGCTATCACAGATCGGCCAAACTGATCACAAAACAGCTGCGACTGTTGTCCCATCTTGTTACAACTGCAACAGGGAGTTTGATCCTTACAACCGTACTAACAAGTCCACAAATTCTCAAAACCAAGATAATAAATCGCACTCGAACTGAGGTTGTCCATCACTCTTTTAACTCCGAGCGCAAGCTCATTCTTCATCTGAGTCTGCAGTCTGCACTGCAAAATCGGTACATGGGTGCCTCTCTGGCGATAATCTAATTAAAGCTGGGCAGGGGTGGTAGAATCTCTTCCGGAAAAAAAGAAATGGTAAAGCACAGTCATGTATCAAGCTGTAAAGCCCCGTCCACTTGACTTCTCTACCTGGAATGTACACTGGTTCATCCGGTGATTTTTTTATTTGTTTTGGAGAAGGAGACAGCTATTACTTCCATACTCATGTGTTATTTAGTGATATTTGGTGATGCGGTATCTAATGAATTTAACAGAGGCCTACACGATACTTAGGTAAAATTTCACTATTGGTTTTAAATACAACAAGAATTTGGCTACAAAGAAAACTTAAATATATTTCCTTTCCGTTACAGAAAATAAACTTTGTTTTCTCTGTAGCAAAGTCGTGAAAATTCGTGCAAAAACAACACCATTCAGTGTTAGAACAGTACCAAACGTACAATACGATGGTGAGCCCTAAGTTAGTTAACCCCTAAAGGACCAAGGATCCCACTGTTGGCTTCTTCAGAACTTTAGCACGCTCTTTTTGACTTCATACTTTGGAATTTTTGCATAAATTTTTTAGGAATGGATGCTACTCATCATAATCTACATTTGAAGCTTTTATTCATGTCATTTTGACAAATATTGCAAAAGTTAAAAAGATTTTTTTGATTCCAATGTCAAATTCAAAATAAATATTACTTATTTTTTGGAGATTATAGACATTGATACCTACTCATAAACATATGAACCATTCAATTTCAAATACTGAGGTAAAAGCTATGAGGAGTTTTATTTTGCAAGCAATGAAGGTTGAAAAATATATAAAGTCATCTTTTCCTTTCAATTTTCAAAATTTTCAAACAGAATTAAAAATAAAGGATATTAAATTTTTATTAGAGCATTTGCACCATTGGAATTAACAATTCTCAATTTCTTGCAAAAGTTATTAGGAGATTAGTTTTTTCTTCATTTAATACTACTTTAAATTTTGCAATTTAAAAAAAAATGAAATAAATATGAAAGTTTTTCCAGTTAAGTTTTTTTTCATATATTTTCAACCCATTTTCTAACATATTGATTAAATGCTCAAGTTATAGGAGCATAGGACATATAGTTTTTTTTTGAAGTTTAGGCATATTGAACTTGCAATTGGTGGGGATATAACTGTATGTATTCACTCTAAAATTTGGGGACAATGTACTTGAACAAGTTACCCCCTAAAGGACCAAGGCCTTTTTTTTGCGAAATAAGACTATCTCAAAACTACCATTTCTATTACAAAGAAAAAATTGAAAATTATATTTTTGGACATCTAATTGTAGTATCTTACACTTAACTACTATGAGAATGTGTGGAATAAATTTCAAAAATTTGGACCAAACAAATTGCAAGATATTTGCATTTACAATGAAGAAAACAATTTTTTTTTCACATTGCAAGACTAGATTATTTGACTTTGAACCTTTTCAACTTCAATTTTTTTCTCTATAGAGTTTTGAGGTTTAAATCTTCATGGTGGAAAATTGGGTTGAGAGTCTAGATTAAAAAATCCAAAAAATAATAATTTTCATTCTTAAGAAAATTGTTAAGTAGAAGTAGGTACAAGATAGAAGGAAAATCTAAATTATTAATATCTCTAAGATGGAATTAAATTTCACAAATCCCAATGATGGGATTGTTTTAGTAAGGAAAAATTAAAGCATGTGGAAACTATGTTTTCAAAAAATTGTAAGAAATGCATTTAGAAATGAATCCTACAAGTTATTTTTTCAAGAAGATGCTTAGATTACTTGGAAAACAAAATTGTCCATAACTTTCACATCACTTATCCAAATTAAATGAATCAAATCTATTCATAAAGACAAAAATAGAATTTAAGAGAAAAAAAAATTGAAAAACAATTCAAGTTTTTGAAATTTTTTTTACTACCCAGTCTCCCTTATTTCGAGCTTTTGGGGGCATAATTTTTGTTCTTGGGCACCAATTGAAAAAAAAATCATATTCCCATGAAGCTAATCAATTTTTTTTATCTTCCAAAAAAAATTTAAAATCATGAACAAAATTGAGACTGTAGGTACTTACCCAAAATCCAATTTGTTCCCCCAAGGGACAATGGTACTTTAGGGGTTAACCAAGGATTACGTGGTTGTATTTGTTAAAAATTAAATATTAATGAAGATTTTGACCTTTGGGGACAATTATTTTGAAGCTTCTTAATAGTCAAGAAAGAACTTTAGAGGTTTAGCCCCTAAGTGTTCTGACATCCATTTTCTAGACAATGAACAAATTGAAACTCAAGTTTCATCCTCCTTGCTACTTGGATGAAAGTTATTCCAATTTGTGGAGATACTTTATTGAGTTATTTTCCTATCTAAGGGTTGGATTTGGTGTTATTAGAGTATATATTTTTCTAAAATTACAAATGTACAAGTATGTCAAGTGGTTGACCAAGCCAAAATTGCATTGACTCTAGATCAAAACGGGATTTGCCAAAATGAGGGGATAGATTTAAATAACACAAAATTTTCAAAAAATCACCATGTGAAAACAATCTCATTTCAAATAGATTCCAAGAAAATTATTCAAAGAATAATAATATTTTGTTTGTAATAAAAAATTTGTAAAATATATTGGTGATAGCATTGGTGAATCTAACGTATGGATGGAATCTGAAACTCACAATCTACAATTTCTGTTCATTAGAGGTGATTTGAGGCCTCGGGAGGGCCGTTTCAAGCATGTTCCCCTACCTGTTCCCTGTGCAGTCCGAGAACGGTTGACTACTGTCAGGAAAAAAATTTCAAGAATAAATAAAGTAGTAGTAGTAGTAGTAGTAGTAGTAGTAGTAGTAGTAGTTATGAAATGCAAAAAGAAGTTGAATTTTTTTTTTTTTTTTTTGAAATGACGTGGCAGTGTCGAAGCCATGTCAATTTGCCACACTAGCACCATTCCTGCATTCCCCGCAGCTTGGGAACTTGCAGTCTCCTAGAGGCCTCAAATCTCCCCCAATGTTTATGACAATTCCAAAATATGCTTCCAAATAGCACTTTATAATGTTGTTTTTTCAAATCATCAATTTTGGAGATGAGTGTAGACTTTTAGGGGTTAACCCTAAAATATCTAGTCTCATCTCCAAAATCGATGATTTGAAAAGAATCATAATAAAGTGTTATTTTGAAGCATATTTGGGAATTGACATACAATCAAAAGTTGTAGATTGTGAGTTTTAGATTCCATCCATATGGTTAGATTCACCAATGCTATCATCAATATTTTTTTATAAATTTTGAAAGGGAAATTTCAGAATTCCTTCTTAATTTTATTACAAGCAAAATATTATCATTTTTTGAGTAAAATTTTTTGGAATGGATTTGAAATGAGGTTTTCTTGACATGGTGATTTTTTGAAATTTTTGTGCTCTTAAAATCTGTGATCTAATTTTGGCAAATCCAATTTTAAACTAAAGTCAATGCAGTTTGACCACTTGACATACTTGCAAATTTGTAATTTTAGAAAAATATGTACTCTAATAACACCAAATCCAACCCTTAGATAGGACAACAACTTGATAAAGTATCTCCACAAATTAGGATGACTTTCATCCAAGCAATAATGAGAAGATACAACAGTTTCAATGTGTTCATCGTCCACTTTTTGGACGTCGAAGCACTTCAGGATTAAACTTCTCTTCAGCCAGTGCTGGGGAAATGATTCCCTTGTTAGTTTGGAATTTGTTTTCTCTTGCATTCGAAATTGTCAACCAAGGGTTCATGCACATGCCTTGGGGGGCACCACGGATTTCAATCTGTTTGACCTCTTTGAAGACTTCTTACTGGTATCGGATTTAGAACTTGTTTCTTCGAAAGAGGAGTCTGTAGAAATCATCCTGTTTGCCACTGGGTAGAAGTAACTTAAGGTAGACCAACCCATTTCCGCCAACTTCCTATAACTGTCATCCTAGTTTTGGCCCCATCACCACCATAAAACCCACCCAAGTCCATTCAGTGCACTGACAATTTCAATGCATTAATTTCAACTTGGGTAACGTGTCAGCCTTTGATTGGTGGAAACTCCGTTGTGAATAGGTAAATGTAATGGCGGTTATAGGTTTAGGATAGGACATTTATGACTCTAGTCTAGTGGCAGATTTGTAATTTAGGGCAGACCACTTTAAAAATTCATAGAAATTACAATTTTTATTGGAAAATTATAATTCCACTTGGGTTTGATTCGTAAAACATGCACACACCTCCGAAAAATATGTGCCCCTCCTGGAATTGGTCCTAATATACTCAGATTGCGAATCAGGGTGGTAATAGGTTGGTCTACCTTGGTGGATTGGTCGACCAGCATGATGCCCAAGCTTACTTAGAGCATCCCCACTGCGGCTTAGGGAGTGACGCAAACTTGGTGACTAGCCGTGGCCAGCCATAATTAGTGACCTACGGCAGGGACATGAAATCAAAGAAAGTGTCTGGCCACTACAGAAAATGGCATGGGGATGATCAAATGAAGTGTGTCAAACGTGGTGCGCTATGTCAAATGGCACAATCTTCGAGGTACAGAGCATAGAGTTTGAAGTGGTTATTAAAGTACGAAACATCACAATTGTAGGAGAATTATGTAACTTTCGTTGGAGTAGAGTTCCCAATGAAGACAATGCCGAGAAAAAAGGGTAGAGCCCAACAAAAGTTACTTAATTCTCCTTCAATTGTGATGCTTCGTACTTTAAAAACCACCTCAAACTCTATGCTCCATACCTCGAAGACCATGCCATCTGATATAACACACCATGCTCGACACACTTCATTTGGCCGTCCGCACACCATTTTCTACAGTGGCCAACTACATTCTTCGATTTTGCATCCCTGCCGTGGGATACTAATTTTTGCCGGTCATGGCCAGACACCGAGTATGTGTCAGGGCCTGTTCGCATGAAGGACTGGACTGGACCTCCAACTGGGCCCAGGGGGGTTGCATGACGAAATTGTGAACTTGATTTCTGATATGGAGCTCCGGTCCCTCCCTGGCTCTTCCATCCTTGAATTAAGGATTTTCAAACCCGCTCTCCTTCCCATCAATCTGACTTACTAAAATAAACTAAGATTATCCTCCACATGTCTCCTTGTCTCACATCACTAGTCAAACTCCCTTTTAAATGTAAAGAGAGTTCCCAAGTTCTTTCTATAAGTATTTTTTATAGAGGTATCACTACCACATGCCAGTCAATCCTAAAAATTTGGAAATGTTTTATTTGGAGAACCGGTTCACAAGCGGAAGCTTGATGTGGCATAAGAGCATCCCCACGCCAGACGCGCTAGAGAGGGGCGCTAGGAAGAGGTCTAGTGTGTGGGTTTAAACTGTTTGGAGTCGCTACTCCTGCTGTGCCCCACTGTAGACATGCCAGCAAGGAGCGTGAAGCTCAACTAATTGCAAAAACACTATTTTTTTTATTTTAAAAATCTAATTGCAAAAACGTTGCAGCCATATGAAGGCCAGTTGGAGGAGGTCGGCACCTCAAGGACCGGGCCAGCATTGAATGCCAAGCTTGTAGCGCGGCACGCTAAAGCCACTCCAGTTGACAGTGCCCTCTTTAGATTTGAGCGTGGCCGGTCATTTTTTTTATGTAGTGCGCCTGCCATGGGGAAGAATATTAGCCCTGGCGTGCCCAACCAGCGTGTTGAGCCTATCCATTGCGCCTACTGTGGGGATGCTCTAAACTCGATCTTCATGAATTGGCCCCTGGAGCTCCACCTCCGGTCTAGTCCCACATGCGAATAGCCTCTCATTCCCTGAGTTGTTCTAACAACCTATATTGAGTACTTGTTTTGATTTCCATATTATTGTGTAGAGTGTCAGCTTACCATATTTGCAATGAGACCATTTTTTCTTGTTGCCAGTTGCAGCGTGTCTTTAGGAGAAATGCTGACTTGAATGGGGACGGAGATTCGTCTACCATTAGCACTTGAAAAAGGCATCTTGTGATTGTAACGAATCACCTTCACTATGAGAGCATCACCACCCGTCTTGCAAAATGTGGGGCCATCCAATTTGCAAGCCAAACCACCCCAACCATAGCATGCTATAAGTTCCCAAATTTAAACCCCTTTGCAAGGTCCATCCAATGGGCTATAGCACTAAAGGTCTATGCTTTGGGGGAAAGTGTTGGTGCTCTTGTCTCATGTGGTTTGCAAGCTATGCTTTGACTTGCAAAATACCCCCATTCTACAAGCCACCCAAGGCTTTTGGCCAAGCCTCTTAACAAGTTCATCTATTTTGCAAGACGGGTGGGGCACTTTTGCAAGCCGCCTTGGACAAGTCATCCGTTTTGCAAGACAGGTGGGGATGCTCTGACACTGAAGAATTGGCTACTATAAATTCTGGTCCACTTAGATTGAAAATGCTCTTGCACCCTTTGAAAGGTGCAAGTGAATTGGCCCCCTCACTTGGTCACTCCAAGTCATTCCACGGGTGCAAGTAAAAAAAATCCCCTTATTTAGTGCTTAATGAATTCACCTTCTACACCTCTCCTATCTAACCAGGGCCTTTGATTGCAAATATGAATTCCAAATTTGCAAATCTTCTCATGCGTGGAAAATGAAAATTTTCAGCATTTTCTCAAGGGGCCAAGTGAGGGGGCATGCTTTTAGGCTCTCATAATAGTAACCCTCATTTGGGTGGGGCCTAGTTGATTTTGGGAGTTGGCTGGTCTACAATGAGGGACATTTCCGAGGGCAAACTGTACATTGAACATGCTATAACTATTCCTCGTGAATGAGTGGCAATGCTCTCATACATCAGGGATAAAAATCTTGAGTGGGCACTCCCAAAATTGAGCTTGACACGAAATCCTTCCGTGTTGTTCATCACCCTTTCCATACCCTTTGATTTGAGATTTACTATTGAGATCTCACCATTCCAACAACTCATTGGACAAGCAATAACAAAGCTTGGATAGTACCCTTGACTTCATAAATAGTAGCCCACATATTGATGAGTGTGTTGGATATTCTGCCCAACAATTGGTACTTGGCAAGTGAAATCAACAATCAAAAAGATTTGTAGAATCCATAATGAGACATTTTGAAAATCAGATTTTTTTATGTGATGGTGACGATGCTCTAAAATAAGTCGTGGGAATAGTTTTGGCTTTGTTGCAGCACTCCATCCTAAGAGGTTGTGATGTGCTAGTGGACCAAAAATTAAAATGTAAAAAGTAGATTATTGGAGCTACATTTTCTTAGTCTAGCTTAAAAACATTTGAAATCAATAATTGTGTGAAAATTAAGAATTTGACTTTCAAAATGTCTATGGGGCTTGCAATGTCCTCCAAAGGTTACCCCCCTCAAGGACCAAGGAACTCACTTTGGTCTTTTTGAGAACTTGGGCATGCTTTGTTGAATTCCTAATTTGAAATTTTTGCATGAATTTTTTGGATGGATGCTATACATTGTAATCTACATGTGAAGCTTTGTTGTTTCACATCATTGTGATAAATATTGCAAAAGTTAAAAGGATCTTTTTGATTCCAATATCAAATCGCAGCAAAAAAAATTGTTCTAAGAAATTATTAATTATTTCATGGATATAATTGTATAGACTCATATCTACTCAGTAACATATGAACCATTCAATTATGAATAACAAGGTAAAACTTACAAAGTTAGAGCTTTATTTTACAACATATAAAGTCATCTATTACTCTCAATTTTGAATATTTTCAAAGAAAAAAAAAGGTTGTTATTTGATTAATAAAATATTTTCAACGTAGGAATTAATAATTCTCAATTTCTTGTTTAAATTATTATCAATTTAATTAATTTTTTCATTTAGTACTATATCACCTTCCATTTTATAATTTTTTGAAAGATGAATATGAAAGTTTTTTGGTTAAATTTTTTTCATATGTTTTTCAAACCTCTTTCCAACATGACTAATAAAATGTACAAGTTATAGGATACAAGTGTTTTCTTGTAAAAATGTTGAAAGATAAAATTTCACCTTTGGGAATTTTAAAGGGCTAGAAAAACTTACTTTTTGAAGTTTAGGCAGTGTTGACTTACAATTGTTGGGTGGGAATATTCACTCTAAAATTTTATAACAATGTACCCAAACAAGTTAATTAAAGGATCCCAAGGTTGGATATGCTAAAATAAATATCGATGAAGATTTTGACTTTGCTTTGGGGAAAAGTATTTTGAAGCCTCTAAACAATTATGAAAGAACTTAAGGGGGTTAACCTTGAAACAATGGGGATAACCTTGAAACAACGCAAGGGGGTTCTTGGTTTCTTTTGTAATTAATTCTTTGAACTCTTGAAAAAAGAAAGGCCTTCAATGAGGGTTGACTCGTGCCTAGGAAGACTCTACATGCCCCTACCTCTCATCATAAAAACAATAGATGAAGAATTGCTTCTCTGTCTGAGGAGATATCCTAAGTCATTCAGTGGACAATTTCAGTCCTCAACATCAGTACATGGTTAATCCTTAAATGTTGACAAGGACATTTAGTGTCCGATGGATGGATGACAAAGAATCTCTCTATGTAGGACAAAACTGTGACTATTCATCCTCAGAATTTTGTGAGAAAAGTGTAGGTCTTCTATAGTAGTATGACTTCCAATGATATTTTTGGATTTTATAAAGTAGATGATGTCACATGGTTCCAAAAGAGAATATTTTCAGTGTCACTAGTCCGTCCTTTAAGGGTTAAACTTATTTGACTTCAATGTTGGTGAAATGAGGGCACGCTTACATGTTGGCCCGGTGGGCAAGCTTTGTACTAATTCAAGCAATAAGACGAAACAAGTCGAAATAGACTAAACCGATTGTCTTGCCGGGGTGGGCAAGCGGGAAAGGAGGAGTTGAAGTTTCATCAATATTAGTGGACAACTCCATTGGTGGAGACTAGTCACTCTTGAGAGAATCTACTACGTGTTGATTTCTTATTGTATTCCTCTCCACCCACTGGATCCACATGAAAGTGCAATTGCAATATTCACTTGTAGCACTCCCTATGAAGCTTCCTTGCCCACCAATATATGTAAGGAGGCCCTGATTCCCTTATTAGTTTGGAATTTGTCATCCCTCTTGCATTCGAAATTGTCAATACTGAAGGGTGCATGCCGATGCCTAGGGAGCACTACAGTATGTAATTCGATCTGTTTGACCTCTTGAAGACTTCTCATTGGTAGTGGATTTAGTTAGCTTTATTTTATTTTATTTTTTTCTTGAAACACATGGACGATTTCCATTGACAGGGGAAACAGTACACAGCAATCAAGGGAACAAGTCCCTGGCATATCATTTTTACTTTTCCGAGCCTTGAAACACTACGCAAGACTAACCATATTCACCTTTTTATCAGTTTAACTCTTTTCTTCGAAAACAGCACAATCAAAAACTCGATAACCCCCTTTTCAGTGGAAATTGTCCATGTGTTTCAAGAAATAAAACAAAAAAAAATCAATAACTGGGAACAGCACCCTCCAAGCTTAAATAAGGACCACTCCTAACAGCCTTCGGGAGTTTTTGTTTTTTGACACAAATGAACGAGATTTCATTGCAGAGACAAAAATACACCTACCAGTCATAGGTGGCCTGGCAGTAAAACTGGTGTCAGATTTAGAAATGGTTTCTTCAAAAGAGGAGTCTGCAGGAATGAACCTGTTTGCCACTGGGTAAGTTAGAGCATCCCCACGGCAACTCATTGAGTGCCGCAGACCCGGTGACTGGCCGTGGCTGGCCCACAACATTGCCCCATGGCAAGCACGGCGAGGGCCATAAATTGGCCGGCCACGGCCAACTGCCGCGTCTAGCAAGTGGCTCAGCATTGCGTTTCACGGACCTTTCCGACCCCAATGTCGAGGTACCGACCCCAGCTGGACCTCGAGGAAGTGGAGGAACTCCATTTCATACTTTTTTTTCATTAAATTGTTGAAGGTTAAACTATTAAAAAAATTTAGCCGGATTTGCTGGGCGGAGTGTCTGTCCTTGGCGTGCTGCGTTGGCCGTTTTGCGGTGGGGAACACGACTACGAGGCTGGCCGGCTGCATCTCCCAGGCACTCCAAACAACTCATTTCTGCGCCTCTCTCATGCGCCAGCCGTGGGGATGCTCTTAGTGGACTAAGTTAGTGGACGAGGGCCGGGGTGGATTGACCCCCTCGCTTGTCCCCCAAGTCAATCCACGGGTGCATGTAAAAAAAAAGACCCCCTATTTTGTGCTTCATTAATTAAGCTTCGAAGGCTCACTAACCTAAGTTTGGGCCTCTGATTGCAAATATGAATTCATAATTTGCAAATTTAGTCATGCGTGGAAAATAAAAATTTTCAGAGTTTTCCCTTGGGGACAAGCGAGGGGGTCAATCCCCCCGGCCGTGGAACGAGCATGATGCCCAAGCTTATTATGGTAATAACTTATCCTCCGTACTCATTTTCATTACCGTATTTCGGTACTTGTGCTCCTGCATGCGTGTTGGCCACGCTACTTGCAAAGAGACCATTTTTTTCCGGCTCCAAGTTGCGGCATTGATGGGTTTGAGGAGAAAAGCTGACTTGAATGGGGACGGAGATTCCCAAGCTTATTAAGGTAATAATATATGCTTGGACCATATTGTTTGTGCTCCTCCAAGAGTGTCTGTCGGCTACCCTATTAATTTTGCAATGAGACAATTTTTTTCCGGCTCCCAGGTTGCAGCATTGATGGTTGAAGGAGAGAAACTGATTCGACTTGGGTCGGAGATTCGGCTGGAATCTGAGAACCGCTTCCTGGGATTGGAAGAGCACCCGCACAGACACGCTGAACAGTTGGCCGCTCTAGCTCCTGGTGCGCCGGGTCTGGAAATGCTCTCGCACCCTCTCACACCCAAGGATAAAATTCTTGAGCGGGCCCTCCAAAAATTGAGCTTGACACGGAATCCCTACCTGTTGTTCTTCACCCTCTCCGTGCTCTCCAATTTGAGATTCACGGTTGAGATCTTACCATTCCAACAACTCATTGGATAAGCATCAAGAACAGTGTGACCGTGAGGCTCTGTGGCTCTGTGCTACGTAAAGAACAATGTTAGTTTATTGATAGTGGATGAAGGGGAAATTTAACAAAAATATTGAAACGAAAATAAATAGTGAGGAAATTGATAAAGATCATTTCATTTTAGGTGGTGAGTATAGGAACTATTTACATTAGGTGTAAGCTGTAGCTAACAAATTAGTGAAAATAATTGGAAAATGTATGATTGTAAAATTTTATGCCACTTTGTAAAAAATATTTTGAATATTTGTAGCAAAACCATGACTTCTATGCAACATTCTCCACTTTGTTATTTTATGTTAAGAAAAATTACTATAGGTTTTTTCATTTCAAGTATGACCAAAAAACAATGTTGGAAAATTAAGTTCTTTACTATGTTTAACTTTGAAGATTCCTTTAGGATGATATTCTTTATTAGGTGCAATAGATAAACCATTTTCAACAAATGTAATTGAGGATATTTAATCATTCTTGTACTATTAAGCAATTTAGCCTATCTGTGGCATGGGAAAAGTTCAGGAAAAAATTTCCTTGTGTAGAGAAATAGACTTCAGGAGGATTTCAAAATTTCTTAAATTTTTCTCCTTAATAAAAAAATAATAACAATTTTTTTCCATGAAGATTCTATTTGTCCCATTCTTGATATGTAGGCAAAAACCTATTTCCAACCATAGGATGGTTCCAAAATCAATGTAAGGCTTCCAATGTACACATTGTGATCATGTAAGCTTTCAATGTACACTTATCGGACATTTTTGTTGTCCCCGGGATCTTGCAGTGCATGAGCTGTCACCTATAATTCATTTGATTAGAAATAGAGTAGCCTAAATTACAAGAATGGGAGGCTGTTCAGAAATGGGTGATCTCCTTTACGCCACCCATGGGGCTATAGTACATAAAAGTGCTTCTCTTCCTAGGTGGGTGGTTTCCCGGCACTAGGTGTGGGCAAAATGCAACAATGCATTTGACCACCCATCTAACATGTACATCTAAGGAAGCCCTAAGGGCGGGCTTCCATGTGGAGTCGGGGCTGGTGAAGTTCACTGATCAGCGGTAGACAAGGAGTTCCAGAAAAATCGGACACCCATTCCACCGTTGATTGGTGGACTTCACGTCTTTACTGGCCCCGACTCCACATGAAAGCTTGCCCTAAAATAAGTCAAGGGAACAGTTTTGGATTTTGTTGTGGCACTCTATCTTGAGATGGGCCAGTAGACCAAGTAACCAACTCAACCAACTTAGGATCTGCTTATTCAGTACCAGCAGAGGTTGAGAAGAACAACTGGACAGTTGGAATAGTCGGCAGTTCTACTGTAGTTTCTACAATTGGAACTCGTTTCATAAGTGAGTTTCTTCTTAACTCTGTGTTGTTGGTCCCTCTTCATTGGGACACGAGACGTTAAATACCCCCCATCGAGCTATTTCAGGGCCAGCTGGCAGTCTGCATGGTAGCAAGTGTCGTTCGTCGGCGACGATGCCCAACTCCCGTCCTCGCATTCTCGTTGATCTTCCCTCCATCCTTTGTCTGTTCGGACTGCAAAGCGCCTTCCAATAATTTGAAGCGTTTTCCTCAAGAAGCTTGAATCTGATGACAAAGGGGGTCACAAATCCCAAACTTGAAGGGAAGGACACCAGAGAAATTGTGGCGGGTGAGACAAAGATCGGCAACGCAATTCTGGTAGCATTTGGATGCTTCTCCAAGTGCAAGGGTTTCTACCATAAATCCAAGGGTTTCTGCCATAAATCCAAGGCAGAAGCGTTGTCGAGTAGAGAGGCCTTGCCTTGGGAAAACGCGGGGCTTCTAGCTGCAACTAAATGTGGTTCAAATAATGGAAGTCTCGTGGCTAAAGTCACAAACATAATAATAAATCCCCCCAAATGATGCCATATGAACCAAAATACTATCACCCTTTTATACACCCCTCCAAAGATGTCATCGAGTCTCAATATACCCCATGTATGGTAAAAAATTGTAGAAACAAAGTCATATCCTTCATGAACTCCCCTCGAAGAAGTGTCTGATAGTTGATTGAGTGCTACGTTCGCTATACAAATCCAAACTAAGAGTGTGATATGCCTTTGAAAAGCTAACAAAAAGTTCTACAACCTCTCTAAAATTCACTCAAAACTAAGATATTGTCCGACTTTTATGATCGGTCAAAGTTCACCCTTTCCAACTCAAAGGCAGCTCACCTATACTTCACTCTCAAGCTCATAACTTTCTCATACTACCTCCAAGTCAAGAAAATAAACCCATTTTGAAAATCTAACATGAACACCTACAAGCTCCCTAAGTTTCACTCAAATACAAAGTATTATCCACATTTCATAGCCTTTCAAAACTCACTCACTTGGAAACCCGAAAGTATCCCTTCACCCTTTCACTCTCAAGCTCATAACTTTCTCATACTACCTTCAAATCAAGAAAATAAACCCATTTTGAAAATCTAACATGAACACCTACAAGCTCCCCAAGTTTCACTCAAATACAAAGTACTGTCCACATTTCATAGCCTTTCAAAGCTCACTCTCTTGAAAGTTTGAGGGAGCTTCACAACACTTCACTCCCAAACTCATAACTTACACATATTAACTCCCAAACTCATAACTTACACATATTAACTCCCAAACTTCATGAGCTTTTTGGAAACACAAAAACAAGATACACAAGCTCTCAAAATTTCATTACCAAACTCTCCATGTACAAAGTGCTATCCCCCCCAAAGTAATGGCATCCCTAAGCAAACAAGGAGGAGGAAGAAGATGATCCTCAATCCCATCCGCCACCTCAACCTCCATGCCATCCACCTAAGTTAGTGGATTTTGGCCACTAAGATGCCACATGGGCCATAATACCCACATGGGTCACTTCCTATTCTCGATAAGTCTATCCATATCATCTACGTGAATTTCTAATCCATTAAAAATAAAAATAAGGAAAAAGGTAAAACAAGCTTTACCTTTTGTTTTTACAACTTCAAACAAACTAACTAATGTATTAAAATATTTTCTAGTATAGAAATCAAAGAACTAAATGTTTGTCAAATAGAGGTAAAAAAATAGAATTCAAGTGGAGTATAACCCCATTTGTTTCTTGAAACTCTAGAAAAAAAAACCCTCCAATTTAACAAACAATTATGCATTTTCACATAATGAACACATTTACAATACGACAACGTGATGTGTGAGATACACAACTAGTTAAACCCCTTCCGTCTCGTGCGGTTGGTGTCTTAACTCTACTTTTGTATGACAACACTGCTCAACACCAACAAAATGAAGAAGAAACAAGCAATTAATTCATACACCTATCTTCTCTTGTCCATTGAATCCCTCTAGCTACCTCGTCCCACATTATGCCCCAATCACTCTCCCCTCCTTTGTTCTAATTGAACTGAGTATCTACCTCAAAGCTAGCGCAGAAAAGGATTTGGAGAGTTAAATGGAAGCAAGAGAAGACCAAAAATAAATTCCTTCAATTCCATGAGAAAGATTTAATTGTCACTATCACATCTATTTGTGTTTCTCCAAATTATTATCTAATGTCTTGGAAGTTAAAAAACTTGTGGAATTTTGCAAAATCTAGGAGTTGACATGAAAGATTGTCAGAACGACCCTAAGTGACAATTTACGAAGCATTATGGAGTACTTGTAAAGAAATTTTGAGAGAGACATTGATGGGTGTGAGAATTTCGTGTTAAGCTTGCCTTAATTGCGAGGTCAGTAGCATCATGTTATTGTGTTTCTTAGGTAAACTTGGCACCAATGAGAGAATGCAAGGAAAGTTTTGTGTCTATCTTTGCGCTTGCTAGGAGTTCAAAAAATGATGTTGCTATGTTTTCAAGTAAGCATAGCACCTCGAGGTCGAGAAATTAGAGGTTTAGAATGAATCTCGTTGTAGAATCTTACAAAAAGTGCATATGTATCCAATCTCACAGTGCAGAGAAAATGAGAAACAAGAAGTAGAAGCTCACGGTACAAGGAATGCAAGGATGCGGAAGAGGATTTTTCACAATAGTAGAGACAATTGACCATCTAAATGTGATGCTATAAGAAGATTGTTGCGTCGGTAGAATAAATCTATCACAACTCTGAATGTGATGCTGTAAGGAGATTGTGATTGAACTATGTAGTTGGTGGGAAAGAGCTTTAAAATTATTGGACAATGCTCCGTAGCTCTGCAATCTGGACGAATGAAGGAGGTCGACAAGAATGTGAGGACAGGAACTGAGTACCTTCGTCAGCGAACAACCCTCATTGCAACACAAACTACCAGTTGGGCCTTGAAATAGCTTGATGGTGTGTGTTTAACATCTCGCCATTGGGACCAAGATTGATGGTTTGTTTTTCATTTTCTTTCTAAGGAAATAGAGCTCAAGTTTTTCCATCTTCATTGGACCCTAAAATAATGGACTAGTGACCATGGAAATCATCACTTCCAGAACCTTGGGAATCATTGGTTTCAAAAAAAATTCAAGAGCACTCATTGGAAGTCAAACTATTGTGCAAGACTTTCTCTTTTCACACAAAATTCCAAGGATGAAGAGTTTCACTTTTGTCCTACACCAAAGGATTCTTTGTCATTAATTGGCCGAAAAACGGTTGCAATGTCCTTTATGGGTTAATGTCAATTTCAAGAAAGTGGTGATATTTGAATATTTTGGCACCTTTCAAAACCGGCGTTTCAAAATATAAATCCATACATGATGTAGATTCTAGACCTTTATTGGTAACTTTTGGCACCATAATGGTGTGAGTTTTAGAAAACCTAATTTGTTTTGTTTTGATGTTTGTTTATTTTCAATTTTTTTTATTACAAGAAAGCAAGCCTAAGTTTTTGTTTTTGTTTTTTAAAACAATAGGAAAAGTCCAAGAGTTTGGTTTTGGTTTTTTACAGTACAAATGAAAATAGTGGCTATACTACAAGAAGCTCTATTCATGTAGCATTAGCTAACATTTTGAGTAAAGTTCTAATCAAACTTCTCACTTATAGCTTTTGTGGATGCAAAAGTTTCCTTCCCTTTGATCTTAGAGAGCCTATAAATTTGTGGTAAATTGACAATTTTTTGTATTTGTGGTCTTTGCATTCAATTTGTTAGTTATACTTTTGTTTCTTTCTTCAATATTCCCCACCACTTGGTGATGACAAGTCGGTGCATCCTACAAGACCTTAATCTATCTAACATCTAGTAGGTATAGAGCCAATAGATTATGTTTGCACCAATGACAACAATTAGTAACCAATATTGATAAGTAAAATCAAATTTATTTAACATCGACGTTGTTAAATGAACGACATTTTCCTACTCTAATACCTTTTAGGACACACATTTTGAAATAGTAATCTATACCATTCCAAGTTTATAGAGCTTCATAAATATTTGTATTCCCAATTTTTGGATTCATGAATGAAACCAATTGAACAAAATTGACGATATTTTGGTTAGATGAAGATGCCTTTCTTTCTAATATTATTTGGTTGTTGCCCCATATGTTGAGGGTAAATTTTTTTTAAATGTATAATTTTTTCTTCTTTTTAATTCCAAATTAATAATGACAATGATTCAATGTTGGTAATGTTCTTTATATAGTTCCAAGTGTCTAATTAGCAAAAGAACTTTCACAAACTCTTTACAATATTAAGCTAGTTGGAATAATTATTTGTCTTTTTCTATTGATGTCTAAAAAATATATTCATATTTTCTTTCAAATTTAATTTGAAAAAAATTCTCTAACTTAAATACAATGTATATAAGTGCATTCTTCATTTTTTAAGTAACCTTAACTTTGTAAAGACCAAATGTTCAAATTTCAAACAAATGAACACAAATACTTCTAAAACACACAAAACTATCCACTGGTAGAAAACAAGGTTTATTTCAACAAAATCTAGCTGACACAATTTTCAATTTTTTGCCAAAAAACTGAAAATCGCGTTAGCTAGATTTTGTTGAAATAAACTTTGTTTTCTACAAGTGATCCCTTCTTCTTTTGGGGGAGATTCTTGTATTAGTATTTGAACATTTGTATATTAGAGATTTAGAAAGTATTTTTTGACTCAAAGGATACTAATATATTTTATAGTTTCACTTCAAAAAACAACTTTTCTAGTTCAAAAAAAGTCTCTTGAAAAATGACTTTAGTAAGTAAAATAAAAATCTTATAAATCACTATAATGAGAGTTTAAAATTTTGAATCTAAAGAATTAAATAATGTGAATATTAAAAAAATTCAATCTAGAATTAACTTTAGAATAAGTTTGGAATTTTGTAGATAAAATTTTATTGATAAATATTGGTCAATACAATGGTAGATCAAATTGTATGGCTATGATCTATGGATTATATTTTAAAAGTTTTGTTTGAAAGTCTTCATTATATCATTATTCTAGATTTCATTTTATAATAAACCTTGAAAATCTTAGAAATTTGGAGTATTCCTTGGTCCTTGTGTGAATGAAGTCATCCATCAACCTCTTTTTGGCCTCATCATCTTTATTGGGCTAGAATACAAGGTCATACACTCCCTTGCCTCTTTGTTAATAAATTTGAGAAAAAGAGAATATTGCATTGAAAAATTTCTATGTCAACTTCATTTGTAAAAAACATTGACACCACCTTCAATTGATGGAATTGGGATAGAAATCAAATAAGATGGTTTATTATGAAACCAACCATGGACCCAATCTTGCCAAAATGTAAACGATGCATTCATTGTAGAACGTCAATCAAAGAGACAAGATAAGATATTTTATTGTTGGAATACATGAAATGAAGATGTTTTGAATAGTCTTTGATTGGTATTCTACAATGACATGCTCAGATTATAGATTTTGATAGAATAATTGGGCCACAACAAGGGCATGTACTTAATAGAATGACATGCATGTACTTATTAGACTTATATTTCATTTTTTGGTAATTTTAAAGTCATATGATTTCTTTTATTGATTGATATTAATTTGGATAAGAGATTTCATGACCTTACAAAAGATATACAACGGATTCAAACAACCTTGTAACAATATCATTAAAAAAAACAATTGATAAGCCTATAATAAGAAAATTTATGAATACATGTAGGAGAAAGGGAAGCCATTCAATTCCTACAACTTGTCATATAATTATTAATAAGAGATGGTAAGTATTCAAAAAATTATGATACATTATTATAAATTACAATAGTAATTGCTCTTTCAAGAATCTAAGTGAGATTTTATTTTTATGAAATTAATTTGAAAGTTATGTTTATCCTAAAAATTATCATATGAGTGTTATCTTTACATATTGTATGATAAGATGATCATAAGTTCATAATCCATCCTTAAATGATTTATTAACTCCAATTTTCCTTGCACATTATATAAGAGTTGTCACCCCAGAATTTGGTATGCATGATAAGTTGTTAAAAAATGCAAGAGTGTGAAACATGGCATTTGCAAATGGATGTTTGAAAACTGAGGGGGGTTGCAAATCTTGTTCACTAGATACAACATGGCACAAATCTTGTGATCAAGTTCTCAGTTCTAGCTAATCATTGTCAATAAAACCTCATAGACATTGAAATGGAAGATTTGGGTGCATCTACAATGGCCCAACCAAAATTTCAAATCCTTTAAACTCGAGGTTCAGAGCGTGACAATTTCATGATAATACTACAAACTCTAAGAGGGAAGTGTTGCCATAATAAAATTTATTTATGAAAACATCAAATACATTATAAGCTAATCTTAGTGTTTATGATTGTAAAATAAAACTTTAAGCTATGATGTGAAAGTGCCTTTAAAGACATAATCAATGATAAAAACACTTAATGAATACAAAAATGTATTATATAAGTTACAGCAAATACCAAATAAATAATAAGTCAAATCATAAACATACTTAGGTATGCTCATCTAGAGGCTAGGCCATAATTTTAAACAAGACGTGTAGGCCCTACAAAATCACCAAAAAAATCATATATTGAAGAAAGTAAACTAAATATCAAATGGTTTGGATGCATGAACAACTTCGGGAGACAAAAGAAGTGCATAATTCCACATAGATTAGTGGCTCCTGATACACATTAGGATTTAGGATTTACCATGTCCTTGCATTTCCTTAATCCTAAATCATACTTTTTCATCCCTATTTATGAGACCTCTGCAAGGGATATGGAAATTTTGTTCATACTAGGGAGATGACACTTCTCCTTTGGAAAACTTAGTTTAAAGGCAAACAACCAAGTGTTACAGACAACAATGTCAAGTATTGGATTCATGAACAACTCCAGAAAGAGTTTCCTCATGGTAGTACAACAACGTTCAAAATAAACCAGCAGCTTGTTCAAGGATAGCTGGTAGACTCTGGAAAAAAATTGTTTGCAATCTGAAAACATTGGCAAAACGTAGGTGAAAAAAATCTATTAAATTTCTATTTAGAATATAAAAATAGAGAAAATAACTAGACTCCATACTTGAAAAAACAATTCAATTTGAAAACTAAAGGAAAATAGTTGGTAAAATTCAAAGAATTTTCCAAACACTAGGGTACAACAATCACACAAGTTATAAGGCTAGATTGGTGTGATACGGCATTAACCCCTAGAGGACCCTTGTCGCCTTTGGGGACAAAATGGATTTTGGGAAAGTTCTTATGACCTCAATTTTTAGTTAAACTTTTTGAAACTTTCTCATAAGATAGAAAAATTGATTAGCTTCATGGGAATATAACTTTTATTTCAATTGGTGCTTGGGAGCAAAAGTTATACCATCTTAAACATAATTTTGATGTCACCGGGAAGAAAAATAAATCCACAAAAAACTTGAAATTAAATTTATTTTTTCTTCTTATAGATTACATTTTTGTCTACATGCATAGTTTAAAAAATCCATACAAGAAGTTCCTTCCAATTAATATTAAATTTTATTTACAATTTTTTATTAAAAAATTTAAAAAAATTCTTGAAAAGCCCCCCAAATTGGATAGCTTATCCCACAGTAATTGTATGAAAAAAACTCATAGAATTAGATTTTTAATCCTACTATTGTCCTCAAAGGATTTTCATTTCATGTATATAATTACATTATGGATTCCTTGTTGAAAGGGCTACAAGATCTTTTTACATTAAAACAAATTAAATCCCTTGAGATTGGACTAAAATGCATCATAAGTGATTATAAGTAGGGCCATGTAATACGGATTAACCCCTCAAGGACCAAGGAGACCACTTTGGTCTTTTTTAAAATTTGGGTAGGCTTTGTCAACTTCATAATTTGGAATTTTTGTATGAATTTCTTAGGATGGATGCTATTCATTGTAATCTATGTGTAAAACTTTGTTTCACGTCATTCTGATAAATATTGCAAAAGTTAGAAGGATTTTTTCATTTCCATTTTAAAATAAATTTGACATGTATTTTTCAACCCATTTTTCAACATATTGACTAATTAAATGTACTCCCTCCATCCCAAAATGATCTTCTTGTTTGACAAAATGTTAGGGATTAAGGTCAAAAATCAATATTTTTCAATTCCGTTTTGAAATATAAATAAAAGACAAAATTGTCCTATCATTCTCGAAATTGAAGCTTCGGATTCATTCAAAAATCATAATTATGTGGCTTTAAGCCTTTAAAATGTGTCTTTTGGAGGCCTTTATTGAGGAGCACCGCTAGCCAATGAAATTCACAGTTCCCGCGTTATCTATTGAACCTCGTGCCTTCCCGCAACATGAGCTGTAGTTCTCGCGTTAGCCCTAGCCACAACATAAAACCGCATTTGTGCTGCTACTTCGCAGCTACTACGAAACAACAAATCTAAAAATAAATGGTGTAGAACCTACACCCTGCTAACATTGTGTTGATTTTGTGCTCCTGCATTCAACTGGGTTGAGTGCAATAAAAAGGAATTTTGACTTTGCTTTCTGTTGTCTAAGCACTTTGGCATCGGTCCCATGCTTTGTAAGTTGCTAAAATGGAATCCTCTACCTCAAGCAAAAGACTTTTGGCGTCCATGCCGGGTATGCGTCAACTTCGATCATTATTGTTACAAAAGTAAAGATGAAGAGGTAGCTAAGCTTGGTGGAATGAACACAGATTTACAGGGTAACTCAGTGAGCAAACACTATTTAAAGGTAACAAAAACTGTCACCAACATGTCAAAAGCATTGGACGTTTGGCAACGCAATCGTAGTGGTGGTGTACAAAGTCCAATGTTGATGTGTTCTACTCTACATTTTCACAACTCCACCTCTTCTTTGGTGTATCGACAAGTACGTGCGTGCATACTCACTATCTCTCCAATTGAAGGAATTCCAGATTGCCACCTATCAAACAACCCCTTCGAAACACTATTGAGATTCCTTTTGGAGGCAAGCACGTAGTCATGATGGGTATTGTTCAAGCAAGTCAATCGAGGTTTCCAGGTGAGTTGATGGCTATGTATTTTGGAGTTTCTTGGTTGTTGGAATAACAATATTGAATGATTTTTGCGTAGAGTGAAAATCTCAAAATATTCGATCAATTACTAGGTTCAAAGTATGCTTCAACCTTCACGGTTCGCCTTTTTTTCTTCACCTTTTTCTAGGCAATGTTTCCATCATCCAAATTATATATGGATTTGTATTAAGAATTTGTAATTTTATAAACTTAGATTCAGACTTGAAGACTCTCAGTGAATTACCATACAATGTGTATTGCATTTGGTATTGTCATTGAAGACATTATAGGCGTGAGAAAGAATTGCTTTAGAGCTTTGGTAATTAGACAACATTTAGATGTCCAAATGATTGTGTTTTCAATTTGTGCACTACCAAGGTTTTTTATTTTTTGTAGAAGTTCTTTGTGAATCCCTTGAATTCTTTATTCTTGGTAAGTGAAAGGAGTTTGCAATGCATCAAAGAACATGACATTTAGGTACCATATGCCAAAGTTAGGAAGGGTCAAATTTTTTTCTCATACATGTTTTAAAATCTTTTCTTCAATATTTATTTTGGAGACTTGAGGGACCTTATGCAAAAGTTAGGAAGGGTCAAAGTTTCTTTTGGTACATGTTCTAAATTCGTTCCTTTAGTATTGGTTTTAGAGACATTTGATTACCATATGCAAAAGTTTAGAAGGGTCATCGTTTCTTTTGGTAGATGTTCTAAAATGTTTACCATTCTACAGATGGAATAATTGCCACTAGAATGGCATGTTTACAAGGAGTTGCTCATCTCCATAGGCAAACAGGGTAGCATTTGTTTTTTTTTTCTTGATAAAATCATATTGAGTACTCTGTATTTCAATGTTTCTAGTGATATGAGTGTTGTTGACATGAGTAATATGATCATTTAGTAGGTGTTATTGCATAAATAAGTTCAAAAGGAAATGTACTATTTGTTTGACCTCATTTGTGTATGTTTCAATTCTCTTTTGTTATTCATATGTTGAACCTAAAAGCAACATAAGGCTTCATTATTAAGGTCATTTCATTCTCTTGCAGGGATGGAGGGCGAACTACAATCCGAACTTGCTGTGCAAGTTCGAAAGGTGAATATGATTGAATCACAACGTCGATCATGTTATGAATTTTTACTAGCTCAAAGTAACAACGGAACCTTGAAGAAAGGATCATTTACCATTGCAGCACTTCGATTTGGCTTTAGCACTCGAACAATCAGCAGTGTTTGGGCAAGGGGTCAAGCATCCATATCAAACGGCAACGACTTTGTTGATGTCTCTTCTCGTATTCAAAGAAATTCGGGACGGAAGAGGAAGGAGATTGACATAGCCAATGTCAAAAATATTCCATTGAGGCAGTGCAAAAACATTCGATCTTTGGCATTTGCCATGAATGTGTCCAAGTCAACGCTGCATCGACGTATAAAAGAAGGAAAATTGTACCGCCATTCCAGTGCGTTGAAACCATTCCTCACTAAAGCAAATAAGAAGTCTCGGCTTCAATATGCGCTATCAATGATTGAACCATCATCCCTCAATACGGAGTTGCCAATTTTTAAGGGATCATTTGATCGTGTTCATATTGATGAAAAATGGTTCTATCTCACTGAGGAAAGCGGGAGTTTCTATTTGGTGCCCGACGAAGAAGAGCCCCAACATAGTGGTAAAAGTAAGCGCTTTATTTTGAAGGTGATGTTCCTTGCAGCTGTTGCTCGTCCTCGCTTTGATTACATGAGGAATCAATTTTTCAATGGCAAAATTGGAATATATCCTCTTGTATTTCAAGAACCTGCCAATCGTTCTAGTAATAATCAACCAGTTGGTACAATGGAGACAAAGCCAATTGCAGCAATTACAAAGTAGATCACAAAACAAATTTTGATAGAGAAGGTGTTCCCAGACATCAGATTAGTTTGGCCAGGGAGCTCAGAATCTGGACCAATTGAAGTCTTTGTTCAATAGGATAATGCAAAACCACATCCAAGTTTGGATGACCCAATTCTAATTGAAGAGGGCAATAAAGATGGATTCAAGATCCGTTTAGTGTGCCAACTACCGAATAGTCCAAATACAAATGTCTTGGACCTTGGAATTTTTCAAGCCATTCAATCACTGCAACATCAGAAGGCACCTAATGTGATCGATGAGCTAGTCACTGCTGTTGTCACTTCATTCAATGAAATGGAGAAGGACAAACTCAATGACGTTTTCTTGTCGCTTCAAAACTGCCTCATTAGTGTTATGAAAGTTCACGGGGGCAACAACTACAAGCTTCCTCACATGGGAAAAGCAAGATTAGCAAAATTAGGTCGTCTTCCTGTAAATCTACAATGTCCTACCGATGTACTACAAAGTGCCATTGACGCTATTAGTCACATGTAGTTCATTGGGTGAACAAAAGTTATGGCACGCAAAGCCAAAATTTAAGTTAAGTGCACGGAAAAAATATCTACAAGAATTTGAAATAAATTTCTTTTTCAATTTGTGTCTTATATAGAGAATACTATAATTTTCTCTTCATATAAAGCTTTGGTGTGTTCAAATTGGATTAGCAATGTGAAAGTTGTGGACTATTTTGTTTCTTGGAAATACAAAGGAACATCTTGAAAAAAGAACTTGTATGATTCATTTTCCATTTAGTTTGTACTTTTTTTTTTTTTTAAAGTAAAGATCTCTAGCTTATCCTAGGGAAGACATTGGAATTAGTGTGTTTCAATTCCATGTTATAGCAACTAACAATGTAGTTTTCTCTTCTATCTTGAACCTACTTGTATTGAACAATTTTTTTCTTGGACAGAATGAAGTGTGTGTTTTAAATTTTTTTCTAGACTTCAAACCAAATTCTACAATACAAAAAATTGAAATTGAAAATCACTAGAGCAGAAATTCAAAGTCCAAAACTTTAGAAAAATAAGGTTCCAAAAAACATTTTTTGTTTACTTTAAAAGCAAAATATCTTGCAATATATGTAGATAAAGTTTTCAAAATTTCTTCCACTTTCTTTTACACTAGTGTAATTTATACTCTATGGTCAAATGTATAAAGAAGACAATTACATCTTTTTGGTGCTATGCCGTAGAAGTGGTAGTTTAAATGTATTCTAATGGAAAAAAGACCTTGCAATTGTAGGGGTTCCTAAAGTTTCACAGTCCTTATAGGGGAGTCTTTCAATCACGCTTCAAAAACCTCAATTTTTGACATGATTTTGTGAATTTTTTTTAAGATAGGAAAACAAATTTTTGTTTTGATTATTTCATTTTTATTTCAATCAATGACTTGAACCAAAAGTTATGCCATCTAAGTTCAAAAAGCAATTCTAGAGGGACCACCATTAATATCATAGGCAATTCAATATTTTTAATTGTAAATTTTGCCCTCAAATATTTTATTGTTGTCTAAATGTAAAGCATTGATTCATTCTATTTGGATTAGTGCTAAAAAAATTCTAAACAATCTTAATTGTTGGGCTTTGTGAGAATCTTCTTGAAAAAGGAACTTGTATAATTCATTTTGACATTTTGGAATGCAATTTTCAGAATTTTCTAGAAAGAATTGTTAGACACAATTCAATTTGCTTAATAGAAAAATGTGACCGTTGTGATCATTTAGTTTCAATTCCATCTTTGAGCAATAAACGATTTAGTTTTTTCATTGTCCCTTGTAAGAAGTACTTATTTCTATCTAAAAAAATCTTTATTAATGAAAATCCAATATTTTTCTTGGATTTTTTCTTTGAACTTTGAACTCAATGTTTGAATGTAGAAAGTACAAAATCAAAATTGATTATGTAAAACTCTAAGTAAAGATGATTGAAAGGAAAAAATATATATAGTCAAAAAAGGTCTCAGTCTAAAAACTTACTCCATATTTGTTGACAAATGAAAAATATATTTAAAACTTTTGTACTCTCTGTGATAGTGTAATAGAAGTGGCAATTTTAAATTTTCATATTCTTTGCAATAGAAAGGACAAGGAGTCAATACCTTCGCAGGAAAAAATAAATTAGATAATTTGTTTAGTAAGTAGACCTTTCAACTTAAAAGAATTCAAAAAAGTAGGAAGTGCCGCTTGGCATCTTCGTGTATTGGTCTTAGAACAAGATAGGGCTCCTATAAATGTTTTAGACAAACCAAGAGTTGTAAGCCACAAGTACAAAAGAAAGTTTTTTTTCATATAAAAGTGAAATAAATATAATTTTTTTTTCTATACACCTACAATTGATTAAAATAACCAAATTTTAAAAATATATTAAAGAATACTATAATTTCTAACTTGAAAGTTTTTAAAAATATTGTAGAACAAAAGTGAAAGGGACTCACCAACAACTTTGTAGAAAACTATTTTGTGAGCCAACTCACAATCTCACGTGTAGATACACATGAATGAACTTCCTTTGAAGGTATCCAATGTAAAGCAAGAGTGGAAATTGTTTTGTTAGCAATGATGTTTGGGGGTCATTGCCACGTCTTTTCCAAAGTTTGAGAAGCACAAACTTTATATCGATGTAGCTTAACACCAACTCCCATAGATTTGTGCCTAAAATGTACACCTCTTGAACATTAAAGTATAGGATTGGTTTTAGAAATTAATTGACATTGTATAGAGTACCTTCAAAACTCTTCATTTATTCAAACATTTTCTACAAAACATGTAACTACACTAATAATATCTAAAATCTCTACCAATGAGACCTAATTGAAACTAAGACAATCTAGTATAGAGAAATGGAAATTGCACTCACATGCTAATGTGGGTGCTTTGAGGTGTACTTACTTGAACTATTGTCCAACAAGTCATTTGTGTTTCTTTGGTAGTAGTACAACCAGTACCCTAAAACACAAGACATTCTAACAAATCATAATTTTTTTCATCAATTATCCATCACTTATGTACTTTCATCCATCATATATTCTAAAAGTAATTGACATTACTAAAACTTTACATTATATGTAAGAATTAAATGAGGTTACTTCATTTTAGAGGATATAATGGATGGAAAAAAATGGATTAAATAAATAAGAAAATAATTATAGATGAAATTTTTTTAAATTGGTAGGATTTTGGCAAAAGAATTGACCTCACAACATTTCATTATTCCTAGCCATGTTCAGATAGTAGTTCCTCTTCTTCCTCTTTTTATATTTAGAATTTGTTTAATCCCTAAAGGATTGAGGCACAGTTTAGACACAAATTGTGAAAAACTGTCACTTTTTAGGGCAATTAGAAAAAGGAGTTTTTTTTCAAAATTCAAGTATTCAAATTTGTACTAAGGTAAGAGCATCCAATGGTGTCCTTGTACCCAATGGCATCCCTTTCTAGGCTAAGAATTCATTTTAGAACATAAATGTAGCTGGACTGTAGACTTCTTATCATTTTAGGTCAAAAAAATAAGCTCTCTATTGTCTACTTATATTTACAGCCTAAAATGATTATGCTTTGTACAATCTGACGCCATTGTGTAGAGGGATGCCATTGGGTGCTCTTACCTTAGACTACTATGGAAATGTGTGGAAAAAAATTCAAAAACTTTGACGATATGGATTGAAAGATTATAATGTTTGAAGTTAGGAATTTTTTTTTTCTACCTTGCCCGATTGGGCCAACAGCCTTTAACTCCTCCTAGCAACAACGCTAGCGTGTGAGCTCGGAGCGGTGAGCTTGCGAGCTGCGAGCGTGGAGCTTGTGAGCGGTGAGCCCCCAAACCCTATTGTTTAGAAATTTTTTCTCCAAAAATTTGTGTTTATATTTTTGTTGGGAAAAATTGAGGAAAACTTACTATTTATAGTAAATTTTGTGACCTATAATCGTGTCCCCTATGACCGTGGATTGTGATAAAGTTTTATACTTTATGGTTCATAATTTTCGGTGGCTATGCATTTAGACTTTCAAAATTTTGTGCATAATTAGAACAATTGATTTATTAACTAAAGTAGAGAACATGCCAACCACTTAATGTATAGTAAACTCATATTACGTTGGAGGTGAATTATAATTATTTTTTTACTGACTGTAATTCATACAAAGAACCGTGTCTTCTGAGTATCGCATATGGATACAAATTTCCAACATGCGCTACTATAAGTGGACATGTATAGGATGAGTTGCCACCCTAAAGGTTAGGGTGAGATGATGACCACAAGCCATTGTGGATTTTGAATAGATATCTCACCCTAATCTTGAGGTGTTTTACTATATGTAATTTGCAAATCTAAAATTGATTTTTCATCGTGATTGTAAGTACTACCAAATGTTGACATCTTCAAACATATACTAGAAAATGACAAGTTAAGGGGGAAAGCAACAAAATGGGAAAAGAATAAGACATTATATGAAGAAAAATATAGGGAAAGAAAAAGAAATGGGAAAGGAAAAAACTAGGAAAAAAAATGGGGAAAAAAAATGAGGAAACCAAAAAAATGGGGAAACCAAAAAGATGGGGAAGAAATAACAAAAAAGAAAGGAGAATAAAAAAAACTAGAGACACTACGGTAAATTAAGGGGATAACAATGGAATTCAAAAAACAATGAAAAAATTTATAAATGGGACAAATCTGGGAGAATACAAAAAGAATTTCTTTTGATATCATATATGCCTTACTGAAATAGGATATAGGGTTGTACATAAGTATATTCATTTACATGAATTACCTTCAAAACAATTGACTAATCAAGTTTCCTTCCATATTCCTAGAATGTATTTATTAGAAAATTCAAGAAGCTTCAAATCAATTCAATCAAAATATATGTGAATGAATATAATATGAGTCAAGTACACGGATAAATGTAGCCATGCCTATTCTGAAACTATGATGATTCCCGCTCGAATTAGAAGTACCTTCAACTCATTGAAGCTATAACTTGGAGCATGAATGAATTTGTCGTCATGGATGTCCATTTTGCAGAAGTTCCGGTATAAGTAGTACAAGTGCTTGCAATTCACATACTGTTGTCGACCTCCAATGGCAGAAACAACCATATTTATGAAGTCTGGGCATGTGCATGTGGGAAACATTCCCATAGTAATGCGATAGACATTTCTATTAGGATCTACTCCAGTTTCTAATGAAACTATTGCACCTAGGCCTGGAAAGGGGAGCATAGTTACTGCCAATATTTGTCTTTTGATGTTACCTGCACTCTCCCACTTATTTCTTTGCTCAGTTGTTGGTACATTTGCAATTCGCCGTATAGTTCGGTTGTTTCGCACCGTTGGATACGCATCTGCATTTGCTGGAGGCGGGTAATCATACAAGACGCTCTTGAATACATTGGACATGTTAAAGAGTCGACATGGTGACAACGTTGGTCGCTCTTGGAGACAGAAGCCAGCGTGTTGCAACAATAATGTCTCCTCTCGACTGAGGTTCGTTCTAGTCAAAATAGGCCATACCTTTGGTACCTCGGGCCAATCTATTACCCACTTGCGCTTGGTTCCTTTCACGCATCGTTCTATATCATCTCCACAGAACCAGAAGTCTGCCACAACCCCTCGTTTACTTCCGTACTCTTCTTTTCTCCCGCGATAGGTTGGAGCTGGGGTTCCCTTCTTTCCCCTTGCAATTTTGGCAGTGCACTTCAGATTTGATCCCCGTTGCTGAGCAAAACACTTAGCATTTGATTTGTGGCTGATCCTTGCAATGTGCCACTTCGATGTATCACAATCGAGTTCAAATGCAATCGTAACATGATGAGAAGGGTCCACCTCGGGCTGCTTTCCCTTATCTTTGGAGGACTCAATTGAAGCCATTGTAGACCTTGTTCGAACACGTGGTTGAGAGAAATTTACTTTGTCCGGTCTATGTGAGTCCCCAGCATCGCCAATAGGTACATCCAACTTTCTCTTACAACTTCCAAAGATTTCTTCTCCTTCCAAATGTAGCATGCGAGTTCCAACACCTTCTGCTCCAGGTAATGTATTCATTGCCTTTGCTATCTTCTTAGGATCTTCGCTTCGTCTCGCAGCTCTCAACTTCAACTCCCCCTTTGATGGACCAGATCCTGAGGCATGTCCTCTCAAGTAAGCACGATAGTTTGTCATTTGCATCCATGCACAAATACTATCATCGCAAGTAGCGTCAAACAAGTTATTTCTTTGGTTTCCGGACATTTGAAGCCACTTGTTATGAATTGTTTTTGACAAGTTGCACGAAGGTAAGTCCATCATTTCCTCCAAAGTCAAACCCTGGAAATCCATCCATAGAAATATCACTTTAGAAATTCAATTTCATACATTACAACCATCAACATTTTTTACTCAAACTTTGTCCATATGGATTTCACATGAATGGAGGGATCTTTCAATACAATAAAATGCACATTTTGTAGCGTCCTAATGGTCCTATGCAAACTAACATTGGAATAATTAGGCAAGTTTACTTTGATGGTGACAGGAGCGTATATTCCATTCGCATACTTATATTTCTCTTAAAATTTTTTTATTAAAACTTTTCCTTTCCAAAACCTTAAATGGGGGTATTTCAAGGTAGTACAAAAACAACCGTCGGATCTGACGGATGTTTCCATGCTACCTTCCAGTACACACATTTTAGGTTAAAATGTATGATCCCCCCAAAAGATTAAAAGTCAGGGGTATTTCAAAATCTGTATTTAAATCACACATGCTTACTTGAAACCAAATATTATCACATATCTCTCACATCTAACAGTATTGCCATAAAAATATAGGAGAATAAATTACAAAACACGGTGCACTTACCATGTCCATGCAAGCTCCCCATTGACGGTACCTAAAATGCCAAAATGCAAGCCAATGGTCCAAGTGATGAAGTGCATCTTCAATAGTAGCTCCAGATGATAACCACCATGAATGAATTGCAAGGTAACGTGTCTCCGCCTCATCCATATTATTTGATTCTTTGTATTGTTTGCATAGTCGAATGTGTTGTTGTTGGAATGCTTCCTTGATATGCTTCTGTGTGTGTTTGTGAAGAGAAGTACTCCAGTGCAATAAGCATGTCCTCTCACGATCCTCCATTTTGTCATTAGATGAACCACTACCATAGACAATACGAACCGCATTCCAATTGGCCATAGCGCTATCTGCCATGAATCCCTTGAAGTTCGTATGTTCGACTCCATGTCTTGCCATGACTGCATTCAACGACCTCCAAAACTGCACTTGGACCTTAGTATCTTCAAATTGCATGTCGCATGTAGAAATAGTCATGACCTTCTTGTACCCAGAATCATACACGTGGCAAGCCATTGTGGTCCATTCCTTCACGCGCTTAACGTGGTCAAACATCATCCACGCATTTTGAAGATCACCTCCGGATTGCATGCGCCTCACCAAGTCCATTCCATTTCCCGGTCCCTCGGTGAGCATCTTGAAAATGTACACCTTCTCTTTGCCTTGGCCAGGAAAGACACTATCATGTATGAATTCAAACTTTGACTCTTTCTTCATAGTCATAATGTTGTCGATCACGCCTCCTCGGTTGTTCGAATGAAATGAAGAAATAACATTTCGTATGTTGGGACTACTCAAATATTGGAAGCGATCCATAACCTCTTCCATTTCCTCCTCCTTCAACATCTCCTTCTCTCCCTCTCCGTTATGAAATAGATAGCGTGTAAGGAAGTCCTTGCTAGTAGAGAGAGCAATTGCAGAGTTCATGGCTGTTGGTGTCTTGGCCACTTGCTCTGCTATGAGACCGCAAATCTGGATTGTAGAATCTCTATACATGCCCATTGCAACAGGGTGAACATGATTTCCTAGATGGATTGCGGCCCTTGTCAATTTGGGATTCTCACTATAGGAGTAGTACATCCTAGCATCGCAAGTGTCCAGACATGTAGGTGATATCTTGCAAACTTTGCAAACTAGAGTACAATCTTTGGGAGGATTGACCCCTATTGCAAAAGGAAAGGTTGTGTACCTGGTCCATTCAGTTTCATTGCATTTCGAAGCCCTCTTCAGGTAATCACAGTCTGAATTTCCGCAAACAAGGTGACCAACACAATATGACTTATGAAACTTCAGGCTGTCAGAGTTGTGAATGTTTGTCGTCACCAACTTGCACCAAAGGTGTCCATCATATCGCCTATCCATTCCTTCTAAGTTCCTCGCTGATGACGAAGACAAAGAGGAGCGACGTGGAGGCAATTCGAAGATGACATCCCCATTGAAGACAAGTGGAAGAAAGTTCACACGATGGTGCTCCATATTGTTCAAATTTAGAGTTGATAATTCATTCCTAAAGCGGTGCATAGTACCTAGTCTCCTCAAACAATCCATTATGCTCATGGCGTCAACTCTATTGGGATGCAACGGAGGACGAGACAATAGAGATTGGGCTAGACTACTCGATGGGGTGCTCACCCCTAAGTTCAATGAAACCTTCTCCACTGATGTGGACTGCACACAACGTATTTGCTTCTCAAGCATTGAGTCAGAGAATTCTCCTTCCGATTCGCTAGACAACTCTATGACAGGATCTACTTTCTCAATTTTCACTGCTTGGAGAACTACAGTATTAGGAAGGACCGAAAACACTTTACGAGGTGGAGTATATGATATACTGTGAGTGATATACGGCATATCCACAATGGATGTATCTGAATGACGACTTAAGATCTTAGTTGACGCAGCTAGCATAGATAGAGGAAGTCCGAAAGCTCTATAATTTCCACATGAAAGGTACTAGCACTGTTCATCTTCTTCCATAGACCTAACAATAGGGACTAACTGTTGCACTCCTCCTAATTCTGACTGCTTCTCTTCTTCGACATAGATAGAGGATTCTACCAATCCAAAGCGGACATGAAGTAGATGTTTTAGTACTCTAGCACGTCCTCCCTCATCTATAGGAAACACTAGTGGAATGTCATGACCATCGACACGAATACAAGCCATAGTACTGATAGTAGGAAGAAAAGCGCTCAGAGAATGATTGAAATGAAAGAAGTTCGTCCTTGGTCGAGGTTGCATACCATTGCATCTTCATTAAGTACTTTACACTCCACAATCCCTCTGCCGTCTAGGAAGCAATTAGCAATAAAGGAATAGGTAGTTCCACAATTACTCTCCATTAACATGGTAGTTGCCAAGCCGCCTTCAAAACAAACTTTTATCACTACTATTTAGGAAAGCATTAAGCTTAGGGAGGCGGCTATGTCAGGGAAATTCCAAGTGCATGCACATGACATACGTAGGTACTATTTAATACAAGTTAGCACACCTTCTTTAATTAGATACCAGAAGTGACAGAGCCGTCACCGTCAGAGAAGTAGATATAAGTACATTGGTACAAGATCTTTACAATTGGCGATGCATTGAAGAACTTGTCAGTCCTTAGGGCTCAAAATTTGAAAATAGGGGCGTTTATCATCAATCCATTCAAGGATGTACATGTCTAACCTATTTGGTGACGGCTTCTTTAGCGCATATAAGTACTCTCTACTTCTCCAAACCGCTGTGTGTTTCAAGTTGTGCAAGATGGAGAGTACACTCATTCTATAGCGATAGTTTAGTTCTCCTTTTCTCTCACTTCATGCTCTTAGACAATCATAGTTTTTCAGCTGTTCCGGGGCAAACTAAGAAGCGTAAGAGGCAGATCTCTCTATATTTCTCATCTAGTAAGGTACTTAGAAGATCTAGGATGACTCGTGGAAAGAAAGTTGTATCAAAGACTAGTCAAGCAATACCCGGAAACCTTCGGAAGGTCCTTTCTTTTGGAGGAGGTATGGGCGAAGAAGAGACTACTAGAGTGCAAACCAATGATTTAGCAGATGCAATGACACAAGATACAAGTGCTACACCAAATGTTGTAGGAAGAGATGGAGTCCCAAACGTAAGAATCTTTTGATCCCGTATGTCTACTTTGAATTAGTTGGCAATTAATGGAGTTTTACTGTGTAGGATTTAGGATGTCCAACATGCGATTTTGTTTTCATTCTACACATTCAGGCATATACTGTATTTGTACTTTACAGATATGTTCATTGACATTCGAGTTCTATGAACAACATACAAAGAATAGGTTAGAAACTCTTAGGGTCAGATACATGCAAATATGTCATTTCTAGGGGGTGGAAGACTGTTTGTCCACAACGTACTATCAAGGTCTTAGTGTACAACAGTCCTAAATATATCCCTCTTTAAGCACTTTTACTGGTGAGTTATGCATTTCAAGTATGTCATACTTAGGAATGAGAACTCCATTCTGAGATTGCGTTGTTATTCTAGTTATCCAGACATTGAAAATACTCATATGACAAATTAATCAAGTTATAGCTATGTATAGACTCATCCCATTTCATCCTAATTGGAAGTATTCCAATTGTATTTACTATGTTATTTAGGAAATACTTCAACTGTCACGACCCTCATCACAAGGCATGCCCGTGCCACCTTGGTGAGCAAGAGGGACATTGGGGGTGACTCCCCAAGCCTTGCAAGAGATGAGGTGAGGGGGACTAGGAGTCCCGAGCGATCAGAGCGATGTAGCGCTCTGATCCGGACGAATTTGGGGGCGTGTGATACATGTTTGGAAAGGTCTTGAGAAGACGCTTCTAACCGTCCAAAGAACGCGTGATTTGGACTTGCGAGTCAAAAGTTATGGGCGTTCAAAGTTGGCAGTGTCCCGGTCGCGCCGGGAGTGCCCTGGCCGCACCGGGAGTGTCCCGGCCGCGGCGGGAGTGTCCCGAATCTTTGGAGGGCAATATCTTTGCGATTACTTGTCCGAATGGAGCAAGTGAGTAGTCCATCGGCATCTACGCGTCGCGTAGATGTCGAAAATGGGGTCGCATGTGCGATTTGGATACCGGACCGCAAAGTTATGCCAGGTGGAAGTTCGGGAGTCCCAAAGTAGTGCGAATCGGGAGAAATGGGTGGTCTTCCAAGATGGGATGCATCTTGGGGGTTCCCGGTGACCTCTAGTATGGGGGGGGGCTGCCGAATCCCGCAGAGAGTACTATGAGGAGGGGTGGTCTCCCTCCTCACTCCCGGATGGTGCCATGGTGAGCCTAAGTGGCCCTGGGTGGTGAGGCTAGTGTTGGAGCCTCACCATCACTTGTGTGTTACCATGGAGTGCTTGTGCACTCCTTGATACCGGTTGGGTGGTGTCCCACTCCACACTAGGCCATGGTGTGAGTCCCGTTTGATGAGTCCCGATTAGTGAGTCCCGAAATGAGTTGGGTTGGGCCTAGTGGGGAGTTGGGTCCCATTCAAGGGCAATTAGCACCGGTGGGAGTAGTGCCTCACCGAGTGCTTGGACATCAATGGAAGTTCCGCCCCATGTCATCAAATGACATGCCCGGTGTCTTGTGGGAGTTAAGGATTGGAAGGAAAGGATTGGGAGTCACAGAGGAATGGGGAACCTCGTGACTTGAGTTGGAACCTAACATTGTGGATGCGTGGCATGTGCAGTGTTAGGAGAGCGTGAACCTTGGTGGCACTAAGGTATTAAGTGTTTGGAAAGTGAGCTTAAGGTGGTAAGTGTCACTAAGGGGCGCGACATCAACCCTAAACCACAGAAATTAGAAAAGTGCTTGAAATTGTCCATTTCCTTCTAGAATCTTTTAAATTAATTCAACAAATATCATGCTATAATTAATATAAGTTCTGGGCAAAAGTGGAAAGGATTCGTTAGGAAAATGTTATAAAGTAGAAAATTCTTGACGAAGAAATTTAATGAAACTCTAAACCCTTGTAACAAAAGATTTTGTGCATGTGACTTGTGACTACTCATAAGCAGGGTTAGTTGAATGAATACTTCTTTAGCCTAATTTGAGGGTTAACATGTATATTATTTAATAAATGATTCACTATTGCCAATCCTATACTATTCTGGTGAACTTCGAATTCTTAATGCACTCTTAGACACCTTCCATCTCAGTAGCGAAGTCTACACTTTATTTTGTGATATAGTAGTAATGTCTAATTCTATAGCAAAGCTATAAACACTTCCAAAAATTAAAGTGGAACTTCAATAATATTCACTGCATACAGTTCTTACCAACAATACGTAAGATATCCAAATTCAAATTTACATCCTTTTCATTCTGAAATGGCAGAGGATGTGAAAATTTAAGTGAGTCAATAGATTCCAAGAATAAACCAGTGATATGGAAGAGTCTGTGGGCATGAAAGACAAGTATATAGAACTTTTGAAATCAGATGAGAGCCACGCAATTAGAAGTATATTTTGGCTACTTAGCAAGATGTGGGAGCTCATCAACACTAAAACTAGATCCTGAGGCCACTAACAACAGTTGCAAAGTAACTCTTTGGTATCCTATGAAATTTCAAATTCCAACCTTCAAGATTGTGGCCTCTCAAAAATAGCTAGAGTATTTTATTCCATCTTGCAAAGCAATTGAAATAAGCTAAAGAAGGAACTACAACAAAAACGGCACAAGGCACTTATGATCTGAGCTTTAACCCAGAAATAAAAAATCTTGGGCAATGAGCAGTTCAGGGGCGTCGCAGGAAGAGGGTACCTGAAGTCAACCATTGCCACTCTTATCGGAACATGGCAGAACCTACCGAGCAAAGGTTCCGAGCGGCCCTACCTCATCGGAAAGCAAAGTTTGCTGCAAATCAAAAGCAGCTTCTTAATCCTCTCCCAATCGATTTGTAGACCCTAGAAGTAACTGAAATCCTTCGCAAAATTCTCTTGATCTCGTTAGTGCTCATCTCACTTGTACCTCACTTGTTTTCAGGAAGAAGTTGGAGTCACGATGAAGAAGACCACGAGAAGCAAAGGTCGTGCTGATGGGAGGCTGCCACGCGTTGCACAAGTCGAAGAAGAGCAACCTGTTCGTCAACAACAACAGGAGGTTTGATTTCTTCCCCATTCCGTGTCGTCTTTCTCTGTGAAGTCACTGGATTTGTATGTGTTCAGAGCGATAAGGTTTCGAAAAAACCTGCGACACTTTGTCTCTGTATCGGCGTGTCTATATCGGCAGGGAGAGGTTCGAAGTCTCTAAACCCAACTAAATCTATAAGATTAGAAATACCAAACATGAGGGGAGTGTGCATTGGTGGCGCTGCTGACCTCTAGTTGAACTTCTTGCTTGGCTCATCTATGAGCTGAAGGGCATAGCTCCTGTATCGGAATTTCAATATCGTGAGCAAGAGTAGCGGTTTTCTTTGCGACCATCAGAATTTGGAAGATTCCAAGTACCATACTTGGGGAGTGTGCGTTTGAGTTTTCCTTGACCTCCTGTTCAAGTTGTCCCTCAGATCAGGCTAGGTAGCTGAAGCGTACAGATCCTGTTCAAATTCCAAATTTGAGTATGTGAGGGAGAGCAGCGTTTTACTTTGCAAATATAAAAATTTGAGAGAATCCAAGTAATATACCTCGGGGAGTGTGTGTTCGAGGCGTCATTGCCCTCCAGTCTAGTTGCTCCCTACGTTGAAGCTGTGTTGTTGAAGCTGTGTTGTTGAAGCTCAGGTTCCAGTCACATTTTCAAATTTCAGTAACATGAAGGAGAGCGGCGGTTTAAGCTTTCCACTATAAGTTCACAGTTGAAATTCGAGGGATTCCAAATTTCGATGCAGAAAGGCGAGTGTGTGTTTGAGTTTTCCTTGACCTCCTCAGCAATTTGCCCCTAGGATCAGGCTGGGCTGCTCAAGCGCACAGGTCCTGTTCAAATTCCAAATTTCAGTATGTGAGGGACTGCGGTGTTTTGCTTTGCGACCACAAAAAATTTAGATGATTCCGAATACCATACCTGGGGGAGTGTGCGTTTGAAGTTTTCTTGACCTCCTATGCAATTTGGCCCTAGGATCACGCATCGCAGCTGCAGCGTATAGCTCTTGTTAAAATTCCAAATTTTAGTATGACAAGGAGTGCAACGTGTAAACCGCAAACTAGAAAATTTGAGAGAATCCAAGCACCATACCTGTGGGAGTGTGCGCGTGAGAAGACATTGCCCTCTTCTCTAGTTGCTCACAACGTTCCGGTTGTGATGCTGGATCTGAAATTCCAGTGAAATTTCCAAATTTCTGTAACGTGAAGGACAACGTTTAGGGTTGCTTTAAACTGAAGTTTTCAGAGATTAGAAATTTGTTGCTCAAAGGCAAGTGTGCACTTGAGGGTTACCTTGATCTATTCAGCAATTCGTCCCTGGGATCAGGCTGGGCTGCTGAAGCGCTCAGGCGCACAGGTCCTGTTCAAATTCCAAATTTCAGTATGTGAGGGACTACGGTGTTTTGCTTTGCGACCAGAAATTTTGTGAAGATTCCGAATACCAAACCTGTTGGAGTGTGCGTTTGAGGTTTAAGTGATCTCCTCAGCAATTTATCCCTAGGATCAAGCTATCCCAAGCTACGTTGCTGCAGCGTGTAGCTCCTATTAAATTCCAAATTTTAGTATGACAGGGAGTGCAGCGTTTTGCTTCACAAACTAGAAAATTTAAGCGAATCCAAGCACCATACCTGTGGGAGTGTGCGTGTGAGGAGACATTGCCCTCCTCTCTAGTTGCTCACAGCGTTCAGGTTGTGATGCTGGATCTGAAATTCCAATGAAATTTCCAAATTTCAGTAACGTGAAGGACAACGTTTAGGGTTACTTTTAAATGAAGTTTTCAAAGATTAGAAATTTGATGCTGAAAGGCGAGTGTGCGTTTGAGGGTTACCTTGACCTCCTCAGCAATTCATCCTTGGGATCAAGCTGCGCAGGTGATGCGCACAGGTCCTGTTCAAATTCCAAATTTCAATACGTGAGGGAGAGTGCTGTTTTGCTTTGCGACCAGAAATTGTTTGAAGATTCCGAATACCAAACCTGGTGAAGTGTGCGTTTAAGGTTTTCGTGACCTCCTCAACAATTTGTCCCTGGGATCAAGCTACGCTACTGCAGCGTATAGCTCTTATTCAAATTCCAAATTTTAGAATGAGAGGGAGGGTAGTGTTTTGCTTCGCAAACTAGCAAATTTAAGAGAATCCAAGTACCATACCTCTGGGAGTTTGCGCGTGAGGACACATTGCCCTTTGTCAAGTTGCTCCCTATGCTCAAGTTGTAATGTTGAAGCTCAATTTCTAGTCAAGTTTTCAAATTTCAGTAATGTGAAGGACAGTGGTTAGGGTTGCTTTCAACTATAATTGTTTGAAGGTTTCCTTGACCTCTTGTGCAATTTGTCCCTGGAATGAAGCTGCGCAGCTAGAGCGTGTAGCTCCTGCTAAAATTCTAAATTTCAGTATGAGAGGGAGGGCATCATTTTGCTTGAGGAACTCGAAAACCTGGTGGAGTGTGCGGTGGTGGCAGGGGGCTTAGCCCGTAGAGTCATAGACAACCCTCACGGTCCGCTCCATCGCACAGATCTTGGCGCACCTGAAGCACTCGACACACTCTCCCGAGACCGATAATGTGGGTACTTCCAACTACCCACCGAACCACCGTCGGATCCGACGGTACTTTGAGGGGTACCCTGGACTACCCACATAATCGGTTTCTTGACTGAACCCTAATGGAAATTCTAGGGACCTTGAGCCTAATTTTCTTAACTTCCAGGGTCATTTCAAGGCATCCATTTGTGTTGTGTTCAGTGTTACACTCTCGGCTTTTCGCTCATTGATTTATATAGCCCTACATGCTCTTCCTAATGTGTCGATTTTAATTACCTTACCTGTGAGCGACTGTGCGGTGGTGGCAGAGAGCTTAGCTCCTATGCAACCCTCACGGTCCGCTCCATTGCACCTGTGGAGCTTGGCGCACCTGAAGCCATAAACGTGCTTCTGCATCAGCTTGACGTCCTCTCCCGCGACCGATTATGTGGGTAGTGGAGGGTACCCCTAAAACCACCGTCGGATCCGACGGTATTTTGAGGGGTACCCTCCACTACCCACATAATCAGTCTCCTTAGAAAACCGTAATGGAAATTCTAAGGATTACGAACCTGATTTTCTTAATTTTCAGGGTCATTTCAAGGTAGCCAATTGTGTTGTCTGTGGCGTTATACTACCGGCCTTTCATTCTTTCATTTATGCAACCCTGCATGCGCTTCCTAATGTATCACTAAAAATCATGAATAGATTGGTGGAGCCCTCAGGCAGTAGTTGTTCAAACGAAATTTGGGAGGCATTATTTGAAAAGGCAATTGGCGTGGAAACAATCTTCCTTATATACGTGATTCCAGTTGAAAACCTGAATGAATCCGTGATTGTCATTAGAAAATGACCGTTTTGGGGGGTAGTGGGAGCTATCTCCAAAACCACTGTCGGATCCGATGGTGGTTTTAGAGGTAGCTCCCACTACCCCCAAAAACGGTTTTTCTCTTCTAAGAGTATTGACGAAAATCTCTAGATGTCTCATTCCAACCATGTATTCTGGGGATGCCTTCATCCATTGCAATGAAATTGTAATTTGTTAGATCTTGGGCATAAATTCAGTATCAAAGGATAGGATTTGAAAACGTGGTTATTTAAGTTTTTTTGCATCGATCCTCGACACTCGCAACAAGAATACTTAGAAATGTTTTTGACCCTTGTTGTTCAAATAGTTCATGTGACATAGTCTAGAATCATTTTGGGTTACAATACTATGTTTTAGGAAATTAACTTGGAATCTATCAGATCATTGAATTTGAGAGCTAGTCAAAGCTACTAAGAAAACTAGCACTACTCTTTGTCTTTTTAGGAGAGGGAATTAATGTATACCTTGGATCATATAATTTTAAGTGATTCATACTTGAAGGACATCAAAATATTGTGACTAGTAGCTTAGTGAAGTTTGTATTGGAGTTTTGGAAAATGATTGGGATATTGAGGCTTTTTTCATGTTGGACTAATTAACTAGAAGATGACGTCACTATAAACCCTCATTGATATTCATATTAAAGGTACCCTAAGATTGGCATGGTAATTTAGTTGTGCAATAAGTGAGTGATCTCAATTAAATTTGTTGTAGAATTTTGAATTTGATGCGGAGAACAACAACTGTTGGGGGCATTGTAGGTACATGAAATGACTAATGTTTCATGGTCATGACAAGATTACTTGAATTGGAATGACTTATACATGTGTTTAAGAGTTTAAGCCCTTGTAGCATGACTTAGAGATTTTGGGAGCTTGAACTATACTTTGTTTTTCATGTATCTACTACAAGTCATCTATATATGTTTAAGATTATTTGTTTTGAAAAAGTAATTTTATTGGCATGTAATATTTAGTTCCTCTATATTCACTCATGCTCATTGTATTGAGACACAAATATTTCAAGTTCAACCTTTACTATAATCCATGTCATTCACACATGATATTTGAATTGCTTACATATTAGTTCTTACATGTGTAGATTGTGACAACCAATGAGCATTTTGGGCAAGCTTCATCATCAACCGTGCCAAGTGTGATGGCGGAGGTTCAACATGTTGCAAATGAAATGGTGCCATTGACTCCCATGCCCAAAAATGACAACTTGACCCTAAACTTGCCAGTGGAGGAGAAAGACCTGGTAAGCTTCAACGACATTATGGACGCTTGTGACCGTGCTGCTGATAATTATGAGCAGCCACAGCTCAGTTACTATAGTGGTCAACGAAAAAGAACAAAAAATATGTTCTCACAGGAGAGATCTAGTTCAAAGTACAATTCTAAATGCCATTCTTCAGTGTCCGTTTCTAGCCCTCAGGTTCAAGAGTATTGTGATTGTGCATGTAGTGCACAATTAAACAAGCACGAAGTGGTTATCATTCATCTCAGTTCAGACTCAGATGAAAGTGTAGATATTGATTGAATTTTAATGAAAACTCTACTTTAGTAGAGTTTGAACTTTCACTTCAACGATTGTGCCATCTATGTATGTCATGTTTAGTAGAGTTTTTTTGTCATTGTAGTGAAATGAATGATTGTAACTAAAGAATATGCATTGCTTATTTTATTCACATTTTATATTGAAGTTTCAATAAATTTGAAGGTTCTGTTTGTGTTTGAAGATGGAGGAGTCATCTATTCCTTGTACACAAGAAAAGGAGCCTACACATACACCGGGTACTGACGAGACAATGCAACCTGACATTGGTGGGGAAGAAGATGAAAACTTTGAGATAGAGGACATTGACGATGGTGAGGAGGAGAAGGAGTTATTGGAAGATGAGCTCCATCGATTGCAAAAGGTTGACTCTGTGGCAACCATTGCAAGTTTGAGGATGAAGCCTGAAAAATATTCACGACTGAATATTCCACTCTGTAGATTGGTAGCAATGCCAATGGTCAGACCTACTCTTTCTTCTGACGTCAACAAATTGGAGAGGGAGTTCGCTATTGGATATCGTGAAGGAGCAGCGGTCTTCTATGTTTCCACAACAAATGAGTCTGGGGAGAGTTTTACATTCACCGAAGAGGAGATAAACACATGGGATCCATTGTGGAAGGAAAAAAACGACAACTTCAATGCCTATGTCAATTTGGTGCCGGAATTGAAGTTCATGAGGAACTTGAAGTTTTTTGTGTGCGACGGAAATCACCGGCTTCAAGCGTGGATGAATCACATTGGAAGGCTATACATGTCACACCCAAAATGGTACATAGTAGTTGACTGCATCATTTTGGAAACAAAAGGGAAAATTGAATTGGTCATGCAAATGATGCATGACATCAACAAGTGAGTGATAGTGAAGGCTTTGATTTCTACTTTACGTTTTATTTTTCCTCCCCTTAATTTTTAAGATTTAATTTTAATCAAGCATCTTTGGTACTAACTCATATTCTTCAAAACATTTTAGATCTACGGAGGACTCTCATGTGAAGACCAACTTGGTGCACACTCTTTACCACATGCAAAAGTATGGGCTTCTTCCATTGGAGCAATTTATTGACATGTTAAGGCCCTCAGAGAAGAAACGTTGTGTTGTACAGTCTGGGAGAAAGCATTGGTATTCAATGCCGATTGAAGTGTTCACAGCTTTTGTTTTTCGGGTGAGAATTTTTGTTGTTTAAACTTAATTTATCTTTATTGTTTCAAATGTTCCTGGTGCCTACATAATTCGTTTATAGAGGTTCAGGTAATTTAAATGTTGTTGGAGTTTTGCAGCAAGAGATAGCACAAGCAGCTGATGGTGCCGTACGTGTCTACACTGAGGTGACACCTTTTGATGAAAAGAGCGATCAAGGGCTTGCAAATGCAATGAGAGTTGGAGCAAAAGACAGGGCTACAAAGTTGATTGCAAAAATGGGGAAGTTGTTGGCAGTGGCAAATCCTATACATGGTCCGACTTTTCTTCAAGAGGTACATTACATTTTTTAATTATATTTTGTTTTTCGCCTTTGATGTTCATTGGCCTTAAAAATTTATAATAACTAAAAAAAATACTTTGCATTGCATTTTGTAGATTGAAAAGCATTGGACCACTAATGAGGTACTGGAGATGACCCTTGAAAAACTACAACTCATTGCCACATGCAATACATCAGCCTTGCAGAAGACGAAGTTTTTGAAATGGTGGAACTCCTCCATGCCTTCCCGAGATGCTAGGCGGTTTCCACCCAAGCCTGTTTCTGAAGAAAAGTTGTTGCCCTTCCTCAACAAGTGCGTTTGGTGGGCAGGGGTGAGTATTTTCTAAATTCATGAATCATATGTAAAGTATGTGTGATTTTTGTAATCTATTGTCACAATACATGCTTTCTATTGCCTTCCAAACAATGTAGAAGTGAATTATTGAGGTCTTTTTGCAAATTGAGGAAGCTGCTGTGGAGTACTTTGACAATGTGATAAAGAAAGACAACATCAACATTAACATGGCCGCCCCGCTTGAGCCGGAGACTCTACCAGAGTACATTGAAGGGTGGAGGAGGAAGATTTGGGAGCAAGGTTTTGGCCCTGTTCTCAAAGGAGCCAATGCTTTCAAAAAATCTAATTACTTTATGAGCTATGATGGATCAGACCTAGCAGTGAAAAGGGTTATTTTTCGGTGAGTATTTGATTTATTTTAATTTGCTTCATTTTTAGAGATGAATTGCATGTAAAATGAGCCCTACAGAACTTGTAAAACATCACTCTTACAATTCATCAAAGCATAGAGTACTTTTCAAATTTTCTACCTTAAACTGAAAGTTGGGGTAACGTAAGGAACTCCAAAAAGAACTGTCGGATTCGACGGCTCTCTTGGAGGTACTTCTCCCTACCACAACTATTGGTTATACCATCAATTTCAAAATTGATTAACATGTGGTGATCATGATTGTTTGGAGTCATTCTACAATGACACTTCTCATTGTTAGAAGGTCCTTTATGAATGTTCACTTTCGTAGCATTACATCTTCATTTGATATAATTTGAAATGCAGATTTATTTATATTGCACTTTCTAATTTAAGACTTTCTTGTTCTTTTGTAATTGGGAGTTACTTCAAGCATGAGTTTCTAGCAAAGAATGCTATTGCTCGGGAGGATCTTCCTCCATTCTTGTCCATTTGGTTGGACCGGAGTGCGTCAGAGTGCATGTACACTCCAAGTCAGCTTCAAACATTTACCACAACCCATTTGACTAGTGGTGGGTGGTACTTGGATTGTCCACAAACATTCACTCATCCGTCGGAGGCAGAGTTTAGAAAGTCCTTTGATGGACTTGGAGTTATTGATTTGGATGTACCAGAGTTTGCTGACCTCACGGACACTCAGAAAAAGAGGGCCATTGCAAGGAGGATTGTTGCTGACAAGAAGAAAGAGGGCAAGGAATAAGAAGTTCGGGCAAACAAGGAAAAGAAAGAAGCAGAGCGTTTGGCAAAGTTGGCGGAGAAGGAGGCGGAGAAGGAGGGGAAGGGCAAGGGGAAGGGCAAGAAGAAGGTTGAAGCCGTGGACCACGTTCCAGTGACTTCTACGATGGATCAAAGTTCTCAAATGCAAATCGAAACTCAGAGTGGTTTGAAGAGGAAGGCGGTTCTTGCAGAGTTCACGGAAGATATTGTCACTCAAGGTACCCAAGTAATAGTCCTTGACGACAGTGAGGAGGTGAATTCAGAGGAATTGATCCTCAACATCTCCATTGTGGATGTTATGGACAATGAGAAAATCGATGGACCAAATTATTATACAAAGGTTGTGGACTTCCTTAACAAGGTAAAAAGATTTTGTTCATAATACTCAAATTGATTATACTATGAAATAACATGAATATTTTCTTTCTGAAGTATTTATTATTTGAAATACAATTTGTTTGCAGATGTCGACTGGGAAGGCTCGTGTGTATGACAATAAAGTCACCCATCATCCATCAGTGGACCTCATTCTCTTTGACTATCAAGAAAATCTACCTGTACCAGGGGTGTCTTTTCCGGCAACTCACGTGCCTACATGGAACTCAAACATAGAGTATGAGGCCATAGCAATGGCATTTTTTTTTGCAGAGAAGCATTTGCAAGACCATGGTTGCATAGTTATTTTTCATTCGTGGAGCACTGATGCGAAGGGCGTCATTGCCAGATTATGTGAGTCGTACCCCACATTTGTGAAGAAGGAGTGGATGGGTATGAATCGTGTACACTTGACCTCGGCTTTGGACAAGACCACTATGGTAAATTTTTTTGCACTTATTCACAATTTATTGGGCATTTGACATTGTCTATTTCTGTTCATTTATATCTAATGTGTATATGGTTCCCATTCTTACAGACTTTAAAATTTGGCATCACCCTCTTGGTGAAAGACCTTGGCAAGAGAGGAAAATCAAATTTCACTTTCAAGCGGTCACCATCAATGCTAAAGGCAAAAGTGGACATTAGACGAGACGAAATTTTGATCAACTACACCACAAAAGAGACCATGTTGATGAATGAGGCAACATCATTGCCGTGGCGAGGGGCTCGAGAGAAAGATGCAAGATTTTACCAATTCATCATTGAGGGGACAACTGAAGAAGGGGATTTGGTTCTAGATTGTACAGCATCTACAGGTATGTTTTGAATCCAAGAATCATGAGATTAAATTCAAATATGTATTATAAAATCATTCAAGTAATAAATTGTTTGTTATTCATCACAGGTGCTTCTATTATGGCATGTCGTGGGATGGAGCGCCACATCGTGGCTTTGGAGGAGGATGAAGAAATTTTTGAAGCCCTTCTTTTGCCCATGCAAAAGCCAACTCCTATTGTGGTGGCAGTTGAAGTCAATGATCCACCAACTACGATTCCGAAATCACAAGATCCAGATGCCATGAACGTGGTACCTCGGAAGTTTATTCGGAGGGATAGACCTAGTAAGTAAGTTTAAAGATTTGTGAAAGCTTTGTGTGTATGGTATTTCTAATCTCTAATGAATCTAACAATTAATCATTTTTGTTTGCAGTGCCAAGGGGTTGATGTCAACAGATGCAGTGATGAAGAAGTGAAGACTTCTCTTGAGTCCAGAGAAGTCATTTGATCTTCCGGTGTATGCCAAGAAAATGGCATCGGCATTTGCGGAGTTCAGTTGCTCTAAACCTAAACCCCGTAAACAAACATATGCTTTCAACGTTCTGGAGTTCATAGATGAATCGGCATCCGAGGGTAGAGAGACATCAGATTCCTCTATCAATGAGGATTCTGCGACAGAGTCCAGTGCGCCCTAAACTTATGAGATTGACGTATCTCATGAGTCAAACTATTATGTGTTCATTTTCATTATGATTGGATTTGTGTGTTTTATGGCTACATCTTGGATAGTTGGATGGATGATATTTATTTCTCTTTCCATTCTTCTATTGCTTGAGATTCCTTTAATTGTATGGAAATCAAAGTGTCCCAACTTAAAAAATATAGGGTGTACCCTAAACCCTATACTATAACCCAACCAAAGTGTCTTCATAAAAATAATAGGGTGTGGAGAATAGTATGTTCACACCAACCAAACTGTCTATCCAAAAAAATAGGGTGTGAAAATGAAAAATAAGTTCACACCCATAGAAGTGTCTTTTAAATATTATAAGATGTTAAAAAGAAAGGTCCACACTAATGAAATTGTTTTAACAAAAAAAAATAGGGTGTGAAAAAGAAATTCATGCAAAGTAAAAAGCCCAGGTGTTGGAATCCTTGCATACCAAAAAACATTAACACACCAAAGTGCCTTATCCAAAAAAATAGGGTGTAAAAAAAAAAATCACACTACCTAAAGTTTCTTCATAAAAATAATAGGGTGTCAAAAATAGTATATTCACACAACCCAAAATATCTAAATCTTCAAAAAAATTGGATGTGAAACAAAAAAATATATTCACACCACCAAAAGTGTCTTACCCAAAAAATAGGGTGTAAAAAGGAGAAATTGATTCACACCCACCAAAACCTTAACTAAAAAAATTGAGTGTCTTATTGTAAATAAAAAGGTGTGAAATATGTAGCATGTGGAGGGGGGCTATAAAATATATAAAATGTGACTCTAACAAATTCAAATGTTGGTACATATTTTTTTTAATATGTAAGTCACTTAAAATTTGGACAAAATTAACTAATGTTTCCCAAAATTTAAAATTTTGTACACCAACGGTCATAGGTCCATCACCCTTTTTTTCTTCAAATTTTTTCCTGCTCACAGGCTCATAGGCTCACAAGCTCACACTCTCAGGCTCGCATGCTAGCAACCCTGCTCCTCCTAGAATGAGATTTTTACACTACACATGGATAATTTTTTGGACATTTGCATCTTATATCATGTAAGTTACACACTTGCCAAATTTCAAAAGTAGAGGAGGTATTTTGCACATGCAACCTCAATTGCCTCAAAAGTTTAGGGCATCTAATCAGAAGAAAAATTACATTCCCACTTAGGGAATACATGTTCACACCTTGTGTCAAAATTTGAAGAACATTTGTTACAAAATGACTTCATACAAACCTACCCAAGATTACCTACATACGTTCAATAGTCATTTGGTCCTTCAAGGGTTAACCCTTAAAGGACATTGAGGATTGAAAGTGTCCAATGGATGACTTCATTGTTTAATGTAGAAACAAAGAATGTACCTAGTAGTTCAATAATAGGAGCATTTTGGTGATTACCTTGGTACTGAAAGGGCCATGTCCTTCAAGGATTAATTTTGTAAAGATGGGTTGGTCTCTGCAAAAATCATCCTTTCTGATACAATGTGAATCATGTATGGAGTACTTCAAGAAAACCAAATGTACTCATTTGTGGTCAAACTATTGTGTAAGGCCCTCCTTTTCTTGCACAAAATTTGAAGGATAAACAATAGTACTTTGGTCTCACATGAAAATATTCTTTGTCATCCATCAAACACTTAGTGTCCATGGCATCATTACAAGCTTAATTGAGAGTGAATGGTATGGATTCAAAGTGTCGGAATGATGACTTAAATTTTTTTTTTAAGTTAATGCATCTCCAAATTTTCATGTAACACTTTGTTGGCCTTACATCTTTGGCCATCTACATTGGTAGAAAGACTATCTTCCGTCCAATGAAGGTGGCTCTATGAGAATGCAACAGATTAAAAAATTTCATGAAAATAGCACATGGCCTTGAAAGCATGGCAGTCGCAACTGTGCACAGAATCAAATAGTGAATTGTTTAAGTTCAAAAGATTTTTACACAATCTTGGAGAAATTCCAAAAATTAGGCAAATGGGCAAGTGATGTTTCTTCTTCCATACCCTGACATCAGACAACCACATATAGCTGGTCATCTTTCAAGATGTTTCCTTCGAAAATCCAGCCTAGCTACCATATTCAACCATGATGGCTACAAAAAAAGTGAACAGGGACTGGTCCCACAATTGTTTATTTGTGGTTTGTTTTAAAAAATACAAACTCATCATTAGGGGGGATTTTCTTTATAGCAACAGTGTTTCATTTCCCGGGCTCTTCTTCCACGTCATGAGAGGAAGATCATTTCGGGACAAAATTTGAAGGTGTATAGGAAGATCATTTTGGGACGGAGGGAGTACAAGTTATAGGATATAAATGTTTGTTTCTAAAAATGTTGAAAGACAAACTTCACTTTTTAGAAGGGTTAGAAAAAACTACATTTTTGAAGTTTAGACACATTGAACTTGCAATCAATGGGTATATCACTTTCAAATTTTAAAACAATGTACTCAAACAATTTTTTCAAAGGATTCTAAGGTTGGATCTGTTAAAAAATAACTATTGAATCAAAAGAAGATTTTGACCTTGCTTTGGGGACAAGTATTTTGAAGCCTCTAACTTTATGCGATGGAAGTTATCTTCAGTGCTGTTGGAATGATCCCCTTGTTAGTTTGGCATTTGTTTTCTCTTGGATTCGAAATTGTCAACCAAGGGTTCATGCAGATGCCTTGGCAGCACTAGTACGTAATCCAATCCGGTTGACCTCTTGAAGTCCTCTCATTGGTTTCGGGTTTAGAAATTGTTCTTCAAGAGAGAGAGGCAGGTCTGCAGGAATGATCCTGTTTGGCACTGGACGAGTGGACGAGTGGACGAGCAGGATGCCCAAGTTTCTGGGAATATGCTTGTATGTGTTACCATATTACTTTGTGCTCCTGCACGTGTGTCAGCTATCCAATTTGCAATGATACCATTTTGGGCGGCAACAAGTTGCAGTATTGATGGTTTGAGGAGAAAAGCTTACTTGAATGCGGACGGAGATTCGGCTGGAATTTGAGAACGGCATCCTGGGATTCTAAGAGCATGCCTACTCCTGAAATTGTTTCTTCAAGATCGTGAGGAGTGTGCAGGAATGATCTTGTTTGCCACTGGGTACTGGACTAGTGGACGAGCATGATGCCCAAGTTTCTGGGAATAAGCTGAAGATATACTCCGTACTTGTTTGGATTACCGTATTGTTTGTTCTCCTGCAAGCGTGTCGGCTACCCTCTTGCAATGAGACTGCAGAATGTTTGGCGGCTCCAAGTTGCAGCATTGATGGTTTGAGAAGAAAAGCTGACTTGAATGGGGACGGAGATTCCTGACTTTAGAAAACGGCTTCCTGTGATTGTAAGAGCAACCGCACTGAGAACACTTAAGAGTTCGCCGCTCTGGCTCTCCTGGCACGCACGGGTTGAAAAATGCTCTTGCTAAAAAAGTGAAAAATGTGTGTTGAAAATTTCTGGTTCCTTGTCTTCCACCGCCGAGGTTCGTGCCTCTGGTTCGCTGTACCTTTTCCCCTTTCAATGGAATTTGTCCATGTGTTTCAAGAAAAATAAAATAAAAAAATTGCTATTGCACCCTCCCATGCTAGCGATAAAATTCTTGAGTGGGCCCTCCAAAAATTGAGCTTGACACGGAATCCTTCCTTGGTGTTCACTACCCTTTCCGTGGCCTCCAATTTGAGATTCATGGTTGAGATCTCAAGATTCCAACACCTCATTGGATGTATGAATGTGGGCAAATGGATAGTATCCTTGACTTCATGAATAGTAGCCCAACTATTGTTGAGTGTGTTGGATATTCTACCTCTCAATGGGCACTTGACAAGTGAAATCAACAAACGAAGATATTTGTGGAGTCCGTAATGAAACATTTGGGTGAGTCAAATGTTCATTGTGATGGTGGCAATGTTGTAAGTGTATGGTTCCGCTTGGGGTAGCTCATGTAGGAAAATCATGAAACCCAAACAAGACTAGCCATACCCCAAAATCTCTAACTCCAGTGCATCAAACTCCTAATCTAGAAAGCACTAAGTGGGTAAGTGGTTCCTACTTAGATGAGTTGCACATCCCCCTTAGTCTCAAATCAATGGTTGGATTGTGATTCTCATGTTCCCACTCTTGCCAACTTAGAGTCCAAAGAGCTAATTTGAATTGGAAAGTATACTTTAACAAACTCGCAATCATAATTTGCAATGCCACCTTATCTTGTCCAACTAGATTCACAACTATTTTCACACACCACCTAGCCTCTGGGGGTATACCAATCCATGCCAATTCCAGAAACTCCTTTATAGAATAATAAAATGGTAGTTTTGTTGATCACAATTGATTGCATTTCTACTTATTTTAAGAGTATGAGCAACTTCATTGAATCTTACACTCCTAATCTTGTGAAAAAAATTCACATTTACTTTATTTGTGTGCTAAATACTACTAGAAGAGAAAGGGGTGTTTTAAGTGCAATAATTAGTTAGAAAATGAAAATTTAAAGATCTTGTGTTTTTAGTAAAGCTCCCTTAAAAAGTTGTCTCTAGGACTTGTATTATTATACATTATTGTATAGCTACAACATGTCCTTTCAAAAGAATAATGCATGACTTTTTAGATCTCTAAAATAATAGTGTTGTATTCAATTTTTTCACCTTCGAGTAACTTTTTTTTAATGTCTTCCATGTTGATAGATGGCAATTTCTAAATTGATGGAGCCCTATTTTCTAGCAACATCTCCAACAAATTGCTTGAGGTCAAGTTATTTCAAGTTACACATAAGATAGGCCACATGTGCTTTGTAGAATCTAAAAAAATACCATGTATGCTCTTTTATTTTAAATGTTGGTTTATTCCAAAAGCATATTTTTAGTACATGGTGCAACAAAGCATTACTAATCACCATGTCTACTTATCCACTCTACAAGCATCAACAACAACCATGGTTGCATGTAAGCTACAAAAATACACTCTTCAAAACCATTGTCTAGTAAGATTTCTTCTTTCAATAGGAACATCTTGCTGCCCTCCTAAATAACGCTTCCAAGTACTACACATATGGAAGCACTCACATGTGGCCATCTAGACTCTTGAAGAGACTAGTACCTATGATAGACACATCTGCTTCTTCTACCAAAAGCTAAACTAATCTCTTTAACAATTCAATTGGTATCTAAGGATATAGCTATTTGTAGGATCCATTTGGTGTACCTTATCAAGATCAATGAGTATTCCATCATAATCTTCTAAAAACAAATTCATGAGACCCCAAACATTGCAGTCCAACAACTACAATAACCACTAGACTACTAAAGAAAAGAAAAGAAGTACAAAAACATCATTCACATGAAGAAGAAAATATCACCAAAACACGAAAGCAATTACATGTGTCAAGGTTAATTATTACAAATCTCACTAACTTGATCATATACTAAGCAAGGGACTCAACAAAGCCAAAACATAATAAACTTAGAAGCTCTTGGGCAAAAATCGTATGCACTAAAGTACATCCAAATCATTAGCTTCAATACAATTTGCAGGGTCCACACCCGGGGAGGACACTCTTCGTATTTTCTGGGTACCACGTGCGGCGCTGGGGTATTTTTAGGGGGGGTATTTATTTATTTTTTTGAATTTTCAGGCCCCTATAATTACTTATAAACCCCCCTAGAGCCCATATTATCATGCCTATCTTTACTTATAATACGTACATCGGCTGAATTTATTGGAGGCTATTTTCTTTATAAAGAACAAAACTAATTTAACAAGTAATGAGAATTAAAGTGACAAGATATGCCCTGTACACCCACAAGATTCAACTTTAAGGCAGAAAATGGATGTGTTTACATTAGAATGCATACTTGAAGACAAATACATGCACAAATGCTAAATAAAAGCAAGACATTACAAATGACAAAGTAATGAAAGAGTTTAATGTACAAAATGTGTTAAAAAACACAAACATTACAAATGAAAAAGTAATGAAAGAGTTTAATGTACTAAAGGTGTTAAAAAACACAAACATTACAAATCATTTACAAGAACTATGGCAACAAGCTGCAGTTCTAAGCCATCCAACACATGTGAAAAACCATCCAACTGCACAATTCTAGCTTGAGCAGACCTGTGCTGAAGTTTCTGACTGCTAAGTTTCCTCCTCATGAGTCGAGCATGGTCAGCAATTTCTGGAATGGAGAGGTAAGCAAGTCGCCTTCCAGCTCCAGTGCTTCTCCCTCCCCTCTTTTCTACACTAAATGTTCCCTGACAACTCGTTTGTAAAAGTCATTCTCTTTCGGGATAGACGAGCACAGCTCACAAGACAGATTCACAAATCCTCTACCCGATCTATCGACCCTGCTACAAGACGTATGCCTAAACGTACCATTCACTTTTACAAATTTACCGTTTCTCATGAATGTCGCCGTCAAATGAGGTTCGGCATACCAGACAGCGCCAACGTGAGGGTCATTGAACAACGGAGTCACCGAATAAGACACACCACCGTAAATCCAATTCGGACCTCTAAAACCCAAACACAAAGAACCCAGCAAGTCATTCATGCGAGCTGAACACTCACCTTCATGAGGGGAACCGCTGAGGTCGACTGCAGAATCCCGAGCAGCCTCCACGCGATCAGCACCCTCCCCACGACCAGATGACTCCACTGCCCACCATCTGCCGAGATTGGGCTGATTCGAATGCACGCTGGCCGCCGAGGACAAGGCAGGCCGACCTCGTCTTCCGCTGAGGAGAGCGCAGCACCGTCGTGAACACACTAGCAGAAAACACACCCGCACAAACAAACACACCCGCACAAACGAACAACACCCGCACTCCGTGACGCCGCTGACCTGAACACACCACCACAATTGATCGCGCACAAACAAGCAAGCTAAAACAATCCCGAACACCATCCTCCACGCTGCTGAACCTTGCACACCCCAGCAGAACTGATCGCGCACCCCGCAAAAGCAAACCCCGCACCAGACAGAACTGATCGCGCACCCCGCAAAAGCAAAACCCCGCACCAGGAATCGGTGATCGCGCACCCCGCAAAATCAAACCCCGCGCCAGGAATCGGTGATCGCGCACCCCTCAAAAGCAAACCCCGCACCAGGAATCGGGAACACCTTTGTCACGCCGCTGACCCCAAAACAGAATTCCACAACTGATTGCGCACAAACAACTGGTCGCGCACAAACAACTGATCGGGCACAAACAACTGATCGCGCACCCACAACCAAGCGCATGCCATCCCCAAGAGCAGCCTCCACGGTTCAGCCGAAGAACTGATCGCGCGAATCGGAAACACCATCTCCACGCTGCCGTCCCTCAACAAGCAGCAGAACTCATCGCGCGATTAACCCTAAACCGCACCCAGATTGCAAACAAATTCGTGAACACACGCTAGCGCTGCCGTCCCTCAACAAGCTGCCCCCCTGATCGCGCGATTAACCCTCAACCGCACCCAGATTGCAAACAAATTCGTGAACACACGCTGCCGTCACTCAAGAAGCTGGAGGACTCATCGCGTGATTAACCCTCAACCGCACCCAGATTTGCAAACAAATTCGTGAACACACGCTGCCGCGCCTCCCTCCCAACCTCGAAATTATCGTTCGCGCCTAAACCCTAGCAGTAGTCGTTAAACTTAACAGACAGAACAGATGGAAACTACCCCATTCATCGACTGACTACAAGATATGTTGTAGTTATACTTCAGATTTGTATAGTACCTGTATCTTACTAGTACTGTAGCATAACCATAACTGAACCTAGTAAATAGAATTCCTTGGATCCTATTCTTTGGCCCCTATTTTACATTTAAAAAATAATTAATGGACCATAATTTTCGGGTATCTATTTTACTTATAAAAGACATGTCACTTTTTAAGTCCCCTTCTTTAAATGTAAAATCTTTATAAATTTTACCTATGATGAATTAAATCCACCCTATTTTTCGCCGCAGGTCACTTTGTAAAGCGCGGGGAGTGTCCTCCCCTAGGGTCCACATTTGCTAGTGCTCCAATATAGTCATGTCAATGGCTTCTTGACTCACCTTCAAAGTCTGCAACACATCAAATGTTAAAGTTAGTAGAGAATTAGAAAAAAAGACTTTAGAATTTAAACAATGAAAAAGACTTGAAATCTTGATTGTCACATAAAATGTTTGTTTTGATCTATAGGCCATGCTTGCTATGGGGTATAGTTATGATTTGACAAAATGAATCAAAAAGAAGATCCGCCAATTTGGTATGAAGTACATAAAGGGACAACACAAGTGACAAAAGGCTCTTGTTTATAACTTCAACAGCCCCTATGCCTAGATCCTTCCTAACCACTTAACCATACTTGGAAAGAATGTTTTGAGGTAGTACACTCCTTATCAACTCCAAAGAATTGCCCTCTTTCATTAAGACTAAAGTAGAGATTGTGATAGAAACTTTATTATTGAGGAATTAGGTCCCACTCTTAGTTGTTTGATGAAAGCATAATATCATGACCTCCACTAGTACAAAGTAGTTGAAATCTTCCACAAATGCTGATTTTGCAAACAAATAAGGGAATACCATCGCAAACAATGAAATGGCCTTCCAAATCATTTCAGCAAGAAGAGCACACCCTTAGTGACAAACAAAGCAAATTCCAAAAGAAATGAGTTCCAAATACATAAGGCAGCACACCTTAAAGTCTACATGTCATTCAGTTGCAAGAGGTTTGTAGCATTTCAAACTTGCACTACACCTTGACGATCTCCAAGATAACATATGACAACACCCACTATAAGAAACCCAGGTTTTTCATAACATGCCTCAATTTTTTGAAATGTTTTTTTTTTAATGTAAAATGCAACAAACTCATGTTTTTATGTTAAAAAAATCACCAACATAATGTTATTTTTGACATAAAAGCATGGGTTTGATGCATTTTACATCAAAAAAAATCCATTCCAAAAAATTGAGGCGCATCACCCCAAACATGGGTTTCTTCTAGTGACCTAAAGCCCTACATCTTTGGAGATAGAAACCAACAATTAGCTTCATGCATCAAACAAAAGATTCACTCACATTTCCATACAAAAAGAGAAGAAGAAAACATTTCTAAATGGCTAAATGAATACCTTAGAGTGAAAATATCATCTAGTCTCAACCGGTCTACATGCATCAAATCCTCTAATGCACCCTCATAATCATTCATCCAACATTTCACATCTTCGCACAACCTTCATACACACTAATTGAAATCCACAATGCAAAACCCATTCCAAATGATGATTTTATGTCAAATTTGTATTATATAAAATGTATTAGTATCAGTTTCAACCTAGATTTACTAGTAGGAAACATCGTTTCCTTCAACAAAATCTAGGTGACGTGTTTTTTTATTTTCTACCAAAAAACACAAAATTTGCATTGACTACAACACAATTTTTAGAAAATTGTGTTGCAATCAATGCAAATTTTGTGTTTTAGGGCAGAAAATAGAAAAACTCAACACCTAGATTTTGTTGAAGGAAACATTGTTTTCTACTAGTGATTTAACACAAAACCATCATCTAGAATGGGTGGATTTCTACTTGTGACACCAACCAAAACAACAACCACATGAAACTAACTTCAACCTAATCCAATGCACATTCCAACCATTTCAACCCCATATTTCAAACCACCTTCCAAAATTTCACAAAACCATCTTAAAATTCTACCACTTGAAACCAATGATGCAACAAAGTACACTATAAGAAACCCGAGTTTTTTTGGATGTCGTAGAAAACGTAATGGGACATTGACTTTGACATGGAAGTAATCAATTTTGATGTCACCTAAAATTTGATATAATCAACAGGCCAAGAACATGGAAAAAAACATCCATTTTGAGCTTGATTTTTTCTAACATCACAAATAACATGGTCTTTCAATCTCCCCCAAATGCACCATGTGGATGCCACATAAATGCCACATGGGCAACAAGAGCCACGTTGGGGTTTTTTTCATTCAACATGTCTTTGACATGGCACTTGATGTGGCATCTGACATGCCTTATCAACAAACATTTATGTTGTTAAAAAGTTTTGGCGTTGCTTTTTGAGACATCAAACTAGACGTTTCGGAAGACATCAATTGGTGCATACCCTATTCATAAGGCAAGATCAATAAAAAAAATGAATTGAAATAAAATTAAACAAAAAATGAACAAAAAAATTATTGAATCAAAAATAAATTACAAAAAAATCCTACCATCTACCCATAAAAAGATTTTTTGATGGTAAAATGAACAAATTACTTCTTTGAAAGTTAGTGAGTATAAAGGGTTTAAACGGTCATATTTACATCTATTCTCCATCCATGGTGAAATAAAAAAGTATGGGATAATTAGAATATGGGAACTTGATCAGAATACATGTTGATGTTGTTTTAGACGTCTACATGTTGTTTCAGACATTTGGATGTTATTTTAGACATCTTGATGTTTTGAAAGACATCTTATATGAAATACAATTCTTGTTATCCATATCCCATATGGATTGTTTCAGTTCCTACCACCCCATGTTTATAAAGACCATATCTTTTCATCCATGATGCACATCCATCCATCCATTTTTTTTTCACAAAGCATGCCACATGGCTATCTTTTCCCCAAATTTTTCATATATGGTCAAAGGTTTTGCCATAGACTGTAGTAATTTTACCAATTTACAAGAAGTGAAAATGGGGCTACTTGTTGAGGTGGCAGTCTATGCTTTTCGGGATGTCACAAGAAAACATGACCGTGTTCTTTTTAACATCACTAAGAACATGTCCATCTACAGTGACATCTACTTGTTTTCCAACTTAGCTGCTTACATTTTCCTCAACATCAAACCAAATTCACATTCTTGCGGATGTTTATTGTCCAACATAGGGTGTTTTAGAAAACATGTTATGTCTTTTGGATACAACACCAAAAACTAGTTTTCTTATAGTAGTAGTTCTTGTATGCAAAATTTCCACTTACTAGAGGATGAAGGTGTTGTTACTTGTTAGGGTCCAAAGAATCTACCTAATTCAAATCTGCCAACCTTTCATCATAAATTTCACAACCCCTCTCGATCTTGACATAAAACCAAGAAACCAACTTAGTCAACTCTCAATGCAATTAACTCTGAACAAACCCTTGCAACAAGTAGTCAAAGAATGAAAGATGTCTTCTAGTGTATGGATACCATATAACAAATGTTCAATAGTCACAATATAATTGCCCACCTACTTGTAGGATCCATACATGAGATAACCCTACACAAAATGTAACATTTATGAGCTAGAACTCTACTTAGATAGTAACCTACCTCACTTACAAGGATAATAGTATTATGAAGGACTCACCAAGAAAATTCAAAGTTCCACAGGCAATAGAAGGCAACAACGTACTATCCAAAGCATAGAAGACCCTAATGTAACAAATAAACGAAAAGTCAATGAGATCAACCCCTAAGGAATATTTTTATTAAAAAAAAAATTAGACTATAAATGGAACAACCAGAATGACATAGTAGTCATTCCAACCTGATCACAAACACTACTTTTCAAGAACTGCACAATTTGTGATTTATGAAGATTTTCAAAGAGCACCCTGAAGTCCACATCTGAGTCTTCATTTGTGAGAGTCTTCAAAGCATGAAACTTGTAGTTAGCAACCCTAAACTATACTAGATTTCCTCTAGAAACTCAATAGTATAAACTAGCCCTCTTGCACAAGCACATTTTATATTATCTCATACATTACTACAACAAATATATACAAAACACATTGTTACACCCCTATCTCCTTGGGGTGCCCAAAGTGCCTTAGTAAGTAAGGGGGACCTTGGGGGTGACTTCCCAAGCCTTGCAATAGGCTAAGAAGGGAGAAATGAGAGACTTCCGATCAAATAGGGCGCAATAGCGCCTTGTTTAAGAAGGGCATAGTATCATGTCATACATGATTAGAAAGATCTTGAGAATATGCTTCTAACCATCCAAAGAACACCTGATTCGGATAAGTAGGCTAGAAGTTATGGTTGTTCTAAGTTGGGGGTATCTCGGTGGCGCCAAGACACTCAAAGGCTAGGTGGAAGGGGTTCTAAAGGAATCACTCAACAAAGTATGACATGTAGCATATCATTGGAAAGCTGAAAAGATAAGGAACCTAGAATGCCAAGAATTACAAGGTTCTAAGCTATGAGACAAAAGTTATGTCCAAGAGGAGGGGTGTGGTGAAGGATGATGCCACTCCCAGTGGACCCAAATCTTTGGAGGGTCATAACTTTGTAAGAACTTGTTCAAATGCAACAAGTGAGCAGTCCATAGGCATCCAATTATTGCGCAAATATCCAAAATGGGCTCGCATGTGGGATTTGGAGCCCTGACAACAAAGTTACACTGTTTGGAAGTTCAGGAGTCCAAATGGAGGTAGAATTTGGCGGTTTTGGTTGGAAACGGGTGGTCTTCCCATACCCAAGGGGGTTTGGGAAGTTCCTTTGATCCACAAGGGGGGGTCTACCAAATACTACAGAGAATACTATAGGAGGGGTTGGTCTCCCTCCTCCCTCCCTCTTGGAGTTTTGATGAGTCTTGGTGACTCATGGATGGTGATATAACTTCACCACCGGCTTCAAGGCTCCTTGGGACACTTGTGTGAGTGTCCCGAGGCACCGGTTGGTTGGAGTCCCACTCCTTGCTAGGCTTTTGGTAATGTGTCCTGAGTTGTGAGTCCCGATTAATGTTGGTGTGAGAGTAGCAAATGCACAACGGGTCTAGTATGAAGTGGGGTGACAACCAAGGGCGGTTAGGATCATGGTGAGTAGTACTACCATGAGTCTTAGCACAGTAAGATGAAAGTTCCGCCCCATGTCACCAAGTGATATGCCAAGAGTCACGAGTGGAGTGTGTGCTAGAAGTCCCGGGCACTAGGACTTAGCAATGTGAATTGGAAATGGGAACTAATGCTGTGAGTGCGTGGTATGTGCAGTGCTAGTTAGTTGGGCCTAAGTGATACCAGTATTGAAGCGTGATGAGCTCTGAAATTTGTGAGGGGTTCTTGAAGTCTAGTTGGAGCTATAAGGTATTACTAGGGCCGTGACACACACACTACAAAAAAGGACAAGAAAATTTACCCTACGAAATTAGATATTGCGTACTACACAACATGGTCATGATCTTTATGTATGTTGAAGAACATGCAATTTTATCATCCATTTTCTTCAAACTAACAATTGCAATAGAAATAAGGTAACACTAGAATGTACAAAACTAGGCGATTATAACCCCTAACATGCAAGAAAAAACCTCCATTTTTCATCCATGACACACTCTAAACCAAATTCAAGTTCAAAAAATTAAGCAATTTTCAAGCAAGTCACATATTCCATCATATCTTGACATGTTTCGACAATATCTAAAGCTTTTAAAGTAGAATCCCAAACACCACTTATGAACAATCCAAAATCCAAAAAGAAGTGTATAGATTAAACCTTAGAACATGTTGACAACTATCCTCGTGATCACTTGGAGGGAACCCAATGCAATCCAACCAAATCAAGGTTCAAAGAATTTATAATTTTCTAGCACCTTGCCTTTTCAATTATATCTTCTTGCCATCAACTTGCGACTAAATCCAAACTTTCTCATCCAAATCAAAGTATTCTCAATGAACCCCCCAAATTTGAACATCCAATCAAACCCTAAAATACGATTACAAAACCCTAATAAACACACAAACTATTTTCTCTATGGCCAATTGCAAGAGACCAAGTGCAACTTCTTCACCTTTTGTTTGAAACTTGAGCTCTACATCACAACTACGCTAGAAGAAGTTTTGTTACGAGAGAAGAATGATGCATTGGTCTCTCCGACACCCTCTTTAGAATTATTATGATTCTAAACTAGGTCAATCCCCAAGGAGCGCACCACCAAGTTCACATTCTGCTGCAAGCTTGTGAGACTGAATTCAAGCTTGTCACTCGTATACGGCAACTCGTCTTTCTTCTTCTTCGCATGCAACTCCAACTTTGTAATTGACTCTTGAACCAGGACAATTGTTCCTTCAACACCTCCCACTTTTTCATTGAGTCCAATAAACTCACTAAGGTTATACTCTCAATCTCGCCAATGATGTGTGTAAACACACCAAAGTTGGTACTACTTATAGTACTACTACGGCTCCTCCCGCTCTCCATTTGATCCATCAAATACTTTACAATTCACCACAAACACTTACAAACACACTCACACTCAACCATTGCACCATTCTAGCTCTACAATGTCCTACTAAACCTCTTAACCCTTGTCCCACCCTAAAGGCAGCAACCCCCCTTTGCTAGCATCACAAAACATTGTCACCACTAAAGGGGTGCTTTCCACACATGCTATGACCGATAAGCATTTCAATGCTTCATTTTACTCATTTTCCATATGCATTGTGACCTTCTAGCAATATAGAATGAATTTCGACAATTTCCTACTAATTTCTCATCGTAAAAGCACCCCTTTGTCTTGTAGTGTAAGGATGTTGTAAATAATTGCCTAAAAACTAACTTTTGTCTGTAGCTCAAAATGTATGAATAGTTTGCACATCATACATTTGAAACTTTACTCCTATGTTTAACCTATGGGTGCATCTCATCTCAAAATTTGGGATCAATCTAATAAGAATTTATTGTCCTTATTTGTCTTGATGTTGTAATCAACAGAATAAGATAAATTTCATGTTCTTTACGAAAGGAATCATTTGGACAAGTTAGAATTTGTCAATCATTGGTTAAAAAACATATTTGGGAAACATATAAGTATAGGTTGTTAATTAAATCTCAAATCTATTTTTTTCAAAAAATTCATGTGTATTTGTTATTAGCATGACAAAAGTGTAAGATTCAAGGTGTCTTCCTTAACCCCCAAATGACCTTGAGGACATAATCTATCCCCGAGCAATCTTCTCACTTGAATAATGAAAAATCACTAGCAAATTAGCAAAAACTATTAACTACATAATTGTGAGGCTTCACATGATGAACAATAATATACTTGCACATCCCACAACTAATGTGTCTTGGATTTTCTAAGGCCAAATTGCCAAGATACCATTCCATTACAAGACAAGAGAGTACATTGCCAACACAGGTGGAGGATCTCAAGTCATTTGGCTTGTGACCCAGAGAAAGACCTTGTTGGTTGTGCCATCCTTTGCCACTCTTGCAAATTCATATGACACACTAGAAGAAAACTGTGTTGTAGTGAACAAAAGCTAGGTGATATTTTTATTCAATACAATACAATTTTTTGAAAACTGCATTTACCACAACACAGTTCTCAGAAAATTATGTTGCAATGAACAAAAATGTCACCTAGCTTTTGTTTACAGTAATACAGTTTTCTACTAGTAACAACTCACATAACTTGCATTTTTTTCATGCCACGCTTGCTTCCCGTCACGACCACCCTTCCCTTCATAGGGTTGCCTTCATTGTGCCTCACAGAATGATCTTACAGGCAAACAAACCGTCTGATTCAGAGGAAATTTGCTTTAGCAATTCACTATTGTCAACCATATTGTATTTACCGTTCAAATTAGCTTCTTTCATTTTCCATTTAAAATAAATAAATAACCAAAATTAGCACCCTAGCACTAGGAATGCCAAACACCTAGAACTTTGACATCATTGTGGGCAAATTATCTTGTCTGCATTGTTGGGTTATTTTGTTCCATTGCCTCTACATCTGATCCCTTACTATACAAAAAAGAAGCATCTCAATCCGTTATATATTCGACCTGTAACATCCTTTGAAGTTTCCCAACCTTCAACAAAATTCAAGCATCGGCAACTGTGTACGGTGGAAATCAGGTGAATCATTTAGGGTGGCAATTTTTTTTGTAGGATCCTTCAAGACTTAGGAAGCAATCGATATGGTTACATCTTCAATAGTCATCACTTCGCTAATTCTAAAATTTGAATTATGTTTGCCTTTCTAACATGGCTCAGTCATTCAAGAAATCTCAAGGTCATTTTGGGCTTAAGACAATTTTTTTAGTACCCGTATTAATATAAGGTAAAACAACCCATTACAGATCTTTGACCCATTATAGACTCCAAAGAATGCCATCATTATGGTTTTCTTTTAGTGATTGAGATGTGGGCCGTGTTCAATGTCTTAGCTAACTGAAATAGAGTGATTAGTGACCACAATAGGAACTTTTAGTTTTTCAATGTGAGTTCATTGCACGAAGTGCCTTTTCCAGGTCTTCTATGTTAGAAAATATTGTGAGTGCAATAGGTGAGTAAGATGAGTATTATGGATCAGTTTTGGTTGGTTTTGGGGTAGTCTACAAACTCTTTTAGGTTGTGATGGGTTGAACAGTTCAAAAATTCATAACAAATTCACACTTTGTCGAAAAAATATAGTTTCAAATGCTCTTGCCATTTCTATCACTTGACTTTCTCTGAGAAAAAAAGTAAAAAATTTCAGAAATGACATGAGGGCAAACCCCCCATTTGATCCGTTATGGGCTGTTTACCTTAAGTCATGGGAACAATTTTGGCTTTGCTGCGGCACTCCATTCTCGGAGGCTTGAATGGGCTGGTGGACCAAGTGGCCAACTCGTCCAGGATCTTCTTATTCAGTACCAGCAGAGGTTGAGAAGAACAGCTGGACTGTTGGAACGGTCGGTGGTTCTCCTGTAGTTTTCCCAATCGGAACTTGTTTCATCAGTTTCTTCTTAATAAATCTGTGTTGTCGGTCCCTCTTCATTGGGACCGAGATTGATGGTCTCAGTCTTTTGGACTTCCTTTTCCAAGGAAATACAGAAGTTTTTCCATCTTCATTTAACCCTTAACCCCTAAACAATGAGGCGGACATTTTTTTGGATGATGAATGACAAGGAATTCTCATGTGTAGGATAGAAGTGCAACTATTCATCCTTAGAATTAGGGGTGGAAAGGACAGATCTTCTATAATAGTTTGACTCCCAATGAATATTTTTGATTTTTTTAAAGTAGATGATGTCACATGGTTCCGAAATGGCTGATTTCCATAGTCACTAATTTCTAGAATGATGCAAGGGTGCTCCTAGTTTATGTTGTAATCGAATCTCTATACTTCTGGAAAAAAAAGGCCTTCAATGGGGGTGGACTCATGCCCAAGAAGACTTTGCATGCCCCACCTCCCACTGTAAAAACAGTAGATGAAGAATTGCTTCTTTGTCTACTATAGAGATATCCTAAGTCATTCATCGAACAATTTTAGTCCTCACCATCATTACACAATTAAAAGACGGAGTGGAAATCAACCCTTCTGGAACAATGTGAATCATTAAAAAAATCCAAAAGCAATCATTGGAAGTCAAACTATTGTACAAGACCTTTCCTTTTCACAAAAATTCCGAGAATGAATAGTTGCACTTTTGGCCCATACATAAGGATTCTTTGTTATTCATCAGCTAAAAAACAATGACAATGTCATTTATGGGTTAACATAAATTTCATGAAATTGGTGATATTTGAATACTTTGGCACCTATCAAAATTGACATTTTGAAATATAAATCCATACATGATGTAGATTCAAGACCTTTATGTGTAATTTTTGACATCAAATGGTGTGACTTTAAGGAAACCTTATTTGTTTTGTTTTGTTATTTGTTTATTTTCAATTTCTTTTTTATAACAAGAAAGGAAGCCTAAGTTTTTGTTTTTATTTTTGTTTTTAAAAAAAATAGGAAAAGCCGAAGAGTTTTTCTTTTCTTTTTTTACAATACAAATGAAAATAGTGGCTATACTATAAGAGGCTCTATTCATGTAGCATTGGCTAACTTTTTGAGTAAAGTTCTATTCAAACTTGTCACATATAGCTTCTATGGATGCAAAAGTTTCCTTCCCTTTGATCTCAAAGAGCCTATAAATTTGTGGTACATTGATCATTCTTTGTATTTATGGTCTTCGCATTCAATCTATTAGTTCTACTTTTCTTTCTTTCTTCAATCCCCCCATCGCTTGGTGGCAACAAGTCAACACATCTTATAGGGCCCCAAGCTACTTGACATCTAGTAGATGTAGAGCCAATAGATGAAATTTGCGCCAATAACAACAATTAGTAACCAATATTGATAAGTAAAATCAAATTTATTTAACATTCGTGTTGTTTAATTAACAACATTTTCTAATTCTAATACCTTTTAGGACATACATTTTGAAACATTAATCTACACTATTCCAAGTTTATAGAGCTTCATGAATATTTGTATTCCCAATTTTTGGACACATGAATGAAACCAATTTAACAAAATTGATGATATTTTGGTTAGATGAAGATGTGTTTCTTTCTCATATTATTTGGTTGTTGCCCCATATGTTGAGGGTAAATTTTTTTTAAATGTATAATTTTTGCTTCTTTTAAATTTCAAACTAATAATGACAATGATTCAATGTTGGTAATGTTCTTTATATAGTTCCAAGTGTCTCATTAGCAAAAAACCTTTACAAACTCTTTACAATGTTAAGCTAGTTGGAATAATTATATGTCTTCTTCTATTGATGTCTAAAAAATATATTCATATTTGCTTTAAAATTTAATTTGAAAAAAATCTCTAGCTTAAATACAATGGAGATATGGCAATTCTTGCTATGAAATCAATCAATAGAACATAATTGAATACACATAAAACACCTTAATCCTAAAATGTCAAGACTTATGACCAAGGTGGTCAGTCAAAAAGGATCTAGTTTTTGAATCAATAGGTATATATATAAGTGCACTCTTCATTTTTAAAGTAAACTTAACCTTGTAAAGACCAAATGTTCAAATTTCAAACAACACATAAACTCAAATACATCCAAAGAACACAAAATTATCCCTTCTTCTTTGGGGGGAGATTCTTGTATTAGTTTTTGAACATTTGTATAGTAGAAATTTGTAAATTATTTTGTGACTTAAAAGGATACTAATATATTTTATAGTTTCACCTCAAAAAACAACTTTTCTAGTTCAAAAGAAATCCCTTGAAAAATGAATTTAAAAAATAAGTAAAATAAACATCTTATAAATCACTATAAAGAAAGTTTAATATTTTAAATCTAAAGAACAAAATAATGTGAAAATTCAAAAAAATTCAATCTAAAAATAATTTTAGAAGAAATTTGGAATTTTGTGGATTAAATTTTATTGATGAATATTGGTCAATGTGGTAGGTAGATCAAACTATATGGCTATGATCTATGGATTTTGTTTGAATTCTTTTGTTTTAAAGTGAATCTTCCATATATCATTATAATAGGTTGCATTTTATAATAAATTTTTAAAAACTTGGAAATTTGGAGCTTTCCTTGGTCCTTGAGTGGATGAAGTCATCCATCAACCTCTTTTTGGCCTCATCAACTTTATTGGTTTAGAATACAAGGTCATACACTCCATTGACTATTCGTTAACAAATTTGGGAAAAAATAATATTGTATTGAAAAATTTCTATAGCAACTTCATTTGGACAAAATGTTGATACCACCTTCAATTGATGGAATTGGGATAGAAATCAAAGAAGATGGTTTGTTATAAAACCAACCATGGACCCAATCTTGCGAAAATGTTCACGGTGCATTCATTGTAGAACGTCAATCAAAGAGACAAGATAAGATATTTTATTGTTGGACTACTTGAAATTAAGATATTTTGAATAGACTTAGATTGGTAATCTACAATGACATGCTCAAATTGTAGATTTTGATAGAATAATTGGGCCACAATAGGGGCATGTATTTCTTAGAATGACATGCTTGTACTTATTAGACTTATGTTTTACTATTGATAATTTTACAGTCATATAATTTCTTTTCTTGATTGATATTAATTTGGATAAGAGATTTCAAGAGCTTCCAAAAGATATACAATTGAGTGATGAAAACAACATTATAACAATATCATTCAAAAAATCAATTGATAAGCCTATAATAAGAAAATTTATCAATACTTGGAGGAGAAAGGAAAGCCATTCAATTTCTACAACTTGTTGTATAATTATTAATAAGAGATGGTAAGTATTCAAAAAAGTATGATACATTGTTTTAAGTTACAATAGTAGTTGCTCTTTCAAGAATCTAAGTGAGATTTTATTTTAATGAAATTAATTAAAAAGTTACATTCATCCTAAAAAATTATCATACGAATGTTATCTTCACATATATGATAAGATTATCATAAGTTCCTAATCCATCCTTCCTTAAATGATTTATTAACCCTAAGTATAGTCCTCCTTGCACATTGTATTAGAGTTGTCACCGCAGGATTTGGTCCAGTTGCATATGAATGCAAGGATGTGAAAGATGGAGTCAGTTTAAAATGGATGTTTGGAAACTGAGAGGGATTGGAGATCTTGTTGTTAAGTTTTGAGTTCTAGCTAATCACTGTAAATAAACCCTCATATTTATTAAAATGGAAGATTTCGGGGCATCTACAATGGCCAAACAAAAACTTCAGATCTATCAAAACCTATGTTTAAAAGCATCACAATTTCCTAGTAATACTACACTGAATAGGGGTATTAAGGGGACCAAATTATTAACCCCTAAAGGATCAAGTGTCCGTTCAACATACGCAAGAAATCTTGGGTAGGTTTCCTACGAAGTAATTTTTGGTCGGATGTTCATGAAATTTGGATACAATGAGTAACTATGTACCCCCATCCTGAAAATCAATTTTTTTTTTCTCGATCGGGTGCTTAAATCAAAAGTTATGCTGCCCTAAACTTTGCAGGCAGCTAGGGCAGCTCTGGGTAGCATGTGCAAAACTCTTCATATGATTTTGAAATTTGGCAGGTGTGTAGCTTACATGATACAAGATGCAAATGTTAAAAAAAATAACCATGTCTAGCGTAAGAATCCCATTCTAGAAGGAGTTAAAGTTTGCAATTCTTATAGGGCAAGGTTGGAAAAAAAAAATTCACCTAACTTCAAATGTTATAAGTTTTCAATCTGTGTGGTCAAAGTTTCAAATTTTTTTTTCACATGCTCCCAAAGAAGTCTAGTACAAATTTGTACTGTTGAATTTTGAAAAAGCAACTTTCTTTTTCATTTTTTTCTAGCTGCCCTAAAAAGTGGCAGTTTTTGACAATTTCTGCCCAAAATGTGCCTTGGTCCTTCAAAGGTTAAAGGAACTTACTATAGAAAACTGTAGATGTTTGAAACATGATGTACATCCCCTAGACACTTCAATAACTACTAATGTACAATAAAGGCAGATATTTATATAGTGTGAAATGTCAATTAATTAGTATGGGTCCCCTTAAAACCCCTATTCAGTATACAAACCTTGAGAGGCAACTATTGTTATAATAAAAATTTAATTATGAAAACATCAAATACATAGTAAGTTACTCTAAGTGTTTATGATTATAAAATAAAAGCTCTAATTCTTCCAAATAATGCGAGAGATAATTTGAAGACAAATGTAATGACATGACATTTAATGAATATAGAAATGTATTATATAATTTAGAACAAATAACAAGTAAATAATAAGTCAAATCATAAACATATTGAGGTATGCTCTATTTAGAGGCTAGGCCATAATTTTAACCCCTAAAGTTCTAAAGTCCTTGTGAGGGACTCTTGGATTTTTAGATAGACTTGTGTAATCTCAATTTTTGACATGATTTTTTAAAACTTTTTGGACAATGGGAAATCAAATTAGCTTTTAGGGAATAGAATTTTTCTTTCAATTGGTGCATGATAGCAAAAGTTATGTTGCCCTAAGTCTAAAAAGCAACTCGAGGGGCAGCCCAAATAAATTTTTAATTTTAATTTTTTTCTCAAAATTTACATTTTTGTCTACATTTGAAGCTTTATATTATTCTATTTGGACCAATGATGAGAAAGTTATGGACAATCTTGGTTTTGGGGCAATCTAAGCATCTTCTTGAAAAAATTATTTGTAGAATTTTTTTTTGAATGAAATTTTTTAAATTTAAAAATAAATAAATTTTTAGACAGGGTTAAATTTATTTGTTAGAACAATCTCATTGTTGTGATTATTGTGTTTTAATTCCATTTTAGAGCTCTTTATGGTATAGTTTTTCCTTCAATCTTTAACCTACTTCTACTTAACAATTTTTTAATAAGTGAAAATGAAATTTTTTTTTAGGATTTTTTTTTGGATTCACAACTAAATTCCTCAAAATAAGAAATTAGAAAATAAAAATTAGTAGTGCAAAATTTTAAGTTAAGAAGATTTAAAGCTAAAAAATATAGTCAAGCAAGTTGTAAGAAAACTTGTTTCTCCACTTTAATGCAAATACCTTGCAATCTATGCGGTCAAGGTTTTTGAAATTTTTTCCCCACATTCTTATACTAGTCTAGTACAAGATCATATCGTTAGACATGAGGAAAAAAACAAATTAAATTTTTTTGCAATAGAAATGTCAATTTCAAGTGAGTGGTCTTTGATGGAAAAAAGTCCTTGGGACTTTAGGGGTTAAAATAAATAGTAATTAGAATAGAAAATAAAATAAACTTTGTTATTTGGATGAATGTAGATGTTAGTATTTTATGTGAGATGATAAGGTAGGAGGCTCTAAAATGGCACATCTAAGGGGAAAAATAGATGTGTAGAAGAAATTGACTAGCCAATGATTTCCATTTTTTTTGGTAGATAGAGAAATGGAAAAAGAAACAAATGACAATGAAAATTGTAATTTTTTGACTTAGAATGAATTAGATATAATTTCTCAAAGTGAAGAGTCCTTAGATTGTTGTTGATGGTCATAGACTTTAGTAGTAATGAATTAACATGTGTCTTTTAAAAGAGCAAAATGCTCCAAAAATATATGAATAGGGTGCTCACTATGTTTAGGAAAGTTCCATAATGTGTGAATATAGTGTCCTAAATCAAGCAAGAGAAATATGTACCTTGAAATTTTTATTTATCATCTCTATCTTATTGTCAATTTGAATTCTGTGTTTACAATTAAATGATGCATTCATGATTGGTGAATGACACATGATAGTAGTCCAAAAGCACTACTCACTACCCTAAAATCATGCGCTTGTAGTCACATTTTTCCACCTCAGAAAATGGTGTCCATTTCATCAACCATATGCATAGTTTATAGGCCTTTCCTAGGGTTGATTCTAAATGCCCGCTTGAATGAAGGACCTCCTATAGTAGGTTTATGTAGGTAGCCTTGTAAAGTTTTGAGAATCTACATGAAGTTTTAGAAGTTGTTTGAAATTTTGAGAAAAAATTGTTGTGTTAGATAATGTGTTTTTAATAAATGAAGTTGCAAATAATGTAAGGTATGTAGTTCTTGATGTTGAAAATGAATTCATAAGAGATGCATGTGATGTTTATATGCACAAAGTCAATTTTTTTATAAATGTCCCAAATAAAGGATTAGTGGGTGATTATAAGAAACACATATACTATTTTAAGTTACACCTTGTTTCCTAATTTATTTTTTGGCCATAACTTTTGTGTCCAAGCTCCAATTCCCTGAAAATGACTAAAGATTTAGAGGTAAGGTACTCATGACTATTATCCACCTCAACTATTTTTTTTTTTTTTTTCAAAAATATTTTACTATCCAAAAATAGCCCCCAATTTTTATCACACTTGCCAATTTGGGAGATTTTAGTAACATGTTGTACCCAAAAAAACAAATTTGGAGCTGAAATTCAAGGAAGATGGTTTTTTCCATACTAATAGACTTGCAACTATTGTTCAAAGGCAGTCAAGAAATAGTTAATTTTATATTGTATAAAAGTCTACAAAATGGGGTTTCTTTTTGTTTGCATTTCATAACATAAAAAATATTTTTTGGTGGTTCTTTTGTTGAAGGACCATCTCCATAGAGTTGTTATAAATGGATAATTTTTATTTTATTTATTTTCCTATTTTTTATAATTTTAAAACATTGAAATAATTATAATATTGAAATTTTATATTTTTTCAATTATCCTATTTAGAAAATTCTTCTATGCTTTATCTTCCTAGAATACAATATTTTTAAACATTGGCCATAGTTTAAAAACTGATTTGAAAACTTGTTTTTCTAATTTTAACCTCTAAAGCCCTAAAGTGCATTTTTTGGGCAACATAGTAATTTTTGGTAACTCACTACAAATGGAATATTTATTTTTTTCTCTACAATTTTCCACACAACATGTGCCTAAGGAGTAGCTTTACGGCCAAAAAGAATTTCTTAGCTTTTTATTGCATGGGTAAAAAGTTTATTGTATGATATATAATTTTCATTGATCCTTGGGCAGCATGGGCAGCTCAAAAAATTCTTAAATTTTTTTATTTTTTATAAATAAAAATTTGAAATTATTTTTTAAAGATTTCTTTATACATGGAAAGCTTTGAATCATTCCATTTTGATTAAATGAGATGAAAGTTATGCAAGGAGGTATGGATTCTCTACTCGTAAATAAACTTTGAAGTCTTTTAATTAACTTAACCCCTAAAGGAACAACCTTGTGTTTTTGGCAACATAACTTTTTTGGGTAGGTATAGGTGAGCAGAGATTTCACTCATTTAGGCTGAAATTTTTTGACAAGGTGTAGACGAGGAATATCTTCCATGCATGCTAAATTTCATTTCATTTGAGTATACAAGTAAAAAGTTATGATGCAAAATGTTGTTTATTTCTCAACTCGGGCAGCTCGGGCAGATCTGAAAAAATCACTTTTTTCAAAAATAAAAATTTGAAATTGGTTTTCTAGATTTACATATATGGGGAAAGCTTTGAATTAGTCCATTTTGATCAATGTGATGAAAGTTATGAAGAATTTTAGTTTGCGGGTAGTTAAGGAATCTCTACTCTAAAATAAACTTTGAAGTCCTTTATTTAACTCAATTTTTTATATTTTTTGAAAAAAATCAAATCATAGGATGTAGATTGTTTATTACAACATTACAACCATTGGGATTGTCATTTTACAATTCCAAAATTAAAATTTTGACAATTTAGTATTTTGAATTATTCTCTACTTCTTTCTACTTACTATTTTTTTCCTATATGTTGTACAATTCCAAATGATTCAAAAATTTTCAAGAACATAGACAACTTGCCTTGAAGAATGAATCCAAAGATGCACCACCATTTTGGGCATTTTTTCATACAAATGTGACCTTTTGAAGTGCTGCTGCCCGGTTTTTTGCAGGGCAAAAAATCTGATTTTTGTCACTTCAAATGTTAATATCTTCCAATCCACACGGTAGAAATTTCTGAATTTTTTTTCACATCTTTTCAAAACAATTTACTACAAGATCCTACGGTTACATGTGTTCAAAAATGTTTTTTTTTCTTAAATTTTTTTTTTGTGCTAAAAATGGCAGTTTTGGAACGTTTTTGGTGCAAACATAGTCAAGGAACTTTAGGGGTTAATTTTCAATATTTTTGGAAAAAAATAAAATTCCTAGGATGGAGATTGTTTATCACAACATTACAACCATTGAGATTGGAATTTTTCAATTCCATGACTAAATTCTTAACAATATAGTATTTTGAATCCTTGAGTTCTCTACTTCTTTCTATTTACTATTTTCTTTACACTATTTTCTTCACATATGTTGTACAATTCCAAATGATCTGAATTTTTTTCAAGAATGAATCCAAAGAAGCACCACCATTTTGAACATTTTTTCATACAAATGTGACCTTGTGCAATGGAACTACCTAGGTTTTCTTAGGGCCAGAAAAAGGATTTTTGTCAATTCAAACACTAATATCTTGCAATCTACGAAGTGAAAAACTCTGAAATTTTTAACACATCTTCTTAAACTAGCATACTACAATATCCTACAGTTACATGTGTCCAAAAATGTTTTTTTTCTCGAATTTGGTGCTTGTACTAGAAATGGCAGTTTTGGAGCACTTTTGGTGAAAACAAAGTCAAAAACCTTTAGGGGTTAAAGTACTCCAAAAAATTAAGCATGAGTATTGTGAAAATGCAACAAAATCAACAAGTATTTATTTGCAATCACACTAGTATACAAAATGAAAGTTATTTAAAAAATGAATGTTCATAAACCTAATAGACTTCCCCTTGATAGACTAAGGCATATTCAACTTGTTCATATTAAGAATAACTTTTCTTCAGGATCTAAAAATGCTAATGCTAATGTTGAATTGTTTGATGATGTTGTAATCCGAATGATAGACAGTAAGAGCAATACTATATGGTATTTATGAAGAGTTTAGAAATTCATCAAAGTAATTGAAAAGAAAATAGTAGATTATGTTTGTCTTGCTCTTTTTCATGAACCTCATATTAATGTCTTGCCTAGATACTTTTAGGGCTCATGTAATTGATTATTGTTATGAATATGGTGGTTTTGGTAGTCAAGAGCTTGATTTGGTGAGATTAGATCAATTCATATGTTTGGTTTCTATAACATTTGATGAAGGTACGAAACTCCATGTCTTGTCAAGAAGATAAAAGAACACTCAATAATGTTCTCAACGAATGTAGCGGTAGTTTGAGGAAAAAAAATGTAGGTATTTATTTGTAATCAAATAAGAATGTAGATGGTGGTCCATCAAAGAAGAATGAAGATGTTGTTGATATGATGGTGACAACAAATAATATGAAAAAATAGAATTGATAAGATGGTGATGAAGACTAGATTAAGGTGGATTTCAACTAAATTTCAATCTATAAACTTAAGGTATGAGAATTTTACTACTATAGTTAGTAGTTTATAAATTTGTCTATAAACTTTGCCACTTTCACAAGAAGAATGAAAGGGTGTTACCCTTGGGGTACATTTTTGAGCATGTAACTATATCCCTCTTTGACTTTTAAAGAAGATAAAGTTAAGGGGGGGGGGGAGGGATAATAGTTATATGTTGAAAAATATACCCTAGTGGGATAACACCCTCCTATTCTTGTGTTTGGTAGGAAATTCATACTAATTATATGATGTAGGTGGTTTCAAATGGTAGTTTTAATCACTAATTGAAGGCAAATTTTTTTTCTTTAAATATGTTATCTTGGATGATTGCAAGAAACACTTTATGTTTTTGGCTCAAAAACCTGATGTTTGGCTGTAGAATTGGCAGTACTATAGACTACTATCAATTTTGTGCGTTAGACTCTGCATGTAAATCTCAACCGTCGATTTGGGGCGCTTGCAGATCTAAACTCTTGATTCAGTATTATATAGTACTATAGAGTACTATTGAAGCCACTAGGAGTAGAAAATAGAAAAAAGGGGTCTATGGACCTTTTCATTTTTAATAATTCAAAAAAAATTCAAAAAAATCCCAGAAAAAAACATAATTTCGTGGACAAGCCTATTCTCACATGGCACCAAAAATTTCTTCAAGGAAGATTTTCTCTTGCCCAAAAAATGTGCGCGAACAACAATCACTTTGGCCCCATGCAGACACCTTTTGTAAATGTTTTTTGCGAAAAACTCTTTGTCTCTCATTGGAATGCAAGTACACCTTGAACTTCTCCAATTTGTGGCTTCCAGTTTGCATTTTTGGGTACAACTTTGGACCAAAATCCTCCAAAATGGCCAAGGTAGACACCCAATTGGGGGCACTTTGAAAATAATAAATTCATTTTTTTTAAAACCAAAAAATCACAGAATGTGTGAAATTTTTATTTGTACCTTCATTCCAAATTTCAAGACAAATGGACTTACGATGCAAAAGTTATGACCAAAAAACCATGTGTCCAAGGGCAAGGGGACAAAAAATAGGACAAGTGTTTCTTGCAATCACCCTCTAATCTTATAAAATTTGTATCATTCTATTATGTCAAAATAGTTTTTATTTCAAACATTAGAGAAAATTTGAACTCTTTGGAGGCCCAACACATGTCATTCAAATGTGCAAATATAGGAAATAAAAAAAACTCAAATGTTGCAAATCAATGTGGCATTTGAGGCAATTAAGTGGTACACGATTTTTCAAAAAAGATTCAAAAAATAAAATAAAATAATCAATGAATTAATAAATTATATATATATATATATATATATGAGAAATTCCCTTTATGTTGTATTTGCACATTTGGCTAGTAGAGAAACAACCCTCTAGAAAATCCAAATTTTCTTTAATGAAATTTATTAACCACAAAATTTTCACTTATTATAATTACATAATTAGCTTGAAAATGGATTTATATTAGATTTGCTTACTTGGGACTACAAAACACTCATTTTCATGAATATGCATGACTAAATGAGCAATCACAACAACAAACTATTACTCCTCATAACATATAATTGATTTCCAAGCTACTATGGAGTATATATTAGTTATGGTATTGTAACAAGAAGGTAGATCAACCTTTGTTCCAAAATTGAAAGTTCTCACTTCCAGTGACATTTAGATATGCAACTTCATATGTGCATTAATACTTTAGTTTTGATATTATACACTAAGGTTTGCATTCAAATGGCTAGGAAGGTGGCTTTTGTAAAATTTATATCAAACTATAAGGACCAAAATTTCAGTGAATATCAAATTAAATAAAAAGAAATTTAGAAAATGTTGGTTTGCATCATTGCATGTAGAAAAAAACTTCACAATATTTATGAAGAATTAAAACTCCTATGCATAATTTTAAAGAATCCACTCAAGAAGTTCTTTCTAATTAAAATTAAAATTCATTTGCAATGGTTTATTTATAATTAAAAATAAATAAATTTGATTAAAAAGTCAAAAATTAGGTAGCTTGGTCTATGATACATGTTGAAAAAAACCCTCTAGAAAAATAGATTCTTAATGCTATTATTGTTCTCAAACAATATTCATTTCAAGTATATAATTATAGTTTTGAATTCCTTGTTGAGAGGGATAACAAGAGTTATGCACATTAAAACAAATTATATCCCTTGAGATTCAACTAAAATGCATTATAAGTGATTATAATGAGGGCCACATAATATGGGAGTTGCGTACCTGGGCAGAACTCTCAACAAGATAGGTGAATTTAAGAGCTGTTAATATTCAAACCTAAGCGGAAACGAACGCTCAACATGATCGATCCATCCAAAGGTCCGCGTGGGTTAAGACTGTACTGTACAGGTGATATCGTAACTTCCTAGATCTGATTGAAACGAAGCGGACCGGGCCAAACTCACTGTGATCGATGTATGGAATTTTGAAATAGGAGGCTCCCCTAGTGTGTCACTCCCCTAATCTTCAAACTTCCTGGCTCCAATCTGACTGAGTTCCTCAGCGATAATGAGATCATCCGAAGGTCCGCGTCGGTCGAGGCCTGTCGCACGTAGCCCAGGTAGTACGCTTTCCCGGGTGAGCTTCAATTCCTTCATTCCTCCGGGCCGCTGTCAGGATCGCTAACAGGCAGTCTCTCTACTAGATCCCTAGCCTGTATCCCAGTGTTGTTAAAAAAAACAAAGCTTAACGTGATAGATCAGCCCTAGGATCGGTCTAAGACTGTTATGTTGTTTTCGTCATTTTCTTGATCTGGTGTAACCGAAATGCACCGGGATGAACTCGCTGTGATCGATGTCTGGATTTCTAAAGTATGTGGCTCCCCTACTCTCCACAGCGATACCGAGATCATCCGATGGTCCACGTCGAGACCTGCCGCGGCCGTGGTAGTACGCTTTCACCGGATGAGCTTCCCTTCCTCCGAGACGCGGTCCAGTCCGCTATTAGTATTGTTGCTGTAGTCCATGGATCCTCGTTGCGACCGGGCTCCAGGCTTGTAGGCTGGCTCGCTCTTCCCCTCGCCCAGGACCAGCACTTCCGACTCTAAGTCACTCTGTAGGATTGAGGCAATGCGAGCCATGGAAGGCCGCTTCTCAGGTGCGATTTGGATGCACAGGAGGCACACATTGATGACACGTTGGACGTCGCGGACTTCGTCGTCGGTCAGGTGGAGCGTCGGGTCGACGAGGTCGAGTAGTCGGTCTTGTTCGTGGAGGATCCAGGCCTGCAGGATAATCGATGATTGAATCTAAGTTAGAAGCCAGGACAGTCAACTACGTTCGAATGGGGTATTCTGATCGAATGATATCATTAAAGAGGTCATTAATAGTCAAAATCAAGTCGTTAAATTGGAACAATTCCAATCCGGCACCAAAAATTATGACATTCATGTGCATAATACATAGTTACTAATAGTCTAAAATCTAGAATAGATGAGAATTTAAGTTTCGAAATGAGCATCCTGAAACGTGCCAAAGTAATGGAATACCGCCAATTTTACGAAGTGACGTTATTAGCTTGGGTCCACAGATATACAAATTCATATGCGATTTGCAGTTCATCACAACATTGTGCAACCGTAAACTAGGACTTCCACCCACCCACACCAACTGTCTCCCTAAATCTATTCCATTTTTTCGTACACTGCGCCAATCATGTAAGAAAATTGACATATACTTGGCTGATCGAGCACGTGATACAGGGCGGCCTGGGGGACTCGACTCTTCTAGTAATATGAATGAGAATGTTACTCTTTCCTTCGACATCATTAAATTATACTCCGTATGTACATCAAGGAAGTCTACATTTTCCTGCAGTGAGTGCAGGGTTAGAGGCAAGTGTATTTCGCAGTTATCAAATTCGGACCTTTGAGCAATAGGGTCTGGCAAGCTACGGGGTTCAACAGAAGATTAGATCATACCCATTTGGAGAGGTACACTTGGTCTATATCGTATGAATCATCAATGTTCCGTCGACCACTAATAATCTCCAAACACAACACTCCAAAGCTGTAGACGTCCACTTTGTCGCTCAGTTGTCCAAGGGAAGCATACTCTGGTGCCAAGTACCCTCTGCATAATCGATCATTTGCACAATAATCAATGAGGATAAAATATTGGAAAAACATCATTCTAGGGACAACAGAAGCAGAAAATATAAAACCACGAATCATTCCTACTTTGAACGTACTTTGAATTTCCTAGTACTGAAAGTTGGAATTGCTTTAATTTAAGAAAAGAGGCTGTTCTTACTTTGTTCCGGCAACATGAACAGTCATGATATGGCTTTGCTCTTCCGGGAATAACAGAGCCAAACCAAAGTCCGCAATCTTGGGTTCCATATTCTTATCTAACAAAACGTTGCTCGCCTTGATGTCCCGATGGATGACTCTTGGATGTGCCAACGCATGCAGATAATGCAAACCATGCGCAATCCGCAAACAAATCTTGAGCCGCACAGCCCAACTGACCACCTGCCTTCTTATTCCTGTCGTAATGAACAGGATGACGAACTTAGTATCAGTTAAGAATCTAGATTCAAATACGAATGGATGTAAACAACAGTCTGCCATTGGTAGCTGTCAAAATGATTTCAGGAAATTCAACTGTCGAAACTAAGATAAGAGAGCATTCAGGTGGATGAGTGACAAACATGTGTACCAAGTAAAATTTGGTCGACGTCGAAGCTATCCACATACTCGTAAACCAGCAGTCTTTGGTGTTCACGAAGGCAACATCCCTTCAGGTTCACCAGATTTCTGTGCTTCATTCCAGTGATAAGGACAACTTCGTTTAAGAATTCATCGAAGCCTTGTGAGGTTTTGACGAACAGCTGCTTCACAGCCACCACGTGTCCATTCGGAAAGATACCCTGCAGTGGTGCCAGAAATGCTCAGAATACCTTTCACAAAATCCCAAATTTACAGCAATTATGCTTCAAAAATTGACTCATATCCCAGTTAACATTTTGATGTAACGGTGGGGTAATCTCGGTAAGCTGTGCACAATGATGTGGATGGGATGCGATGTATATATTAATTAGCAGTTCAATCGGCACAACAATGTCATGAAAAAGAATGTCAAAACGACTCATGGAATACCGCCAAAATAACGGAATTGGCGGTAATAGTGTTGTTTAGTACCGTGTAAACTGCGCCATAGCCACCCTGGCCCAGCTTCATATCGTCGTGAAAGTCTCTTGTAGCCGCCCTGAGTTCATTGTAGGAGAAAATGGTGGGCTTGACATCATACTCTTCAAATTCTGCAGAGCATAGCATAAAATTAAGTTAGCACCAAAGAAATCCAACGTACTCACTGTGAGAAACTAAGTAAGTGGTCATGAACAAGACTAATCTAGGAATATTCAGGGCTCCTGAGTACTCACTCTTGCTGAACTGAAGTTGCAGATACTTTTTGTATCTTCTGTTTTGATAAAGTATAGCTCCCACACCAACTGCCAGTATCAGTATCAGTATCACCGAAATCACACTGGTCGTGACAGAAGCGATGACGACCTTGTGGTTGTTTGATTTTGCTGCACAATAACAGTGACTTATGAATTGTTAAGACACCAAATAACAGATAAAAATCCTGTTATTCATATCATTTACATAATTCCAAATCCCTAAACCAAGTTGCATAAACACACATTTGTTTTTAAAATACAAATGCTCAGGGGCAAACGCCAACTAATTGAATACTGACCTGGATTTGCAAAGCAGATTTGCTTACAGAAGCATCTCTGGCCAGCATTTCCAGAGTCGTAGTGATCACAATACGGATTCCCATCTAGGCTGCAAATTTATTTTTTCCACATAAAGCTCAGGACGCACAAGTCAACTATTGCTGATAGTAACCACTTTTTTTTAATTTATGCCTAGTTCCCTTTTGAATCTGAAAGAATGTTGCAAGTGATAATTGAGATGATGGATTTGAGGGCTTTATAGAGCACCACTCCTGCTCAGTTAATGGACCCTGCATTGAGAAATACATAATTCAACTACAGTGTCTTTCGTACCAATTGAATGCAGTACATACTGGAAGGCCAAGGGTCTTGGATTACTTACTCGATGACAGTGGTGATGTTCTCGATAACGAATGCGTCATATCTTACTTGAGTGATTCTGTTGTTGTTCAAACTCAGCATCCTTAGGTTACTGCTTATTTGCAATTCTAGGCTGCCAAGGTCAAGAACTCCTGATAGATTGTTGCCAGACAGGTCTAGCGTAGTCACTTTGGCACCCAGATTGAAGGTGTCCTGTAAATTCCCTGTCCAGGAGAAATTGTTTCTACCCAAATTCCTGTTTCACATCCACACATGCCAGCCGTGAGCCAAGATAGTGAGATACATGCCGAATTATTCCTGTTTGTTAAAAGGGCATATTTCAAGCACCAATATTGTGACATTGAAGTGGCCATAGCCTGAAAACTAGGACCGGCATAGATTTAAGCTAGGTTTCAGATGAGTGATTTTCACTGAAATCCGCCAGATATGAGGTTCTGAGGAACTGCGAACAATCTTTGAGCTCAGTATCTTGCGCAGTTTCAACGCAATTTTTATATGATCGTGACCAAGTTGAATTCGATCATTTCTGCAAATGAAGAAAAAAAATTCAAAAAGAATAGGGATGACTCATCATCAATACTTACACAGTCTGTAGGGCGAAAAAATTTCTAAGATCTGGTAACGACCCCACAAATTCATTACCAGACACATCCGTGCATTATCACCAGAAATTAAAGCAGTTAGAAGTGTCACATACCTCGACTCAGGTAGAACAATGGCTACCGTCCAGGAAGCAGATTAGAAATGGTTCCAGCAAATTCATTTCTTCAAACGGTGTAACTGGATCAGGAACAGTAGACAGGTAAAGCTTACAAATATATCAATTTCTGCATCGGAGATAGGTCTGGCAACTCTCCGGTGAACTGATTGTCAGATATGTCCCTGCCAGGAATCAACAGAATCCATCATGCACATGTTCCAATGGGACGCAAACTCAACATAACGTACGTGTATGCACAAATATATAACAGGAAACTTCCATTGAAGTATAGAAATTACCAGTTCAAATGGCAAAGTTTTTTACGATTGTACTAATCTGAAATCTATGCCTGTCCTACTCCCAAGACACTCATCACTAAATAGACATCGATTCAGCCAAAGCTGCAAACCGCCTTACAGTTTTTCTAGTTGCGTCTTATTCGTGAAAGCGTATGACGGAATTGGTCCCGTTAGCAAATTGTTACCAGTGCTGAGTTCTTGGAGGTAATGCATGACGCTGAACTGATCAAACGGATAAGGTCCGGCGAACTGATTGCCACTCAGATCCCTGTTAAATATTTAGAACAAAGGAATTAGAATACTGAACAGGAATATTGTAATGGAAAGTAAATCAAGCACTTTACGCCAAGTACTAAAGAACTACCCTGGATAAAGATTATATGAATAGTCTATTTTGTTAAATTGGCACATGTGCATAAAGGTGTAAAATATAGGATAGGTATAGATTTATGTTTCAGATCGAGAGCTCTAAAAGGAGCCAAGCATTTTGTTACCGCCAATATAACGAAATTGAAATCATTCAAAACTCAAGCGTAAATATACAGGCTCTTCAAGAATGAGAGGAAACTGACAATTGCAGGAGAGACCAGAAATGGTCCCAGTTAGGAATACTATTGAAAATACGGAACCAGACAAGTGCTCATACTAACAGTTAACTCATGTTTTATTGCAAAACTCTGCTGCGCTCTTACATCGTGAAAGACAAGACAAAACAACAACAACCCAGCCTGGAAGACGGGGAGTCATACTCCGAAGGAGAGAGACGACTAGCTAAGTCTACATCTGTTACAAGAAATCAAGAATCATCCAGAAGGGAGATGTCATCCACTACGAAGCTCTCATCAAGTGATTGGCTGATTGCTTCTTCGTTCTTGACAGTGTACGATTAAAGGTTCCAATACTCCCACTCAATGTTCAAGAACGTACTGAAGCATCACTGAAACATCATCACACAAATTCTCCCACACGGTGATGTACTTTCTTGGAAATGCTGAGTGTCTCTCTGAGTTTGTGAAAAATCTCAGGAGTCAGTGGCTTCGTCAGAATGTCTGCTAACTGAAGTTGAGTAGGCAAGTAGACAAGTGCAACTTCACCCTTGGCTTGAAATTCTCGGATGATATGGAACATAACATCAATATGTTTTGTTCTCTTGTGAAACTCGGGATTCAGTATAGTGCGAATCGCCGACTGATTGTCCAAAAACAATGGAGTTGGATTCTTCTGCTGATATCCAAAATCGACCAGGAGTCTTCTTGTCCATATGATTTCCTTGCTTGTAAGAGATGCAGCCACGTATTCTGACTCAGTCGTAGAGCCTGAAGTGCAGAGCTGCTTTCTACTGAGCCAAATAACTGGTCCGTTGTTGACGATAAGTACGCTTCCACTTCGACTTTTTCGATCGTTGAGATCACCCGCATAATCAGCATCAGCGTAAGCAACAAGGTTTTGATTTGGTTTGTTATCAGATGAATAACACAACCCAAAATCAGTTGTTCCTCTAAGATACTTTAAAATTCTTCATACAACAGTGCAATGAATCTCCCAATAATTGCTACCATATTGTGCGACAGTAGATACAGCACATGCAATATCAGGTCTAGAGTGCGTTGCCAAGTAAAGCAAAGATCCAACAATTTCTTGATATGGAAAAGAAGGGTTGCTTTCACCGTCATCTTTCCTCGAGTAGCACAAGTGTACATGAGGATCGCTTGGTGTTGAAACTGGGGAGGCATCTTGAAACCCGTACTTCTGTAACATGGTCTCAGTATATCGTTGTTGATCGATAAACAATGATCGCCGAAATCTGTCACGACTGATGTGAATCCCAACGTACACATCTGCATCGCCAACTGTGACTTCAAACGTCGTCTTGAGATACGAGATCACTTTATTAAGTAGCTGTTTATCCTTGCACATGGCAAGTCCGTCATCCACCCATAGAACAAGGGTTAGTCTAGACTCTGATGTTGAAAAGAATAAGCAAGGATCTGCTAGACTTTGGTTTAGATCATATAGCTTTAAAAAATCTGAGAAGGTTTTGTTCCATCCCCTAGCAGATTGTTTCAAGCCATAGAGTCCTTTCCGAATTCTGCACACTTTGCCACGACTGCCGGGGAACCTGCGGTATATTTCTTCTTCAAAACCCTGAGGTAGAGTCATGTAAATCTCTTCTAGTAACGTAGCATTCAGGTAGGCTGTCTTTATGCCAAATTGAACTAGGTCGAAATCTTCCGCTCCTGCAATTGCCAGCATCACTCGTATAGTTTCTGTTCTTGCTGTTGGAGCAAAAGTTTCCTCATAATCCATGCCATAGGTTTGAGTGAAACTTTTTGCTACTAAACGCGCTTTGAAACGTTCGATAGCTCCATTAGCTTTGACCTTGACTTTGAACACCCACTTATTCTGTATTGTAGATCTCCCTTTCGATAGAAACTCCATCGTCCATGTTTCATTTTTGAGTAGCGAGTCTATTTCCTCTATCATAGCTCTCTGCCACTACTCCTTATACTCGCTTTTGATAGCTTGATTGTAAGTTTTCGGCTCCTCTAGAAGAACTAAAATTCTTTTAGTACTGGTATCTTTGGCCATAGCTACGCATGATGTAGATAATGATAACCTGCTATTGTTCATGCATACTGGCTTGGTGACAGCATACAGCTCATTCATTGACCTCATTCGTAAAGTTGGATTTAACTCGTCATCGAAGGATGATGATGTAATTGAACAATGGCTCCCACTACTTCGAATACTCCCATTGCTCCCAGTACTTTTGTTGATCTCCATATTGCTCCCACCGCTATCAAGACTCCCATTGCTCACAGTATCTACACTCGTAAATGTTTCTTGTACGTTTTCAACTGGTTGATCTACACATTGAGGTGTCAAAGTAGAGTCATTAAGTTCAACAGGTGGTGTAATAATTGTTTCACAAGTATCTGGAAAAGTTATCGCAACCTCAGTAGCTTCTTTATGACCACTCGCAGAGATCTTGAATTGTGGATAGCTCTCTTCATCAAAAATAACATCACGGCTGACTAAGATTTTCTTGGTTTTCGGACACCACAGACGATAGGCCTTTGCAGTAGCACAATAACCCATGAAAATAGCCTCTCTCGCTTTGCTATCAAGCTTCTGACATCTCTGCTTAGGAATGTGGCTGTAACATAAGCTTCCAAATTCTTTAAAGTAACTAAGATCTAGCTTTTCTCCATGCCACAATTGAAACGGTGTGCATCCTTGAATCGTTCTGCTAGACACACAATCAAGGATGTACACTGATGTGTTAACAGCTTCTCCCCAAAACTCCAGGGGCATACTTCGATGATGTAGCATTGATTGAGCACTCTCTACAATCGTCCGATTATCACGCTTTGCTGCCCCATTCTGTTCTGGACAATATGGTGCCGTTAGATCATGTTGAATGCCTTTGCTAGACAAATAGTCTTGAAATTCCTTGGACAAATACTCGCTTCCATTGTCTGTTCGTATTTTTGACATCTTGATTCCTGTCTGGCTCCGCACTAACCGATACAAGCTTTTAAACGATGTCAAAATGTCCTGTCGATTCTTTAAAAAGAACACAAACCTAAAACCACTGTGATCATCCTTGTACGTTATGAAATAACGATGACCTCCATACGATGGAACTTGAAACGGCCCTGAAATGTCAGAATGAAAGAATTGACCAGGTTTACACGCTCTCTTTCTTTCAGTATTGATTGGAAATGAGGTCCTATGAATTTTTCCATGAGAACATCCCTTACAAACAACTTTTAAGTTTGCTTTCTTCAACGACGGCAATCCAATCGCAACAGCATCACGAGCCATTTGCTTCAACGTGTGAGTGTTCACATGCCCTAAGTGGTAATGCCATTTTTGGAAATCTCTATCAGAACGGGAAAGCATTCTCTGAGCATCGAGGCTTGACTCAGCCACACTGACGGAACTCTGTTGAGTGACAGTTTGGATGTCCATGCGCCATAAACCCTCATGTTTATGCACTGTCATTATCAATCGACCATTTCCATCATCTGAAATCATTTTGCAAATATCTCGTATATGGATAATTGCAACTCGCTTCTCTGTTAAACGACTAGTTGAGATTAAGTTGCAACGTAGCTTTGGAACGTAAAGAACATTCTTAAGCTTAACTAAACTGATAGTGTCATTCACTTTAGCTTGGACAGTAATGTCACCTACGCCCCTAACATAAAGCTTGTGATCATCTGCTACTAACACGCTCTAAGTCATATTATCAATCGGTTGAAAATTTTGGAACCACTATCTATTATCAGTTATGTGCTCAGTGGCTCCTGAGTCAGCAAACCATAGATCATTTGACTCCTGTTGTCCCGAGCTAACACAAAAAGCTTCACTCGACGAGGATGATGAGTCAGATAAAACTTCATGAATATTACTTGCGCATATGTGAGCATGACTCCGCTTCCCCTTCTTTTTGCCTCTCTGTCGATGATTGCGAGATCGCTTAGGTGACTTTGATTCTCTTGAGCTTTGACTTTCTACCATGCACTCTCTGCCGAAATGTCCCCGGTGTCCACATTTGTAGCATCGAGAATGCTTTTTCAAGTTAGCCAATCGCTCTACTCTTTCTTTCTTCTGTTCGATTGAAAGGGATGGTTTAGATGAGCTGCTCTTCATGAAGAATGCTGAATCTGCTTGTGCATCCGATAATCCCTCTCGATCTTTCTTCTTGTTCTGATACTTGACCAAACGCATTTGAAGATTTGTTAGTGTTTGCTCTGTTGCAGGAGCACTATCCCATGCAAGCATGAGTGGGTCATACGACAGAGGAAGACCACATCTAATCTTTGCAATCAATGCTCTTTCAGTGATAGTCTCTCCAAGATCGTTAAGCTGCTTGTATAGCTTTTGCAATGTACTAATGTACATTGCTATGGAGTCTCCCTCACCTAGTTTACAGTCAAAATATTTCTCCTGTAAAGCTATAGTACACTCATCAGAATGCTTGTCATGATACACTTGAAGCTGTGTCCACATTTCAAATGAAGTTTGACAGTTTATCACTTCCCGTTTGTGGTAAGAATCTATCGATCCCAGAATGGCTACGATAGCCTATTTATCTCGTTGTTCCCATAGTCCTTTCTCTACGTCACTCATAGTATCGAGTTTCTTGGTTGTTCCATTCACAATAGAGAACAAGTCACGAGAAATGAAAATGAAAGACATATGCATCTTCCATAACTCGAAATTTGTACCATCGTACCTCTCGACTGCATTGACTTCTTTCATCTTAGACAACGCAGCTATATTCTCTGCCATATTTCAGTCAACTTTAACTGAACTTGTATTCCTCTTGGACTATGCACTAGCTTCCTCAGAATATCGAATCCTCTCTATGTCTTACTCTCTGGACTGACTTTACCCTCTCTATGAATACAAGAAGACTCTCCTTGCAACACAGTAAAATTAACACAAAACCTTAACACAGGTAACGTAATAACTGTGGGCCCATAACCTATTGAAAATACGGAACCAGACAAGTGCTCATACTAACAGTTAACTCATGTTTTATTGCAAAACTTTGCTGCGCTCTTACATCGTGAAAGACAAGACAAAACAACAACAACCCAGCCTGGAAGACGGGGAGTCATACTCCGAAGGAGAGAGACGACTAGCTAAGTCTACATCTGTTACAAGAAATCAAGAATCATCCAGAAGGGAGATGTCATCCACTACGAAGCTCTCATCAAGTGATTGGCTGATTGCTTCTTCGTTCTTGACAGTGTACGATTGAAGGTTCCAATAAATACTTCCGTTGAAACTATTGTCATGAACATCCCTATACATATATTCAGATATAATCAATTAGTATTATTTGATAGCTAGATCAAAATCGTGGACAATGATATACATCTTATTGGCTGCAAATTAAACTCAATCCAAATGATAATTGATGGTCCTAACATTGGGGGCAGTTAGTAAACTTACAAAACAGTTATCCATAAATTCTGGAGTCCTAGTGGAAGTGGACCAGTGAGGTTAGGATTTCCTGTCAATTCTCTGAAAGCATATATCAAAGGATAGGATTGTTAGCTGGAAGATAATTCAAGTGGGGAACACTGGTGCAGTTTCCTAATTCTAAGAAGTTCGTACGATCATCGTTACCATCTAACGAAGGTTGAGAAGCATGTTAACAGTCAACAGCTCGGCATATTGTAACTTAGCCAATACATGTTTTATGATTTAGCAGAACTGACGTCAGTATCGTTAAATTGGCACAATTCCATTAAAATGGTGTGATGGCACATTCCATTGAAATGGTTTAGCTAGAGAGCCGGGAAGGGGAAGGGGCTGAAAATCCTAGTTTTGCAAGTTATCAGTACACAATCTTGCCAATGAAATGCAATTGGCATAAGTACCTGCATAACAAGCTAATGCAAATGTCAAAATGACGCATGGAATACCACGAATTTAACAAAATTGACGTTAACTAGAAACGATATTTTACAGGTACTTAAGGGGATAGCTCCAGGGAACTTACAAAGTAGTCAACCATGTCATGTTTTCAATGGCTGGTGACAAAGTGCCAACAATCGATGCATTGGATATGGACCTGCTTGGAGGCATTTAAATTCATTTCACACAGATCACTGTTAGAAGTGACTCGATTAAGAAGGTCTCACACAGTAACTATCATGATCATTCACCATTCGATAAGGTGCCAATGTCGGGAATGTCCACGATTGTAACGAACACATTGAATTCTTAATCGGTGCGAGTTCAGGGGACCCTTGCTTGGTAACCCGGCGTTTCTTCAAGGTGTTTGTCATCCTGGCCCTATTCAATGGCAGCATAACAAACTAGCTATTAGTATAGATAGGGAATAGAAGCATGCTTACAAGCCAACTATAACGATGTCCGAGTTGGAATTATTATTTGCATCAACATATGAGTTCTCTTTCAAGCACTGCACTCCTCGCCAATTGGGAAACGTAACGTCTCGCTGCAACAGATTTACGCAAGGGAACACTTGCGATGCATTCCAGCCATACAGGTTGCTGCTCATTTCCGGGGTATTATTCCAAGCTGCAAAGATTGCCTGGAGAGCGTCCACTGCAATCAAACAAGTGCATTCTCAATATATATTGCAAACGCAAAATCCATTGCAACACAGAGTGACACTCGAGCATTGCAAGTTGCAAACATGACTTCACCGACAGTATGAGTACTCCGATTCTCGATTCTGGGTTAGAATCGTAAACCATTCACTACTAGGCCCTCCAATGGGCCGTCCTGAGTCAGTCAGTCGATCAGTCACTCTACTCTCCCACAGGGGCACTGCCAAATATTTCTCGTCATCTGTTTGCCAAGAAAAAGGAGTTTCGAAAACCGTCCATCAGCAACGTACCAGGCTCTATACTGCCAAATTGCGAACTTTGTAGAGCAGAGGATTTCAAGTCATTGAAACTTACGGTCATATGTCGAGTAAGTAACGGTGTTGTTGCCTTGCACAAAGCAGACATTGCCAAGTACAAGCAGTAAAGCTATCAAAGATCGGCCAAACTGATCACAAAACAGCTGCGACTGTTGTCCCGTCTAGTTACAACTGCAACAGGGAGTTTGATCCTTATAACCGTACTAACAACAACAATTCTACAAATTTTCAAAACCGAAAAAACACACGTACTCTAAGGTAGACGTACCTAAAAGTAACAGGATTGATTTCCTTTACTGACATCTAAAAAACGACCTAAATCCAAGAGCAGTTCGACCCAAAGCAGACAGGTGGGGTTACAGAAAGTTATCACGGTCATGAGAACGGGTTTTGCGTTGGCCAATCTCTTTCGCGTGATACAAGCTTAAGAATGATCTGTTAGCTTTTGGGTGTTTACATGACCACTTGTGTGTTAGTCTACGGTCCACAAATTCGTATTATATCCATACAAGTTCGTAAAAATGCAAAACCAATTTTGTTGATTTTCTAAACCATTTCCTAACAAGGGCACATCATTTTATTCTGTAACTACCCTGAAGATCTTGAATAAGTGTTACTTTTAGGTACATCTACATTAACTGAGGTTTTATATCACTCTGTAACTCCGAGCGCAAGCTCATTCTTCGTCTGAGTCTGCAGCCTGCACTGCATGATCGGTACACGGGCCGGGGTGGATTGACCCCGTTGCTCGTCCCCAAGTAAAAACCCTGAAATTTTTTATTTTTCAAGCATGATAAAATTTACAAATTTTGAATTCGTATTTGCAATCAGAAGGCCCTAAATTAGCTAGGAGAGGTTCAGAAGATAAATTAATGAAGTACTAAATAGGGGGTCCTTTCTCTTACATGCACCCTTGGATTGACTTCGGGGGGACGAGCTGAGGGGTCAATCCGGGAGACGTTAATCACCCGCCCTCAAGCAAAAGGGGGGCCTATCAGTGGGGCCAAGCTTGCTTGCGTGGCTGGTTCCCTTGTTGGCCCTTCTCTGGGGAGGACGCTAAATCTTGCAAACGAAGTGGGCCCTGCATGGGCAGATTTACCATGGGAAAAAATGCAGGAATTTTTTACTTTTTGCACATAATTTTTTTTGCAAATTTTGAATTCATATTTGCAATCAGAGACCCCAAATTAATTCGGAGAGGTCTAGAATATACTCGAGACATTGCTCAAAATAGGGGGCAGGTTTTACTTTTACTCCCGGGTAAAACACAAAATGCCCTTGTGGGGCCCACTTTGTTTGCAGGATTTAGCGTCCTGCCTTCTCGGGTCCCATTGTTGGTTATCATCACTTCTAGCCTTCCCACCCTTAGCCTCTCTCATCGTCCAAGGGGACAAAAAGTGTCCTCACATTGTCTAGTAGTCACATTCAGAGTATTGTTACTTTTGCATCCGATGTCGAAATTCAATAAAACTTGTTGAAAAAGTTGCACATATTAGTCTAGTTTCACTGGTGAAATTTTCAGATCAATCCAAGATGTACTGAGTTTTTAAGAGCCCTTCGAAGTTCATAGGTTCAATTCGAGTTCACCACATTACATTATGATGGCTGCAACTTCGGGGGCTTGTAACTTTTCATAAAATAATTGTTTTCAATAAAAATTTGTTGGGTTTTGTTCCTCTTAAGGTCTAGTTATTGCAGTAAGATTTTCTTGGCAATACAAGTTGTTTTGAATGTTTGGGAGCAATTCAAAGTTCAAAATGAAGACATTTTTGCATTACAATGAACTTCCTTGGCTTATTGTAACAAAATTCAATTAATCCCTGGAGAACTAATTAGAGTCCAATTTGGGCTTTTCGAGAACTCAAGAAACTTCCATTGACTTTAAAAAATATGAATTTTTTTCATTAAGTTAGTTTTTCAAACACCCAATTAAACTCCTTCAACATTTAAAAAAAACATGTACATCCTGTAACATCTTGTATACATTTTGAAAATTCTCCAAAAGTGTCAGTACTTCAGATTAAGCTACAACCACCAATTAGGGAGTTCTTTTAGTAAATAGGGATAGAAACATGTGGTGGTTAGAACGAAATGGTAGAAAATGCAATTAGGAGAAAATTAGGGGAAAATTCTAAAGAAAAAAATAGGGATTTAAACTATAAAGACATTATGCAAGATTTGCTAAAGTAATCAAGTTAGTCTAACCATAAAATGATGATAAAAGAAAAAACAAAATATTAAAAAATGAAAAAATGAAAAAAGAATTAAATAGAAAACTAAAAAAATAACAAACTCAAAAATATAAAACCAAAATTAAAACCAAAAGTCTACAAATAAAAAATGAATCTAAAATCAAATTGAAAACCAAAAGAATTCAAAATACAAAAAACACAAAAGTTAGTAAAATCAATACTATTACTAGAATACTAGAGCAATAATGGAAACACCAAAATAGGATTTTCTTTCAGTAATTTAGAGGGGTTTTCATCAATTTAGGGGGATTCACACTAAATTAACGCACTATACACTATATTGATGCATTTACAGTACTTTAGTGTGCTTTTGCACTAATTTGGCACCTTTTACACTAATTTAGTGAATTAACAGTAAATTAGGGGTGCATGGAAGTAGTTAGGCAAATTAATCCATTAGAGAATTTGGTCAAATGAAAATTTAGAAACTGGAGCGCTCTCTCTCTCTTGTCCCTCTCCCAATTTTTCATGGATGTGTGTGTTTGGAGATCTTGGTGAAAAATTGTGGTGAAAAATGAACAAAAAAATTTTAGCAAAAGATAGGAAGGTGAGTTAAGGTAGGAATTAAACAATTTGTCAAATAGGTTAGTTCTCTTGAATGATGAGGAAAGAATTGGAAAACCATGATTTTGGGTGATTTGGATTGAGGATGGGAGTTGTTTTTTTAGGGTTTCGAAGGTCAAATGGGATTTTGGGTGAAAAAATGTGTTGTCTGTTTAACTTAGATCAAATTGGGGGTGACAGCATGGTCCTTGGGTGGTGAGTGAATGAGGATGGAAATGGAGATTTGAGAGAATTGGGAATATTAAGGGATTTTTTGTCGGAGGTTTTGGAGTTAGAGTAGGATTGCTCATTTGGAGCAACTGCTCAATGGGAGAATCCAAGTATTTAGATTAGAGCTGCAGCAACCAAAAGAGCTATAAGGTAAACCGGCCTATGATAAACAGAATGGCTGGTTTACCATATTCACATTTTTGAAAAAATTAAAAAAAAATTTCATATAAAGGTAAACATGAGAAATTCAAAGAGTAATTATAATTTTATTTTTTGACAAATTATCAATTTGTTATGATTATTTGAAGTGTACTGCCCAATTGGCCTAAAACAATCTGTAGACTACCCCAAAATCACCACAGAGTGTACCCATAATGGTCATCTGATCACTTAAAGCCATCTTAGAATTTCCTAACATGGTCATAATACTTTTTAACATGGTCATGACATAAAGGAATAAAAAATTAGGCTCTTAAAATGAATTTACACTAGAAAGGTAGAAGGTCCTAAAACAATCACTAATAACTCCAACATCACCCAAGGCATTGATTTCGGCCACTAACAAACCTTATGAAGTCCTAATCCCATTTAATAACAAAAATTTGTTATGGATTGATGTAAGATTGAAATGGGTGGTTTTCCAGGAGTCTACATTAGGAAGTTTGCCTATCATGGGTTAGTTTATCTTAGTAGGAGCAATTGGCAACTAGGACAGTCAAGCCATGTCATGAGTGATTTTGAGTTGGGTTGGTTGGAAGAAGAAATTGGACCTTACAAGGTGTAACCATGACAAGAATTACTCCATTGCTTGAAAGTCCTATGTAAATGAGGAAAACACATGCACTCACACTTAATTGTGTTACTTGAACTTCTCCATGGCTCTATATTTTTGGAATAGTGATGTGATCACTAAAAACCGAAGCGAATAATTGTTGCTCAATTCCCAATGACCTAGAATCTAAGAATGCATGAAAAGGAAGCATGGTGTGTATGAGGTTACCATTGGATCATGAATAATTCTTGAGTTGTATGTTTGTATGTCACAATTGTACAAATTATTGTGAGGCTTAAGTTGGAATTACTAAAGCCAATGTGGAATCTTTATTTTTTGAGTTTTTTTCCCAAACTTAGTTAAACTAATAGTAAAAAAAACTCATCTCCCCTTAGAGGGTTCAATTTCTTCCTAATGTTGGTTGTTCTTGGTGAGTTGTGGTGTGCTGTAATTGTCTATTAGAACTCCATTTGGGCCCTTATAGTGCCCTAATGGACAATTTGGGGGAGATTTAGGCCTACTTAAGAGGATGACTTAATCTCTTAGAATATGGTTTACAAAGATTTGGGATGGTAGGACACATATTTGGGTGAATTAGGGGTGCTGCCCCTTTTCACTTAAAACATCTAACAAAAAAATACCAAAAACATTGTTCAAGTTCATTTTTTGGAAGGCAAGATAGTTTAGGGGTCCCATACAATCCCTAGTGGCCATTCTAGGTGATTTTTTTGGCGTTGCGGTGAAATATTGTCATAGATAGTAAGAACAATACTACATGGTATATATAGAGAGTTCAAAAAATAGTCAAAGTAATTGAAAAAAAACAATAGATTATTTTCAAGTTGCTCTTTTTGATGAACTTTGTATTAGTGTCTTGCTTTTAAGGTACTATTAGGGCTCATGTAGGTGGCTATCATTATAATATGGGAGTTTTTGTAGTTAAGACTTAAGAGGTTGATTTGGTGAGATTAGATCATGTCATATGTTTGGTTTCTCTAACATTTGATGAAGATATTGGACTCTATATCTTGTCAAGAAGATAAAAGGATACTCAAATATTTTATCAAGGAATGCATCGGCAATTTGAGGAAAAAAATGTAAGAGTTTATTTATCAAAGAAGAATGTAGCTAGATTGCTAGATGTTGGTCCATCAAAGAAGAATGAAGATGTTACTGATATGATGGTGACAACACTACAAAAGAATGAAGCTATTGCAATGAAATGTTGATGAAGAATAGATCAAGACAACTTTCTACTAAATTTTAATTAATAAATGCATGGAAATTTTGCTATCATAGATATTAGTTTGTAAATTATGTGTATAAACTTTGGTAGCGATCTCATACTAATTATATGATATGGGTAGTTTAAAATGGTAGTTTTGACTTTTGATCACTAATTGGAGGTGTATTTTTTTTCTTTAAATCTGATATTTTATCTTATAAAATTTGAATTATTACATTAAGTCAACCTAGTTTTTATTTCAAAAATCAGAGAAAATTTGAATTCTCTAGAGGGTTGAGATACATCATTCAGATGTGTGAATATATGAAATTAAAGAAAAATTAAAAATTGCAATCCAACTTGGCATCTAAGGCAATTACGTGGTGCATGTTTATTCCAAAAAAATTAATTAATATTTTCAATTTTTGTTGTGTTTGCACATCTGGCAAGTACAAAAATGACACTATAAAGAATCCAGATTATTTTTCTCTAATGAAATTTATCAACTAAAATTTTCATTTATTATGATTCCATAATTAACTAGAAAATGGATTTATAGTAGAGTTGCTTATTTGGGACTACACACTACAAGAAAACTGGGGTATTATGACTGCGCAAGAATGAATGGATGTCTGGTTTGACTAAAGAATGACTGCTACTTCTATAATTGCACCAACTTAGCGCAGTCCATAATGTCCTAGTCATTTTGTAGTTGTGAATGCGATTGGCAGATGAAGACACGACGAAGTGCGATAGTCATTTGTAAGGGTTCGTTTATCCAATGTAGTCGATTAGAATGACTGCTAAGTGGGTCATCCACTGTGAATGGGGAAGTTATAAATTGCGACAAAGGTTCACTGTTGTGCAACTCCAAATGATTGCAGGTTCCCAACGAGGTTGTGACACGGTTTTTTGTTCTAAAGATGGGCAGGGCAATACATTAACATGGATGGTAGTTCCTCTCTTATGACTTGGATGCGACTGCCTTTTACTATTGTATGACTCTTAAATGACTTCAAGGGCCCTTTTATGCCCATGCTGCATTTTCACACTCCACATATGGGCTGAACAGTCCGTTGACATTGCAAGGGGTATTATTAGATTCCTGGAAAGTGGTTTAGGGTACAATGACTGTGCTGCAAAGTACTCTACTACTCACACTACTCTAATACCTTTCTTGAGCTAATAAGTTCTCTTGTAATCTTTCCAATTTTTCTACTTTTTGTTTATCTTCTTTGCATTAGATGAAATTTGAGGGCATGAAGAAGCCTTGAGTTATTTTGAGTTCCCAAGCTGTGGGAAATCACTGCATCTACAATATGACGTGGCATAGTCGAAGTATTATTTTTTGGGGGGGGGGAATTAATTTTTTTTTCAAAAATTTGGAAATTCAACTCATTATGAGTTGGTTCCTAATTTCTGGTAGCACAAGGAGCAATGCAGGGAAGAGCCCTGAAATAAGCTCTTGAAGCCTTCAATTGTCTTCTAATGTTAAATTTTTTTTCCAATAGATGACTTTTTTTGTATATGTAGCTCCTCTACTACTACTTCACCACCTTATGCACTATGAATCATTATGCAATTAATTTTTGCAAACATCTTGTCATTGTCACACTTTCTTTGCATGAAGTGAGGTAACCTAGGAATCTACATACTTCCTTATTTTAGGGAAGTTGAATAGATGACCCTAGTGCTCATCATGTTCCAATCCTTTTCAATCCCATGAACAAATTTGACTATAACTTTTGATTTGAGGGACGAAATCTAAAATGGATTTTTGGAGATGATAGTGAGATTTCTTTCCCAACTTTTATTAGTACAAGGTTTTTTGAAAAAAATTAATCTACTACGCCTCAATGAGGTCTAAAATTTTACTTATAACACAATTCCTACATTCTACATATCCCACATGGTTTGTCTTGCCTACTACTACACCACTTCTATAAGCTACTTCTCATTTCATCTCATCACACTCACTTAATAAGTGGCTTTGGAAGCTGTCCTACATGTATGCATGGTGCATTGTGTATGGCATTTGGTGTATTGAATATGGTGCATTATTTGTGACATATGGTGTATTGTTGTAGAACTTTAAATGTACTCATTTGTGACTACAAAATGACTGCTCTTTGTGTAGTTCTCATCACACTCCTTTTTGTACACATAGCCACAAATTCAAAATGATGAGAGAATGACTTTTGATGTACTTGGAGAGAAACTAGAACCCTAAATCCATGCCACTTGAGAATAACTATGGAATGACTTGCCACATATTAAACGATCCGAGTGATACAAAGATTCCATCACAACTTGTGAATGACTACATAATCACTTTACAATGATTTACACATGACTTTGATGTGGATGTGCATATCAGCAATGCATAGACTGCATCACAATTGCAAAATGACTACATCACGACTACAAAATGATTGCATAATTGGTTGACGTGGACGTCCATGTCAACAAAAAATCCTTCGGAATTGGCAACTGTCTAACCTTTCTTGAAAATTTGCTTGTCTACCTCATTAGACATGTAGACCCTCTCATCTATTCTTCATCCAAGGCTGAAATGAATGGTGATAATAGAATTGTTGTCATTTCAAGAATGACTTGTCTATTATGACTTCAAGGCCCCTAGTCATTCCTCAGTCAAACTTGTCCGGAATGACTACATTCTAGTCATTCTTTGCAGTCATTTAGACCCCCATTTTCTTGTAGTGACAAAAAATTCATTTTAATTAATATGCATGATGAAGTGAGCAATCACAAATAACAAACTCTACTACTATTCATAACACCCTTAACTGATTTCAAAACTATCTAATGGAGTATATATTAATTATTGTATTGTAACAAAAAGATAGAGCGATTGTAAGGCCACCTCACACTCCGATCGCAGGTCAAGAATTCGTCGATCTTTATGAATCAGATTTCAAGAAACAAGGATTTTGGCCTCTCGAGCCTTCATACCAAAGTCTAAAATCTATTGCCTTCAAAACTTCCTACATGGCAACCAAATGCCTACATGACAATAGACTCTTGATCAAAGTTTGGGTCAGTTAGAAATGGAGATCTAAACTTTGGTTAAGATTCCATCATAAAAAAATTAAGAAATGACAAGATCTCAATTGGTAGATTGGACTAGAATGCTCCTTGAGTTCTTCTATCAAAGCCCTTGTTATTTGTGTGGATTAATGTAGAGGAGTGATTGTAAGAAACACTTGTCTTATTTTTGCATCATGTATTTTTTTGGCATGAAATTTGGAATGAAGGTACATATAGTAGTTTTAGACTTTGTGTAATTTTTTCAAAATTTTCAAAATTATTTTACTATTTTTAACCTACCCCTGATTGGATGTCTACCTTGGCCATTTTGGGAGGGGGGGGTGGGTTTAGTCCTATTTTTGACCCAAGAATGGGAATTCGAAGCCACAAATTGGACATGTTGGAGGTCTACTAACATTACAAGGATTGACCATGAGTTTTTATGAAAATAGTAACATGTTGGTTGCCCACATGGGGCCAAAGTGTCCTTCCTTTGCGAGAAGTCTACAAAGAAGGAAAAAAAATTCTAAATGATTTTTTTGTGCAATGCGAGTGCAATCTTTTCTAGTAAACCAAAAAAATTTATGAATCTTTTTTTCATCTTTTTTAAATAACTAAAAATGAAAAGGTTCAAAGCCCCCTTTTTTGCTATTTTCTACTCCCTATGGCTTTTGTAGTACTCCATAGTAGTCTATAGTAGTCTATAGAACTACATAGTATTGAATTGATGGTTTAGAGTTGCAGGTGCCCAAAATCAACAGTTGGGATTCCAAGGCACAATTTGACATACAAATTTGATAGTAGTTTGTAGTATTGTCAGCCCTATAATTGGAAATTGCTTTTTGAGCCAAAAAAGTGAAGTATTTCTTGCAATCACCAAGATAGAGAAGGATAGAAGTCGAACAAATGGTATAGGTTTTGACCTTGGGGTTGACCTTTGCCTTTGGAGGCTTTACACTAAGGCCAACCAAAGGGTTCAATTCCTATATTTTATTGCCCACTTTCTTGGATTCTCAACAAATTTTGACTGCTCAATCCCAAGGCCTCACAACTTAGACAACTATCTTGTAAAGTGGCCTTTACTTTCGAAAGTAAAAGTTCTAATTTCCAATGATAGGCAGATATACAACTTCCATATTATATACAAGGATTGTTGGCATTTAAACAACTTGGAAGATGGATTTTGTAAGAATTACATCAAATTATGAAGACCCAAAAGTTAGGTGAAGATCAAATGAAATGTAGAAAATGTTGGATTGTAACCTTCACAATACATATGAAGAATTGAAACACATACGCACAATTTCAAAAACAACATCAACAAGGAGTTTTTTCTAATGAAAATGAAAATTCATTCATAATATTTTACTTATGATAAAAAACTGAAATTTGATTAACCCCTAAAAGCCCAAGGGAACATATTCTATTGCCAACAAAACTTTGAAGTCAAATAAAACCTTATGAAGTTACTATTTTTAATAGTTTATATATATTTTTTAATTCTTTTGAAGTCTAATTATATCATCAAAATTGAGATTTCGAAAATGAATGATTATGATGATATGTTTTTTCTATTCCAGATTTTGTCCTATGGTGTCCACTATATATCTTGATTTTTTAGTGTTGTAGGCTCTTGAAAATGAGCCTCAAATACACTAGAACTTGGAGAAAAAATCAGATTAAGAATTCATTTAAAAAAATTATTGAGTAGATTTTGAGAAGTTGTAAAATTGATTGGGGTCATGCATGTTTTGCCCTTTGAGCTCTTATTTTTTTGTTGACAAAGTTTTGGGTTGACATTTGAAAAAAGGATTGAAAGACTTCAAATCACTTTGCATATTACTTTCACAGTTCTAACCATCATTATTAAAATTTATAATCTTTCAATCCATAAGTGAAATTGTTGTGTTTTCTTTGATTTTTTGTTCAATTGAGAGTAAATTCCAAGAAGCTCAAACAAGGTCTTGAGTATTTAAGGGTTAAAAAGTCAAAAATTGAGTAGCTTGACCTATGATTCACGTATTAAAAGAATGCATACAATTTAGTATATAATTACATTTTTGGATACCTTGTTGAGAAAGATACAAGAGTTATGCACATTAAAAAGAATTATATACCGTGAGATCGACTAAAATACACTATAAACGATTACAATCACGGCCACATAATACGGGAGTTCCATACCCAGAAACTCTCAACTAGATTAGTGAATTTCGGTGTTGTTATACAAACCAAAGCAGAGACCGAAGCTCAACCTGATCGATCGATTCAAGGTCCGCGTGAGTTAAGACTGTACATGTTATATCGTAACTTCCTAGATCTGATTGAAACGAAGCGGACCGGGCTAAACTCACTGTTATCGATGTATGGAATTTTGAAATAGGAGGCTCCCCTAGTGCGGCACTCCCCTAATCTTCAAACTTCCTGGCTCCAATCTGACTGAGTTCCTCAGCGATAATGAGATCATCCGAGGACCCGCATCGGCCGAGGCCTGTCGTACGTAGCCCAGGTAGTGCGCTTTCTCGGGTGAGCTTCAATTCCTTGATTCCTCCTGGCCGCTGTCAGTGTCGCTAGCAGGCAGTCTCTCTACTTGATCACTGTATCCCAGTTTGTTAAAAAAACACTGCTTAACGTGATAGATCAACACTAGGATCGGACTAAGACTGTTGTTTTCGTCACTTTCCGGATCTGATGTAATCGAAATGGATCGGGGTGAACTTACTGTGATCAATGTCTGGGTTTACAGAGTAAGTGGCTCCCCTACTCTCCAAACTACCTGACTAAGATCTGACTGAGCTCCACAGCAATACTGAGATCATCCGAAGGTCCCCGTCGAGGCCTGCCGTGGCCGTAGTGGTGCGCTTTCACCGGATGAGCTTCCCTTCCTCCGAGACGCTGTCCAGGCTGCTGTTAGTATTGTTCCCGTCGACCACGGCTCCTCGTTGCGACCAGGTTCCAGGCTTGTAGGCTGGCTCGCTCTTCCCCTCGCCCAGGACCAGCATCTCCGACTCCGTGTCGCTCTGTAGGATTGAGGCAATTCGAGCAATGGGAGGCCGCTTCTCAGGTGCGATTTGGATGCACAGGAGGCACACATTGATGACGCGTTGGACGTCGCGGACTTCGTCGTCGGTCAGGTGGAGCGTCGGGTCGACGAGGTCGAGTAGTCGGTCTTGTTCGTGGAGGATCCAGGCCTGCAGGATAATCGATGATCGAGAAGTTAGAAGGAAAATTACGTTCGAATGGGGTATTCTGATCGTCATTTTGACATTAAATGATGTCATAAGTTGTCAATTTCAAGTCATGAAATTCGTTGAATTCGCTTCATTCCAATCCGGCACCAAAAATTGTGACTTATATGTACATAATACATACTAACAGGCTAAACTCTAGAATAAATGAGAATTTCCGTATCGATACGAGCATCCTGAAACGTGCCGAAATACTGTCCGAATACCGCCAATTTTACGAATTGACGTTATTAGCTTGTGTCCCTATGCAAATTCATATGCGAATTGCAGTTCATCACAACATTGTGCAACCGTAAGCTAGGATTTCCACCCACCCACACCAACCGTCTCCCTAAATCTTTTCGATTAATTCGTTGCTTGAGGGTTCACTACGCCAATCATGTAAGGGAACTGACGATTAATTGGTTTCGCAAGTGATAAAGGGCGGTCTGGGGGAGTCGATTCCTCTGATAGAATGAATGAGAATGTTACTCTTTCCTTCGACATCATTAAAATTTACTCCGTGTGTACATTAAGGATTTAAGGAAGTCTACATTTTCCCGCAGTGAGTGCAGGGTTAGAGGCAAAAGTAATGTATTCCGCAGTTGTCAATTCGGAACTTTGAGCAATAGGGTCTGGCAAGCTACGTGGTTCAGCAGAGATGGAGATCATACCCACTTCGAGAGGTACACTTGTTCTAGATCATATGAATCATCAATGTTCCGTCGACCACTGATAATCTCCAAACACAACACTCCAAAACTGTAGACATCCACTTTGTCGCTCAGTTGTCCAAGAGAAGCATATTCTGGTGCCAAGTACCCTCTGCATAGTTGATCATTTGCACAATAGTCAACGAGGATAAAATATTGGAAACACGTCATTCTAAGGATAATAAAAGGAGCAAATACAAAAACAGGAATCATTCCTACTTTCCGAGCACTGAAGATTGGAATTGCTATTAAGGAAAGAGGGGGTGCTTACTTTGTTCCGGCAACATGAACAGTCATGATATGGCTTTGCTCGTCCGGGAATAACAGAGCCAAACCAAAGTCCGCAATCTTGGGTTCCATATTCTTATCTAACAAAACGTTGCTCGCCTTGATGTCCCGATGGATGACTCTTGGATGTGCCAACGCATGCAGATAATGCAAACCATGCGCAATCCCCAAACAAATCTTTAGCCGCACAGCCCAACTGGCCACCTGCCTTGTTGTTCCTGTCGGAATGTACATGATAACGAACTTAGAATTAGCTAAGTATCTAGATTCAAATACGAATGGATGTAAACAGTAGTAAGCCATTGGTCGTTGTGAAGTTGATTTCAGGAAATTGAAATGTCGAAACGAAGATATTAAGAGTGGCTGGAGGTCGATGAGTCCCAAACATACCAAGTAAAATTCGATCAACGTCGAAATTATCCACATACTCGTAAACCAGCAGCCTTTGGTGTTCACGAAGGCAACATCCTTTCAGGTTCACCAGGTTTCTGTGCTTCATTCCAGTGATAAGGACAACTTCGTTTAAGAACTCGTCGAGGCCTTGTGAAGTTTTGACGAACAGCTGCTTCACAGCCACCTCGTGTCCACTCGGAAGGATACCCTGGAGTGGTGCAAGAGATGCTCAGAATGTATTGCACAAAATCCCAAATTCACAGCAAATATGCTTCAAAGTTGGGGTAACCTACAGCAATGGGGACCTCAAGGTCATGGCCAAGCGACCCCATCGCCTTCTTACATTATAATAAGATTGTAGCACTTAAATCCGAAGTAGCAGAGTGAGTAGAGTTCAGGTATGTAGCAGAGCATCGTTAGGCGCGTAGCTACAGTAACCAAGCGTGTACTACTGTGTAGGGTAAAAATATGAAGGTTTAATCTCTACTATTGTCTAAGATCTTTTGTTTGTATAAAAAAGTGTAAAATAATTAACATTGGGCGGGAAAGCAAAATTCCAAACGAGCAGGATTGATGTCCTTAATTCTTCTGACAAAGGAGTAGGAGTGGGAGGCACTCACCCGTTCTTCCTTCTGAAAATAGCAATGTGAGGGCGCCACTCTTATGCGTGTCCCCAAAGATTGACTCACATCTCTATTAACAGATTGATGTAACGGTGGGATTATCTAGGTAAGGTGTACACAATAATGTGGATGGAGTGCAATTTATATATTAATTAGCATTTGTATCGGTGCAACAATGAAGCAAATGAAAATGTCACAATGACTCATGAAATACCGCCAAAATAACGGAATTGATGCTAATAGTGGTGTTTAGTACCTTGTAAACTGCGCCATAACCGCCCTGGCCCAGCTTCATATCGTCGTGAAAGTCTCGTGTGGCCGCCCTGATCTCATTGTAGGAGAATATGGTGGGCTTGACATCATACTCTTCAAATTCTGAAGAGCATAGAATAAAATGAAGTGAGCACCAAAGAAATCCAAGATACTCACTGTGAGAAAGTATACATGAACAAGACTAAAATAGTAATATTCAGGGCTCCTGAGTACTCACTCTTGTTGAACTGGACTTGCAGATACTTTTTGTATCTTCTGTTTTTATGAAGTAGAGCTCCCACAACAACTGCCAGTATCACTATCATCGAAGTCACACTGGTCGTGACAGCAGAGATGACGACCTTGCGGTTGTTTGCTTTTACTGCACAATATCAGATATATAAGGATCCTGTTATTCATGAATATCATTCACATAATTCCTAAGCCCTAAACGAAGTTGCATAATCACAGGTTTGTCTCTGAAATACAAATGCTCAGGGGCAAGTTACGCCAGCTAAATAAATACTGACCTGGATTTGCAAAGCTGATTTGGTTACAGAAGCATCTCTGGCCGTCATTTCTAGAGTCATAGTGATCACAGTACGGATTCCCATCTAGTCTGCAAATTTAATTTATCCACACCAAGCTCAGAACACACAAGTCAAACTATTGCTAGTAGTAACCACATTTTTTAAAATCAATGCCTAGTTCTCCTTTGAACCTGCATTATTTGAGAAATACATAAATCAACTAGAGTGTCACTTGTAACATTGGAATGCAGTACGTACTGGAAGGCCAAGGATCTGGGATTACGTACCTGATGTCAGCGAGGATGTCCTCGATGGAGAATGCGTCGTATCTTACACGGGTGATTCTATTGTTGCTCAAACTCAGCAACCTTAGCTTTCCGGTTGAATTAGAATCCGGCGACCTTTGGAGCAGTAATTGCTTTTCATTCATCACGATAAGGTCAAGTTCTCCTGAAAGACTGTTGTTGTCCAGGTATCTGCATTTCAGACTAGGTGATCAATTTTAAGCTAGGTTTCCATGGATTGGTATAATCTCATAATGTATGTTACGCACTCATGGCATAATCGTCGAATGTAAATATATCTTGAGGATTGTTAAAATTTTGTTATCCACTGGTCTTATATATAGTGTGCAGATGATATGATCGATTGTTTAAGTACCCCAACTAAAGGAATATTGTTCCCAGTAAGCATTTAGGTTAAGTGGAACAGGGGATGGAACTAACAGTTCTTCAATAGTGCCGGAATTCCAGGATGGAAGACGACCAGATAGATTATTGCCAGACAGGTCTAGCGTAACCACGCTGGCACTCAGATTGAAGGTATCCTGTAAATTCCCTGTCCACGAGAAATTGTTTCTGCCCAAATTCCTGTTTCACATCCACACATGCCAGCCGTGAGCCAAGATAGTGAGATACCTGCCGAATTATTCCTGTTTGTTAAAATGGCATATTTCAAAGCACCAATATTGTGACATTCAAGTGACCATAGCCTGAAAACTAGAACGGGAAAAGATTCAAGCTAGGTTTCAGATGGGTGATTTCACTGAAATCCGCCATTTTCACAAATATGAGGTTCAGAGAAACTATGAACAATGTTTGTGCTCACTATCTTGTGCAGTTTCAATGCATGATCATGACCTCAAGTTCAATCATTTCTGCAATTAAAGAAACAAAACTCAAAAAGGATAGCGGGATGACTCATCATCAGTACTTACACAGTCTGTAGGGCGGAAAAATCTCTAAGATCCGGTAACGGCCCGGAAAAATTATTCCCAGAGACATCCCTGCATTATCACCAGAAATTAAAGCAGTTAGAAGTGTCATGTAACTCAACTCAGGTAGAACAATGGCTACTCTCCAGGAAACAGTGTAGAAGAGCTTTCAGCAAATAAATTTCTTCAAACGGTGTAACTTGATCAGGAAAAGAAGACAGCTAAAGCTTACAAATAAATCAATTTCCACATCGGAGACAGGTCTGGCAACTCCCCAGTGAACTGATTGTCAGATATGTCCCTGCCAGGAATCAACAGAAGCCATCATGCCTAGGTCCAATGGGACACAAACTTAACGTGCATGTATGTACAAATATGCAAATGAAAATTTCCATTAAATTATAGAAACTATCAGCTGAAATGGCAAAGTTTGGACAGGTACGATTGTTCTCAGCTGAAACCTGTGCCTGTCCTACGCAAGACACTCATCACCAAATAGACATGGATTCAGCGAAAGTTGCAAACCGACTTACAGTTTTTCTAGTTCCGTCTTATTCGTGAAAGCGTCAGACGGAATTGGTCCCGTTAGCAAATTGTTACCGATGCTGAGTACTTGGAGGTAATGCATGGTGCTCAACTGATCAAACGGATAAGGTCCAGCCAACTGATTGCCACTCAGATCCCTGTTAAATATTTAGAACAAAGGAATTAGAATATTGAACTGGAATATAGGAATGAAATGTAAATTAAGCACTTTGCACTAAGTACTAAAGTGTTACCCTGGATAAAGATTATATCAATTGTCTATTACGTAAAATTGGCACGATTCCAGCCCAAAAATTTGAGACATACCTGTACATAAAGGTGTAAAATGTAGGATAGGTAAAGAGTTTTGTTTCAGAACACGAGCTCTGATAGGTGCCGAAGTATTAAAACACCTCCAACATAAGGAAATTGAAATCATCAGAAAACTCCAGCTTAATTATATGTAAAGGCTTTTCCAGAATGAGAGGAAACTCACAATTGCAGGAGATTCCAGAGATACACCCAGTTTGGAATAGTTCCGCTGAAACTATTGTCATGAACATCCCTATACATATATTCAGATATGATCAGTTAGTATTATTTGATAGCCAGGGTCAAAATAGTGGACAGTGATAATCAACTAATTGGCTGTAAGTTAAACTCAATCCAAATGATAATCGATGGTCCTAACATTAAGGGTAGTTAGCAAACTTACAAAACATTTAGCAATAAGTACTGGAGTCCTAGAGGAAGTGGACCAGTGAGGTTTGGATTTCCTGTCAATTCTCTGGAAGCATCAGAGGATATGATTGTTAGCTGGAAGATAATTCAGGTGGGGAACACTGGTGCAGTTTCCTAATTCTAAGAAGTTCGATATGATCATCGTTACCATCTAACAAAGGTTGAGAAGCATGTTAACAGGCAACAGCTTTGCATATTGTAACTTAGCCAATACATATTTTCTGATTTCGCAGAACTAGTTACGGCAATGGTGCGTTGGCACATTCCATTGAAAGAGCCGGGAGGGGGAATGGGGGTGAAAATCGTAGATTATCAAGTTATCAGTGCACAATGTTGCGAATGATTTGCAATTCGCATATATATATATATATATATATATATATATATATATATATATATATATATATATATATATATATATATATTATGCATATGCATAATAAGCTACTCTAGATGTCAAAATGACGCATGGAAGACCACGAATTTAACAAAATTGACGATAACTAGAAACGACATTTTCAGGTACTTAAGAGGCTAGCTCCAGGGAACTTACAAAGTAGTCAACCATGTCAGGTTTACAATGGCTGGTGACAAAGGGCCAACAATCGATGCATTGGATAAGGACCTGCTCGGAGGCATTTCAATTCATTTCACACAAATCACTGTTAGAAGTGACTCGAGTAACTAAGTATTATCTTGCACCATTAATTATTTAAGGGTAGAATGAAACAACACTAGGACCAGGGGTTGGAACGTCAATCTCGTTATATTGGCGATTGAGAGCACTAAATGGTGGCACTTATTCACTCAAAAAATCAAGACTCTAAATGCATTACGATTCAAGGCTCTTGATTTGAAAGAACATCAATTGTGTTAAAAGTGGTGCGATTCTAGCTTCAAAAATTGTGACATTTGTGTAAATAAAGGTATGCAATCTAGTATAGGAGAGGTATGGATTTGTGTTTCAGAATGCTCAGTGCCAAAGTTTTGGAATAGTGACACTTTAACGATATTCATGTTAACCCCTAAAGTCACATTGTTCATGCGAGGGACAAAACGGATTTTGGGTAGGCTTCTATAACCTCAATTTTTGTCATGATGTTTTTAATTTTTTTCTTAAGATAATAAATCACATTATTTAGATTTCTAGAAATATAATTTTTAATTTAATCATTGCCTAGGAGAAAAAATTATGCCACAATAAGCTCAAATGGAAGAATCCAAGTAGCAAGAAAATCCACAAAAATTTGAAATTATTATTTTTAATTTTTTTTTCTCTTAGACTATATTTTTGTCTATATAGAAAGCTTTGGTTCTTTTCATTTGGTTTAGTGATGTAAAAATTATAGATCTTCTTCTTTTGCAAGCAATTTTTTCTGCTCTTTACCATATAACGACAGTAGAATGACAGTATTGAGTGGTTTCAAATGATGAAAAAAAGGGTCTTCAGACTTTGGGGTTAAAGGTGCCAACGTGGAGAATGTCCACAAATTATGTAACGAACACATTGACGTCTTAATTGGTGCGAGTTCAGAGGAACCTTGGTTGGTAACCCGACGTTTCTTAAGGTGCTTGTCAACCTGGCCCTATTCAACGGCCGCACAACAAACTAGCTAATTGAATATAATCGTAGAATAGAATAGTATAGAGAGAATAGAAACATGCTTACAAGCCAACTATATTGATGTCCCAGTTTGTTAAATTATTTGAATCAAAAGTCCCGTCATGTTTGAAGCACTGCACTCCTCGCCAATTGGGAACAGTAACTTCTGGCCCGATCAGATTCAGGCAAGGGTACACTTGCGATGCATTCCAGCCAATAAGGTTGCTGCTCATATCCGGGGTATTATTCCAAGCTGCAAAGACTGCCTGGAGAGCGTCCACTGCAATCAAACAATAGCATTCTTAATTTACATTGCAAACGCAAAATCCATTGAAAAACAGAGTGACACTCTTGCAAGTTGCAAAGTTAACATGACTTTACCGACAGTGTGAATGCTACGATTCTCTGAGTCTGGGTTAGAATCGTAAACTATTCACTAGTAGGCACTCCAATGGGCCGTCCTGAGTCAGTCAGTCTATCAGTTACTCTACTCTCCCACAGGGGCACTGCCAAATATTTCTCTTCATTTGTTTGCTAAGAAAAAGGAATTTCGAAAACCATCCTTGAGCAACGTACCCTCTAACTACTGCCAAATGGCGAACTTTGTAGAGCAGAGGATTTCAAGTCATTGAAACTTACGTTCATATGGCGAGTAAGTAAAGGTGTAGTTGCCTTGCACAAAGCAGATATTGCCAAGTACAAGCAGTAAGGCTATCACAGAGCGGCCAAACTGATCACAAAGCAGCTGCGACTGTCGTCCCATCTTGTTACAGCTGCAACAGGGAGTTTGATCCTTACAACCGTACTAACAACAACAATGCCACAAATTTTCAAAACCAAAGAAACGACTCGTGGGCTTGAAAAGCGGATGAACCCCTCAGGAGGTCATCCAATTTGCAAGGCGAGTTGGCATTTGGGCTTGAAAACATGCTCGTTTTGCAAAGCCAGTGCGCGGCCTGAAAATCGGCCTGCCTCAACTGATTGGTGGCCTCTGTCCCGGCAAGGACTTCGGAGAGGTGGTTCATCCCGTTTTCAAACTGAGCCACTAGACCCGGTGGTGATGCTCTTGAAACTGAGGTTATCCATCACTCTTTTAAAGACGTGCAGAAGCTCATTCGTCATCTCAGTCTGCAGCCTGCACTTCATATTCGATACTCGGGTGCCTGTCTGGCGATAATCTAATTAAAGCTGTGCAGGGGGGGTCGAATCTCTTCCGGAAAAAATGAAATGGTAAAGCACAATATATCATGTACCACGCTTTAAATTAAAGCCGCGTCCACTTGACTTCTCTACCTGGAATGCACAGTAGTTTACGCCAGGGAGGATTGACCCCTCATTGCCCCAGCCAAGGATAATTGTAAAAAATTGGTCTCCTGGCCATGCCACTTGTGGCTGGCCGACTTGTATTTTATCATTGCAATGAAATTTCGTTTCATTTGTGTCAAAAAAAAAAAACTGCCCGCTTCATCACTTTATTGTATTGCATTTTTTTGTATTTCTTCATCTCTCCTCCCTAGCTTGGGATCTTTGATTGCAAATGTGAATTCAAAATTTCCAAATTTTATCATGAGTTGAAAGTGAATCATTCAAGTGTTTTCTCCAACGATAAAATATAAGGCAATGAAGGGTCAATTCATCCTCTTTGTCTCAATGATACTTGGGTAAAATTTGAATATGTGTTCTAAATACAATATGGATCTTGCTACTTCTTTTTAACCCCTACAATCCCAAGGCTTTTTTTTCATCCAAAACCATTCAAAACTATCATTTCTATTGCAAAGTGCAAAAAACTTTAGAAATTGTTTGTTTTACATAACTAATTGTAGAATCTTCATAGATCAAAAATTTTATACTACACATTTTGAATTTATAAATTTTTATATTGAAGAATTGAGTTAAAAGTCTAAGAAAAAAATTTCAAAAAAAACAAATTTGGTTTCCATTCTTTAGAAAATTGTTAAATAGAATTATGTCTAGGATTGAATGAAAAATTAAATCATGAATATCTCCAAGATGGAATCAAAACACAAATTTCAAGGTTGAGATTTTTCTAGCAAGGAAACTTGACCCTATCAAATATTATTTTTGAAAAGTTGTGAAGATTGCATTTAGAAATGAATCCAACAATTTATTTTTTCAAAAAGATGCTTAATAATTGCCCCCAAATTAAGATTGTCCATAACTTTCTCACCACAAATCCAAATAGAATGAATCAAATCTTTCTATGTAGACAAAACACTTTCTATAAGAAATAAAAATTTGAAATTTTAATTTTGACTTTCTAAGATTTTTTGTGCTACCTAATAAACCAACGGTGCTAGTTTGTGAGCCTACGAGCACGAGCCTACGAGTAGTGAGCAGGGACTATGTGAGCGTTGAGTTCTAACATTTAGAAAATTTAAAGAAAAAAGTCAATAAGATTTCTAAAAAGAAATAGCATTATAAAAATTAGGATAAAATTTTCTATTTTTAGTAAATTATAGTGCCTATTACCGTGAAGATATTCTCATGGACCTATTACCACGGACTTATTATTGTTGTTATGTACAATTTGTGTAAAATGTTTTATTTTCATAACGTACTAAACACCAAAAGTATATATTTTAATGGTAAATAATTGAACTATAGTACAATGCAAATTGAAATTGAAAAAAGACTATATTGAATACTTTGGCAAATTACAGTATTTGTCTAGATAGAAAACAATACTGTTGAAGCTACATATCTAATTTCAATCTACAACCTTCCAATCTGAAATGTAAACACTCAAAGATTTTTAGTCATCTAGGTATGATGAAGATTCTCATGTGGAAGCTTGATGATACCAGCCCTATTGAGAAGGAGCTTCACTTCATTGAAGCTGAAGCTTGGAGAATGTATAAACTTATCGTCTACTGGATTCATTTTGCAAAAATAACGAAACAAGTAGTAAAGGTGTTTGCAATTCACATACTGATGGCGGCCACCAATTGCTGAGACGGCCATGTCTACAAAATCTGGACAAGTGCACTCCGAGTACATGCCAAGTGTAATTCGATAAACCTTTTCCGTAGGTTGAGTTCCAAATTAGAGAGAGATTATGGCTCCAAGCCCAGGGAAGGCCAACATAGTTACTCCCAAGATCAATCCTTTGACATTTCCAGCACTCTCCCATTTATTGCGATGTTCTATAGTAGGAGCATTTACAATATGGCGAATAGCTTTGCTCCTTCTTGTTGTTGGATATGTGTTCGCATGCAAAGGACTAGGCTGATCGTAGAGGACCACTTCAAAAATATTGGACATTCTGAATAATCCTCAAGGTGACATAGGTGGTCGCTCTTGGAGTTGGAAGCCAGCATCTTGCAGTAGTAGGGTTTCTTGGCGACTCAATCTAGTATCAGATAGAATAGGCCACACATCAAGTACTTGGGGCCAATCAATTACCCAAGGACGTTTAGAGCCTCGTACACATCGGTCAATATCATCTGGACAAAACCAAAAGTCAGTCATGATCTCCTTGTTTCCTCCATATTGTTTTTTTCTACCACGATACGTCAGAGCTGGTGTGCCTTTAGATCCCTTTGCAATTTTGGCAATGCAACGAATGTTTGATCCCCTCTGTTGGGCATGACATTTGCAACTTGATTTTTGCGAAATTCGTGCAATATGCCATTGCGAAGTGTCACAATCACTCTCCATCGCAATTGTGACATGTGCTATATTCATAGAGGTAGGCAAAGTTTCTTCTTCATTAGAGGCCACTGTTGGTGTATATGTAGATCGTGTTTGCACTCGTGGCTAAGAGAAATTGACCTTGTCTGGACGATGGAAGTCACCATCCGAACCAATGGGAAGGTCAAGTTTGCGCTTACTACTACCAAACACCTCTTCACCTTCCAAATGTGGAATATGTGTTCCAACACCAACTGCTCCAGGAAGGCCATTCAAAGCCTCAGCAATCTTCTTTGGATCGCCACTCCGTCTAGCGCCTCTTAACTTCAGTTCTTCTTTGGATGGCCCTGACCTTGATGTTGTGCCATTCAAGAATGCTCGGTAATTTGTCATTTGCATAAAGGCACGAATGCAATCATCACAAGTGGCGGCAAATAAGTCATTACCTCGATTGCCTGATTGTTGCAACCATTTGTTATACACTGTTTCTGATAAATTGCATGATGGCATGTCCGCCATTTCGTCGAGACTCAACCCCTAGAAAGAGAAAAAGGGTTTTCTTTAGCCCAAAATACAATGACTGAAAAAAAAACATGCCATATCTTTCGCTAAGGTATACTATTATAATTTTTTGATTACTCCATTGTGAGGCAAAGGGTCCCCTCGGCCCCGAGGGGAAGTCAATCATTACCTTTGGTGATCAGAATTCTATCAGAGGTAGTGATTTAGTTTGTAAGGAACAAAATTGGAATGCAAGTAGTTCTATAGGAAAGATATTATGAAATGAAAATGGTTGTACAAGCAAGACATTATTAAAAAAAATGACATTGAATAACGTACCATTTGCATGAACCCGCCCCATTGGCGATATTGAAAGTGCCAAAATGCAAGCCACAACTCCAATTCACGCAAAGCCTCTTCTGAAGCTGCTCCGGATGATAGCCACCAAGAACGAATCGCTAAGTACCATGTCTCGGCTTCCTCCATGGTCTTGGAATCTTTATATTAGGAGCACAAACGAGTATGTTGGTGTTGCATATCCGGTTTAATGAGCTTTTGGGTATGTCGATGCATCAAAGTATTCCAATGCAAGAGACATGTACGCTCCCGGTTAACAAGCTCCTCTTTGGTATTCCCCGTGCCGTATACAATGCGAATAGCATTCCAATTTGCTTGTGCACTATCTGCCATGAAACCCTTGAAGTAAGGACTCATCACGCCGTTGCGTCTCATAACATCATTAAGTAACCTCCACATGATGCATTGCACTTTTGTATCTTCAGATTGCATGTCACAAACAGCGATTGTCATGACCTTCCTGCATCCTGTGTCATATACATGGCATGCCATGGTTGTCCAATCTTTAACACATTTTACATGGTCAAACATAAGCCACGCGTTCTCTAAATCTCCTCCGGGTTGCATACGCTTCACCAAGTCCACTCCACTACCAGGTCCTTGAACCAACATTTTAAACAAGTATACCTTCTCTTTTCCTTGTCCGGGAAAAACACTGTCATGAATGTATTCAAACTTCAAATTCCATTTCATATTCATGATGCTATCTATGACCCCACCTTTACCAGTGCTACGGAATGAAGTGATAATGTTACGGATGTTAGGAGAACTTAGTATTTGAAACCTATCCATGACATCCTCTAACGACTTTCCTTGCAACATCTCCTTAGGACCATCGCCATTGTGAATAAGGTGGTTGTCTAGAAATTGCTTACTAGCTCCAAGGGCGATGGCTGAGTTAGTGGCAGCTGGAGTCTTGGCAACCTCACTTGCAATGAGACCGGAAATAGTGTCTAAAGACTCTCTACATGTTCCCGAAGCCACAGGATGCATGTGATTACCTAAATGAATGCATGCTCTTGTCATCAATGCAATGTCACTGAAAACATAATATATTCTAGCATCACAAATAGTAACACAATGAGGTGGATATTTGCATATCTTGCAAATAATACTTGAATCCTTCGGAGGAGTTGAGCCAATATGGAATGGAGCAATAGTAGAACCAGACCACTCTGTCTCATTGCGTTTAGAGGACCGCTTCAAGTAATCACACTCAGAGTTGTTACATACCAAATGGCCTGCACAAGAAGACTTTTTGAACTTCAGGCCATCTTGGTTGTGGATATTGGATGTCATGGTCCGACACCAAGCATGACCATCATATCGTTTATCCATGCCCTATAGATTTCCACTAGTAGATGATGAAGATGAAACACGAAGTGAAGGCAATTCAAATACTACGTCTCCATCAAAGTTTGCGAGGAGATACTACACTTTGTGATGAATCAGTGAATCGTAATCTAATGCAGCAACTTCATTCCTAGATCCACGAATTGATGCCAAATTCCTTAAGCACCCAATAATACTGGCTGTGTCTATACTATTTGGATAAGTTGGTGGGCGAGAGTGAGTTGACAGAGCAGGACTACTTGATGGCGTGTGGTATGTACTAGAAGTTGTCCTGAGTATATCTTCAAGGACTCTAATAGGAAGCAATGCTTGGATACTTGGTTGGCTAGGGGATTCTCCTTCTGACTCACTAGATATATCTATAATATGGTGAAGGACTTCTTGTTTCACACGAAGAAGTTGAATTGTATTACTCGCCTTTGTCATGTGTTGACCCTCCATAGAATTCCTAATATCATGCCGAGCAGGAGGCATATCTACGGTGGAAGGATTTGATTGGCGAGGTAAAATCTCGGTGGAAGCACCCATCATAAGAGACAACAACCCATAAGCTCTATAGCGACCTAGACGAAGGTGCCAAGCATGACCATCCTCAAGTTCTAACTTCATCATGTGGACATACTCCTTCAAGCTTCCAGAATCAGACATGACCTCTTCTTCAACATATATACTGGATTGGAGAAAACCAAATCGGACATGAAGAAGGTGTGAAGACACTACAACATATCCTTCTTCTCCAAGAGGAAGAACAAGGGGAATCTCATGGCCATCCACTCGAATGGTGGCCATTGATAGCATACAAAGAAACAACGACAATGAGAACAATATCCAATGAAAACTTGTTAGAGATTACAGACTCACTTACTATGTGTAAGAGGTTCTAGGGCAAACATTATGTAAGCATGAGGTATACAATTAAATGGACTTGATTAGGACAAAATGTAATTGTATTACTAGTTGATAAACAACAATATTGTCAGAGGTCTCCAATCTCGTATATCTAGAACCGCCACTCAAATTGAAGAAGAATCTTTAAGGGGGAGTTGATTATCTTACCTAACTCATGAAGAAAATTAATGCGAAATTCCAAGAACATGCTACATGTTTGTAGAGAGAGGACAGATTTAGATTGTGCTCAAATAATGGGCAATTGAAGAGTAAGAACATCCATTCAATTCCTTTTGGTAGTCATGTACCTTGACTTTCCATTAAACATTCAAATAGTTTATAGACATCTAATTAATTCTCCAAAGACTGTCTCCGTATTTAAATGTGATTGGGTGTAAATAGGGTTAGTTACGTAGATATAAGTCCCTTAAATTGATATGACGGTTTTACTGGTCTAGGAGCCTCCACTTTGAAAAATCAGAGAAATTACTAACATACTATTTCTAGAATGTCTACTAGTTTTAAGAAATTCAAAATTGTCTACGGCCAATACTAGGGAACTAATATTGTACAGGATAGGTACCTTGAACTAAGCATAATTGCTTATGATGATGGCTTTTGGTGCTTACACTGTAACTAATTACCAAGTTCAAATTCAAAACCACTTTTCCACACTTCCAATTAAAGTATGGCCATCATGACATTTAATATGTTCCACAAATTTGTGGATGCCAATGAATTTGAAACTATTTGTCTACCTATATTAGGTTGCCTTAAATGAAATACTTAGTAGTGAAGAGTTGTACAATATGTGGTGACATAATTCCCATGATTGCCGTGGAAATTTGAAAATTTTAATCCCGTTACTATGAACGTGAAATAATCCTTTAACATGAAAGTTGAAGTCATTGTCTACCCATTCTTGTGAACACCATAGGATTTGAACTTACATGCTGTATTGAGAATAGTGTGAAGTCCATACTGGAATATGCATTCCTGCCGTTGCTTAAATCTTGTTGTGTTTCTTCAAATTCATTCCACATTATGATCTACTAGTCTCATGCATGCTACAAAAGATAGAATTGATAGTGTTTCCCAATGTTGTTTTAGGAAGAGGAAGAAGAGAGGTAAAATTTTGTTCTCATCGCGGAAGGAGTTGCAACGATCGCGGAGAAGAGGGAAGGTTGATATAGAGGAAAATTTGTCAACTCCGACTTCAAATTTCCACCTTCGTATAGAAGAGGAGAAACAAAATTTCCATGCGAATGAAGGAAGTGGACAGGAGGTATCAAATTTTAAGGTAGAGCAACTCAAGTTCTATCGTAGGAGAGCAACGTCAAACTCATGCGTAAGTATATTCACTTTTGCATGGACACATATATATTCTTCATATGTTTGGAGCATGCCAACAACCTATAGATTAGAATTAAAATAACCTTGACATGCACCAATGTCCAAAAAGAAAATGACAAATTGTTTGAAACTAAAGAATCTTTTGTATATAACATAGAGAGAAGTCATTCTACTTTCTAGATATAATATATGATGTGTTTGTCCTCTTAAAATGTTAAATTTCATGTTACAAGTGTACATATTTTTTTTAAATTCCAAATCTGGAAGTATGTCATGTAGTTGACCAAAACTAAATTGCAAAGACTAGAGCTCGAGATGTGATTAGCCACAATGGTGTTGTAGATTGTAAGAATCCAAATTTTTTTTAAAATCACCATATGAAGAGAACCTCATTTCAAACACATTCTAACAAATTTTAAACAAAATTGATAATATATTGAACAAAAATATTGATGATAGCATAGGAAAATCTAATCGTCAAGAAGGAATCTAAAAATCACACTCTGTAATTGTTTTTGTATGTAAATTCCACAATTGAATTTTCAAATTGTGATCCCATGCCATTTGATATACACCACTTTCATTACACGGGTAACCGGCTATTGAAGGTTACCGAACAGTCAACCTGCTACAAAGGTAACCAATTAATGGACCTACTGCAAAGGTAACCAATTAATGGACCTACTGCAAAGGTAACCGATCGGGTGACCTACTGCAAAGGTAACCGATCGGGTGACCTACTGCAAAGGTAACCGATCAGGTGACCTACAACAAAGGTATCCACTGCGGAGGTATCGGGAGGTGCCAATTCGTCCCTGGAGGCCATCGTCCTCCTCTTCCGACCATTTCATTCCTTCTCTGCGGTCAAGTTTGCGTTATAATCAACTGATCGTAAGTAGTAATTCTTGTGATTGCCTTGGTGACAATTTAGGTGTAAACATGGTTTAGAAAATACTTATCTTACGCATTTCCTCAAAAGTGAATATGATGATTGCTAAATTAGGTTTCCGTAATCTTGTTGTAGAAAATGCGAGGAGTGGCGAGGAAGCTTGCAACGAGAAACGAGTCAGCTAGAGGATTCCAACATGAGGGTGATGGCAGTAATGGGGATGTCGGCCCAGAAGTTCTAGTTGGCATTGAAAACGCAAAGACTTCTACTCCAGGTGCAGCCACAGTAAGTTTCGGCCCACCTTTTTCAATTTTAGCCTTCATGTATAGTTTGTGGACTTCTATCTGAGTAATCTGTTTAACTATTATTGAACCCAGTTCGGAATTTCGATTTGAAAGCCGACTTTGGATGAGTGAACTAAGAACCATATAACTTTTTGCAGATTTCTTTCATCAACCACACCAGAATAATTAGAATTGGGCGGTCTTCTTAATTAGGTCAGGATGGATATCTGACTGTGATAGTCTTATCTTCTAATACCTTTGGCGCAGATTAATCTACGATTCAGCCATTTCGTATACGTATCTGCGTGTCGAAATTTTTTTATCTCGTAGTATAGCCGCTATATTTTTTTTGTTGCTTTTGTTGTCGCAAGGACTGTGCGGAACGGTTCTACTACAACTCTGGTCGAATTATTTGGTCCTACTATGAATTGGTTATAAATCGTGACATTCTAGCTCAGCCATATCCCAGTTTTTCTAAAGGACTGACCCTGTTCCTTACTCTAAATTGGTTAGAATATTCAGATTTTTTAACTTTTCATGGAGGATTAGACCCAATTACTAGAGGGTCACTTTCTATGTCGTGTTTTAGGAATGTGTTTTGTACGTTCTGCAATGCTAACTTCCGTTCATAGTTTCGGTACAGATTCTACATGAGGAATCTTTTTATGGGTTTTTTTCCTCAACATTATGCTTCTTGGTTATCTCTTGCGTCTCGCAGCTTATCATTGGAAGAGTTTAGTTTGTAAAGGAAATAATAAATTCATTGCTTGAACGAGGTAATAGAATTTTACGATAGACTCAGTTACAACAGTTCAGGTCTGTGGGTCAAACCCATTTTAGTTTATCTTCTTGTGAATCAAGAAACATATTTGAGCGGAAATGAGTGGACAGATTCGCATGGTCCGAGTGATAGCTGAAAATCTGTAGTCTAGGAAATTAGATTTAGAAAACAGCAGCCCAACATATGGGAAAGAATGAAGTCAAAAATATTCCTCAGTACGAAACCATGTTCATTGTATGAATGAGAAATGAATTCTGGGAATGAACTTTTAGCTAGATAGCTCTGCCGATCATTTTCTAGACAGGCAAGGGATCCCTCGGCCCCGAGGGCCAGTTTAGTTCTTCTAATTCAGGTCATGCAAATAAGCAAGGCACGAAGAACGTACAGAGAACTCTGTCTCATGATACTGATATGAATAGGTAATAGAAACCCAATAGAAACATGATATTCATTATTTTGGGAGAATTTCATGATTTGGGGAGTATGTAGATCAGCGCAAACCGATGTAAATTGGGAGATAGGAAAACTCCCAAAATAACGAATATTGTGTTTAGAAATAAAAATACCCAAGACCCAAAGTTTAGGGTTGGGGAAATTTCACAGTGGCTGCCTATATCAACCTTGTATGAATTTTGAACGTCAATGTGATTAGGGGTGTCGATCAGCTTTCTCGACAGTCTCTACCGATTCTAACAGGAGCTGAATAAAGTGTGCCGATTTAGAAATTTGATCTGCCAGGTTGACCGATTCAGAATTCTCATCAATCCGGGATGCCGACAGGGATCCCTCGGCCCCGACGGAACTGTCTTGCCTTGGACGCTGTGATCGACAGGTCTGCAGTTTGCTTTGCCGACTCAGATACTGATTAGAAGATGAAGTCCAGTACAATAAAACTTGGACTTCCTCTTTTCTCTCAGAAATATTATTATGGCTAAGACAGAATCGATAATGCATAATTTGCAGGAAACATGTGCTGTGTCACAAGATCGACTGATCCTGCAGTTGAATGCTTAGTTGCGAAATTGAAGTTGTGATCCATTTCTTCACTAGGATATAACAGTTGTCACTTTGTTTCTTTTCTTATTATGATTTGTTTTGGACTGGCTTAAGGATGTGTTTCTAGATCAGAGTCTAGATCAGTATTTCCAGCCTCGGGGCCGATGAGAGTCATCTGGAGGTTATTCCTTGATCTCGGTTTTCCACACCCGAGGCATGGAAGTCAAGGCCCGAAGTAGTTCTGGTTGGGCTCATGTGTTGGCTTTTCTTCTTATGATAACCAAATCTCAACCGGCAGTTGATGAGCCATCGTCCAGTTCGAGTCTGTTAGTTTATTAATATATTAGTATGTATCCAGAAATCAAATCCTTACCTGGGAAGTTAGTTTGTTGGTCAAAAAACTATTTTATTAGAACAATTATGATTGCTATTTTTCTGATTTTGATTCGGGTTATTCGTTATCAATCAAATTGATGTGTATTATAGGAAGGCTCGGTCCCGATGGACACATTCTCTATTTTCAGTCTTAATCAGAATATTGAACTACGTGAGCTAAGTATTATGATCCATATTTTATTTGAATAATTATTAGGGAATTATCCTAAAGTTGGTTTTCATATTAGCTCTTGGGTTTTTATAGACTAAGTTCAGAGAAGGTTCTGCGATTATCAATTGATAATAGAGGATAAATGAAAACATTACAATGTAGTTTAGATTAACTAGCCTAGTAATTTCGTGATATGACATTAGAGTGATAGTGATTCTAGTATTTAAATTAGTTAGATAGTGTGAAGCCTTGGCGCCGAGGCCTAGTATTTCCATTGAGTTTTTGATCTCTCTGAATAATTTGGACCTACATTAAATATCATCAAATTCATTAATTTCTTGAAACACTTTTTTTTTACATCAATTTGTTCAACCTCGTAGTCATCCTTCGGCACCGAGGGATAGTTCTTCTGGAGATTTTTTGATCTTATCAAATATATCTTACTTGTTTAGGGTTAAGAGAAATTCATTGATTTCATATTTCATTGGTTGCTTTGACTAATTGGTGTACCCTATTTCGCATCCCCTAGCATCGAGGGGATAAATCATTTCCTATGAATTGATGTTATTAGGGCTTTGGTCATATCAACTTCTTGAATTGTATATTTACCTAGATTAGATTTATCCTTTGGCATGGGTGGCCTCGGCGCCGAGGGCACTATGTTTGTTGGGCCCTTCCGAGATTATATTGGAGAAATGTTTGGTTTTTATTGGTTAGATTTAAGGATTTTTAAAGATCTCGTGGTCCCTATTAATTGGGCTTCCGTATTTCAGAGTGGTTTTTCATCTCTTATTCGTTGTGTTCATTTATCTGATTGCATCCATTTGTCAGTACTACATGATTCCTTCTAATGATTTGGTGTTTTTTGTAGGAGATGGGTTCTAATTCCAATCCTTTGCCAACTCTAGGTTTGCTGGATCAAAATATTGGTGATGATGAAGACGAGGCTGTGGAGAAGACAAACACAGAATTCACCACTGAGGATGCCCTCTGGAGAGCCCAGAAAGTTAATTCTGTGGCTTCCATTACTAACTTGAGATTGAAACCTCATTCAATTTCACGTTTGCGGATACCACTGTGTCAACTTGCTATGATGCCTATGGTTCGTCCAGCATTAGCATGTGATCTTACCAGATTGGAGCAGGAGTTTGTGCACGGATACAGAGATGGGTCTTGTGTGTTTTATGTGTCACTAACTAACGAGCAAGGAGAGACAGAGCAAGTGTCTGACGTTGATAAATGTGCTTGGGGCCCAATGTGGAATGCTGAGAATGACCTCTTCAATGCCAAACTCAATGCAACCCCAGGCTTGGAGCGTTTTCAAGACTCTAAATTTTTTGTATGCGATGGTAACCATAGGTTGCTTGCATGGTCTTCATATATATCCAAACATCATGGCCATGACCGAGATTGGCACATTTCGGTGGATTCAATCATTCTTGAGACAAAGGGTAGAATTGGTGATGTTATGCATGCCATGCACGACATCAACAAGTAAGTGCCTTACCTCTTGTAGTTTACATTTTGGTTTGGTATGTACCTTACTTTGTGTTTTATATAACATCTACATTTATCCTTGCAGACATACAGAGAATTCATTTATCAAAACCAGTCTTGTACACACGCTCTATCATGTTCAAAAATACAGAGTTCTTCCACTAGACAAGTTCTACGAGCATTTGAGTACCTCTGAGATGACACAATGCCAACAGAGCCATCGGAAGAGTTGGTATTCTATGTCACTTGAAGTATTTACTTCGTTCATTTTTCGGGTAACATTTCTCACTAAACTAATCATGTCATTCTTATATTCTTTGGGTTTATGTTACAGCAGTGCTCATGGCTTTATTATTGTGTAGTACGAGATTGCAGCAGTAGCTGATATTGCAGTTCGACTATATAAAGAAGAAACACCAGGGGAAGAGCAGTTAGAGGAAGGCATCTTAGCTGCCATGAGATTGGGTATGAAAGAGAAGACATCCAAGTTGATCCAGAAGTTGGGGAAGTTAACAGCCGTGGCTAATCCCAACCTTGGAAGTGAATGGCTTCGAGAGGTAAAATGAAATTGCATATGTCCTCTCATCTTATGTTCTTTTCTTGTCATGCCATCTTTCTAAGTCTAAATTCCTTGTGATACAGATTGAGCGCCATTGGAGCTCAAATATCACCCCTGAAATGACTCTCGAGAAGTTGCAGTTGATTGCAACTTGCAATGTCAGTAGTGAGCAAAAGGTGAAGTTGTTGCGATGGTGGAATTCTTCAATTCAAACAAGAGAGGCTAGAAGATTCCCATTGAAGCTAGTTGGAGAGAATGAATTAAAATCATTCTTGGCAAAGGCCTGCTGGTATGCAGGGGTAAGTGCTTCTCAATGCCTTACAATTGTGTTATTTAGCAGATAACATTATCATTTGGATGCCAAAGATATCTATATGTGACAATTTCTATTTTTCTATTCTGCAGATTGAAGAGGTGGGGAATGAAATGTTCGAGAACATTGTAAAGAAGGACGAGCTAACGTTGTCCATGGATTCTCCCCAAGAACCGGAGAGTTTTCCAGATTATGTGGAGGGATGGCGAATCCGAGTTTGGGACCATGCATTCTTGATGCATTTTAGGGGGCATGATGTCTTTAGGAAGTCAGATGACTTCAAAAAGCATAAGGGCAGTGATCTAGTTGTAAAACGTGTGATTTACAGGTATGTATTCTACTTTCATGTTTTCATTGTTTTATGGTTAAGTGAATTATTGATTTATTGGTTGCATGCAATTTTTCTTAATAACATTCTCTATTTCTGTAGGTATTTCAAGTACGAGCTGTTGCCAAAGGGAGCAATCGCGAAGCGTGATCTTCCTCCTTTTCTAGGAACATGGTTGGATGTCTCCTCTGAGCATTGCATGTTCTCAACATCTCACTTGAGGTGGTGGACTAGTTTGCATCTCAAATCAGGTGCATGGTATTTGGATTGCCCACCGGAATTCACGCCGCTACCAGAGGAGCACCTCAAGCGCTCTATCAATTCTCATGAGGTTGTGGAAGAAATTGATGAGTTTGTTGGTCTTGATGAGGATGCAAAAGCAAAAGTGATGAAGAAGAGGGATGAAGCTGACAAGAAGAAAGCATTGAAAAACTCAGAGGCTGTAGACAAGGCTAAGGAGAGAATCACAAAGAAGGCTATGAAACTAGTTGAGATTGAAGAGGCTTCAGCAGCTAAGAAGACTAGGGGCAAAATTATGAAGCAACAAATTCCACCTTCATCTACTAGAGATGAAGGATCCCAACACGTGCAATCTTTCTCGCGAGGCACCGAACGTGATGCTCATTATGTTTCACTCAACGATGATGGGATGCTGCATGGTCCATCAGCTATGGAGTTTTTGAATGACTCAGACATTTCTATCGATGAGTTCATTCTTAATCATTCTCTAGTACATGTTTTGGTTGATCCTCTATCCCAAGTGTACCACAACATCATCAAATTTATTGATGAGGTTAGCAACTTCACTTTCCTTGATAAATTTGCTATGATTTTATTTTTTGACTTTATTTCTTTGTTTTACTAACTATCATAATTCTATTGCAGCACAAAGGGGTGAAGCAGCGCTTCTTCAAAGGAGTTACAAGTGAGAAACCACGCATTGATCTTATTATTGCCGATGTTCCCGAGGGTTTGCCTGTCCCTGATTTTTCAGTGCCTACAACCAACGTGCCTAAGTGGAACATGGACAACCCTCTAGGGCTAGAGGCAATTTTTGAGTTCGCAGATGGTCATTTGCATGATGATGGAGCTCTTATCATTATTTATCCTTTGAAGGCTGTTACAAAAGCCACCATTCGCACATATGCAACTACATATTATTTTGAGAAGATGAAGGATTGGTGGGGAATGAATTGGTTACATTTGGCCTCACCGATTTGTCCTTCTAGAATGGTATATTCATTTGTCCTTTTGGTTTAGAATGTAGTTAGTTTTTTATATACAGTTTTTTGTTGAATATTTCACTTTTAATTCTAAGCAAGGTGTTATATGTTTATATTGGTTTTCAATTGTATGATATGAGATCTTTCTATTTGTTTTACGTTTCAAATAATCTAAGAGTATCCAATTATGCTTACATTATAAACTAACTATCTTCATATCTCTTCATTTTTGTAGACTCAGCACTTCGGTATTTCATTGTTTGTGAGGAACTTGCCTGGTATTGGTCCTTCAAAGTTTCAATTTCAGCCATGCCCAAGCTTGAAGAAATTGGGGGTGGATGTTGCCCTAGACGACGTCCTTCAGAATTTCACCAAATTGGAGACTTTGACCATGGACCACAATTCCAAGCCTTGGAGAGGGGCAAGAGAAAAGGATCCACGATTCTTGCAAATGTTGATAGAAGCATCATCACTTCCAAATGATATTGTTCTAGACTCTACTGCAAGAACTGGTAAATTCAATTGCCTTCCCCACCTATTTTTGTAATCTTCATTTACATTTCCTCCTCCAACTCTCCCACCATTTTTCTAACAATTGATGTTGTGGTGATCTTGTTATTAGGGGCCTCCATCCATGCATGAAGGATTGTGAGTAGACATATAGTTGCACTTGAAGAAGACAAGGCCATTTTTGAGGCAGTTCTAGCTCCAATGATTCATTCTCTTCCAGATGTTCCAGTACCACTTGCGGCAGTCATTTTGCAGTCTGACGATGAAGATGCAATGGAAGTTGAAGTTCCCCATATTATTAAGAAATCTCGTTTCAATAAGTAAGTCTATCTTTGTCTAGAATTTTTTCAATTTGTAAGTGTACATCTAAAACATTGTTTAAATTTTGTTTACATTTACATTGCTTATTTGTTTCACCAGGAATTTAATATTTAAATCATTTCTAATCCTTTGTTATGTATTTGCAGCATGATTTCTAATGGGGTAGTTCATCGACCTTTTTTCACTTTACCTCAGTTTTTCCCAAGCCCAGAGAAGTCCTATGTATTGCCATCATATGCAGAGGCTTTGGCTTCAACATTTGCATCTACTCAAAATTTACCTATGCATGAAAAGTTGAGTTCTTTAGATCCTTTGGTTATACAGTTTGTAGATGCGACAGCCTTAGAATCAGACACAGAGTCATCATCAACTACTAGAAGTGGCCACTCTCAATCTATGTCTACATTTTCTATGTAAGTCTATTTTTAGTTGCACTGCACCTGCTGGATTTTTTTTATCAGCCATTATATATTGTTTTGGTACTTCAATAAGTAGTATTGCTAAATGTGAAGTTCACTTATCATTTATCCTTGCTAGGAGGAATTAATGACCAATGATTCAAAGGCTCGTTGATTATCACTTTATTTCCTACCATTAGACTACTACAAATGAGTAAAATAATTTTGTTTATGATTTGGAAATGATGTCATATGTCAACAAGAAGTAGTGATATTTTTGCACGCCTCAGAATTCAAAATTATTATGTATTCTAAACAAAGAAAATAAAGATAATTCGCCCTACATATAATTCTATTGTCAAATGTCATAGAATGCAACCAAGTCTACTTCTCTTTTGCAACATTTAAATTTCAAATTTTTTTAGGCCACACGAATTGGAGTCAAAATTGCATTTCTGAAGCTACATTTAATTAGTTGCTAAATAAAATTAAAAGGCATCATTTTAATGGACGAAATTATCATCAATAAATAGTAAAAAATGGCTGAATTGCACTACAATAGTGATTTATGGATTAAGTATCTTTTTTTTTTATAAATATCCTCAACTATAACAAGAGAATTTGCAATAAATTTCACTACAAATGAACTCAATTACCATGAAGATAAAAATAATTTAATGACCATTTGTTTTTTTCATCTTGCACTATAAGGTGAAGTCTTTATCTTGAAGTCCACGATCATAGGTACCTCATCAATTTTAATACAAGAAAATCTATGCTCGTAGCTCACACTCTTACGCTCACAGGCTCACAGGTTCACGCTCACAGGCTCACAAAATAGCAACCCTGCCTAATAAACTCCATTTTGGGCTTTGAGTGGCATAATTGTTGCTTCCAAGCACTGATTGAAATCAAAATGATATTACCAAAAAAAATTTATAATACCTATTTTCCAAAAAAATTCAAAAAATCACCACACTAATTGAGTTCATACTTCATAGGAGCCTAGCTGAAATCCATTTTGTTTTCCCAAGGGGACAATAGGAGTTGAGGAGTTTAAGAACTTAAATATGATTACTATATAAAAAATAGTCTCTATTCTTTTTGTAGCAAAGTGGTGAAGATTCATGCCAAAACAACACCATTATAGGAGAAGGCTTGAAAACTACAAGGGCATTAAGAAATAAGAACCGCCCCTATAAAAGTGGCATAAACAATGCAAAAGGGTTCTTCTTATGAAACAACTTTTGTGCGGTGATAAATTGTGTTGCTTTGTTCATGGTTTTAGAATACTTTTCTAGTAGAAGGGCTAATTGTAATGTATGTTTTTTTCTCATAAATAAGTTTTGCATGTTATTAAGGTAAAAGTGAAGTGTAATAAATACAACACAAAATTTTTTAATGCAAAATTGGGAGAAAATTAAATGAAGATGTGTTCTGCACAATTTTTTGAGGGCTACCTACTTAAAAGATTAAATTGAGAGTTAGAAGTAATCAATAAAGTAACAATGGAAAAGTACTTTAAGATTATTAGAGCATCATTTCTGATGTTTTAGCCATTGGTTTTAGGAAGTGGTAGAATTTTATTTTTTAAAATTGAAGTGAATAAAATATATTAAAAAAATGTCATCCCATGACAAGGTTGTTGAGCATTCATACACATGGAGAAATTGTTGTATTCTAAGGTTCATGGATTGGCAAACTTCAAACAAATTTAGAGCACTTATATCACTACAAGAGAAAGGGGTGTTTTAAGTATAGTCTTAGACATATAGTCTTACAAGTAACAACCTTAAAGGGGTGTTTTCAGTAAAAATTTACTAAACACACATGTATTTCTAGTAAATTTTTACTGAAAACACCCCTTTAAGGTCGTTACTTGTAGGACTATATGTCTAGGACTAAACTTAAAACAACCCTTTCTCTTGTAGTGATAGTACTCACATAGCTTAAGCAAAAGTGTGGAAGTAGAATTTCAATTTTTGTTGCTGGAATTTTGCCAACTAAAATGAGTGAGAGCAATATCTCAGAGGATGCTAGCAAGGGAGATGGAGGCAATTAGTAGAGGCATTGGAATTAGGGGAGTAGTCAATCAAAATATAATGAAGACAACGGGGAGGTGCAAAATCAAGAGTTACTTGCATAGGCGAAACATGAGGATGAACGACTACGTTTCTAAGAAATAGAATGATTCAAATAAGAGGATAACATGGATGGTGTTGCTAATGAGGGCCTATTGTATGTAGGACATGACATCTGCAAAATTATTCACCCTCAATCCTTGTCACATGGACAACAAAAGAGTGTAGATCATGTTGTCAAAAATGAAGGTGGAATTTTTGGGGCTTCACCAACAAACCTTCATGTGCGGCAATAGAAGAGGGACTTCGGGAACAACAACAAGGAGGAGCTGGGGTCAATTAATGAGCGGTGAAGGACCAATCCACCCAAGTTCACGTAGATTCCACTAATCAAAGACAATGGGCTCAAGTTCGTAATCCTTCGTTGGAACACAATTTGGGCTCCCTTGCACCACGTGGTCAAATGACAAACTTGACAAACCTTAGTGCAATGGACTAGACATGGCTACAAAGAAGTGAGCGTTGAGGAGGACTTCGAAGCAACATTGAAAAAGGGCCCATCTACACCATCACAATTCTTGATCCAAGTAGGGGTCCTCATAGACTATCTACTCTGCCGAAATCTTACAGACTTGCAAGTCACACACATAGTTCTCAGAGGAAGAAGCACTACTAGAACATAATGTCCAAATCAACTAAAAAATATCAATTTTTTGTTGAATCGGTACCATATTGACCATTTTTACAATTTTTTGTTGATTTGGCAGAAGTTAACAGAATGGTCACAAATTTTTTGTTGATTCAGATAATACAACTTCTAAATCAACATTTTTTTTTTCATTTTCACTTACAAGAGTTCAAAATTAATTTTTGTACAATGTTTATATAACCATGGTTGGAGATCTATGTACAATGATTTATTTATTTTTAACTTAATCATTCAAAATTGGATGTTTTTTAAATACAACAAACTTTGGTGAACATTTTGGCATAATATAATAATTTTTTTTTAAGCTTCAAACCAAGAAAAGTTCAAAAATCAAGCTCAATTTCATCTCCAAGAATCCATTTCAAATTCATAATCTCTAATCAAAAGTTATGGGCAAAATTCAGAGATGGTGTTTAAGAATGTCAAAAAAAATGTTCATTTGAACCCTTCTCTGAATTTTGACCATAATTTTTTTATTGGAGATTATGAATCTCAAGTGGATTCTTGGAGATGAAATTGAGCTTAATTTTTGAACTTATCTTAGTTTAAATTTTTTCAAAAAAATTTATTCTACTATGTCAAAGCAACCACCAAAGTCTGCTAAATTTACAAAACAAAACAAAAAACAATTTCAAAAACTATACAAATACAAAACCAATTCTACAGTATACAAGCAACACCATGTATGGTGTAATGGTTTCCAACCTTGGACCTCAACCACGAGGTCCAAGGTCTAAACCCCTTGGGCACCCGCCCACGTGGTGGTTTGCCTAGGTGGTGGCCTGCCCACATGGCTGCTTGTCTAGGTGGCATTTGCATTATATTGATGTGGTACTTGCTACATGTCAAATTCCTATTGGCAAAATTTACTTTAAAATTTTTCTTTTTCTTTTTTGCACATGACCAAATTAACAAAAATATCAACAATTTTTTGTTAAATACTATCAAAGTCAACACGTCCAAATCAACAAAGAATTATAAAAAAATCAATACTTTTTTGCAATTTTTTTGTTAATTTGGACACAAATTCTCTAGTAGTGAAGAACAGTATCTAAACCAATGAGCAATTACAATGTACCATTGCTAATTTTGATGATGGATTGCCCATACGAGCAACAACCAAGGATAATGAAATTCTTGCATCTAATTTAAGAGGCCACATTTACTATACACCAATGCAAAGAAGGAGAAGAAAATAGGGTGTTATGAATGATAAGGAAGAAAAAGAACATGTAGATTTTGATGAAAATATAAAATACAAGATTTTAACTAACAATAGAGCCATTGAGGGAAAAAGTTGATATCCTTACAACAAGGTAGGGTGACTCCTTTTAAAGATGAGATTTGTGGTTCATGTCTGTGGTTTAGAAAAAGGCACCTAGGATTAGCAATAAGGAAATCCCAAGCTTTAGAGAAAAAAAGAGCCAAGAATTTATACCCAAAGGTTGTAGGCACTTTCTATAGGAGTCTTCAAAGGTTGTATGACACTCACAACTATGAACCCCACCAAATATGGAATTGTGACGAAAGTAGTGCCTAAATTAGAAAGGATGGTGGAAGCTATGTTATTGCCAAGAGGGGATCAAGAAATGTGCACATAGCAACTCTTGACCATAAAGAATGGCTTTCAATATTGGTTTGCATCAATTCCAAAAGTGAAAAAACTATTGAACTTCTATATTTTTAAAGGGAAGAGAAGAAGCAAGAATTTCTTTAAAAAAGCAGGTGAAAAAAGAGATGTTATGGCTATGTCGCGCCCCTTAGTGACACTTACCACCTTAAGTTCCCTTCCAATGCTTATCAAGCACTTGATACTTTAGTGGCACCAAGGGTCACGCTCTTCTAACACTGCACATGCCACGCACATCCAATGTTAGTCCCCAATTCCAACTCTTTGTGCCAAGTCCCAGTCACAGGGACTACTAGCACACACATACACACACACATCATGACACCGGGGCATGTTACTTGGTAACATGGGGCGGGACTTCCATCTTATTGTGCAAGGACCCATGGTGGCACTACTCACCATGGTTCTAACCGCCCTTGAGTATCACCCCAACTCCATACTAGGCTCATTGTGTATTTGCTACTTTCCACTTCGTCACTAATTGGGACTCACCATTCGGAACACCTCATATAGCCTAGCAAGGAGTGGGACTCCACCCAACAGGACACACCCAAGTGTCCCATGGTGCCTTGGAGTGGTGGTGACCCCACACTACCAACCTTGAGTCACCGGGACTCACCAAGGCTCCAAGAGGGAGGGAGGAGGGAGACCAACCCCTCCTATAGTACTTTCTGTGGGATTCGGCAGACCCCCCCCCCCTTTATGTCAAGGGGGACTCCCAAACACCCTTTGGTTTTGGAAGACCACCCCGTTTCTCCCGATTTGCGCTAGTTTGGGACTCCCGAACTTCCACCCGACATAAATTTGCGGTCCGGGATGCAAATCGCGCATGCGACCCCATTTTCGACATCTACGCGATGCGTAGATGCCTATGAACTACTCACTTGCTCCATTTGGACAAGTACTCGCAAAGTTATCGCCCTCCAAAGATTCGGGACACTCCCGGCGCGGCCAGGGCACTCCCGGCGCGACTAGGACACCCCCAACTTTGAACGCCCATAACTTTTGACTCGCAAGACCAAATCACGCATTCTTTGGACGGATAGAAGCGTCTTTTCAAGACCTTTCCAAGCATATATCACACACCCCCAAATTCGTCCGAATCAAAGCACTAACACGCTCTAATCGCTCAGAACTCCTAGTTCCCCTCACCTCATCTCTTGCAAGGTTTGGGGAGTCACCCCCAATGTCCCCCTTGCTCACCAAGGTGGCATGGGCACGCCTTGTGATGAGGGTCATGACAGGCTATGCAGCATAAAACATGGATGACAAATGCTTTGTTCAAAGAATGGATGAACCATTTTCTCCCAACTATTTCAAAATTATATGGTTTATCCCCATCTAATAGATACTTATTAATTCTAGATGGACATAAATCCCACATGAGCTTAGCAATTATCAAACTAGCTATGGCAAAAGGCTTGGATATGTTGTTATTTTCTTCCCATACATCCCATGCCCTACAACCTCTAGATGTAACATGTTTTAAGCCCTTCAAATTCTCTTTTGGGGCCTACAGAGACAAGTGGAGTGTTGGTCACAAAGAACAAATGCCAATAAAAGAAGATTTGTCCCAATGAATTTTACATGGTTTGAGAACGGCATTATCAATGGAGAATATGACAAAGGGATTTCAAGCTACAAGTATATGTCCAATCAATTCAAGTACTATGAATTCAAAGATAAAACCTAGTGAAGTGTATGTATGGGCAAAAGAAAATCCAAGTAATGTAGAGAATGAAGGTAGAACAATAGGAGTCCATACACATTGTCCACTTCAAGAATGGGAAGTCCTGAAAATTTTCAATGAGGAACTAGAAGAAGACCTCCCTAATTGCATGCAATATTATGAGGACATTGACGGTGATGAACTAGAAAACAACACACAAAGACAAGAGTGTAGCAGCTTTTGTGATGAGCATGATTAAGTAGCCCAAAGACACCATGATAGTGAATCAATGGAAATGGAAGAGGATAATGCTACAACCCAAGTGCAAGATGGGAGAGTAAATGGTTTTAGACAATTTTTATAACTACCACCTGTGCACCTAGCTCCCATATTGAAAACCAGAGCGCACTAGGAGAAAAATGTCTCCGCTACAACCAACTGAAATGCAACTATGTGTCCTATGCAACTACCCTACAACTACAATCTTTTGTATTTGTACCAACTTTGACATAGTTACAGTGTAGTTGCAAAATAGTTGCAAGTAGCTACAAAATGCAATTATGGTTACAAGAATGTAACAAAAGAGTTGATGTGAGGTATTTTACATCCAATATTCATCAAAATTGTTGATGTGGACAATTTTACATTTTGTAAACTCGTCCAACGTGTCTATCTAAATTTGATAGCAATTCAATTAGAAAGAAACTCCAATGCAACTAGAGTGCAACTAGAAAGCAACTCGAGTACAACTAAAAAGCAACTAGAGTACAAGTACATTGCAACTACAATTCGACTAGAGTTTGACTAGACTTTAAGTAGAATACAACTAGCATGCAACTAGGAACCAACTAAAATGCAACTAGAAAACAACCAACATGCAACTAGGAAACATCTAAAATGCAACTACTATTAAGTCTTTTATTTCATTGTCCCATATCAATTGTCAAGAATACGATTAGGTTAGACATGTAAGAATAGTAAGTTATAGCATTATTTTGTAATGAATTTTGATAATGAAATTCTAATATTTCTACATTTTGTAGATTTTTATAATTTGCAGATTTCTATAATCAACAAAAATCTATAAATATTTGAAGTTTAAAAAAAATGGGATTTGACAATCTAAAAAAAAGAAAGATTTTAAATTTTGAATTTACAAATTTTTGAGATTAAAATTTCAAAATCTATGAATCTATGAATTACAAACAAGTTGTAAATAAGTCACAAACTAATTGCACGTCAGTCGGAAACCAGTTACAAACTAGTAGTATGCCAGTCACAAACCAATCACACACAAATAACTTCCACATAAGCAACCACATTAGAAGAGTTCATCGATGAACTTTCAAGTAGGCTGTCGAATGAAAAACAACCTTGAAAATTTTTGCAAGTGCTTTGCAACTAGTGCAACTTGTCCATTGCAATTGTAGGCTTTAAATTGTCACCTAGTTGCAAACGTCTCATGCAACTACAAAACCAATTGCAAATAGTAGTCGCAAAACCCTTCATTTTCTTCTAGTGGTGGAACCTCAAATTGATTATCATCATTCTATCCTACTCATTGAAAAGGAGCATCTCAAAGAATTGGAGGAAGTGGTAGTAAAGAGAGAGTGAGAGACAATGATGCAACAAAATGACAGAGAAGGCTATTAGAAAAAGAAGCCAGTAAAGAACTCAGGGTGTAAGAGAAGCAGAAAGAATTAGAGCCAAAGCAAGTACTTGCGGAGTTAGCAAGATCTAGGGAAAATCACAATGAGTTGTAGAAATTAAAGAATGTAAGAGCTCTCAGGGACAAGAAATAGAAATGAATTTTAAAAGACCACATCACTAGAAGAAAAATGTGTCGTGCACAATCGGCCACTATGCAACTAGTGTCTTGTACAACTATCCTGCGGTTGTAATTCTCTCTATTAGCACCAAATCTAATGTAATTGTTTATGTCATTGTTTTACAACATTGATACATTGTTTTAGTTGCAAAGTAGTCAATCTGTAGTTGCAAAATAAAACTAGGAAATGTCTAGGAAAAGATTGCAACTGTAAAATGACCATAGTGGTTTCCTAGTGTCTTTCTAGTCATTTCCTAGTTTCTTTTTAGTCATACACTAGTTGTTTCTTATTGATTTCCTACAATACTAGAAAATCCAGCTTTTTCGTTGATTTGGTTGCATAGATTTGATTCACTTTTCTATTGATTTAGAGATTAATTTGTTGATTAGGATAGAAATCAATAGAAAAGTGAACCAAATGAATGCAACCAAATCAACAAAATAATAGAATTTTCTAGTATTGAAGCTAGTCGTTTTCTAGTCGCTATTAAGTTGTACACTAGTTGATTCTTAGTCGTTTTCTAGTTGTTTCCTAGTTGCTTCTAAAGTTCATTCCCATTTGTCTTATATCAATGGTCCCATATCAATTGTAAAGAGTACCATTAGGTTGGATATATAAGATTTGTAAGTTATTGTGGTCTTGTGCAAAGAATTTTGTTGATAGAGTTCTAAGATTTCTACAATTTGTAGATTTATATGATTTGTAGATTACTAGATTTCTATAGAGTATAGATTTCTACAATCTATAGAAATAAAAAAATATTTAAAATTCTAGAAATTTTAAAATCTATGAAATTGTAAGGTATCCTAAACCAACGAAATCTATCAAATGCCAATATTTGAATTTTTGAAATCTAGGAAGAAGGAAGATCTAAATCTGGAAAAAGGTAGATTTGAAATTTTGAAATCTAAAGAAAGGTAGTTTTGAAATTCAAAAATCTAGAAAAAAAGTAGATATAAAATTCTGAAATCTACAAATCATTGAGATTATTATTTTTAAATCTACAAATTTACAAGTCGCAAACAAGTCACATACAAGGCATGACTTCTACAATTGCTGCACCTTATTTTTAGATTTTAGGGTGTCCACTATGACTACAAGTCTTCAAAATATCACTAGTCACAAACGAGTTGCAAGTGTCTTATACAATTGAAAAAACAGTCGCACAGGGTAGTCACAAAACCCTTCATTTTCTTCTAGTGCATGTTATTGGTCACTCTTTATAGTCATAGGCAACAATAGTTACCAATAACAATATGGCTTTGAACAAACCAAGTGAATCCTCAAATTGCTTAAAATGATTCTTAGAATGTTTTTTTCAGTTGCTAGTGCGCCCACTTAATGTCTTAAATGCTATCATGGCCGTCTGTACAATTTGCACAAAATAGTGTAACAAATCGTGATCTCACTACTACGGTGCTAGCAAAATGGATTATAATCACAATAGATGCATGTCAAAAGTGCGGAGAATTTCTCCACTACGAGTTGTAAATCCCACTGTGATGGCTCAAAAATCATGTAGCCTTCATTCCAGTTCTCCTCTCGTCGTACCCTACTAGTCCTCAATCCCACCATCTACAGTCAAAAATCATGCAAGCTTCACTTTAAATTGCCTCTATGTGTGCCAAGAAAAAAATCACAGATGTCAATGTCTCTAACATAGAAAGAAAGAGTCATTGGTGGCTTCCACACTTTCATAATGTTGCAACTCCTCTACTAACAATAGACGTTTGTTGTAAGGCTTCAAAATTGAAATCACCCCGCATTTTAGTGCAAAGTGATGGAGCACCGATGTTTGCCTTAAGTAATCCCTACCCCCTTGCTTTACCAAAGCTATATTGTGGTGTTCCTATGAGTTTAAGGTCATTTGATTTATGCAAAGGGGTTTGGTCATCTTATAGATTGTTGAGCATTGGTTTTTGCGACACAAACAAAGAATGGTAGTTGCTACTAGGCCACATCTATCACTTCCAAGTAACAACAATATTGCCTTTCGTAATTGCTATGAGTGCAAGTAAGCCCCTATCTTCCACCTCTCCTTCATTTCGGTAATGCCATTGTAACCAATTGCCTTCTTCACTTGATGTCCACATACATTTTAATCACTCCATGTTGAGACCACAACTCTCAAGTTCTTCACTACCAATAAATATATTTCAATTTTTTTGTCATAACATCTGTTGTTTGAAAGTTGAGTAGTTTATTAGCAATGTAGGGGTCTACAGTAAGTGATTGTTGATCCATTTGTCATGGCAAGTCTTGGAACCTGGACAACATTCCAACAACTTTGGAAATGCATAATTGCAGCATTGAAGTTGCTGCTCGGTAGGCCAGGAGGTGTATGTTGCATTAGAAATTGTTTGACATTGCCACTAAGCATATGTTGTTGAACTAGTGTTTTTTTTAGGCATTTAAATGCCTAATTGCCTCAAAATAAAATGGGCAGCTTCAAGCCAATAGAAATAAAAGAGGGTAAAATAATGTGTTAAAAAATGCCAAACTATAATCTTGGCCCTACACACTATTGCCACAATGTTTCCAAAACTTCATTTCATCCATCATGTAAAGCCAGCATATACAAAAATTGCATACAAAACTTACATATTCAAAATTACATACTCAAAATTGGCCTCCTCTGATGCAAGCCCAAAAATGAAGGAGCCAGGAAACTCAAAAACTTTTTGAAAGAAAGGCCACATAACTATTGGTTCGAACCCCCTCCAAAAAACATTGGATTGAACTTCTTGCACAAGGGGTAAGCTTTTTAGATCTTCCCCTCTCTCTTTAGCTCTTCTCCTCTCTATTGCTACTTTATGGTTTTCCTTGTAGATTTGAGGGATAATACCACAACAAGGTGCTCTATAGACAACCATTGGGGGCATTCTATCATATAGCAGGATGCAAAAAATGTGCTAAAAATATTTCTATAGATTGATTACTCCATAGAGAATGTTTTTCCCTTAAATGGATGCTTCTTGAACCTTCTACCTTAAATTGATAGAATAGTGTCGAAGTTTTATTGTGGACTAGGGTTTTTTTTTTGGACTAGTGTCCCTTGTGCTAGCTTCATTGCACAGGCCAAATTGGGGAGGGCTAGATTCATAGTGGTCAGATTTTGACAAATTTGGCGAAATTTTGCCAAAAAAACCCTCTATTGTGGACCCTATTTAATTAATCCTTAAAAAGACATTTTATGTCTAGGCTTATTCAAGCTTCATAGGAAATCTAAATTAAAATACACAATTCAAAAATTTGATATTCTTCACTTGTAGTTATATATGTCAAAATTTTAATCTCATTTTTTCATATTTAAAAAAATAAAATTGAATTTTTATACAATTTTTTAAAGAAATTTTTTAAAATCACAGAAATTATAAAAATGATTAAAGTGATATGAAATCCTCATAAAAACGAAAATAATAGTGAAAAACATCATGATGTAATTGATGTATTCCTTAAGCTCAACCAAGAGAAATCAAATATAAAAAGTTCAAAAGTGGAGTGTTTTGAGTTTTCAAAATGTTGTTTCCAAAGTGTCACAAAATTTGCAATTTTTGTAATTTTGGAAATAAAATATAATGAAATAAAAGGTATATTATTATAGCTACATTTTTTGAGTTTAGCTTTAAAATATTTAAAATCAATAACTATATGAAAATTCAAATGTTGACTGTCAAAATGCCCATCGGGCTTGCGATGTCTTTTAAAGTTTAACCCTAAAGGATCAAGGAGCCCACTTGGGCTTTTTGATAACTTGCATATGCTTTGCTGACTTCATAATTTGGAATTTTTGGAAGAAATTTTCATTTTTATAATGGATGCTACTCATCGTTATCTATGTATGAAGCTTTGTTTCACAATTTTCAATAAATATTACAAAAATTAGAAGGATTTTTTTGATTCCTATGACAAATCAAGCATCAAAAAACATATTCTAAAAAATTATTAATTATGTTTTTGGGATTGTATATACTCATACCTACTCAAAGACATTTGAACCATTCAATTCCAAATAATGAGGTAAAAGTATGAGGAGTTCTATTTTATAATGTATAAACTCATCTATTCATCACAAAGTTCCTTTGTCACAAATTGTCAATAGTAATCGTATGATTATTGTCAAGCACTACTTTCATGTTACATTCATTCATTTGGAAACATTGTTTCAACACAATATTGACATTCATAATTATAGTGCAGTTTAGGCATGTCATTTATATTTAAGTTTGAAATGTTAAAGTTACACGATAACTATGCATGATTGAAAAATGAACGATTTCAATGGTTTAGTAGTGGGTGACTGACTACGTGCAGCATTAGTGTTTATTTGAGACATATTAAGCTCGTGCAATAATCATACAACATTATGTCAATGCATAGTTATTGCACTAACATTGCATTTTTTTTATCTTTCACAATTTTAGTATGATGAGGTCAATTGAAAAGCAGGAATTGTATCGAAAGTAGAAATTTAGTCCTCATTTAGGCATAGTAGAATAATTTTTTTTCAAAAAAATTTAAACTAAGAAAAGTTGGTAAATCAATCTAGATTTCATTACCAAAAATTCGTTTGAGATTTTAAGCCTCCAATCAAAAGTTATGGACAAAGTTCAGAGACGAGTTAGAACATACACTTTTTTGGACATTTTCAAAAATGAAAGCTAGATTGATTTACTAACTTTTCGTTGTTGAAATTTCTTTAAAAAAATATTCTACTATGCTTAAATGTGATCTAAATTTCAACTTTCAACACAATTCCTATGTTTCAATTGGTAGTGAGTGAGTAGTCAAGCTCTCATCTTCAAGTTATCCCATATCCTTTGAATGTTTGTGATGGACAATAGATTTTAGTATAAAAAGGGCCTCTCCAAACTCCCTTCCCACCAAGAGCAAATGAAGTGATTCTTTCATTGTGACATCATGTTTCTTGTTGGCCTATTGATAGATTCAATTCAAGCTATGTTTGGGTGCCAATGAAGTGATTCCTTCTCTATGTGATCAAGTTTCTTGGTGGCCTATTGATGGATCCAATTCAAGGTGGAGTTGTGTGGCCTATAATAATTATGGATTTTGTGGTTAGGTTTGTTTCTATAGTTCATTTTGAAGCTATAGTAGTGGATGTTTTAATTTACAAAATGCAAGCACTTGATTAAAACACACAAATCAATTTCAGTTTATATCTTAATGATTGTGCCATTAAATAAGAAGTATTACAATACAATGAGCAATGATGTTATTGTCATGGATTTTCTATGTATTGAAACGCACATAAAATGCACAATGATGAAAATTATTTTACATGTATAATTTATGTTTTTTTTGTTCATTTGATTAATGTACTAAAGCCATGTAGTTAATACTGATTATAAAGTAGTGCCAAATTCATGTAGCAATCATGTACATCGTAATGATGCAATAAATTATAAATTAATGTGTGCACCCATGAAACAACAATAACCACAGGATAATTGTTGACAATTTGCAGGTTCTATACTTTGTAATGTTACTCTCAATTTTGAAAATTTTCAAGTAAACCAAAGGATACTAATTGTTTACTAGAAAATTCTCACTATTTAGGTTAACAATTCTCAGTTTCTTGTAAAAATTATTAGCAAATTAGTTTTATCTTTCATTCAATACCACTATACCACCTTCTACTTTAAATTTTTTTCAAAGATGAATATTGAAGTTTTTTGGTTAAATTTTCTTACATATATTTTCAACCCACTTTCTAACATATTAACTAATAAAATATACAAGTTAAAAAAGACATACATATTTGTTTCTATCAATGTTTAAAGACAAAACTTCCGCTTTGGGAAAAGCTAGAAAAAAATACATTTTGAAGTTTAGGCACATTGAACTTGCAATCGGTGGATATATTGACTCTAAAATTTTGAAAAAGCATACTTCATCACAAAGTCCCTTTGTCATAAATTGTCAATAGGAATTATACGATTATTGTCGGGCATTGCTTTCATGTTACATTCATTCATCTGGAAACATTGTTACAATACAATATTGACATTCATGATTACAATGGGGTTTATATAAGCATGTCATTCATATTTAAGTTTGAAGTGTTCAAGTTACACGATAACTATGCATGACTTAAAGCAACAATTGTATTGAAAATAGGAATTCAGTCTTCATTTGCACATAGTAGAACAATTTTTTTCAAAAAACTTTGTATTGAGAAAAGTTATGAAATTAAGATAGCTTTCATTTCCAAAAATCCTTTAGAGATTTAGAGACTCCAATCAAAATTTATGAACAAAATTTAGAGAGAATGTTTGAGAGTGTCCAAAAAAATGTCACTTCTAACCCATCTTTGAATTTTGTTCATAAATTTTGATTGGAGTCTCTAAATACCAAAAGGGTTTTTGGAAATGAAAGCTATCTTGATTTCATAACTTTTCATAGTCTAAAGATTTTTGAAAAAAATTATTATACTATGCATAAATGAGGTCTAATTTCTACTTTCAACACAATTCCTACATTTTGGCGATTAGAGGTTAAGCTCTCATCTTCAAGTTATCCTATATCCTTTGAGTGTTTGTAATGGACAATGGAATTTAGAATAAAAAGGGACTCTCCACTCTCCAATCCCACCATGAGCCAATGAAATGATTCCTTTACTATGCCATCAAGTTTCTTGGTGGCCTATTAATGGATTCAATCGGGATTCAATCCAAGCTAAAGTTTGATGGCCTATAGTAATTATGGAGTTAGTGGTCATCATATTGGTTGCTTTTGTAGTTCATTTTGTAGCTACATCAATGAATATAATAACTCAATTTACAAAATGAAAGCACTTGATTGATATATACTCAAACTAATTCCATTTTATATATCAATATTTGCACCATTAAATAAAAGGTATTACAATGCAAAGGGCAATGACATTATTGTCATCAAGATTTTTTGTGCATTGAAACACATAAAATGCACAACAATGATACCTAATTTCCTTGCATAATTTGTGTCTTTTTTTATTCATTTGATTAACATATAGAATCCACTATCACAAAATTAAAAACCTATGGATTGTCAACAATTATCATGTGGTTATTGTTGTTTCATGGGTGCGCATGTTAATTTAAAATTTATCACATCATTATGATGCACATGATTATTAGTTAGTATCTTCCATTCAATTCAAAGTAATGATAAATGAATCCCATCATTACAAGTCTCATCATTACGATGCACATGATGATTGGTTAGTATGAGTTTATCACATCCTTACGATTACACATTGCACTAAGGGCCTCTTCACACTATGGTCGTCCAAGTCAAGAGGCTGTGGGATTGAGTGGCCAAACTTTGGTGAGAGTCCAAGGAAACAAGCAATAAATAGTCCAAAAAAATAGGAATTGGAGCCTTCGGTTGGCCATAGTGTGAAGCCTCCAAAGGCCAAAGTCCAAAGTCCAAACCCAAAGTCCAAGCCCAAAGTCCAAACCTATTCCATTTTTTCGACTTCTAATCCATCCAATTTCTGAAATTTTCAATAAATTGTCACCCATGTGACAATTTTTTCAAGCAAAAGGTTAAAAAACATGAGAAAGGAGTCAAAAATGGCCTTGGAATAAATAAACAAATAAACAAATAAGGGTATCCTACCTATTTCTACAAAAACAATCCGATCTAATGGTTGAGATTTTGCCAGATTCTAAAAAAAACTTGACAGACTCTCGATTAGAATTTGGGTCGGCCAGAAATGGAGACCCAAACTCTAATTGAGAGTCCGTCGCCATGTAGGCATTTGGTTGCCATGTAGGCAGACAAGTGGGCGACGGACTTTGGATTGTGCCTCCTTGTGTAAAGGCTCAAGAGGCCGAACTCTTGGGTTTCTGCAATCTCATTGGCTGAAATCGACGGACTCTTGACCCTGTGCTATAGTGTGAAGTGGCCCTAAATGGGAGAAACACCACCAGTTTACAAAAAGGCTATGACATGGAAATTTTTATTATACAAATTGAGTTCTAAACTACACAATGCTTACGTTGATAATTCCTGTGACGGTTTATGTATTTTTGGTTATTAGTGCTGTTAGGCTTGGCTAACAAATGACTATCCAGAATGCCTCCATTCTACACACAAACAAAATATACCCTCGTTAGAACATTTGTCGAAATTTTTTTCACCAAACAACAACAGAATGATGCCAAGGGAGGCAACCCATTTCCAACCACTTAAGTGGTTACACCTATCTAGAGGGCAAGTTTCTTCAAGGGGAAATTTTCCACTATGCAAAAATAGAGTTGAGAAGGTTTCTATAATTTTCCAAATTTCTATTTTGCAAAATATAATTACTATGAATCTTTGAGTGGAAGATTCTATTCCTCCCACTCTAGTCATGTAGACTTTCATATTTCCTACAAGGGTTGGTTGCAAAATCCACCCAAGAATTGAAAGTGTTGTAAAACAATCACAATGTGTCTCAACTGCATGGGGAATTGTTCAGTAATTATTCATTGTCATCTCCTCCTACGTGGAAAGAGAGCAGTCTATATTGTCAAAAGAGGGTAGTGATAAAAAAATGGGTTGCCTCCCTTAATGGAAAATATTGAACCAATTAAAACTAGGGTGTACATACTTGCATCCAATTTTTATGCAGCCCAATATGTTTCTTCTCAACAAAGTTAAAGCAATTTCAATTTAGTATCTAATCCATGAAACTTGTGTTCAATGCTGAAAAACTTTTAGTCAGCACAAATGGATTTTAGATCTTAGAAATTGAGGCTAGAGAGTTTCAGGATAAATTAATGAAATCTCAACAATTACGTCATGGTGGGCTTAGAGCATCCCCACCTGTCTTGCAAAACGGATGAACTTATTAGGAGACCGAGCCAAAAGTCTTGGGTGGCTTGCAAAATGGAAGGGGGGGGGTTGCAAGCCAAAGAGTGGCTTGCAAACCACATGAAACAAGAGCTCCAACACTTTCCACCAAAACTCAAACCTTTAGCGCTACAGCCCATTGGATGGACCTTGCAAGGCAGTCCAAATTTGGGAACTTATAGCATGCTATGGGTGGGGTTGTTTGGCTTGCAAATTGGATGACCTTGCATTTTGCAAGAGCAGTGGTAATGCTCTTACATCACCTTACCTCACTTTAACTACCAGGCCAAGCCTGGCCGGTCATGTCAAGAAGTTGTTCCTTCAGACGGGTGGGTGGGCCGACTAAGATAAGAACACCCAATGGCGTCCCTATACACAATGGCATTCCTTTTTAGGCCAGGAATTCATTCTGGAACATAAATGTAGCTAGATTGTAGACATCTTGTCATTTTAGGCCAAAAAAATAAGCTCTCTATTGTTTACTTACATTTACAACTTGAAATGATTATGCTATGTACAGTCTAACACCATTAGATACGGGACACCATTGGGTGCTCTTACCTTCCCTTGAGTGTGGTTGGCAAAATGGATGGGCCCAATGAACAGGGAGTACCGGCATTTAGTTACAAGCTAGCCGAATGTTTTTGAGAATTTTCGATTCAAATTGAAAAGTTTAGGATCAGGTTCTGGATGAAAGAAGGCACTTTTTGGAAATGGACTAGATGGAGAAAATTAAATCCGGCAATTAGACTGGTCCCTATGGGAATATGCAGGAAAATTGTTGTTTGGAAGAAAGGATTGTCAATAGTTAGCCGGTTATTAACTTAGTATGGCGGATATTTCTATAATGGGCCCTCCAATGCCTAATCACCCAGGTGAGTAGGTGACCCACCTAAGTGACCGACGCACCGTCACTGTCACACTTTTGCAAGCTCAAGTTGTCACCCAAACACGTGCTCACTCTTGTACTCCCGCCACACTCATCTTTTCAAATTATCCAACATTTGTGATTCATCAATTTCTTGCTTTTGCTGTTGCAATCACAGATTTGTCATTCTTTAGGTCAAGGGTTCTGAACTTCCAATTTCTGTAAGTTCTATGCTGCCAAATTGGACGGAGATCAATTTACACTCGTGGGGATTTCCACTTGCCTGCTTCTGGTGCTTTGAGAAGCATTCATGTTTGCTTCATCAAGAATCGACAGATTTTGTGACCATAAGGTGTGACTAGTATCTCCCTCCTCCCGCACTACAATTTCAATTGTCATTTTAAGGTTTTATGGTTCAAATCACATATCCAGTTCAATGTTTTTTATTCATTCAATGAAACGTTATATTATTGCAAACATTAACAAAGCTCTCTCTTAAATCTCTTCAATAGTAGCTATTTATTTCCTTACCAACACTACACCGGTTTCAACCTCTTAGTGATGCCAACCATACCCATGGCACTATCTGGAAAAAAAATTTGAGATCGAGTAGGAAGATAATGTGGATGTGCAATTTGTATGAGTCTTCTATTAGCTCAACCAATGTGTGTACGAAGCTTGTGCTGTTGACTATAGAAATGTTATATAGGTTATGGACCATTGTATGTTGTTGAATACAAACCCTTGGACATTGAAGTCAGATTATTGAAATAAATCAGTATAATGGATTGAGTTGGTTATTTAGGGAATAACTAAATTTAAAAGCATTTACAAGAAGTGGGTCTTTTCAAGGACTTCTATAGAGAACGGTGAAAGATCTTTTTGCTTGTCATTTGTGAATGTAAGAAGACTAGGAAGCAACTGTTGAACTCTGGTCTTTGGAGTATGTTGAGATAATGTGTGAAAACTGAAAAGGATATTGATGTTTCAAATTTCCCACTTTGCAAGATGGGTGCATGACCTTTCATGGAGGACTTTGGAACTACTTTAGCATTGGTTAGTAATTAGTAATTCTATGTTGGTTCCTATTGACAGTTTTCTAATCTTCTAATTGTTTGAAGCTACAAAATGTTGTGTTTTCTCATTTCACCAATGTAATACTAATCAAGGTGTGGATTTAGGCATGGATGTTGAAGTAGCATATGCATTCCATTCTAGAAGGCAACCATCCAGAGAAATTTCAAAATTAGTTTACAAATGAATTGTACAATATATTTCTTTGCCCCCTTTTTTCCCTAAAGACTATAGGTGCATGCATGCTTTTTCAAATTTCAGTAGAAGAAAACTGCCCCGCAGTTATGTTGAGTCAGCTGATTTGTTTTGTCAATTTTGACAAAAAACAGAAAATCTGCGTTCACACAAACGCAGTTTTCAAAAAACTGCGTTTTTGTGAACGCAGATTTTCTATTTTTTGTCAAAATTGACAAAACAAATCAGCTAGCTCAACATAATTGTGGGGCAGTTTTCTTCTAGTGTTTCATTTACACTCTCTTTAGATTTGGCATAGTGTAAAAATTGGTTGGATTTCGTGATTATTCTTTTTTCCATTGCAATCTCTATATTCAAAGCTTAGGTGTAAGCAAGGTTGATTTTGTGTACCTTGCATCCATTACAACTCTAGGTATGAACCACTGTACATTGTGGTGCTTTGTATGGAGTGTTTAATCATTCTTCTATTGAAAAAGAAGATTAGAGTTTAGGACTAATTATTGGTCTATGTTCTGATGCAGAAATATCAACCAACGTTTGTGAAGCTTCACACTATCGAAGCTAGTATTTGTTGTTGAAGCTCACATTGTGAAGCTTCAAATAACTGAAAAGTGAGGCACCAAATTGTTGGAGCTCCTGTAAGTTATTCAATCCAAAGTTTGCGAGGCTTTAGAATATTGAAAAGTATTGTGAGACTAAATGCTATTGAAGCTAGTGAGTGTTATTGGATACAAACATAGGGAGGCACCAAATTATTGGGAAGTATCTTGAGGCTTTAGGTAATTTATATAAGCTACTGAATGTTGTTCAATGCACACATTGCTAGGCTCTCAAATTACTAAAAAGTTTTGTGAGGCTTAAGGGTTTTTAAGCACCTATGTTAACTATATACACTATGATTGTAGAGGTTTCATGAATGTGGATTACTTTATCTCAATAATCTACTTTGTTGTTGTATGGTTTTTGTGTTGGTTTTTTTAGGTGTAGTTTTAGGATTTGGCTAAACCGCTCATCTACTGAAGGTATGTCTTTACTCCTCATGTTCCCCCAAATCCAAATTATTCATCATTCATGCATTGAATCTGAATAATTTCTTTATGCTTTACTTGATTTTTTAATTTCGAAATGTGTGGGCTTTTTTAGCAGGGATGGCTAAACGGCAGAAGTCCTTAAGGGACCATTTTTTTGCAAAGTCTAGGGAAGTGGAAGTTCTTTCCTCAATGTCTGAGACCTCTGGTTGTTCCGAAATTGGTGAATCAGGCATTGATCGACCTCCCCCTTCAGATGCAGAGATTGCCCAAAGTCTGTGGAAGGGGCAATGGTGCATTCAATTTGAATGGCTCCATTTCTCTCCAGACATTGGGAAGGTTTTTTGCAAGGTGTATAAGGATAAGGGAGGCCGTTCAACATATGCGAAAGAGGGCTCCAAAAATTTAAAAGTAAGTGCTTTCCAAGATCATGCTCGATCCAATGAACATAGACGTCTTACTTGGGCATTGCAAAGTGGTAGGAAGGTGATGGAGAAGGCAATCATCCAAGGTCAAAGGGCGTGTGATGAGGCTATGGCTTCACTATTTCGGGCAGCATACTTTTTAGGGAAGCAATCCTTACCCTACTCCAAATTTCCCTCTTTATGCAAATTGTTGGTGAGTGTCAAAGCTCCAATGACCTTATCTATGTATCACAATGAGAAAGCATGTGCTGACACAATATGGTGCATTTCTATTGTGATTCAAAAGAAAATCATTAATCGTGTTCAAAATTCACCATTCTATGGTATCATGATTGATGAATCCACAGATATTAGTGTGACAGGGCACCTTGTTATTTTTGCTACCATAATTGAGGAAGGTTTGCCTATCACTATTTTTCTAAGTCTGCTGCAAATAGAAGGGGGAAAGAAAGATGCAATTGTGATTTACGAAACATTAATTTCACACCTTCGCAAGTGGGGGTTGGACTTAAGGAAATTTGTGGGCTTTGGAAGTGATGGCGCCAGCACCATGGTGGGTGCTTATGGTGGAGTGGCTACACGAATCAAGCAACAGGTAAATCCATACCTTTTAGCATGTCATTGTGTTGCACATCGAACTAACTTGGCAGCCCCGGATGCTGCAAAGGCGCCGGATTGTAAGGTAATGTCTTCCGAGGTTGACTCTTTGTTGAATTCTATTGTTGCCTTCTTTAACAAATCCAATAAGCGCAAACATGCGCTTACCTCCTTGCAAGAGGAGTTGTTTGATTCCAAAAAAACAATGAAACGGTACCACAAAATATGGTGGCTTAGTAGGTGGCAAGTAGTCACAGCTCTCTATGATTCGTTGGAGTCTGTGCTTTATTTCTTCCATGATGTACAAGGCAAGGATTTGGGTCAAGCGAAAGCTATCTTGGAGAAGCTATCCCAATTCAAATTCATTTATGTTTTGTATTTCCTTGCTAACATTTTGCATTCCTTGGCTATGTTGTCAAAGGTGTTTCAATGTAAATTTGTGGATGTAACCACCATAGGTAGCATAGTGCGTACAGAGATAGCACAGATTCGAATGTTGTTTATTGTGGAAACTACTGATTTGAACATAGATACGTTCAACCAAGACATTGGATATCACGTACTTCCTGAGTATGGCCCTCTTGGGGGTCATTTGAGGAAGCTTGCAAGTGAGATTAGGGGGAACATGTTCCATGGGTTTGAAATGCAACGCTCTAGGTTAGGAACTGACTTGGAGGAGGCTCTACAATTTCAGCGTTCTTTTGCAGAGGCGGTTTGTCAGGGTCTGAATGCTAGATTTTGTGACAATGACATTATGTCTTGTTTCAAAATACTTAATCCTTCTAAGATGCCATCTAAGCAAATCGGTTTACAAAATTGGGGTGTCACCAAGTTGGACACTTTGCTAGCATTGTATCGAATTGATTGCTCACATGCCGATTTTTTCTTCCCCCCTCTTCTTAATGTGCAAGCTTGTAAGCGGGAGTTTTTGTCCTTCAAATTGCAATGTACAATTGAATGGGGGGACAAAACCTTTCAAGATTTGTGGGGTATGATCACATGGAATCATGCCTTACAAACACGTTACCCTAATTTGATTGTTCTTGCAGAATTAGCTAGAGTACAGTGTGTCTCAACGGCTACATGTGAGAGAGCTTTCAATGTCCAAAATTTGATAAAATCTCGTATTAGGAATAGGCTGGAAAGTAAAAACTTAGAAGCATTGCTTAGAATTGCTATAGAGGAACCTGAGGAGGAGTTTGATGATATACTCCAAGATGCCATACCCTTATGGAAGAATGAAACGAAATACAAATTTCTTTATGCTAACCCATCTATTTATTTATCTACTCCAGCCACAAGTCCAAGTGCAAGTAATGTATCTTCTTCATTTGGAGATGTACATCAGCAGGAGACACCATTATCATAGCTTGTATGGCATTATTGCATTTTGTTTTTGTGCACATGTGGTTTTGATTCTTTTGAATGGTGTTTTGTGGGCATGTCGTACTAACCAACCTCCCCAAAATGCATGGAACCTCTCTTGGATTTGTGCATTTTTGGAAGGTTGAATCCTTGGCCCTAAATCGGTAGGGGCAATGCCAGGTTCAAATTCTGCCAGGGATATTGCAATATGCAAATGAACCCCATCAAAGCAAATCAAAACAACTTAAGCAAGAAAAAAAATTTAGAACCGAATGGATTTACAAAGTTAAGGAAATTTTCTGAATGAAAATTGACCATGGTGGCAATGCCGCCGGGAGGAAAATGAAGTTGTAGGAAATGGACTGAGAATTTTTTCCACCTTTTGGCACACTTCCGGACAAATTTCAAGAAAACCAAGGTAGGTGAAAATATTTAGGAAATCCACCAATTTTCCTACAGAACTTCCCGAACTGTGGATGGGCCCCATTTTGCCAACCAAATCACCCCGCATTATGCCAAGCGGGTGGTCATGCACTTACCGTATTTCGGTATTTGTGCTCCTACGAGAGTGTCGGCTACCCTATTAATTTTGCAATGAGACAAGTTTTTTTCCGGCTCCAAGTTGCTGCATTGATGGTTTTCAGGAGAAAAGCTGTGAACGCCATGAAAGGCGGAGGGGGGGCGAAGCCCCCTTCAAATCAGCAGAAAAGCTGACTTGAATGGGGACGGACGGAGATTCCTGACTTTTGAAAACGGCTTCCTGGGATTGAAGCACCCGCACTGTCACGCTGAACAGCTGGGCCGGTCTGGTTCCTGCTGAAAATCCGCCCCGGCTGAAAATGTTCTTGATAATTTTTTTAAAGATGAATATGAAAGTTTTTTGGTAAATTTTTTTTCCAACCCATTTTTCAACATATTCAGTAATAAAAATGTACAAAATAATAGGATATAATTTTATTTTTCTAAAAATGTTGAAAGACAAAAGTTCAGTTTTGAGAATTTAAAAGGGCTAGAAATCTTACATTTTGAAGTTTAGACACATTGAACTTGCAATCAATGGGTAGATTCACTTAAAATTTGAAAACAATGTACTTGAACGAGTTAACCAAAGAATCCTCCAATTGAATTTGTTGAAAAGTAAATATTGATGAAGATTTTGACCTTGCTTTGGGGAAGAGTATTTTGAAGCCTCTAAATAGTCATGAAAGAACTTATGGGGTTTAACTCCTAAATGCCCAAGCCTTTTCAAGTGTATTTTGACTATGAAAAAAGAGCATTGGTTTGTAGTTATCTTCAATGAAGCAAATTGTGTTTTTTTCCAAATCTAACCGTATAGATGTTAATAGAGCTTGTTTATTAGTATGCACACCAATTTTGAGAGCAAAATTTCCTAGGAGTTGTGAGATTATACCAAGGGAAATACACATTTTCTATTTTTAGTACATTGTCTTTGTCCACAATGTTTCAAAAATTTGCATATATATGTTTTTTGGGATTGGAGGTAACATGGCTAACTTCAAAGAGTGTTAGCACACTAAAATGCACTTCCAAAAAACTTAATTTCACATGAGAAGATATCAAACTCATTACACAATCCACCTTGCAATTGTTGAAATGTAATTTTTGTTTATAAGTAGAAATTGCAAATAGCTTCAAATAAATACTTGCATGTTGAAATTTTCAATGGTGAAAATCATGAAAAGACTTTAAATTTTTCAATGGGACCATTCTCAAAGCAAATGGATCAATACAATTTCTTAAATCTCAAATCAAATGAAATTGCCAAGCTTTGCATAAAGCCGGGAAATGAAGTAGAATTAGCAAGCTTTACAGTACACTTTTAGTACACATATGCCTTTGAAGATCTCTCAATAATTGAATATGTACCTTTTCTCCATGAGAAATGAAAGTTTTCCATAGTTAATCCTCAAAAGTGCCCAAAAAAAATTTTTAACTGGTCACAAGAATTTAACTACCCACACAAAAATGGACCTGAAATTTCAGATCGACCATATATGGTCGATTGGGTAGTTACGGGTTAACTCCTAAATGCCCAAAGCACCAAATTTTGGGGTTTTGAAAACTACAAAGTTATGTAAAACCCAACTAAATTGCTATTAGTAGTAGTTTATATATTTAGAGAACTCTTTTGAAGTCTAGTTTTAGGATCAAAATGTTGATCTTAAAAATGAAGGATTATGATTTTTCTATTCAAGATTTTGTGCAACGATGCCCTTAGTAATCTTGACTTCCCAAAGTGTCGAGGGCTCTTGGAAATGAGCCTCAAATACACTAAATCTTGGAGGAAAAATCACTTTAGAAATTTATTTAAAGAAATTGTAGAATAGATTTTGAAAAACTGTAAATTGATTGGGTTTGTGCATGCTAGGCCCTGTAACCTCATTTTTTTTTAGTGACCAACTTTTTAGAGTTGACATACAAAAAGAGAATTAAAATTTTTTCATAGTTTTAACACCCTCATGATGAAATATTATAATCTTTCAATTTGTAAGTGATATTGTTATGTTTTCTTTTCCTATGTGGTCTCTAACATGTCTAGTTGGAATTTGTACAGTTACAATTCAAAAGAAATTGGTACAACTTATGAAAATGTGGACTTTTTGTTCAATTTAGAGCAAATTTCAAGAAGCTCCAAACAAGCCTTGGGCATTTAGGGGTTAAACTTATTTGACTTCACTATTGGTGGAATGATTCCCTTATTAGTTTGGAATATAGTCCCTCTCAGTGTTCAGGAAACTTTTTGAATTTCACCGGCTAATTTCCTCCAATTCCTATAGTCAACCGGTTATTGAAGTTCCCATCCCAGTTATTTTCTCTATTTTCTACTAGAAATAGAAATTTTCTAGATTTTTTCACCATTTTATTGCCGGTGTTTTCAAATTGCAACCGGATATTTTCCCAAATCCACCGGCTAACTTTGAACTAACTGCCGGTTTTTCCCGTTCATTGGTCCCTCTTGCATTCGAAATTGTCAGCACTGAAGGGTGCATCCCGATGCCTTGGGAGCACTAACTTACGTAATTCAATCTGTTTGACCTGCTGAAGTCCTCTCATTGGTTTCGGATTTAGAAATGGTTTCTTCAAGAGAGCCAGGTCTGCAGGAATGATCCTATTCGCCACTGGACGAGTGGACTAGTGGACGAGCATGATGCCCAAGCTTCTGGTAAGAGCATCGCCACCGTGGGGTGCAGTGGTCAAATCCCCACAGGGAACGACGCTTGGAGGGCACTGCTGGTCCGTGAGTCTCCAGCTTGGGCCGGCCAACTCGCCCCGCCCAAGGCATCCATCCTTGTATTCCGGACTACCATTATGGCCGCTGCGTTTTTTATTGGCTTTGTCCTTTGGACAGAGACTATGGCAACGACTCCGCATCGACTACTCTACATCGACTTTGGTATGTGAAAGTCCCAATCCTATCTACAATTGTATTCACACTGCATGATCGGAGGTCTGACGATTGGTCCGGGGGGTCTGCTTGGGCAGGGGGTCCGATTGGGGGGGGGTCTACCTGGGCAAGGGGTCCAATTGGGGGGGGTTTGCCTAGGCAGGGTGTCCTATTGGGGGAGGTCCAACTAAATAGGGGGTCTAATTGGGGGGGAGGAGGCTAACTAGGTAGAATTAGGGTCAATCCTATACATCCTCCTCACTCCAAAAGTCCAACTTGCAACACCGCCCTTGTCTTGCTCCTCTCTCGCACACCACCAACAATCTCTAAAATAATTTCTCACAGACGATGTTGTAGCTTAAACCCTAAGTTAGCTCTCCTGCACGTTCTTCCTACCCCATCCATGTTGTCACTTTTCAAGGATGGAGGCCATAGCAGTCATGGCTCCACTTGTCATTGCGTAATCTATTGCTTCTCCTTTTTGTTGTTGTTGTGCTCCACTTCTAGAGCTTTGAGCTTCGCGCATTCGACAACTTGATGGCAGGGTTTAGAGTCATCGTCGACTCTATCTTCGTCATCTTCATCACTGCATTTTTCTGGTGGGAGTAGATGGCTATTCGTTGTTCATTTTTTTTGCAAGGCAAAAGGAATGACTTCGGGTATCGCAATTGCGGAGAGCAAGTGCAAAGGAGCTTCATTAGTGCTCTTTGGAACTCCAATTTTGAGGTACAAAACTATTGGTCCTATTGGTTGATTTAGGGCGATAAATCATGTCCTTCATTCAAGGTTTTGTAGCTATGTGAAATGAATTGAATTGATCATGTCATGAAGATTCAAGGCAACCAATGTACTTACAACCTAAATTAATTGGTGCACATGGTTTCTTTGACCTCACTTAGCAATTATATATACATCACCTTATGAGATGGTTTGTACCGTTATATGATTTATGTTGTTAGTAGGGTCCAACGTCAAAGCTGTGCACTACCCAAACAAGGATTAGTCCAACCTTGTGTTGTCAAGTACGAATATAAATGTTCTCAAATGTTCAATGCCCAAACTTTGGTGTCCATTCCTACCAAGTAGATTCTAGTTTTGGTTTTGTTTGTGAGCATGGTTAACCTAAGAAACCTAAATTGGGTCTCATGTTTTGTTTTTCTTTTTTCTTTTTTCTAGCAGTTTTGAGTAGTTAGAATGTGGACTTCCTTTTGTTCAAATTTATTTGTTTTTTACCAATAATGCAAAATTCTTGATTTTGATGCTATGATTGTTTAATTCACAATATGAATTTGTCATATTGAAACCATAAGTTCTTGATCCTTTAGGGTTTAATCTCTAGTGCTGGAAAGCCATCAGTTGCTATTATTTACACAAACCCTCTATTTTATTCTAAGGTCTCATACTTGATTTCAAAAGGTACAATAAAGGTTTAGTTCTCATTTATATTTAATAGCAATATGGTGTTCTCACCTCTAGCTCATAGTTCATATCATGGTATTGTCTTCTATCGCTATGAGTGTTGCATGTACTCTCCTCAAAACATGTTTGTTGTGATGGCGCAACTCCACTCTCTGGCAACAACTCATTGTCGTTGATCAAGGATGACTACATCAAAGCTCAACCTCCTTAAGACCATAAGCTTAGAGTAAGAATCATTTTTTTTTTTTTTTTATCAATTCTCTTGATTTGGAATAAGCATACTAAAGCACATTAAATTTGTATGATGTGTTGATTTTTGTGCTCCATAGTTTCAACTTGGGTTCAAGGTTATTTACCGGTAGTGATTTACAAGGTTGGATTGTGGTGTGGATGCAAGTGAGGGTAGAGTTGTCTGGAAAAGATACACTGAGGGTCTTTGACTCCGTGGTGCAAAGTATAGCAAAATCTCTCTATGTGACCATCTAAAGTAGAAGAAACTATTTACATAGGATTGTGATTCTCAGAAGATCATGCCTACAAACGTGGGGTTAGTGGATATTACCAATTGTCAAAGGTGCAAATTGAGAGGAGGTAAACAATCTACACAATTGAAAATTGTTCTCATGATTGTTTGATTGTATTTTGCTAAGCTTGATATCACCTCATACTCGATGACAATAGCTTGGTTGTTGTGAATTTTCATCTGGATACAATTCAATTTGGGGAGCATTTCGTTGCTTAGTAGGTCATGTGTACATTTTTTAGGTCTTAATTGAGTTATGGTTCAAGATACTTTTTTCATCCTGTTTTCTCAAACTAACTCTTTCATGTTGGACATTTGCAGGTATATTTGTATAATTTGTAGAAAAATTTGTATTTTGGAAATCCATAAATTGAATATCTATCAAGGCCAATTCACCAACCTCCATTATGGTTCAAATATTACACAAAAAGATGATCAAATGAATAGTTTATAGCTCTTCAAAGTCTTAACTCCTTAATGTCCAGATCCACCACCTATTTCAAAGATGTGTTCTAAAATGTTTGATGAATCACAAAAATGTAGATATGTAATGAAAAGTTGTCAATCTCAATTTGTAGATCACATCTATACGGTTGGATTTATCCAAAAATTATTTATAGTTTTTAATACGTTTTGCAAGGTTATCTTTTGAAATTCAATTGAAAGTCCCAAATTAACAATTTTTTATTAAAAATATTTATAATGAATTTGGAAGAATGTGCACTATGAGATGGTATAATTTTTATTATTTGATTTTACTTATTTTGGAAAATCATTGTTATGGTCTCACTTTTAACCCCTAAACCCCCTCACCCTTCTCCAGATTTGGAGAATTTCAAAGATGTCTTATAAGATGTAACTAAGAGGGATATTTTGAACTTGTTATATGAATAAAAGTTGTACATTATGAATTTCAGATTCTACCCATACGGTTAGATCTATAATTGTTGTCACCAATATTTTTGTATAAAATTTGAAACTTGAAATTCAAAATTATTTTGTAATTTGATTACGAATAAGATATTAACAATTTGTATATGAAATTTGTTGTGATTTCTTGAAATGTAACACTCTAAGTGTTGGGATTTTTTGAGATTTTTTGGTTGTTTAATTTTATGAGTTGACTTTTATAAAAGCACTTTTTTACTGAAATCTTCAAAATTTTGGATGAATCACTACATGAAATGAGGCATAAAAATTTCCCAAATCATCCCCTTTCTAATCAGATTACACATGTATGAAGCTAACTTCCCATAAAATATATATTAAAAATCCACACTTCAAAAAGTCAATGACAGATGAGAAAACTGTGTTTGATTATGTACATCTTTCACTTTCTGGATGGTTGGTTGTTTAGGGGTTAAACTAAGAATGAAACTTGACATAAACCACTTTTTTCATTTAAAAAAATTCACAATATCTTATTTTGAAAATCCATACTGTACAAATGGTAGTCAACTAACACAAGAATGAAGGAAAATTTGAATGGATGAAAAACTGTATGGGATGTAGTCAAGAGAAGGCTAACAATCTGTTCATCGTCCATTATATGGATGTTGGCACGTCAAAGGGTTAAATGTGCAAGAATACGTTTAGCTACCCTATATATTATATATATCATGTATAATTTAGAGGACTAATTGTAACATTTGAAACATGGTATAAAACTATTTATTATAAATAAAACAAAAATTAAATTAAATTTTCTTAAAATTTTTATTCTATTACAGGTATGTATGAGTTTGTTAGTGTTATGAATGGAATAGAGCCTTGCGGTTGCACCATTCTTGTTTAAAACAAATTTTGTATGGCTCCTGCCAGGCCACTTGTGGCTGGTAGGCTTGTATTTGTTCCCTTGCAATGAAATTCCGTTTCATTTGTGTCAAAAAAAATAAAAATAAAAATTGAATTCTGGACAATTGTAAGCTGCAATTGTTCATTTGACAAGCTCTAGTCTGGAGCTAGGACATGAAAACATTGACAAGTCTTGGAAAAGTAGTCAACTTCAAGCTCGCTCCAAACTTCCCCGTCCACGGAGACATGAAGTACTTCGCTTAAAGTTTGGCGAGCCCAACGCTTGGAATACTAAGGTGGGTACACCTAAAAGTGTCAAAAGTTGAGCTGTGGTTAATCAGAAGTAGTTAGTAATGAATACAAGAAAGCAAAGAGATTTGTAGAAAATGAAGAAATCTAAAATCAATTTTCTGATTTTGGCAAATTTGAGATTACAGTAGGGGTTCAAAGTTTTGGAAGTAGAGTGTTTAAAAGAGCTCATAGGTAGCCTTGAAAGTGAGCAATCACGTTCATAAGCTCCTTGTCCTAAGGTATCAAAAGCATAAGAGATGGAGTTGAAATTGAATGGTTAATGCTCCAAAAACATATGCAAACTCATTAACCAAGTAGGCACAAAAAGGCTTGTTCAAATAAATAAATAAGCTAGTTGGCCAACCAAAAATGAGGGCATGTCAAAGATTTAAAGCATCCATTCATTTGAGCTTTGAAGCTTGGCACATGTACCAAAAGCATCAATCCTTCTTTGAAGAACCGCTCACAAGGGTCCCTGAAAATTTTGAATATGTGATGAAGCCATTTTGGGGCTTCTTTTAGACTAGGCTTCTTTTAGACTAGGCTTCTTTAAGACTAGGCTTCTTTTAGACTGCGCTTCAAGGCATAGCACAATTTTGGGAGTACCCACCGTATGCCCCGTGCCATAGTTTTCCAAGCACCGGGCTTGCCAAACTTTGGGCGGAATACTTGAGGTTCCTGTGGACGGGGAAGTTTTGAGCGAGCCCGGAGTTGACCGATTTCATTGTTCTTTTCCTTGTTTTTTCTCGTAACAACAAGGCGTGGTTGGAATGCTATGCTCAGAGCTTCTGAATTCAGATGTGGTGGGGATGTGATCAATGGCATGTATGAGTTGGCTAATTTCTTGTTGATGAGCTGGCTTAATTTAGTGGGCCTCGAATTAATGGCAATTATGAGTTGTAACCCAATAATGAGCATAAAGGCCCATTTGACCGGCCCACAGTGGGGGGTCACCAGCAGATTGGGCCCTCTCCCCTCCTAGTGGCTTGAGCCGCTAAACTACCACGGGGATTTGGTCGTCCCATGGTGGCCATGCTCTAAGGGAGACATTAATCCCTCCCTTCGAGTAAGAGGGGGGCCTGTTAGTGGGGCCAAGCCTGCTTGCGTGGCTAGCTTCCTTGTTGGCCCCTTCTTGGTCCCATTGTTGCTTCTCATCACTCCTGGGCTCCTGGCCTCCCCACCCTCAGCCTCTCAATTAACCCCTCATCGCCCCAAGGGATGAAAAGTGTCCTCACATTGTCCAGCAGTCAAATTCAAAGTGTTGTTACTTTTGCATCCGACATCCAAATTCAATCAAATTTATTGGAAAAGTTGCGCATATTAGTCTAGTTTCACTGGAAAATTTTTCAAATCAATCCGAAATGTACTGAAATTTTGAGAGCCCTTCGAAGTTCAAAGGTTCAATTTAAGTTCACCACATTGCATTCTAATGGCTGCAACTTCGGGGGCTTGTAACTTTTTCATAAAATATTTGTTTTCAATAAAAAATTTTGGATTTTGTTCCTCTTAAGGTCTAGTTATTTGTTGTAAAATTTTCATGTCAATACAAGTTGTTTTGAATGTTTGGGAGCAATTCAAAGTTCAAAATGTAGACATTTTTGCATTACAGTGAACTTCCGCGGCTTCTTGTAACAAAATTCAATTAATCCTTGAAGGACCGACTAGAGTCCAATTTGGGCTTTTTAATAACTCAAGCAACTTCCATTGACTTTAAAAAATATTAATTTTTTTCATTATGTTAGTTTTTCAAACACCCAATTCAATTCCTTCAACATTTAAAAAAATGTACATCCTATAACTTGTGAACTGGTAACATCTCCCTTCTGGTAATATGCTTGTATGTATTACTGTATCAGTATTTTGTGCTCCTGCAAGTGTGTCTGCTACCCTATTTGGAATGAGACCATTTTTTTCCGGCTCCAAGTTGCAGTACTGATGGTTTTGAGGAGAAAAGCTGACTTGAATGGGGACGGAGATTAGGCTGGAATCTGAGAACTGTGTCCTGTGATTGTAAAGTCATTGAAACGTCCTGGTTGGTTTTTCCAGCCTCTTTGGGCTTGGCCGCTTTATACTGTGACTTGTTTTTTATGCAATGGATTCCCATTTGTTTCAAAGAAAACAAAAAAAACACGTCCTGGTTGCCCCCACCGCACCCCCACCAGGCCACTTGTGGCTGGCGGTCTTGTATCTTTTTTCTTGCAATTAAATTTTGTTTAAAAAAACAAAAAACCCGTTGAAACTGGCCATTTTGACTTTGCTGCGGCACTACATCTTTGCATGTACTGGTGGACCAAGTGGCCAACTCGACCAGGATCTTACTATTCAATATCACTACGGTACTGTAGTGTGACATGTGCCATTGTCACAGCCAAAATAAAAGTAAAAGTAATTTTCTATTTTTTTAACTCATAAAACTTTGAAATTCAATATCTTTCCCACCGCATGTCATAAATTAAAGCCCGTGCACCCCTTCTTGCAAAGAGTTTTCCAACGGTACGAAGAATGTGATTAGCAAACGCATGGTCTAGGAGATCTCAATGTAACAAACAAACAACTTACCTTATAGTATAAATCAGAGGTTGAAAAGAAAAACTAGAGTTGAAACAATGGTCGCTCAAGTTTATCCCAAATGGAACATGTCTTAGTTCTTTAACCCTTAAACGATGCCAAGGACATTTATTGTCCAATGGATGACAATGAATCTTCCTAGGTAGGATAGTAGTGCAATTCTTCATCCTTGAAATTTTGTGCTAAAAGGAGAGATCTTGCACACAAGTTTGACCTCCAATGAGTATTTTTGGTTTTTTAAAGTACATGATGTCGCATAGTATCAAAAGGGATGATTTCGTGGTCACCAACAGGGCTTTTTTTCTGGCAAAATTTCAACAGATCTGTTAGAATCTGACCAATGTGACTCTGTCCCTTCAAAATCTGGCCTTTGCAGTGAAGCCAGCATAGGGGACACTAGTCCAAAAAAAAAGCCCTGGTCACCAACTTGACATTTAAGGGTTAATTCTATGTTGTCCCTTTTCATTGGGACCAAGATTGATGGTCTCTTTTTGACTTCCTTTTCCAAGAAAATACAACTCAAGTTTTTCTTTTTGATTTAACCTTTAGAGGACATTTCTTGTATGACGTTGGTCAAACCTAATTAGATTTCTACATTATAATACACATTTCAAAAATTTGATATTGTTTGTATGTGGTAATATATGTCTTAATTTTTATCTCATTTTTTCCTAATTAAAAACACCAAATTTCATTTTACATGATTTTTTAAAGAAATTTATTTGTAAAAATCATAGTAATTACAAAAATGCTTAAAGTAATATGAAATTTTTCAAAAAAATGAAAAAAAGAGTGAAAAACATCATTATGTAATTGATGTACTCCTTGAGTTCACACCAAGAGATATTCGATAGAAAAGTCCCCAAATGATGTATTTTTGAGCTATCAAGATGTTATCTTCAAAGTTTCACAATAATTACAATTTTAACAATTTTGGAAAAAAAATTCAAATCGAGTAATAATTAGATTATTGGAGCTACATTTTCCTAGTTAAGCTTAAAAACATTTAAAATCAAGAACTATGTAAAAATCCAAATTTTGATTGTCAAAATACCTATGGGGCTTGCATCGTCCTTTAAGAGTTAACATCAATTTTAAGAAATTGGCTATATTTGAATACTTTGTCACCTTCCAAAATGGGCAATTTGAAATATAAATCCATAGAAGCCCTAGATTTTCGACATTTATGCACAATTTTTGGCACCAAAAAAGTGTCAATTTAAAAAAAATGAATTTCTTTTGTTTCTTTGTTTGTCTATTTTTATTTATTTTTCTTCATTACAAGATAACAAGTTGAAGTTTTTTTTGTTCTTCAAAACAAGAGGGACTGTCGAAGTATTTTATTTTTTATTTTTTATAACTCAAATAAAATAACAACTACGCTTCAAGATGCTCTATCAATGTAGTTAGTATTGATTCACTCTTCAAGTAAAGTTCTATTCAAACTTCTTCATATGTAACATATGTACAAAAGCTTCCTTCCAATTAATTGATCTAGAGCCTATAAATTTGTGGTAAATTGACAATGCTTGTATTTGTGTTTTTTGCATTCAATTTGTTAATTAGTTCTACTTTTGGTTCTTTCTTCAATGACCCCACCACTTGGTAGTGACAAGTCCATACATCCTATGGGGCCTCGAGCCATCTGACATCTGGTAGGTGTAAACCCAATAGAATGAGTTAACAACAACAAGTGATCAATATTGATAAGTAAAATCAAATTTATTTTACATACCTATATAAAATAGTGAAATTATGTTGTCCCTTACTAATTTCTCAACATTTAAAACTATATCAATATTTTCTATACTATATAAAAATGCAATACTTTTGAGTTAGATATTATTGTAATTGGGACTCATGAACCTCCATATCTACAAATGGTGATATCTATAGAAATATCAATTGACTTTGATGGCTTGTAAAGTAACTTTTTTAAGGGAAAGAAACATAATTATCTAAACAACCTAATTTCACTATTTTGTATAGGTATAATTTGACTATTGGTCTTAAGAAACAACAATAATTTGGCTATTTTGATTAGAAAAAAAATTAAAATTTCCTTCCCAAAAAATAGCCAACACATTTATTTGTAGCCAATTGGCAAAAAAACATACTTAAGAAAAATGGTGGTCTAGCCTACTTGTTATTTTTTGTCCAATTAGTACCATTCCACAAAATTGAAAATTCCGAGCATGGACCCTATGACCATATCAAATGGTTATGAATCTATATTTACATATCACCATCTATTAGAGAAAATTTGGGCCTATGGAGGTCTATTAGACTTTCGGTTGATGTGCAAATATAGTGAAATAAAAAAATTTCAATTTTTTTTTCATTTAGAAAAAATAAAAAACAAAAATAAAATTTTTTGATCGCCAATCAAATGGGGCACGCAAGCTGACACAAATTGGCAAGATTTTGTATGATAAGATTTAGGCTGATTTTTTCTTCATTTGCACATTTGCATGCAATCAAACAACCCTCCTAAGGGTTGGGATTTTCTCTAATGCCTAATAAACACATTGTATAGAGCTAGATAGAACAACACTAAAAAAGAAAATGTTGTATACCATTCCACAAAGTATGCAACTATACAGGTACTTGTTGGCCATTGGTAGAAAGAGAAATAACTAGCTAATATCTTGTAATCTACATAGTCAGAAAAATTGAATTTTTTTCACGTTTCTACACATTATTTTTCAAATTGTGTTTGTGTGGGATCGTATAGTTTCTATTTTTTAAAATTTGTCTCTTTGCATTACAAATTGTAGTCAAAGAGTGGGTTTGTTGAAATATAGTTATAGAACTTTAGAAATTAATATTTTGATGCTGGAAGTTTGTGGATTGCACTTATCTTGTCTTGACTCAATTTTAAGAAAGTTTTGTTCCTAATGATGCTTTTCTCTATACTTGTTCTTTACTTGGTTGCACATTCTAAATAACGACCTATCCCTAGGTTTCCCACTCAACATTGGGACACCTTCTATCTGTAATATCCTTATTCTAGGCATGCATAAAACTAGCCTTTTATTATCATCAAAAATGAGAAGAAACAATTGAGACCTAGGAGCTAATCTAGGTTCAAAGGAATCAAAAGACATTCATAGCATAAGGTAATAACACCTCATTCCGATCCCCTTTAAACCGGGCAGGGTGAATTGACCCCCTCATTGCCCCAATTGTGGATGGATGGGGGATGAAGGAGCCATTCCCTGTTTGTCTCCCGACCTCCCTCCCTTTGCCCCCCTTCTCCCCTCTGACCTCCATGCTCCTTCCAATCCACTTCCTCTTCTTCAACCTCCTCCATGTTCCCTTGCGACCTTCTCAATTTCAAACTCTAGCGTGGAATTTTGTGATTTGAAGGACGTTAAATTCAATTGGTGCAATGTTTTCCTTCAAAACCTTGAAATTTCCAAATTGGAGTTAGTGGTTTCTCAATTGTCACAATTAACATTCTTCGGATGTTGCAAATTTTAAACTGTGAGGATTGTATGTGTAGCAATGCTTAGGGTGCACACAATTTCGGGAATTTGTGAGGTTTAGATTTAGCAAAATTCCAAAACAACAACCATACTCGGCATTTGGCCATAGAAATTCATATAGTATTTTCATATTTTCATTGAAGACTGATTGCGTTAAGAAAGAACAACTTTAGCATTGGAATTAGTTTTGATTTTTGCCATTTTTCAATTTTGAAACGGATTCCTACTTGGACAAACTCCATGATTTCGGTGTTTTTTTATAAGAATTTCTAACTAAGATGCACTCCATAAAGAGCACCAACTCAATGGGGAGTCTAGACTATTCCATGGAGGAGGATAAAGCTCGTGCTTCCAGGAGCTTGAATTTAGGGCTAGCTATTGTGGTTTACACCATTTCAAACTCTATGGAGTTTGTGCATCAATATTTCAATTCACGGATTCTTCTTTACTTGTGGCAATCATAGAAAAAGGGTACAACATAGTCTAAAAAGCCATCTGCATTTGTTAGGACCAATGTATTACAAGGATTTTGGATAAATAAGCATTACTATTGATATTTGGAAAACAACACCTTCTCTTACATCCGAGTGTGTTCGCTTAGGTTGCACAAATGTGTGTTTACATTGTTGGCCATACATTGACAAAAAATTCAATCAATTCATTAAGTTCATCATTACTACTGTAAATTTGCTAATGACCTCTGATAATGAGCAGTAGACTTGAATAGCCAAATTTTTGAAACACAAGCTAGTTGTACCATCCGTTGTGCTAATGGAATTAGAGATTGAATGTATATATAGGGTTGCCATCCACACTATTGCATGCTACTAGAAAAATCAATTTTCTGTTGTATTGGTCATGTTGATCCGGTCACGATTCTATTGATTTTGACAAAAATCTATTGAAAATCAATATATAGATTTTTGTCAAAATCAACAAAATCATGACTGGATCAATGCAACCAAAACAACAGAAAAATTGATTTTTCTAGTAGTGCAAGCATTGGATAGATTGGAATTCAACAACTCTTCCACAGCTGTTGTTCCTCGAATGAGCTCTAGGAATTCTTGGAGGCTTCAAACATGCACTTCCTCACAACGAGGAGCATGTTGGGAACCTAGAAAGACATCTTTCGAAATTGCCCTTTCTGGCGGGCAGTCTACGCTAGGTAAAACCTTCTTGCTTCAAGCATTAGCCTATACCAAAATTCCACCAAATCTGATCCAATAATGCAAGTTTCTCTCGATTAAAGCATTGATGAGCTTCCAAAAAACTCACAAATTCTTTATACACCTCCAATTGCCAGACTTCAGTATGAAATTTTTGTGGGTCTTTCAAGGTAGGTAGGTTGAAAGTGGCAATGGAGAAAGTGGAGGGAGTGTCCCAAATTTCAAGCAATCCAAATCTCAAGCACTCACACTTGCAAGCATTTAAGTGCACATATCTTACTGCCGTGAGGATGCATGAGCAATTGGGATCGTCTCTCTCGGTTGTAAGACACCAATATTAGAGCAGAGACTCCAACTTCAAACTTCAGATCCGACTTCTATGCAGCTCTAGATCCACATTTCACGGAGCTTTGGCAAGATTGAAACAACTCTCCTCGGTGCCACCAAAACGTAGAAATCAAACATCGAAACACAAAAACTCAAACAATTAGAGTAGATCTAGTGAGGAGCATTCATAGAAGCACAAAATGATGTAGTATCGGAATAGCTGAAAGTTGCACGTTGAGGTCAGAAGGTAGGACGGGAAGGGAGGTCGGAGGGGAGAAGGGGGGTTAGAGGGAGGTAGGAAGGTTGGAGGTCGGGAGATGGATAGGGAATGGCCCCTTCATCCCCCATCCATCCACAATTGGGGCAATGAGGGGGTCAATTCACCCCGGCCTTTTAAACCCGCCTCCTACAAATTCTTGCCTAAAATGTAGTCCCACTATTCATGAGAGTTTAGGATCATGTATAAAAACAACTATTTTCAGCACTTTAAATAGAAATTCATCGTTTATTCACACAGTGCCAAAAAGTACATTCTATGAGAAACTAGAATTCCCTTTTCAATGCCAACAAGACACCACGAAACTTTTTCAAATGTAATAATTTGAACCATGCTATAACTTATTGCTTATTCAGTGGCTTTCACGTGTAGTTATCTTACCAAGTTGAAGAAAATTCCTCTCTACAGTAATCTCTGCTTCAAGCTTTTCGAAGTCCTCTGGCCATGCCTGTGTGGACGGTGTGCCGCCCAGGCAAGTGTCAAACCTGAAGAACATTGACTTTAGGAGACTCTGACGCTCTCCCACATTTCTATTCAAGATTCATCCACGGATCATCTTGTTTCCTTGTTAAGCTTAGTGAAAAAATTCTTCATCGTTTGCTATGGACGCTTGGAGAGGTGCAATCTTATCTCATTGCGTTGGACTCGAAGCTTTTTGTGGGGCTGGGCTATGGTGTGTCGGATGCGTTGGGTCAACCCTAAACCTATCTACCTCTCCTACAGCTATGCCATAGAAGAAACATCAGAAGAAACATCAGACTTTTCCTCCGCGAAATTCACATCAGCGATTTTCCTTATTTGAACTTGCATAAGACTTGTATCATTCGCGCCTCCTTGGTATTCTCAAACGATAGCATCGATAAATTGATAATATCCAGAATGCAAAAACTTGCATTAATCGAAACATGACTTTTTCTGTTTCCATTTGCGAATTTGCCAGTCGGCAAGCGCAGGTTAAAACCAAAATGCGTGCGATGTGTTGTAGATGCGGAAGCCTAACGTGGTCTGCAATCGCAGCAGGTTGAGGGGAATTAGGTCTGCCCAATCCTTGCGAATTGTGGTTTTCCATTCTGCATTGAGCCTTGAATTTGTTTCAATTTGTACAATGCTTTATATGCATTGTAATTTTGCTTGAGGTAGCAACTGCTGCCATCGCCGCGATCCGACGATTCACCTGATCGTGGATCATCTTCAGGAATCATCTCTTCAGTTCTGACCGAAGACGAGTTTTTCGTTACTTGTTAGTGTGTTTCCTTACGTGAAGAATTGGGCCGAATTTTAGGTCGAGCACTATCTCTCGCAATGTTTCTTACCCGTGAATTCCAATTGCTGTAAGATGCACAAATTGGTTTATACGGCACTCTTAGAATGTGATTAATTTTTATAATTTTATTGTCCTATGGTAAAAGTAGGCACTCCCTTTTTGAAATATTTAGAGCGTCTCGTAGTACTTGAAGTTAACGATGTAGCTGGTACGATGATAAATGCATGGAAGTTTAATTAGGTCTATGTTTGGGAGCTTGACTGCCAAGAGGTTCAGAGTGATTGAACCTTTGCCTTGACGTACCAGATTCGTTTTTTTCTGTCGTACTGGAAGAATGTGTGGCATGTTCAGAGCCGAAGACCTTACGTATTGAGAACTACCCGCATCGATCCACATCGCAACACGATTTTTTGGACATTTGTGAAGTTGCGAAGTGAAGCAGGGAGAACAACAAGTGGCGGAGGACTGTGAGCCCATCAATGGAGCTGTCGAAGCCACCAAAGCTTCCTCTTCGACGAGCATCAACGACAGGACTCCAGATTCCAAGCCGATCTTCGCAAGTGCTGCAGATGGCAAGCTGCGACACAGACAATCTAAGGGCCATGTATGTAGAAAGAAATCCAAGTCGAGTCTTCAAGTGAAGGCATGTTCATGAGTGCCTTCTGAAAATGAGGAGCCCTGCCATTTCGGACTTGGGCCTCGTTCTCAGTGCAGGGCTCCTCGTTTCCATAAGGCCCTCATGAACATACCTTATCCCATACTGTTTGTCGCCCTCCACTTTCAGAGGGTAAGGTACCTGCACCTAAAGTCCTGCTTACTATTATTTGAGAATGCTTATTATGATACAATTGAAATTCTTCTGTTAGATCCTTGTTGGTTGTCAAAAGGGATTCTAGATTCAATTTCCTAGCCCACAATTTTTGGACAATTTATACATAAACTATGAATTTTCAAAGGACTGAAAATAGGTGACCCAAAATCGACCATAGCTCTCAAGAATGCATGCTGTAAATTTTATACAAGAACATGTGGGGGTCAGTATGAAAAACAGGTCACAATTAGGTGCAGTTGCCTTACCTATTGTACTGTACAGCTGCAACCAACCCCCCTTTCAGCTTTGCCCCCACAATGGTGTCACCTCCCCACTCCCCCAATTTCTGGCATTGTACCTTCCTCGTGAATTCGATGTCTTCCTTTTGCTCTTTACTTCCTGTATTTTACAGCTTTGGGAATTTCTGTGAATGGCTTTTTCTTTAGCTGACAGGAGCTCGAGCAAGGGAAGGGTCGATACGGTGGTAGAAGACGAGGAGTCTACGATTGACGATGGCTGGAAAATCAATCTGGATTCCATAGACAAGGCAAGGTGCTTGATTGTCGTCAGTTGTCACCCTTTCATGAATAGACAAGTTTTGGGTTTCAGATGTGGGATTTTGTTGTGCAGTGGCAACTGTCGACATAGCAGAACTGAACGCTTCTCATGGTTAGAGCTCATCTGGTCGTCGTAGAGCCAGGATGCAAAAATTCCAAATTTTCACCTTCAGAGATAAATGTAAAAATTTGCCTACTATTGCTGGATACTAATCTATTTTTCGACTCCCCGTCTCCAATTTGGGGTCCAAATATGACTTCAAATCTGAAATCGAAGACCCTGAAATATTAAGGAGTGGTTGAGGAGTACAAAATCATCCAACTGTAAAACAGAGGCCAGATTTTTACATTTATTTGGCAAGGTGAAATTTTTTTAGTTTTGCACTATGCTTCCACAAAGAACACATGTGCTCAAGCCCCGGCCCCGACATTGATGATGTCTTTTTAACTTCAAATGAGTACTATGTATTTTTTATTCTTCATCCACACGTGGACGTCAAGAATGTCATCGATTTTTCCAAACCTTTCTCTAATTTTGGCATTTGCATGCCGAAATGGCTTAGAGACGCTAACATGAACGAGTTATAATTTATTGTGGATTATCGTATCCTCAGGGACACTACACTAATGTTTGGATGCTATGGGAAATTGATGCTAGAAATAGCTGCTGTACAGGTTCCTGTGCGTTTGAGGCCTCAATTAGAGCCGGAGAGACGAGCTGTTGAAGAAAGAGCTCATTGAAGTCCGATGGCGAGTAAACTGGAGGCTGGCCTCAGGTTCACTCACAAGTTGTTAAGGGTACTAATTACTCCCTTTCCACTTGTGGTTTTGGCATTTGCCAGTTGCTCATTGAACTTTCATGGGCAATGTGTGAAGTGAGATACTTGAGTAGGCTGTCTCCGGGTGATTGCAAGAAAGATCAATTCTAATTTCTGTCGCACCTTGCGAGTTGGATTGTTTTTCAAGCACGACTTTGAGAAAAATGATTCATAGTGGTTGAAATTTACAGTAAAGTTGGATATGGCCGTCTTAAAACTTACATGTTTCAATTTATTTATTTTAGTTGATTTGGTAGGGAATATTGATTTGCAAAAACTTTTCATGGTTGCGGTTTGGGGGATTGTTGAGTACCCAGTCTAAGGAATTTGGAGTTGAAATTTGGGGTAAATTGTTTTCTAGAATACCAGCAACTATTGAATGAAGGAATTTAAAAAATAGTTGGTTCTCTGTTGTATACAAGTTCACAAAGTGAACTTTTTTTTTGCTTGCATTTTGAAACGTGGAACCTTTTGTTTTGTTGGTTTTAGCTTTTGGTGAATGACCATCTTCTTAGAGTTGTTACAAATGACCAATTTTTTATTTTTTATTTCAATTCATTTTCTTCATTTTTACAAATTACAACATCAAAGGACCTATTTCGTTGAGATTTTGCGCTCTTTTGTTCTCCTATTCAGAGAATTATTCTGTGCTTGATCTTCTTTGAGTACAGTATTCTTTTTTTCCTTAAAGATCTACGCAATGGCCATATTCTTTTATTTTTTAAAATTGCTTTTCTAATTTTAAAGTACTCCAGAAAAAATCACAAGTACTGGAGTAAGACACAACAAAATCAGCGGGTCTTTCTTGCAATCACCCCTCAGTGACCCTTCTCGACACCCGTGGAGATCACAACATGTGGGAGCCATGGCGCAGGGCATGGCTTATCACAATCAGCTTGCTCTTGGTGGCAAGCTTTTGTAGATGTACGCTAGGTGACGTTGAGGCCACCAGTGCCCCAGTGCCTGCGCAGTCCCCGACGACATGGATCGGCATCGGAGGGTTGCTCGCCTTCAATTCTACAGTCGGCCGAGCGGCCAAGGCAGCCTTGGAGCTTGCTATCCGGGACGTCAACAATGCCTCACTCCTGGGTGAGTCGACACAGCTGGTGTTGCATCTGGGCAACACGAATTGCAGCGCTTTCCAAGGAGCGGCCGCCGGTAACGTCATTGTCCCTTTCATCCCTTACCATCAGATCAAATAACTGCTTATCCTTGTTTCTTGAATTGTTTCCATTCTGCTGAATCTCGCATGTCCTCAGAGCAAGACATTTGCACGGGAGTCAAAACTTGACGAGCACAAGCTAAAGCTATTATCTCTTATATTAAATGCAATCCATGTCACGTTCTCATCTGCATATTTTTCATTTATTCGTTCGTGCTACACTCTAATGACACCTGGCAAGCATCTTCTGTAATGAAACCTTTCGTTGATTTTGCATTCCAACAGGCTTCGTTCTAGTTATAATAATATACAGCCCTTGTAGACAACTCATGTCACATCTTGAGAGGATTGCATGTGCTAGGTTCACAATTTCGTCGCAAGCAGAATTTCTCAGTCCAGCTCTCATTCCCTCCCTCCCTTTCGCGCTTGCCTTTAATCATTTCAAATATATTCCATCTGTGGAGTTCGATCTGTATGGAACTAACTCGTCGAGCTACTTCTCTGGTGTGGATCATACTGTATATGGTCGGGGGTTGCAATCGGTATGGCTGCAGCGATGAACTTGCTGAAGGAGGAAGTAGTGGCCATTGTGGGACCCCAGACCTCGGTGGTGTCCCACTTTGTGTCGCACATGGGCACTGCCACGCATGTCCCTTTGGTGTCGTTCTCGGCGACTGACCCATCTCTGTCCGAAGACCAGTATCCTTACTTTATTCGTCTCACACACAGTGATAAAGTTCAGATGGCCGCCATCGCAGGTACCACACCTCCCACTACTTTGATTCTCCTAGCCTGAAATTAGATCTTTTCCTACAGAATCAAGCGAGCAGGGCAGAAGCATGCTTTTCAATCGCACGTACACGATTGTTTGTGCTCCGACTACGACATGAAAACATTCATCCGCTTCCAATCCCATTGAGCTCCTGTCAATGGAATGCAGCAACGTTTGTAGAATTCACCCCGTATAACAATATTCGTCGTGACGTTTGACCATTGAAAGCAAAAAAATAATTCTGCAATTGAAATTCAACGTTGCCACGTGAACAACGATGAACATGATTTTGAACATGTTCAGTGAAAAGTGTTGCGTGTTCACTGAAGTACGTTCCAAAATTTTCATTTTTGCTGAAAACACTTGAGTTGCTAAAGCTAAAGCAATGCTACAAATGATTCAAACGCTGCTAAAACGTTGCTACAAATGTTTCAAACGTGGCTAAAACGTTGCTAAACTCTCCAAATTCTAGTTAACTATAGAGTGGACGCCAGCCGATTGCCTCGCCAAGCTGATGGCACCTCTCATAGACTGTGTTTGTTGGCTGTGGCCATGGGCGATGTAGGAATTATTCAGTACTACGGGTGGAGGGAGGTGACTGCGTTGTACGCTGACGATGATTTCGGCAACAACGGCGTTGACGCCTTGGGAGATGCCCTCAAGGCCGTGGGCTCCAACATCGTGTACAAAGCCGCCCTTGACCCTAAAATTTCCAGCGACGGAATCGGCCGCGTGCTGACCCAGCTTTCCCAGATGGAGTCGCGTGTGTTCGTGGTACACATGGAGCCCAACGTTGGCCGGGAGCTCATCGTCATGGCGCAGTGGCTGCAGATGGTCACGCCCGGCTACGTGTGGATCATGACGGAGGCCATGTCGTCCGTGATAGACTACGTTGAGCAAGACGCCGACTTCGTAGAGGCCCTGCAGGGCATTGTCGCCACTCGTAGTTACATTCCAGCGTCGCCGTTGCTTGATGAGTACAAGGATCGGTGGGCAAAGTTTCATGCGGCCAATGGCACAGTGGGACCTGCACAGATGAACAATGTGTACGCATGGTATGCGTATGATGCGGTGTGGATGATTGCGCACGCAATCAAAAAATTTCAAGCGCAGGGAGGGGAGACCACGTTTGTGGATACTGTAGGGTATCCAATTGATGCAGGCGGCAGCAATGGACTGGCCGATCTGAAAGTGTTTCGTGATGGAGCGTTGTTCATGCGGAATCTCCTACAGTTTCAGTTCACAGGCATCACGGGGCCTGTGCAGGTGGATGAGCGTGGGGATTTTGTAGGCTCTTCCTTTGAGATTCTCAACATGGTGGGCAAGGGCTTGCGAGCGGTGGGCTTCTGGTCGAACTCCACAGGCTGCTTGCCATTAGCTCCGAGTCGTAATTCATCCTCCATGCTTGGCGTTAGCCATGCCTTAGGCCACAACTCCAAATCCGGGGTTTGACCTTCGTACTCCTGCTCGCTCGTTGTTGGTGCTTTAATATATTATTGTTTTGTGTTTTTATCCAGCCCACTGGGTCATTGAATTCTAAGTAAATATCCTGCTTTGACGTCAACTTACTTTAGTTTTTTATTCCTCTTTTTTGGAATGGGCCTTTAATTGACACTTGCTTGCTCTTCATGTGCCATGAATCGGTGTCCATGCCCGCAGTTGCAAGCTGTTCTCTGGCCCGGCTTTGTGACGGAGGTACCTCGAGGTTGGGTGGTTCCCCAAAACGGGCGGCCTCTTGTCATTGGGGTGCCAAATAAGATCGGGTACAAGGAATTCGTGAGCTCCACTTTGGATTCCGAGAATCGGACTTCCTTTCACGGGTTCTGTATTGATGTATTTCTCCAAGCGCTCGCCAATCTGCCCTATCCCCTTGCTTACAGCTTCTTCAAATACGGCAATGGAAGTTCTACGCCTAGTTACGATGCTCTCGTCAACATGATTGTTGACAAGGTACACATGTTCTCTACCTTGAGCTCTACCCACAACATCATATCATGGCCTATCATCAACTTCATTAAATTGGCTCCATTCTGCTCCAAAATTGAGACACAAATCTACTCAAAGGTCTAAAAACTAAAATGAGTAAAGATTTGCCATTCAGACCTCTTGGCTTGAAAGTGCCAGTCATGGAATATTGCCAATTTAACGAAATTGACGTTGCTTTGAGTATAGATCTGTCAGCCTAGCTTGCTCAACATTGCAAGCATGTTAATGTATGTATTGAGAAATGGTTAAGTTAGTTGATAAAATAGCAGCCGACCATCTGTAGTGGGTGTCATACTAGTGAGATTGAATCTCAGTACTCCGAATAATATTGCCCCTCTTCTATTGCCCCTCTTCTATCATCTTTCCAACTTTGCACGAATCAGGTACTATACGTTCTCTGTCTCTCCCGCCCGTAACATCCAGTTTCTTGTTGTTGTTAAACAACCCACATATATGCATATATACATCTATACATATAAACATGGATTTGAGTGTCTTTCCAGAAATTTTGTAGTGATAAAAGTGTGTAGATGGTTTCAAGAGCAGGATTTTGATGCGGTCGTGGGAGATGTCACCATTACAACTAAGCGATCCATGACAGTCGACTTCACCCAACCTTACACCACATCCGGGTTGGCTGTTGTTGTGCCCCTTCGACAAGGCGAAGGCAACCATGCTTGGGCTTTCATGCGTCCTTTCACTCCTCTCATGTGGGTCACCACGGGTGCTTTTTTCTTCTTCACGGGCCTTATCTTGTGGTTGCTGGAGCACAAGAAGAATCGTGATTTCCGTGGCCGCCCGAAGAAGCAAATCGTTACCACCCTTTGGTTTGTCTTCACTTATAGTCTTATTCTCTCCAGTAGTCCAAATCTATTCCAAGGTTCATAATTGTTTACTTGAACTAGACCAAATGTTGCAAAACATATTATTTCTTTGTACACTGCTACCACGTCATGCCAAGGATTTGGTCATGGTACATTGGTTTTTATGACGTTTAATGTTCAAGCTTTTCTTGTTGTATCCTTCTCTTTGAGCATACATAACATTGTACTTACACTATTTGTGATTTATGTTGCAGGTTCATATTTTCGACTCTGTTTTTCTCTCAAAGTAAGACATCACATTAATCCCTGCCTCTCTTGTCTTGACTTTTATCAATTCATCTTTGTGGCCTTAAACACTCGTTTTCAAGGGGTTCCATGGTTGCTTAGGCACAAGGTTTGATCATTGAAAGAATGTCGATATGCCTTTGTGGTTTAATATTGCTTTTGGCTACTGTCAAGAGGTGACAATTGTGATGGATTGGGTGGGTTGACAGGGGAGAGAGTGAATAGCACATTGGGTAGAGCAGTTCTCATTATATGGCTGTTTGTGGTGCTCATCATCATCAGCTCATACACAGCCAGTCTGACGTCACTCCTTACTGTACAACAGCTCTTACCCACAATTCAAGGCATTTCGAGCTTACTCACTAGCAACGTCCCCATAGGATATCAGGCTGGATCATTCGTGCGTGATTACCTCCTACAGCTCAATGTTGCCGAAGAGCGACTTGTACCTTTGGATACACTTGCAGCATATGCAGCCGCACTGACCAAAGGGCCCAACCATGGAGGTGTTGGAGCCATTGTGGACGAGCTCCCCTACGTTCAATTGTTTCTGTCCTCCGAGTGTGCATTTACCATTGCGGGTCAAGAATTCACCAAGAGTGGTTGGGGCTTTGTATGAGTCTACTTATTCTACATCTTTGTTGCGTATACTTAATAAGTATTGTTTTATGGGGTCTCTAACTCTCTGTAGAGTAGATAATCATGCCAATGAGGAATCTGTTTCATAGTTCAATATCAATAACTGCATCATCGTGCTAGTTTTGAATCCATTATATTGACCAAAGTTATTCCCACTTATTCGGTGATGGTTGGATGTTTTCAGGCATTCCCAAAGGGGTCACAGTTGGCCATTGATTTCTCGACTGCGATTCTCAAGCTTGCAGAAAACGGAGAATTGCAACGCATTCATGACTTATGGCTGGACACTGAAAGTTGCACAAAGCGAAATGTGGCACGTGATGCCACTGAGCTGGGTTTGAACACATTCTGGGGCCTCTTCCTCATCACGGGTTGTGCCTCTGTTTTTTGTTGCCTTGTTTACTGGACTCGCATGATACTCCGACACCGCAAGATCTCTCAAGGACGTGTGGTGGATGGAGAGGTATATCCTTATTAAACCTTAGCTTGCCAGTCCATTCATTCCCGTCATTTCTGATCTTTTCATGTGCCTTCCATCGGGCTCACTAGCTTGTTGACCAACGGGCAACACGTGTTGCAGAAGAAAATGTCTCGCTTGGAAGCAAGCAAGAGCTTTTTTAAGTCTCTAGTTGCTTTCATAGAAGAGGAAGAGGTCCCAGCAACAAGACGGTCCAGGCGTCATAGAAATCCCAAAGAAGATTCGTCTTCTGATGCAGTGAGGGCTTCTCCAAGTATGCACAAACAACCCAGGAGCTTTTCAAGGTCTTCGGGGTCCTCGAAAGAAGACCTGGCTCCCCAAGAATCAGCAATTTCCAACTCCGCGTTGGAATCAAAATCAACTTCCACTGCTACCCTTACTTCTGAAGCCAGAACAATTATTTCAGCAGAAACGACAGCTACAACAATTTCCGAACAAGACCCTTCAATTGTCGCTAATGCAAATAGAGAAAACTGGGAGCAAGACGCATTTACTTATCTCAATAAAAGTGAAGATGGTGATACTCTTGAAATCCAAAATTTCAAATTTCATAATCTTGGTTTGCCCTCCACAGAAGAGCTCACTCCATCAGTAGCTCCTACTACCACTGTCGCTTTGAAGAAACTGGAAACCTACACATAGCAACATTGGGCGAATACGTAAAGGTTCGACCCATAACACCACCATGACCGTTCTGTCGTAGTTGTCGGTCACTGCTTTAGTTTTGTTTTTTAAATGTTTATTAACTATACAATTGGGACTCCTCACTATTCCATGTTTTCCCTTTCTGTTTCTTTCATTTTCTCACTAGTCCTTTTAACTAAAATTTATGTGGTCTCTGCCCACATAATAACATTATTATCCAATGCTGGGGTCCATTTTGCTCTCCCAGAAAGCGGGAGCCTCTAGCATGACAACATGACAGTGCTGGGGTTGGGCTATGTGGTGGCCTGCTCGTGTAAGACGAAGAGTTAGACGAGAACCCCCTTTCACAGAGAAGCGTAAGCTTCACATAATGGCAAGAAGGACGAGAAGATGACGGAAGCTCCGACTGAGTAGTGTATCCTTTTGTTCCTACAATTCTGATCTCAGAGTATTATTTGGCCGCCACCTCTCCTCAGGCACGGCGTATCTAAGGATTCAAACAAGTTACTTGCTCATAAAAATTTAAAGAAAAATGAATTCAATAATCACATTAACTGAATTAGTTCGTGCTCTTTCAATATCCGGCAGTGATTGCAAAAATTTATGAAGGTACCCACGCTCAGATTGCCACTTTAAGGTAGTTCTGTGTATTATTTTTGTGACACCAAAATAAAATTGGGCACCCAAAAAATTGAGCTGCAGGAAAGCGCTTGATTTGATATTGAGGATTTCAGCCCCTGTCCTTGATGACATTGAAACCACGTGTGAGGGGATATCTCCTTCAAAACAACTGAAATTGATAATGGGGGGGGGGGGACTTCAAGGTACCCTACGTGGAGGTCAGATTCGGCATAAATTAATTAAGTCATTTTTGTGGAAAAAATGCCACGTGTCATTTTATGAATGGTGTGAGGTGACGTGGACCCTAGAGAATCTGATTTGAAAATTCAATGTCAGCACTTGAGTGCCAAATCAGATCTTCACATATAATGGTATCCACAATGTGGGTCGTGCTCACCTTCTTTTTCAAAATTTACAATCACTTCTTGAATATGCGGCACCCTGACCAAGATTTGGAGAAACCCAAAGTGGACTCAAAGCCATGCCCACAAACAAAACAGCTTGTCAGTGTATTTTCAAAAATTGCAACGTTTAACTCTGAAAGGACCAAGTCTCCTCTCAACATAGGCAAGAAATTTTGACGAAATTTTGACAGAAAGTAAGACCATATAGTTACCTCCTTTGGTGAAAATATAATTTTTTTCCAATCAGGTGCCTGGTTCAAAACTTATGGTGCACAAAAAATTTTAGGCAAGCTAGGCTATTTGGGGGCAATATGTGCAAATTCCTATTCTACTTCTACAATTTGACAAGTACATAACTACTATGGTATAGGGTGTAATTGTCAAAAAGAATTCCCATGGAATGCAAAAATCTAAGTCAAGTAAGGTTGAAAAAAAATCTTCTAACTTCAAACACTATAATCTTTTGATCTATGTGGCCAAAGTTTTTGAAAATTTATCCACCCATTCATGTAGTAAACTAGTAATCTAGTGCAAATTTAAATGGTTGAATTTTTGTATTTTTTTAATTCATTTTTTTCTCACTACACTAGAAAGTAGTAATTTTTAACAATTTTTGCTAGAAGTGTGATTCAAACCTTTAGGATTTAAGATTTTATAATCTCTAAATCAATTATTACAAAAATATAACTCCTCATAACATTCAATAGCAGTTCCAACTAACTACCCTCCCCCAACAAAATGATGTAGAACATTCCACAAAATTTCATCTAGGGATGATGTGGTGTGAAATATTATCAACACCCATCATTATCTAAAAGTATACATGTCAAAACACATCAGAAAATTAAAAAGTAGTGAAGAGGGTAGTACAATGTTTTTAATTAGGAAAAAACCTTAGCTCCAGTTGGTTGTTGACTACTTGCAGTTGTGGATATAATTTTGAGATATTTTTGTCACAGATTATTTAAGTTAGATTCTATAGATTTCTGAGAGTCAATGGCATTGAAGAAGACTTGAAATGAAAGCCTTTTTCTATAGGGAAAATCATAGAAGATATTCAATTTTAGAGTAAAAGTGATTGATGACCTACAAGAAAAGCATTGTCATGTTAGTGTTATGTGCCAAAACCTATGCAATATGCACTCAGTTTAACCATGGCTCAAAAAAACCACCCAAGGAACCACCTCATTTCCTTCTATTACCATTGTAGCAAAGATAGGCAAAATACTATTTGCAAGGAGTTCATAGACACCTGGTGCAAGAATGATACATTCTGCTAAAGTAATTTCCACCAACCTAGGTGGCATTTGTCTCTTAGCCTACCTCCTTGGCTAAACCAGCCCAAAGAGCTAGATTAATTGTTGTTTCCCCCTTCTCTGAACCCCTAAAGGTATTTGACTATGTTTTCACCAAAAACGCTCCAAAACTGTCATCTCTAGTACAAGTACTAAATTTTAGAAAAAAATAGATTTTTGGACAAATGTAACTGTAGGATCTTTTAGTAAGCTGGTTTTGGAAGATGTGGAAAAAAATTTCAGAAATTTCCACCGTTTGGATTGCAAGATATTAGCATTTGAAGTGACAAAAAGCCATTTTGGGGCCTTGCAAAAATTCGGGCAGATGCACTCCACAAGATCACATCATTATGAAAAAATGTCCAAAATGATTGTATTTATTTGGATTCATTCTTCAAGTCATGTTGGCTACATGCTTGAAAAATTTTAGATCATTTGGAATTGTACAACATATAGGAAAAAGATAGTAAGTTGAAAGAAGTAAAGAATGATTCAAAATACTAAATTGTAAATAATTTATTTATGAAATTGAAAAATGCCAATCCCAATGGTTGAATTGTTTTAACAAACAATCTACACCTCACATTTTTATTTTTTTCCAAAAATATTAAAAACTGAGTGAAATAAAGGTCTTCAAAGTTTATTTTAGAGTAGAGATTTCATTACTACCTACAAACTACCCACAACTAAAACTCTTCATAACTTTCATCTCATAAATCAAAATGGAATGATTCAAAGCTTTCCAAGTATATAAAAATCAGGAAAATAAATTTCAATTTATTTTTTTTTAAATGATTTTTAAAGAAGTTTTTTTTGTTGCCCGGGTTGCCCGCCAAGCAATGAAAACAACATATCATACAATAACTTTTTAACCATGTATTCAAAAGTTATGAAAATTGTTGGGTCTTAAAGCTACTCCTTGGGCACATGTTCTGTGAAAATTTCAAAGAAAAAAATAAAAATTCCATTTGTAGTAAGCTACCTGAAATCGCTATGTTGCCAAAAAACACCGTTTGGTCCTTTAGGAGTTAATCCTTTTCCCTCCGAAAAATACACACTCAATACTTTAGGGTCAACAATACACATTGCACTATTAATAATATATTTATACAAACTTGTCAGCTAGCTTTGGATGAACTTTATGGATTGAATGTTTGGAAGGCAAAAGGCAAACTCTTTGAAGGCTAAGCTTATTGAATGTTAAGCTAAGAGATTATGGTAAGGAAATATAATATGAATTAATTATTACACAAATTCATTAGGGCTCACTTTTAACCCCTAAGAGATTGTAGTAGGGAAGATAATGTAGATATAGAGCATTTCAAGCTAATTGAATTATGGGTTGAGAAAAATATAAACATAAGATTTTCATTTTTATTTCTTTCTTCCCTATATAAATGAGCATTTCTAATGGGTGAAATCATGGCTATGCAAGAACTGTACTTGTATGAGATCTGTACATGTTGATTGAACTGGAATGATGATAATTAACCCATAAAGGATGCGGCAAATGTTTTTTGTCCAATGAATGACAAGGAATTCTCATGTATAGGACAGAAGTGCAACTATTCATCCTCAGAATGATGGGTAGAAAGGGGAGATCATCTACAATTGTTTGATCTCCAATGGATATTTTTGTTTTTTTTAAAGTAGATAATGTCACACGGTTTCAAAAGGGTTGGTTTCCACTATCACCAGTCCAGTGTTGAAGGGTTAAGTTATGTTAGATTAGATAACTTTGAATTTGGTGAAGATTTCTACTCCTGAGGAATAGAGGATGATTAGCAGAAATTGCTTCCGCTTCTCAGTTCAAGTTGAGCGTCACTTGGATGAGGCTAGTCTCCAAGTAAAAAACCTACCCCTTGTTTTGTTTTGCAGTTCATTAACGTTGTAAGAACAGCTCCAAAGCAAACTTCAAGTGAAACGTCACTGCGAGTGTAGCAAAAACTCATCACTCTACTGCATCACTACTATGGCTTCTCAATTTTCATGGGCAACACTACTAACAATGCTTCTCCCAAACTATTGTTGAGGTCTTTTGAGACCACATTAGACCTCACGGAATGACTCAAACCTTTGACTATACAAGAGTCATTCTCTTTCATGACATCTTTGATGATGTAAAACAAGTTGGATAAGGTGGTGCCGAGGGATGAAGTGTGGATTGCACTACAACTACTCTGGTAGAAGCAAAGATACTACTATTAATAGGTGGCCCCCAATTTCACTATGTTAAAACCATTTCACATTCATTTTCATGTTGAAGCAATAGAGCTGCTTTAAGGTCCTCATAAACTCTAATTGCCTGATGAATGACAAAGAATCCTTCCATATAAAACAAAAGTATAGATGTTCATTCTTGGAATTTTGTGCAAAATGGGGAGGTCTTGTATAGTAGTTTGACCTCCAATGAGTGTTTTGGGGTATTTTTTTAGATAGATGATCCACACTATAACGAAAAGGATGATTTCCATAGTGACTATCTTGTCTTTACAGAATTAGCCCCTTAGCATTTGGACATCCAAATCTAAACAATGAATTGACTGGATCTAGAGGCTTTTTTTACCATAGAACTTTTCATTCATCCAAACCAATGCTTGACTTTTAAGAAGAAACACTTTTTGTTTGATGAATTTGATGAAATTGAGGTAAATAATATATATTTATGAAGATATAAGCAAGAATATGCAAAAATATTTATTATGGTATTGTTTTAGTCAGTTATTGAAAAAAATATAAATAATTTTAACAAAGTTTTTTCAACAATGTTAATAGTTTTAGCATATGTCCAATTCACCAGTAGTAGGGGGAATAATTATCTCTAGCTAGGGGATAGAAATGTTAAAGATTGCACTATTTTTTCATTTTTTTGAAAAAAATTCATCAAGTTTGGAATCAATGGACATGAAAGCTTAAAGGGCATTTCTAATGTCCATTAAAGGGTTTGGTAGAACTTCATTATATTTGTATATTAAAACACACATTTCAGAAATTTGATATTTTTTGCATCTATTAATATATGTCTTTAATTTAACATCATTTTTTTTTCATAATTATAATCATCAAGTTGAACTTGGTATGATTTTTAAAATTCTTTGTACAAACAATGGCAATTACAAAAATATTTAAAATATATAGTAAGAAATTTGAAAGAACATTGTGGAATGATTGATGTTTTCCTTGAGCTCACACCAAGAGAACTTTGATAGAATTTTTTTTAAAAGTGTTGCATTGAGAGCTTTCGAAAGATGTTGTCTACAAAGTCACAAAAATTATAATTGTCATAATTTTGAAAAAAATTCAAATGGAGTAAGAAGAAAATTATTAGACCTATATTTTTTAATTTTAGGTTTTAAATAATTCGAATAAAAAACTATGGAAATTGAGGTTCAGGGTTTCAAAAATGTCTTTAGGGGTTGCAATGCCCTTTAAGGATTAAGAAAGTGTAGATTACAATGCGACTTGTTTTCATTGTATCGGTGAATCATAGGAAACTCATATAAGGTTCCTAGTGTTAAAGTTCCCCGTGAATCTCACTTTTCCTAGTGTTCCTAGTGTATTACACACCAGGAAAAGTGAGACTCACCGGGAATTTTAACACGGGGGACCCAATATGAGTTTCCTATAGATATCTATTTACAAGCAAAGCACGATTAAGGTAAAACAGCCCATTACGGACCAAATGGGGGGTTTGCCCTCTTGTCATTTCTGAAATTTTCTACTTTTTTTTTCCAAAGAAAGTCAAGTGATAGGAATGGCAAGAGCATTTGAAACTATATTTTTTCGACAACGTGTGAATTTGTTATGAATTTTTGAAGTGTTTAGCCCATTAGAGCCTACAAGAGTTTGTAGACTACCCCAAAACCAACCAAAACTGATCCATAACACTCATCTTATTCACCTACTGCGATCCCAATATTTTCAAACATATAATACCTTTAAAAGACACTTCTTACAATGAACTAATACTAAAAAATTGAAAGTTCCTATTGTGGTCACTAATTACTCCATTCTAGTTAGCTAAGACATTGAATGTGGCTCAAATTTCAATAACTAAAAGAAAACCATAATGGGGGCATTCTTAAGAGTCCACAATAGGTAAAAGATCTGTAATGGGCTATTTTACTTTAGATATCATTTATGGTGGAATAGTACTTGACAAAGTAAGTGCTACCAATAATTGCCAACTAATTTTGGTTACCATGAATGAATCAAAGGACACATCATATTCCTCTCATTCATTAAAATAGGTCACTTCTATAGTTCTGTTACACAAATGGGGCACTAGTAGAACAAATTTTGTACACCCTAAAAAAATGTTAGGTTTTTTTAATGTCACTTTTGACAACATTTATGATGTTCAATTTTTTTTCCTAAGATCCAACAATAGGGGTTGTCTAGAGTCAATAGGTTCAATACGCAAGTACTACTTCTTCATAGTTTTAATTCTTATTTTAATTAATAATTTTCATTAACATTAATATGCATGCAAGAAAGTAGGCTTTGTGTAACATGTTTTAATTTTATGGTCAATGGTTTAAGGTAGCGGTTCATTTATTTGCTTGTGTAATATTCCTTTGTCCCAAAATAATTTCATGGTTTGTGAATACTAGTTAAAATAAACCCAATTTGAAATTGAAGTAGAAAAAACGAATATGAATCTATCAATTTCTCATAGTACAATATTATAATGGTACACAAATTGCAAGCACATAGTAATGTAACACATATTTGTAAGCACACAATTCATTTTTTTTGGCAAAATTTGAGGCTTATTTTAACTAGTATTCTCAAACCACAAAATTATTTTGGAGCACAGGAGTATGTTTTATTTGCTTTTGATGACTAACCAATTCAAAAAACTTCTAATAGTGACCCATCATTTTGAATTTTTTGATACAATTCTTACTCATTTTCCTTGAGTTTCACTATTTTTTTCTCAACCTTCCATAAGAATTCGATTATGACATGAATCAATTGAAAAAAAAAGGTATGGGCAAGCTACAGACATAAAATTTGTTACAAAATTCAACAGGAATTCTTTAAATTCTTTAAAGATTCACTAGAACCATTAGAAAGTCTTTCAAAAGAATTATTTTGGATCCATTAGGTACAAGTGTAACTATTCATTAAGGAATTCCAAAGGGGGTTTCATTTTTACTTTTGAGAAAGTGTCTTCTTTTTGTTAAAAATAAAAGCAAGCCATCTCTTTTACTTTATTCAAAATACAAGTATATAAGAATATATATAACTATGGAATAAGGAATTGTAATGAACAATATTGAAATTTTTATATATTAAATTATCATAAAATCTAGTTTATATAAAAATTTTACTTCAGTGAAAATAAAAGTGAGTTGGATTAAAATAACAAGATTTCAACAGGGACTTGATTGTATACATCATATTTCATGAATATATTATTGAAGCAACACGTCGTGTTGTTGTATCAATACAAGCTCGTATATAATTTTGTTAGAGCCTCTCCCAAATTGCATGTAAGTGATCAAACCACTTATACATCATTGAGAATACAAACTCGTAGTAGCGAGTGTTTCCTTACTTTTCAATTCATCAAGAGAATTGGTACTAGTTGTTTACAATATCTTGCTTTGGAAGTTAGTTCACATTAATTTTGTGCATGAGATACATCAAAACATGATGTAAGATCATAACTTAACCTTTTCCGTACTAAGAATTCATGATTTCAAGTTGCAGACTTTGATTGATCATATTGTAGAAAGTATAATCTAAATGAAAAATTCTATTATATCATTAACTTGAGTGAAGAACATTGCATACATTAGTGTAAATAAATAATAATTAAAATAAACAAAAATCCCCATATAAACTCTTCAAAACTACTTAAAAAATCATGAGGCCCAATTTGGACTTCTTGGTGCTTAAAAGGGTTAACTCAGGCTGAGTACTACGGTGTGGATGATCCCTTCTCGATCAGATTAATAAGCTGCTCTTGAAAATGTCGATCTCTATCCCGTTATCCTTCAGTTTGTTGCAGTTCTGAACACGATTCTAGCTGATAACGTTAAAGGATAAATTATATTTGGTCATGCAGGCATTTCAATCGAGCGAGCGGGACAAATTCATTCGCATGAACCATGGACTCGCTCGGATTCAGTGCAGTGACTACGGGGTGCCAATCGAACTCCGAAGACCAGATTCATCAGCAAAATTCGACTGCAGCGATGATGGCAAACAGGGACCCTAGTCCGGATCCCGATCCTCCCGAGAATCTCCTGGACATCGTCACTAGGTGCCAGAACCAGGTGGCGAGGTTCACAATGCACCCTGCGGATTACGAGAAGTACATCGAGATTCAGGAGAATTTCCTCACTGCAGTTACACCCTATGCCGAATTTCGGCGTCAAATGGGAGTGCTACTAGACCTGGAGACGGCTCAACATTACCGACATCTGCGCATCTTTATGGATATTTACCATCGTGCTTTTCTTGGAGAGGAGCATTCGCTCGACAACGTTCTGTGTCTCTTTCCAGTCGTGCTCTCCTGCATATTGGATTTATTCGTTCACTCTGTCCAGGACGGGGACACGCTCAGGAATTGGGTTCGGGAACCCGACCCAGAACGGGAATGCAGGCTCGCAGCCCAACGGGTACGCGAAGCAAGCCGCATACAAAACCAAGGGTTCAATATGGCAAGCAGAGACTCAATTAGGGATCCAGGTCCGGACTTGAACCCGGACGTGCTTCTCCTTTGCTTCCTCAATTGGTGTCAGGAGCAGGTTGCCAGGGTCATCATGCAACCACGAGATTACGAAGCGTACTTGAGCATTACGTTGGAACTCAGGAATGGGATGATCTCCTATGACACGTTTCTGAATGAAATGCGAGCGGTGCTGCGGAATCCGACTTACAAAGTTCTGCGCGTGTGGTGGAACGTTCACAAATGGGAGGTCTATGGAGTGCAGCAGATGCTGGACAACCCGATGCTTCGCTATCCCCTCGCTCTCTTCATCACGATGAATTTGGTCATGTACTGCGCGGTGTTCGGAGAGACGCTCTGGGACACTTGTCTCAAAAATGTGAGAAGACGCGACGGTGACGATGTGTAGAACAGAATTCCATTCGATCATAGAGAGAGAGAGAGAGGTCGACCGAGTGGGCAGGAAATTGAAGAGTTTGTGATGAATTCATTGTAAATTTGGATAGATTTACTTGCGCCATTGAGGAGCTGATAATCATGTATGATCATCAGACAGTGATTGATCTATCTTCAGTCATTCATGCTGTAAATGAATCATGAAATATCAACCGTTGCTGCTCAAAACATCGCTTTTTTAAACTGGTTTTGTGGTTAATTTTGCAATTGGAATGAGGAGATGGATCAAGAGGAGCTAGAACGTCATTGTTTTGATCGTTATGGAATATGTGAAATAATTATTTTTTGGAATTAGTTGAATGATTTTCTAAGTCTTTGGTGTACATGCATCGTCTGTTCAAAACCTCCGGAAGACCGCTGGCGGACTCTGAAAAGAACATTAAGATTTTGATTGCTATATATGTTTGGAGATAATTATGTGCGATCTTGTTTGAACTTCTGATTGAATTTGAATGAAACCGAGCCCCAGAAGTGAATGACTGATGTTTCAGATTGTGCACAAGTTAGATTACTAAATTGTTGAATTCTTATCTTACATGCACCTTACAGAGAAAAAAAGACTCAATCGGCATTTGATGTAAAATTATGACAAAAAGAACACTATCAGAGAAAGATATGTCGATTCAACGTTCATTGCCACAAATACTCAGGTTATAATTCAAAGTTTCAAACATGTAAATGCCGTTCGTCAATTACGTTAAAATTTTGGAGATACAGGCGCTGAAAATTAATTTATGACATACATCTACACTAGGCTCTAAAACCTAGGGCAGGTTCAGATTTTAGTTTCAGGAATTGCGTTAGGACTACAAAGTACCAAAGTAGTGGAATGCCACCAAATCAACGAAATTAACATAACTAATTCTCGTTGCAAAGCTGTACTGGAAAGGGGGTCCTCATGGCTTAAATTCTAACTAAGGTGAATTCCGTAACTGTTGTAGGATACCCAATTAATTGTTGATCGAGAGCTCTGGAAATCAACCTCTTTAGCGGTATCTACTTCTACCTTTCTCTCAAAATAAATCCGTGGTTCTTAGTTGGAAACCAGTCGGGAGTTCCACGGATTTATTTTGAGGCAGAGGGGCAGAGGGAGTATATGTATAATGTAGATTCGATCTCAATACATCCGCTCTTTCACTCCAGTTGAATTGCTTCAATGGAGATATCAAAGTCAAGATCGGCCATTTCATTCTATGACGCCATTTCCGATGCTTTCCTTCATTTGCAAACGGAGTCGACAGTCGACACGCTGGCCGCCTCTGAATATAATTCCTGTGGGCTGATCTAGATTGGAATTCGCTAATTAGCTCTCTTGCTGTAAAATCGTCAGTGTGAGCTCATTTCTTCCGGTGATTGAGATGCAATTAGTAGCCTCAGCATGAATGAATTGCAGCACCATGATGATTGTTTTTTGTATCGACCTATGCGTGCTGAAATATAATTTTGTTAGACCACCTCTCCTGGAGTGCTAAACCTCTTCACTGTTCGTTGCAGTGAACACGGACTAGAATTAAGTGGCAGGGGATTCTTCATTTTTCAGACGCCTCAGAAAATGGTACTGTTTACGTGGATTACTCCTTACTGCATTGGATGTTGGTACGCATTTGCGCGTGACACATCAATATATTTTGTATGATCGTGACTTCATAGACTGGCTATGCATGTGAATTGAACGTGCTGATTAATAAATCTGGCATCTCCTTAATATCCATACGTTTCCGTCGGAATCATTCCAAACCTAATTTTGATAACGTTGAAGGAGGTAATTCTACAAACCGAAGTATATATTTCTATCGATCGAGCGGGACAAATTCAATCGTAAGAAGCTTGGACTCGATCGGACAATTCCGTGTAGTGAATACGCGGTCTCGATCGATCGACGACGTCCAGATTCATTAGCAAAATTATTCGACTGCACAACGATCATAGCCGACAGGGACCCTGCCAGGACTCCGCCGGCTAGTCCCTGTTCCAAACAAACTCGTGGACATCGATCCTCTCTTGGTGCCGGCCGCCAGAATCAGGCGGCGGAGTTCACAATACGACCTGCAGATTACGATGAGTACATGGAGCTAGTGAGTAATCTCCGCAGTACATCACGTTATCCGCGAACCCAAATTCCAGCGTCGTATGCATGGGCGAGCTATTACAAAACCCCACTGCGCGTCTTTGGGGAAGATCTCCATCGTGGCCTGACCAACAACGAGCAACCGATGGACAATTATGTCTTTCTCTTCCCTGGCCTGCCATGCTCTTCATCTTGTTGAGTTTCTTCTTACACTCTGCCCAGTTACGGTAATATTCTCTGGACGTGGATCCGGGAACCACACGCTGAACGAGCCCGCAGCTAGACTGGCCGCCCGTGACAGCGGATTCGCGAAGCAAGCGGCATACAAAACCAATAGTACAATATGCCAAATTGGGACCCCATCCATCAGGGATCCGCATTTGAACTTTAACCTCTCAGTGTTCTATTTCGTTTCCTCGATTGGTGACAGGAACAAGCCGCTCGTGTTCTGCGTCTCGGTTCATGAATGGGGGAGGGAGTTGCATCATTCCGGTGAACCAAGGGAATGGTGTTGTTGAGAGCTTTCATGTAACTTATTATACCTAATTTGGATAAAAACTCTGCCCATAGGACTTAATTAAACAATTGATGTGAATAGATTCAAAAATATGTGCACGATTGAGATTTTGTTTCTTACAGCAACATCCCATTTGTAGACCAAAGAAATTGAATTTGGTGGAGTTGCCATCCCCTGCAAATTCTGCAGTTGGATTGGTCATAGGGTCGTTCCCGTGGGCACCGGTGTGGAACCCCGAATACCGTGGGGCGTGACCTCCCTTATCCGTCCGCCAAATCCTTTCCTGACACATTATTTTTCCAGCCATGGCGATGGCAATGGCGACCGCGATGGCGAGCCTTCCGTGTATCACTAACCGCGTGGGACTAATTTCGCATCGAAATTCGGTTCTAGTTCGTGCAGCCGAACAAGCACCAATCGGTTCACCACAACAAGCAGCGACAATTCGCACAGGTCTTCATTCGTTCCTCTCATTCTAGCTTCTGTCAATTGCTTCTTTGATCAGTTTTGCGAAATCGCATTGATCTGAAGTGCTGAGTGCGTTTGTGGTTTTAAAATGGTACAGCGAAATTTTGTTTTCTGAGTGAATGTGATGAACCTTGGAATGCTGGATGCAATGCGGTTTTGTAAGGAGCTGAACCTCATGGTGAGCAGGTGAGCAGATGAGGGGAAGAATCATCAGTCTCGCCGAACGTTTCTTTGGAGCGGAAGTGGAGCTGCTGCAGCTGCTTTGCTACTTGGAAGCAATGATGTCGCGTTGGCCGAGGTGAAATTGGTCCTTTCCAATATCGAGGCAACTCCTGTTCCATGCCCGGGTGAGTTTGCTCAGTTTGAAAGGAAAAGAAATAATGACCGCGAGTGAGTGCGCATCCAATTGCGCATCTTAACCCTAATGACTTCCGCTTCTGCAGATTTGCAACAATTTCTCATGAAATGTAACTTGAAATAGTATTTTGGACTTGATGTACAGTTAAGAGTTGTAGGTTTTGAATTTGAAAGTGTTATAGCTGCCATTGCTGTTACCATTATTTTATTATATAATTATGAACCTAAGGTTCAAATTTCGTTGAAATTGATTACAAACTAGCTGTTGACAGTTTTTGAGTGAAATTTGTAGGAATTTGTTTGAAATGTGGCACTCTCAATTTGGTGATTTTTAATTTTCTTGTGTTGCTTAGACCTATGAATTCATTGCGAAGGCAACTGAATCAAATTTCCTCGTACATTTTCTCGTATCAAATTTTCTATTCTCATAATTCAAATGAAGTCAGATTTGACCGTAATGTAGCATAGTAACCTTGCCAACCTCCTTCCAAGCTTTTTACTAATAGATGTTTGAAAATATCTATCTACTGAGATCGGATTGATTGAGTCTTTAGGGTCAACGATGTTCAGTACAGAGGAGTGAAACGTCGCTTACAATTCACTTATCTGGTTCCTGATCTCTACTCACCTGGATCTCCGGCACAGTACATTAGCATCCTGAAGCACTCTTCCAGACAACTTTCTCTGATATTTACGGTTCACGCTTGAATGAGTCTCAGAAGGTCAGACAACGGTGACGGGAGGCACCTCCTTCGGGGTTCGATGTTTCAGAGTTACTGGTGACGTGAACAACCCTGTCAAGCAGGCAGTGTATAATGCTGTAAGCAACTCATTAACCAGCTTTCTGCTGAATCTTGAGCGAAGAAACTCTAAAATTTAGAACGTCGTTGATTGTTCAGTGCTTTCAAGCAAATGCTCTAATTCTTAACTGCTACTTAGTACTCAAAAGAGTTGTATTCCGCTGCTGTATCAGATTTGTTAATGGTTAAGTGATCTCGTGTAGTGCTATGAAGATGAACATAGATATCCGCCAGAAAGGTCTCGAAGGTAATGCTTATTTCACCTACAGGAGCATTTGGTTCTCATTTTTTTTCGCATTCTCGGATTATTATCTGAGTTAGGGCTTTACTGTGAGGGCTTGCAGCAATGAGAAGCAGAAAATTTCCTCATGTGCAGGACATATTTGGCAGAGTTTATGACGCCCAAGGTGAACCTGCATTGGATGCCGTGAGTCTCCCTGCTTCTCAACTTAGTATTGATCGAACTTGTTTCGAGATAGCTTTGTCTAAATTCAATGCTATGTGCAATGCTCTTTCATATGTAAATACCTCAATGCGCAATAACAGTGACCAAACTGTGGTGACAGGAAGAGAACTTGCGAATAGATTCTCTGGCCGAAGTTCCACCAGGAAAATCGAAGGTTTGCATATTGTACCCTGGCCTATTTGCATACACCTGTTTGTCATTCTTTGTAATTACTGGTTTGTGTCCATGTATCGTCATGTTCATCGACCCACCTCCACTGTGGCTTGGTCTAATATAGGTGAGTTTCCAAATTTCGGTGGACGAAAATCAAGCAAAGCTAGGTCCACTGCAGCTGAAAAACTTCAAGGCTACCGGTTACCTGGGCAAGGTTAACAATAAACAGGTAACATTTCCATTCCATGAGGTCTGCTCATTTTCAGAAATTCCTGCTGGATCGTTCGTTCGTTTGTTGATATCTTCCAGAAGGGCTGAAGTTCAATCCCATCTCCTACGAGAAGCTCTGAGATTCATTTATTTTCTATAGAAGCTATGTGGCAATTGACTCTTTCACGATAAGTCAATTGAGATTTTAGTTTTTTATGCTGTTGTTGCAGGGGTCTGGACGGGTAGACGACATGGATTTTAGTGAACTCGATGAAGACTATGTTCCTTAGGTTTAAGACCGCTAGAAGTAAATTTTGAGCAAGTTATTTTATGACTTGGACTTGCACTTGGCCACACTTTCTGTGTGGCCTTTGGATCAATAGACGAGTCTTTTGGAGTGTGCACTTTGAACATGTTCAGGGATCACGTCAAGGTTGTGGGTATGATAGAGGAGCACTGTTTCAGGACTTAATGTGTTTACTCAGACTTCAAGTTCAGATGCAAAATTCTCTCTGATATATTATATGCTTGGCCCTCTCGTCAATGACATTCTGAAATATTTTGTATATTTGCCACACTATCATTGCTTGTAGCACACATGTCTCCATTCAAACTATTTGACTTGTAATATGATTGTCTCCCAAATAGTTAGATTAAGGGGTTTGAGTGTAATTTGTAAACTCCTTAAGCTCATTTCAAGAAATTCAAGAGACAATTCATATGCAACTTATACCAAGATTTCAAAGGGTCACAAAACATAGTCTTCAAAGGACCACAAAATCTGCAAATTTAGCATTGCTTGAAGAAATCGAAATGGAATATAAATTAAGTTATTGAAGATACCTATTCTTAGTCGAGGCTAATTGCATTCAAAATCAAGAACTAAGTGAATTTCAAGTTTTGACTTTGAAAATGCCCTATGGACTAGTTATGTCATTTAAATGTTTAACCCCTAAAGGACCAAGCATTCAAATTTTGAACAATGGATGAACACATTCGCATCCCAAGTATACAAAAATGCATTTTTTCATCCATTGACTTTTTTGAAGATTCTTGTACCCATTCTTTAACATTTCTGTATCTAAAGACTTGATTTGCAAATATTCTATAACTCAAAAAATAAACTTTACCATTCAAATAATGATCATTTAGAAATGACTTGAATAAAATAGTAAAATATAAATCTTCAAAAATTACTATGATTAGAACTTAACATATTGAGTTTGAAGGAATAAAATGATAATAAAATTCAAAAATATCTAATCCACAATCAATTTGAGAAGGAATTTTCAATTTTCAACTTCAAATTTTACTGAAAAACATTGATTTGTATACTAGTTGATTTAACCATATCCCTATGATCTATGGATCATATCATAGATCATATTTTACAACTATTGTTTGAGAGTCATCATTAAATTATTATTCTAAGTTTCATTTTATAATATGTCTTCAACTCCTAGTCTTTAAGGGTTTAAACAACCTCAACACTGCAATTTTCATATATATTGAAATAAATATTAAGATATTTCTTTTAAGAATTACAATTTTAAAAAATATTGTAGACCATTCTAAACTTGAACCATCAAGCCAATTCTCAATGGATATTCTCACAAGAATAATGTAAGATAGGGAATGAAAGAGATTGCACCTATTGAACACAAACCTAAGGGTAAGTTTTTTAAGAGATAATATGTACATTGAATATTGGTGCAATTGAAATTTCCATAATATTTCTACTTGAAAACACACATTGAGACAAATTATGATCTTATGATAGGAAACAAGTTAGTTTCAAGATTTAATTTTGAAGGCTTCCGAGGATTAATTTGTAGTACAACATTCAAACAAAATTTCATTCAATTAACATGACAATCATTCAAATAATTAGGAGAAAAATAATGAAACATAAAGGATGCACTTGGATGCAAAAAATGCAAAGAAGTAAACACCAACAAATATTTAGCCCTATACAAAATATTTTTTTTGTTTTCTGTCTTACATGGTGTATCCAACTCATGTGCAAGTCTTCCTTCGGGGCCAACAACTAGGCCACTATATTTGAAATTGGCATTAGAAGTGTGTTATATATTCCTGGTTGTATTCCATTTTTTTGAAATTAAAAAAAAACAAATACTATGACAAAGATAATTTTTGATAATTTGTCATGTTTTATGATTTTCATATTTTTAGGATTGAACATCCCAAACAATGAATGTCACTTAAAAATTATGAGGGCAAGTTTGTTCATTTTGAATCCCATTGGCTTGTAATTTCAAAACCAATTCCTTTTTTGTTGGCTATAGATTCAATTAAGGAGGAGTAGCATAATATATAAAGTTGTAATCCTACTCTTCTCAACTATGGGGATTCTAATTGTTTAGCTTCAAAATTCTACACTATCATTATATTTGAATTGTTTTTCAAGAAGTGAACATTTTGTGTGAGGAATTTTTATCATGTTGTGTATTTGACTCTCTTAAGGTAGTCCTTGCTATCCTTTCTTTATTTACAATGAATTTAGGATCAACATTATGATAATTATATTTTTTTCACAAGCACCTCAACTTGTATTTCTCTAACATGTCCTTTGAAACTGATTTGTTGCCTTTCATTTCAAGGATTTTTGAAGTGAAAAGGCAATTTATTGTTTGTTTTTTTAAACTCGGAGTTTATTCCAAGAGAAAATCCAAAAACATATGGCAGAAAGCCAAGGGCAAGGCCCTATAGAAACTAACAATTAAAAGAGAAGGCGAACAACATTGCCATTAGGGGAGATTTGAGGCCTTTACCAGACTCCGAGTTCCTAGGCTATGGGGAACGCCAGAACTATGCCATTGCTGCAGTCTGATGTGGCCACGACACTACCATGTCAAAAAAAATATTTCAACTTCTTTTAGCATTTCAAAACTCATTATTTATTTATTTACTTTGATATTTTTTCTAACAGCAGTCAAACGTTCCCAAACTACACATGGAACAAGCAGGGGAACAAATTTGAAATGACCCTCCCAAGGCCTCAAATCCCCTCTAATGAAAAACTACACAAAGGGGACTCGCTACTAGGTCTCTTCAGATTCCACAAGATGTGTCTATAGTGACGAGAGCCAAAGAATGGGGTCCTAAGCTAGGTGTTATCAAACTTACGAAGGAACTTGGTCACCTTTGTCAGAATACGATCACAGAGACGGGAAGTTATGAGCCATGCCGTCCTTCCATGATCCAGCGTCAATTCCCATAGGAGATCTTCTAATCAATTTATTGGTTTAAAATCACTTCTTTAGTGAGCCCTGAACCGACCACTATTTTTTTATTTTTTTTGAAACCCGAAGTTTATTCCAAGAATTTTTCAAGAACAAATGGCGGAAAGCTGAGGGCAAAAACCCTGGAGAGAAAGAAAACCACCCACATTCAAAACAATGAGACACCTAATTACACAAAGGCCTCACAAGTGGGTTTCCTAAGATACCAGGTGACAACTCTGTCTCGTCGAACTGACCACTATTTCAAAACAAAGGTTATGTTCAACTACATAAAATCACCCCCTTCATTGCACCGGCCAAGTTCTCTTAGAAATAAATGTAAAGAATGCTCAATATGGGTAGGTGATTAATTTTGTATTTCATGACCTCTCCTTTGTAATTATTGGTCTCTGATTTCTAATGTAAAGTCACATTTTTCAATTTTTATCCTTGGTAGTAAATCATAAGTTTCAAATTTTGATTAGGTGAAAGGAAGTGCTCCATGGTTGGTCACCGTTCCATCGTTCACAATATTTTTTGAGTTTTACCAACCATTTTCTTTTAAATCCCATATTGAACTATTTTTTCTAGAATAAAGTCCATTTTTTTCTCTATTTTTTACTTCAAACAAAAATTCTAAAGATTTTTTTCCCAATTTTTTTCCAATGTCTTCAAATTACAACCAATTTTTTCTCCAATTTCACTACACTAAATAGCAAAATTAGGTTGCCTTAACAATTAGATTGACTTACCCCCCAAAAGGTACTTTACAAGCCATCAAAGTCAACAAAAATTTCTACATATATTTCTATTTGTACAAATGAAGGTTCATGAGTTCCAATTACAACAACACCTAATTCAAAACTAGTGCATCTTTGTAATGTAATACTAAGTATTTATATAGTGTGGGGCAACCTAATTTCACTATTTAGTGTACTAGCAATGAGCTAACCGATGATTCTCCCAAATTAAGCCAAGTTAGGAAAAGCTTGGATGGAAAAGGAGACTACAATTCATGGAAACCCATGAATGTACGTTTCAGGACACTTGATTATACGGTTCCTGTAATTGGTTCGCAGTAAGCTTGATAGGATTGATGAATAAGTTTTAAGTTACCCATAATCATGGGCTAAGTTATCCCCCAAAGATAAGGCTCTGCCACCTCAGAGGCAGGTGTCCCTTCCCTTTTCATAGGATCAGAAATCATTTTAAATAGATCACATTTTTTTTTGCCAATCTGTGATTAAGCCAGGATGAAGCCAGGTGGGTACCCCCAAAATCGCCACTTTTTACTTCTGCGCCTATTTACTATTATTAGACTGGTCAAATCTATCATATTTTCTTATTGGCAAGTGAAAGGAGGTTCCAATGTACCAAAAAATGTGACATATGGATACCATATGCAAAAGTTACAAAGGAACAAAGTTTAATATGAAAACAATTTCTTCCACGTAGGCACAATATTGATTTTGAAGATGTACACATGGTGAAGATAGTGGTGTAGGATTAGTGGCACATTTGAAGAGGCTAACCTTATTTGAATCTAAATCATTCAAGTTCTATCTTTCTTTTAGTTTTAGTTTTAGTTTCTTTTGAAAATGTGCATAAATTTACATGAGCTCACTTGTCCAAGGGCAATTAGGATTTTGCATAGAATGATATTGTTGTAAGTGTTGGGGGAAGAGGGTTTTTTGGTTATTTAAACTATACAGTGACAAATGTATAACACTACTCCTCTATTGTAGTAATTAATTTTGTATTTTGTAACATCTCTCAATGACTTTGAGGTCAAATAGGAATTCTAGTTTTCTCATTTTGGCAATTAATGGTTAATATTAGAGTTTCATTTTGAATTTGCCATAGAGTTTATAGCTTTAGCCATCTCTTATTTTGTGTGTATTTTTGGCACAAGAGGGAAAATGTAGTCCAATGCAAAAACAACCCCCCGCATAAAGTGCCAAGAATAAAAATGTCATGTTGCTCTTGTTGGTTAACAAAAGGAAAAAGATAAGGACCATCAAATGTGTAACTCAATCATTCTCCCTATCCTAATGGTCACTTTAGGGCTAATTAATCCCATTTTTAATCAAACTTGAACAGGATCACATTAGTCTCATACATTAGTATCACACTCACCACTAGGACAAATGAGTGTACTTAACTAATATCTCTAAATAATGTGTCCTATATTTTAGCTCTGTCTTTCCCAAGATTTGCTCCAATTGTAAGACATTAAACCCATTGCCATCTATGTCCCCACTCATGAGTCTTGACAAGTAGACTTACATTAAAAGTGCCCCCCAAAATGTCCTTAAATCATTCCCGTATTTAAGTGCGATTAATTCATTGTTAATTTTCTGAGATTATGATTTTAGAACCAAGTTATCTAATGGTTTCAATTGCCTAGGAAATTCCACTCTGAAAATTCATAGAAATTATTATTATTATTTTAATTTGAAAAAATTCAGTGAGATTTTCAATTGGTAATACTACAAAAATATTTTTCTAGAAATAGGTACCTCCAACTATGTTGAATTGCTTATTTTGATAGTTTTAGGTGTTTCCACAGCAGTAGCACATCTATCCTGAGCAAATTTATCGGTTCCAAGATATTACTGTAGGAAGCCTATCTAAAATGCCTGGTACAGTAAGGTAGGAGGTTCATAAAGCGCCCACCTAAGAGCTGAAACTGAATTTTGGGGAGGTGAAACTTATTGAAATATTTTTCAGTAAAATTTTCTTGAAAGACAAGAGAAATTGACATCTAATCCAAGTCGTCTCATATTTTTTGGAACTTTGTAGAATTAGTTATGAATTTTTGAAGTTGAAATGGCATAGGGCTCTAAAACCGCAAAACTCCTCAAATGTACACTGTTGGTACATCCCTGTAAAGATGAAAAAAAACCATGTACACACAGTGTACATTTGAGGAGGTGTGCGGTTTTAAAGCCTGTGCGGATTTCGAGCCTCCTACCTTAGGTCCTCTTCATGCTATTAATTTAATTTTAGATTTTTTTCTCCTACAGGGGACTGACATGTTCTCAGCAAAAGATTTTGATCCGCACTGCATGTTTCTCTCTGACTTGCCAAATTGGACAATCGTGATTCTAGGGAATTCAAAAACTAAGCACCCGGCCGGGGATTTGATCCCTTGGTTCTGTGTACTCTTTCCCCTTTATCAATGGTAATTGTCCATGTGTTTCAAGAAAAAAAACGAAAAACAAAAACAAAAAACTAAGCACCCCAAAACTGCCACTAGTTTTACTAATGTGCACAGTTGCTATTATTAGACTCATCAAATTTTCATATTGAAAGGAGGTTCTAACACAACGCACACAATATCACAACATTTGGATATTGTATGCAAAAAGTTATAAAAGGTCAAAGTTAGTTTCTGGAGATGTTCAAAAGTTGTTTCTTCCTAGTTTGAGATGGCCCTAAACTACTGGATGATGGTGGAAAGTTACTCAAACTAAATGGCGTGGTTGCAGGTTTGATACCTAGCTGTGACAAATTAGTTTATATAGTGTGAAATCAGCCTTTCTCCCTGACAGAAACCCTCATAGTGTGTGTTCTTCAACCTGCTTGTGTAAGAAAAAAAAATATTCTTCCACATATGTACATATTGATTTTGGAGATGTGCACACAGTGATGAGAATAATTTTATACAAGGGTACAGCTTTGGGGGTACCCACTTTACTTAGGGGTGTTTGAATTTAAGTGTTGAACTTTGCAAAGTTCAAGAAATTGAAGATGGACACCAGATTTTTTTTAAAACTCAACTAAATATTAATTAAAGTTTTGGGATAGAAATTGGACTTTCGTATTCCTGTGGTATATTTATGTGTAGAGGTGAATTATGAACACTTATTTCCTGGAGTGTAGGGTTTTCAAATTCCTTCATTTTATTGTGTGGAATTATTTGGATCTTTACAAAAGGGCTATGAAGATGTGCAAAAGACTTGGCCTTTTCTTTCTTGTTGAACAATTAAAATCTTATGAATTTAGTTTGAGAATTTAGTTTGAGAATCTTGTTTCAAAATCCCATGTATTGTCTTGAGAGATGTTTTAACCCCTAAATGCCCAAGACCATTTTTAAGCTTCTAAGAATTTGCTCTGAATTGAATATAAGTCTATCATTTTGATAAGTTGTATCAATTTTTTTAATTTATAACCGTAAAAATTCAAACCAAAGACGTTAGAGATTACATTGCAAAAGAAAACACTAGAATATTACTTATGGATTGAAAGATTATAATGTTTGATCATTAGGGTGTTAAAACTGCAAAAGTGATTTGAAGTTTTTCAATCCTCTTTTCACCTATCAAATCTAAAAAGTCGGTCAACAAAAAAATATGAGGTTGAAGGGCCTAACATGAATAACCCCAATAAATGCATGGCTTTTCAAAATCTAGTCTACAATTTTTTTTTTAATGAATTACAAATGTGAAATTTTCTCCAAGATCTAGTGTATCTGAGGCTCATTTCCAAAAGCCCCAAACACTACAAAAAGTCAAGATTGCAATGGACACACTTGTTCAAAATCTTGAATAGAAAATTCATAATCAATCATTTTCAAAATCATATTTTTGATGCTAAAACTAGACATAATTTATCAAAAATATAAACTACTAAAAATATCAACTTGGTTAGTTTTTATCTAACCTCAAAGTACTATCAACACCAAAATTTGGTGCCTTGGGCATTCAGGGGTTAACCTCCCTTAGGCCCAGGAGGCCAAAATGTGTCATCTTCAAATTTTTTATTGCAATTTTTGGAGGGGAAATAAAAAAAATCTCATTAATATTTTAACTCAATTATTATTGAAGAGTGAAATTTTTACATACTTGTAGCACTCTTGGATTTTCAAATTTTTTATATTTGTACTATTAAAAAAACTTCTTCAAAGTAAGTAGGGGGGACAAAATTTTAGGACAAGTTTGTGTTACAAACACATAATGGATGATAGGAACCCACTTTATCATAAAACTTGAAGCAAATAGAATATTGAATTTATGATGGGATGAATGTATTACTTTATATTTCCCTCTCTATTGTTGACATTGGTGCATCTAATTTAGGGATTCCAAATTGTAAAAGAAACTACAATGCCCCCAATTTTTTGTGAGAATGTTACAAAAGTTACATCAATAATATCCTTTGTTGGATTCCGAGAAATATTATGTATATATTTTGAATAATTTGTTGGGACTAGTTGGTTTGATATTGGCTATTTTTATACCCTCATTTTCAAAGATGTGTAGTAATTGAAGAGATCATTTTTTTACATCATAGAAGAATAAATTTTCTCTAGATTCTATTCCAAGATTTTGTTGGAACAAATTAGATCCCTCATTATTATAAATTTTCTTCCTAAAAAGGTGTGTCTAATTTTGTATATTTTAAAGAATGAGCAAGCAAAGTTGTTATAGTCTACAATTCAATTGTCAATATTTTCTACAATCAACTCCACACATACTAGATAAATTAATTTTACTTTTATATGGTTATAACACATCTAATTGCATGAAAATTTCTAAATAGGTTGACTCATTTACAACAAATGTTCTCAAAAAGATGTAGGCCTTAACCCCTAAAGGACCATAAGGCCACCATATAGCTTCTACAACTACATTTGTAGAAAACTTGAAATGCAAATCTCACTAATAGTTTATGAACAACAATGATACCCTAGATGATTTTTGTGTTGAATCCATTGGTACAGTTCGATGGAGAAATGATCAAGTGAGCAACTTTTGGTGAAGTTTTTGAAAATGGGAAAGGCAATATGGACTATCACTTTACATGCTCATATCTTTTTTTTCCACACCTCAAAATGTTTTGAAAAAAATTACACATTTAAATCATAATGATATGTACTTGTGGAAAAAAATCAGAGTTTTGGGATCACTTTTGAGCATTCCTATTACAACATTCCAATTTCAATGTATGTACAAAGTTCCACCTAATTGGATATCTTTCATCGATCTTGTCAATGGTGGCATTTTCTTAAAATTGAGCAATTTTATCGATCTTTTTTTCAGAGGAAAGACCCATAAGTCTTTTTTCATTTCAATAGTGACGATCACCAAAATCATTCAATACATTTGAGGAATTATGCTTGTTACAAGAGTTAGTCAAGAAAACAATAGTTATGCTCAAGCACCCCTAGTCCTATAGGGGTTAAGGGGCTAATGCAAATTTGTTATAACAAAATCATATAAGATCATAACTAAACTTTAAGTTAAGGGATTTGTTGTAGTTCTAGTTTCATTTGGGCAAAACATGAAATAGAAATAGTGAGGCTCACCTTTTGTAACTAATAGTGTTTTTAATTCTCATTATGTACCTTTTTATGAGTCATTACTCTTTATAGCAAGGAAATCATTTGTACAAATTGACATTTGATACTATGGGTTTGTGGTATGAATACTTTAGCTATTTGATGTTGTACTAAAGGATTGATGAAGATTATATTTCACCAAAAAGTATCAAGAACTTCTATATATTAGTGTATTGTTGAGTTAAAAAAAACTAGTACTTATCATATAATAACTTTTTAACATTATAATCAAAAGTTGCAAAAATTATTGCACCTATAAGCTACTTGTAAATCACATGTTGAACGAAAATATTTTAATATTTTGAAAATTTCATTTGTAATTGAATGACCAAAAGGCTATGTTGTCAAAAAATAATAGTTGGTACTTTAGAGGTTCATAGCTCTTATATTATGGATTCATCTCAGGCTAAGTCAATAAGTGTAGTACATCCCTAAGACACTTAGGGAATATTTTGGACCAAGCTCCTAAAGCATGGAGACAATCTCATTACAAAGCATTTATTTCAAACAATTGAAAATGCACCATATGATATAATTAAATCCTTAATCAAATCATTTAGCATTTGATGCACTTGAAGCATTGATTGCACGTTTTTGCAATGTAATGCAAAGTTGAATTGAGTTCAAGTCCATTTCTTGCCACTACAAATCATCTATGTTTTTCCTATTATATTCTTTGATTCTTTGTTGCTATGATGGTGTTAAGAATAGAGATCCAAAGTTGAAAGAAAGTTTTGACGTATGAGATGGAGATGGCTTTGAAGGCCCAAAAGAAATATGTTGTTGCCAAATGTTTAAATTATGGATGGAAAAAAAACTTGAAAAAATGTAATCACCATATTGCTTAAGGTTTTCTTAGCAATGGTCATGTGAATAGAAAACGATTTTAGAAACATTTAGCTACACTATCATAGAGTGATGCCAAAGTCCCGTATAGGTACCAAGCTAGTGCCTATGTGGGCCTTTGGCACTAAGCTTTAATTCTGAATTTGATCTTGCTTGATCCCAAACTTGTATGGTGTTCTATAGACTTCCTTGTTACTAATATTCACTCAAAAACAATACAAAATCATTTCAAGAATATGGATTTATCTTTTCTCATAAGCTAAAATCATTAGATTACTACAAAACCTTAGGACATTACCACTCATTTTTAAATGAATTTACACAATTTGGGGATGAAAAGTTAATGTTTCATCTATAATTTGTATGTTTCATCCTTGAAAATCAATGAAAATAGCTTCCGCATTGCTCCAATGAAGATCACTACCTACACTAGCCCTTTTATTTTTGACACTATGGGGCCAAATTGCACCATTTCAAAATAAATCTCTACTTTGAGCCTTGGTCTTAGCTACTTTTGGTGGTATGGTTGGTTAAACCCTAAATGCCCAAGGCTTGTTTGGAGCTCCTTGAAATTTGGTCTAAATTGAACAAAAAGTCAACATTTTCATAAGTTGTACCAATTTCTTTTGAATTGTAACCATATGAATTCAAACTAGACATGTTAGAGATCACATAGGAAAAGAAAACATAACAATATCACTTACATATTGAAAGATTATAATGTTTGATCATGAGGGTGTAAAAATTGTGAAAAATTTTCAATTCACTTTTTGCATGTCAACTCTAAAAAGTTGGTCACTAAAAAAATATGAGGTTATAGGGCCTAGCATGCACAACCCCAAACAATTTACAGTTTTTCAAAATCTATTCTACAATTTTTTTAAATGAATTTCTAATGTGATTTTGCCTCCAAGATCTAGTGTATTTGAGGGTCATTTTCAAGAGCCCTCAACACTATGGGAAGTCAAGATTGCAATGGGCATCCTTGCACTAAATCTTCTATAGAAAAATCATAATCCTTTATTTTTCAGATCAACTTTTTGATCCTAAAACTAGACTTCAAAAAGAATTCTCCAAAAATACAAACTATTAATAATAGCAATTTGGTTGGGTTTTACTTAACTTCAAAGTTTTTGGAACACCAGAATCTGGTGTCTTGGGCATGTAGGGGTTAATATAGTTTGAAAACTGACAAAATTTTAAAAAAATTCGCCGGAGACCAAGTCTCTTGGTTGGTTCGGTGTACTGTTTCCTCATTGAATGGAAATTGTCCATTTGTTTTCTTTAAAATGAAAATGAATTTTTCTTAAAATGCCCCATCTGAGATTCTTCTCTGCCGGAGACTAAATGGAATAAAAAATCATCTTAGTCCTCCTGGTCCTCCTCTTCCATGGGACGTTGGACCAATGTTGAAAATGGATTGACTTACCGGTAGTCTCAAAGAAAAGTTTCAATTGGCAGAGGTTTCAGTCTGAAAGAGTTTCTAAGTTTATTACAATCAATTGAATGTTCAAACTTCACCTTTCATTTGGTCAATTTTGCAGGGGAGTTGGGTGACCAATCAACAGTAAACACGTCAGTCGGCGTCCACCAGCGTATTTCGGGTCTGGACGCATGACGTTAAATCCTCCATTCAAAGCTGGGACTGGATGACGTGGCACACAGGCTAGATGATGGGGCCCGAGCGAGCAGACCCACCCTCGAATGGAGGATTTAAGAGCATCTGCATGGCAGGGCGCCAAGTGGGCCATACACGGGCAGTGGGCGTGCCCGGGCTCATTCTCTTCCCCGCGGCAAACACGCTAAGCAAGAAAACATTGCAAGCCACGTTGAAATTTGCAGATGGCACTGGCAAATGGTGTGGCTTCAATGTGTCGCACTAAGCAGTTCACTGGTATTTTTGGTCCGGAGTTTGAGGTACATTCTCTTAGTCGGTCGTCGGAAGAGTTGAAAATAGTATAAACTACGGTTGCATTTACTTTGCTTCAGCTCAATGCGCACTTGGCGATCCTTCCTAACGTGTCTGCTGTGGGGCAAGGGGGAACAGCGAGGCCGCAGACTTCACAACTGCATGCCAGACCTCCTCTTGGCGCGCCTGGCGTGGGGATGCTCTAATGTCTTGCAATCTGGACTGGCAAGTCATGCCGTAATGGTGGATCATATGCAACCATTCCAATTTCAAAAAGTTCACTTGGTGCAAGACTGGAAAACAAAACTCACTGATGGAGAACATCAAATACCTTAGTTTGCAGGTGGTCCTTGCCACGTGTCATGTCCAAATTTGCATTAAGGTGAACCAACCTAAGCGTATTACCAATTTACCACTAGCCTTCTCAATTCCGTCCTCTCTTGTACCCATAGAGTACATTTTAGAGGGGGAAATGTACATCACAAGTACATAAGGGTGGAATTGAAAAGGGTGGTGGGAATGGCTGGCTAGTTTAGCTGACATGTAAGGTAGACAAATCCATTACCAACCCTTGACCCAATACCACCCAAATGTAAGGCCTTCATTAATTCTATGACAAGAATTTATGATAGTAGTACATGCCTTAACTCACATTAACTTCACAACAAGACATGTATTACAGTTTTACATTCTCACTCTAGAATCAATGAGGACCCTACATTTGAATGGTATTCGGTCAAGGGTTAGTATTGGGTAAAGGTACCTTAAGTATTGTAGTGATTATAATACTAAAATTCCATGACCTGAAAAAAGGAGCTATAGATTTATGCGTAAGTGGAAAATTAACCCTTAAAGGACAATGAGGACCCAAAGTGTCTTGGTGGACGATTTTATTGTTCACATAGTAGAAATAAATAAATAAATGCACTTGTTGGTTTAGTACTTAGAACATTTTGGTGACTACCTTGATCATGGGAGCCACCACATCCTTCAAGGGTTACTTTCTAAGCAAATGTGTAAAGATTATGAGAAGATTGTTCGAATACCAAGAAGACAATATCATCAATAGTAGATATTTAGTTATGAAAAGTGTAATGAAATATTTGGGACTTAAAAAGAATATATGACACATAACAAACATTTAACTAAATACAAATATGACGTATTCAAATGACTTTTATGGATAAATTCACAAAACAAAAACCTCATCAAGGGAGTCAAGAAAAATAAGAGCAAATCTAGGAGGCCTCTACAAACTCCTCAAGGAGATGTTTCCCAATGAAGGTTGAGGTGGGAGTACGGACAAGCACCATTTTTTCAAGTTCTACCATCTCATATGTTCAAATTCCAATTAAAAGAAGAAGAAGTTATATACTAATTGATGAGTGATGTGAAAAGAAATCCAACTTAAATCACTTTTTAAATGTTGTAAGTACATGCAACTAACCTCCCCTTAAAATAACAACTTTGAAGCTTGAAAATGCTCCAACTTCCATATATTGCCTCAAATAACTCTATTAACTCCCGTTGCTTGCTCTTGAAAACTTAAGGCGAAATTCACTAGAAGAAAATTGTATTGAAGTCAACAAAAGCTAGTTGACTGCAACATAGCTTTCTTCTAGTGATTGAAAATGGAGTGATTTTTTTTAAACCCTTCTTCTATTCTTTTCGAGGCTTCCTCTTGCTAATAACAGAAAGTGGTAACAAGGGGGCCCCTATCTTACTCCACTCAAAAAAGCAAGAATGAATGAAGACTCATAAACTAAGAATTTTTTTCTAGGACCTACAAACCAACTCCCTATTAGCCTTTTTTTTTTACTTTTTGAGAAATTGCTAGAGTGGCAATCATTGAAAATTTGGTGAAGTATTGTTGTTCTAAATTCATCCATCTTTTGGACCAAAAAATACTTTCCACTCATATTCATACACTTTTTCATCCAAATTTGGCAAATTCATCCACATTAAAAATAGTAATGGAAAAATTCTCGCAAAAAAAGATTACTTTTTTTTGGTGAAAAGTAGACATTTATTTTGGAATGGTGTAGTCTCGCCCTGTGGTGCTGGAAAAAAAAGGGTTGCTCCCTATCCAACCTCATTATGACAAAATTCTAAATTAAGGTGAGACTGTTATAACTTACAACTATATTGACTTAATTAACTACAAGTAGAACAAACTAACTTACAAGTAGGGAAAAATATTCTACCCTTATAAAAATATATAATCATATGTAAGATTATTTTGTAACATGCACATTAGGACAATTAAGAGTACCATTGAAAAAACAAGTTGTAAATAAATTTTGAGGTTTTCCAAAGTGAAACTTGCTTTAAATTCACTTTGGAAACTTTAGGGTTTATTTACAACTTTTTTTGAACCTTCAAGTGAACAAATACTCAAAAATTGAAGTTTCATGATTGAAAATTTACTAGAGAATACTCCAAATTGTTTTATATATTCAAAGAGTAGAAACTGATAAAAATTGTGTTTGTTGCATATCCAATCGTAGGATTTTGCACTAGACTAACTTAGGTATGTGTGGACAAAATTTAAAGACCTTCATTTAATAGATTGTAAGATATTAGTATTCAAAGTTAAATGAATTGGGTTTTCTTTCCACTTGGCGATATTAGATCATAAGACTTTGAATCCTTTAATTTTCAATTATTTATCTCTTATATATTTTGATTTCAAAATTTGAATGCTAGGAAATTGAGAGTTTATTTAACCTAAACTAAGATTAAAACATGTCAATCTTGATAATGAATTAACTCTAAAAATTTATCCTCTTGTCTCTTTTGGGTTTGGAAAATTATTAAAATAGAATTCAAACTTCAGATACAATTCTTATGAATCAATTTTTCAAGAAGATGTTATGATTCCCCCCAAACAAAATTCTTCGTAACTTTCAATACACTAATCTAAATAGAATGAATCAAAGTTTTCCTTATAGATTTAAACAAATCCTAAAAGAACCAAATTTATAAAGTTCTATTTTCAATCTTTTTATTCTTAGGGTTATCCGAACTCCAATATTATTGCTTTATTATATATAACTTTGTCTCTGGGTACAATTGAAATAATTTTTTTTGTAGAAATAATTTGATATCTTATCTCAAAGTAAATTTTAAGAATTAACACCAAAATCCAATCAATAAGAACATGAGAAAACTTCATTTGCCCTCAAAAGGGGAATTTGGCTCTTCAGGGATTAATCAAATTGCACTTTCATTGAATGAATTCATTAAAGAAGGTCCAAAAATGTCTTGAAGTGTTTTAAGCATGGTTTAAAACTCCTCCAAAGAATTGGGGGGGGGGAGCGTTTTTGGCTTAGTCTAATGCTACCTTAAAAAGTCTTAGGGTCATCTAGGACTTTGTAAAAACTAATTTAAGTTCAATGAAAATTAGAATAAAGCTAAAATTATTGAAAATATAGAAAAAAGAAATATAATGATATATATATAATAGAAAATTAATATAACATAATTCAATAATAAAATTAAAAAAGAATGAATACTTGTTTTCAAACTTAAAAAGTTTTCACAAAATGTTATAAAATGGACTTGAATAATTTGTGTTGAACACTTTTTTAAAGAAAAAGGAATTTTTTGTATTTCAATGTGAATAGCAAATTCCAAACAACATGCTAAGTAGAGCTAGAGATCATGTTGGTCAATAATATACCAATTTTCAACATTACCAAGACTCATGAGCATCTTGACTAAACCCAAAGGTGTCCAAGGCATGGACGTAGTGAGAATCCTTGTGTTTGTAGTTGCACATGCAAGTAGGTTACAAAAACTTCATATTACAATACCTTTCGAAAACTTGGAGAAGTTCAAAATTGGTTGTAGTCTAAATGTTGGTCATACTTCCATTAGCTTGTATAAACAAAATGAACTAAATTTTAATCCTTAGAATACGTTTAAGTATTTTAAGGATGATCACTCTACAATAATAATTGTAAGAATCATAAACCCCTGAGTGTTTGAGGCACCAAATTTTGGTGTTGACAAAACTTTGAAGTTAAATAAAACCTTATCAAGTTCTTATTTTTAGGAGTTAGTATTTTTGAAAAAGTCTTTTTGAATTCTAGTTTTAGCATCAAAAATCTGATTTTGAAAATGAATGATTACAATCTTTCTATTCAAGATTTTGTGCAAGGGTGTCCATTGCAAATCTTGATTTTCTAGTGTTGAGGGCTTCTGAAAATGATCCTCAAATACAATAGATCTTGCAGAAAAAATCACATTAGAAATTCATTTAAAAAAATCATACAATAGATATTGAGAAGTCATAAATTGACTGGAAATATGCATATTATGCCCTTTAACCTTGTATTTTTTTGGTGAACATTTTTTTAGATTTGACATGTGAAAAGATGATCAAAAGACTTCAAATCACTTTTGAAGTTTTAACACTCTCTATAATCTTTCAATTCATAAGTGATATTATTGTTTTTTCTTTTCCCATGTGATTTTAACATGTCTACCTTGAATTTGTATGGTTACAATTCAAAAAAATTGATAAAACATCCAATGTTGATTATTTTTTTAATTTAAAGCAACTTCCAAAAATATCAAAAAAAGCATTGGGCATTTAAGGGTTAAAAGTGACAAATAGAGGACATGCTCGCTCTCTCTCTCTCTCAACACCATCCACTCTACCATGTAAAGACAATTTTTTTGTTCTATCAATACTACTACATGACAATAAGCACCAACATTGGATTGCACAAAAAAAGAATAAGAATGGTTGTCACATCTTCTAGTAACCTCTACATTTGCTCTACTTTTGCAATAGTGCAAAAAGAAGTACCATCAAGTCAATAAGACAATGACCAATTGTGTCCATAAAATGAAGCAATGGTTTATAGCAAGGAATGTTCAAGGGGTGACAAGGTTGTGTAATTCATGAAAGGCAATTGACCCTTGAGAGGACAATTATAAATTTGTGTAGATTCCTAAGGATTCATTTTTGAAGTAAGATTTTAAAATCTTTGAAACAAGGTGCTTAAATGTAAAATTTGTTATACATGTTAAAATGTAAATTTTTTCTTGATTACTTTCCCAAGTCAAAACTTATGAAGGTGCCTTTAATAAAAATTAAAATCATGAGTATTACAAAAACTTATTCTAAGAATATTGCAACTATTGTTTTGATAATTAAATCAAGTTTGTTTCAAATGTCATGTAATGTACAACTTGTAAAATATAAAAACTTCCATTCATAAAAAATATTGAAATGTTATGAAGGATCATATAAAGATAATCAAAATAAACAATTATTGAAAAAATGAATTCAAAATATATTTGAATTATTTAAATACCACTTAAACACAAGTTCTAAGCTCATATTAAGCTCATGATAGAAGTCATTTTTTTATATCTTCTTTCATATTTCAAACTTGTTATATGGAAGTCCTCAATCAATTATATTCCCAATAGGACATAATTCACTCGACAATTTGTCTCACACACTTTCAAAAGTTATGCCATTGTATATTCTATTATTATTTTTCCAATATCATCTAAATACAATCATATTATCTTATGAATCCAAGCTCATTCCCTCTAAAAATTTGACGGTTTCAACAAGAAGTTTTTACAAAAGACGTGAAATTTTTTATGTATGAACTTCTCATGTGCAGATAGTCTCTATAATATATATTCACATTCATTTTTGTGAGTACATAGGTCCCTACTTTTGAAGATAAAATTAATTACACTAATGCATGAAGTGCAACATTCTTGAGCTTCGAGGTAGTAGATCATTTACTTTTTATAAATAAGCCCCCCTGTAGAATAAAGATTTTGGTTTTTAGGTTAGTTTTTAGTTTTTATTGGAAAAGTATGTAAAAAGTAGTCTAAAAAGTAGAAAATAGCTTTAAAGTAGGCTAAAAACACTAAAAAGCAAAAAGTAGCTAAAAGTAATCCAAAAAGTAGTTTTCAAACTTTATGTAGTGTAAATGGGGTAGTTAGGATGGATGAATTTTTTTTTAATAATAATAATATAAAAAAAATAAAAAATAAAAAACACTTGGATGAATGAGGTGTGACTTAGGTCACACCCCTTCATCATCACACCGATTTGTTTTCTCGAGAAAACTATAAAAAACTAAAATGTGAAGAAATTCACGGCATTGTAAGACCCAATACTTATATATATAATTTTGGTGATTTCTCTTGTATGTATTTTTGTGAGTATTCTTGAGATTGAGTCTGTGTGTTATTTGCGTGTTATCTGTGTGTGAGACTTGTAAGTCAATTATGAGCAAATTGGAAGAGATTTATTCTAGTGGCGTTGCTACTTAGTTTTGAGTGCTCGTTTGAATTGGATTTGGTTTGAGAATTGACACGAGGAAATTGGAAGGCCAAGCAAAGTTCGTGTGTATTCAATCACAACATCAAATCCAGAGGCAGTAGAGACAAAGTGCTGAAGCTTGTGGCAATGGATAGTCTTCCTAGCCGAATTCGAGATTTGAAGTTTGTCGCTGTAGCAGTTAAGGCGCCAACCTTCTTGAGCAATTCATGAACTTTTAAAAAATTCGTTGAAATCCGACCAACTAAGGGCCTAGTGTGGATCGCAACGATCCAGAGAGAACCAAATTGTGATGAATTTCAGAGATTGCGGCGAAGAATTCAAGAAATCAAATCGGAAGAAAAGTGGTAGTCAGCCAACCGAACCAAATTTGGAAGCTTTTCCAAAATTGGTCACAATTTGGTCGATTGTGAGATTGAAGAGGATCTCAATTGATGGAGCGAACCCTAATCTGCAAAGAATTTGAAGAAATTTGATACAGTGATTAAAGAAATCACAATCAGAAGGTCATGGTGCGGTAGACAGAGCGATTCGAATGTCGGCCCAATTCACAGGTTCTTTTCAAAATTTCTTCTTCTTATTGATTCTTTGTGTTTGCATTGGGGAAGAAAGATCAAATTGATCAACATTGCTGAGCATTCGAGCAAGATTTATCATCAAAAAGGGCATGACGCGAGGAGAAAAGCACCGGCAGACAGGCACGACGAAGTAGTTCGGCGCTTGCAGGCTCACGATCCCGCCCAACCCCCACGATACCCTCCCTGTTGGTATCCGACCCCTTTCCCAATTGATGTCCGCCCTCCCAATTGATACCCCCTCAAGGCCATAAGGTTGGTTTGCACGGTCATTGGATTGACCCACAGTCTTAGGGGCTTTTGTACGGCAATAGGTCCTACGGGCCATAAAATAAGTTATATTAATAATATTGAAATTTTGACTCCAAAATTTGGTTGATTTGACCTAATTATTTGACCAAAAATAGAACAAATTAACATAAAGATTCAAATTTTTTTCAAACAGCCCAAGGGTTGTGCCCCTAGTTTGGGCCTAGGTCATAGAATTGGGGAGACAAAATTTGTAGAATTAACAATCTTTGTGGTTGATAAATGGTTGTGTGTGTTCTAGGAACAACTTACCCCGTGGTTTTGGACTTGTTGCCTTGACACTTGTTGCCCAATCTTAGAAGAAAGGGGAAAGTTCAAAGACCTAGAATCTAGTACTTTGTTCTAAACATTTCATACTTTGCATACTGGACGTGTTGTTTACTGGGACTACCACGTGTAGTCATTTTGCACATAGATTCGAAAAGCTCATAAAGAGCAATTACTCGCCCTGTTGTCCAAATACATAAAAAGGTATTAATTAACGAATTATTTGTATACTTTAAAAATATTATTTTATAGATATATGATTAGGTCATAGGCTGCATCTATGTATATGACGTGTTGCCCACGATGTGTTGTCCATCCTAGAATACTATATAAGACCGGGACTTTTAGAACATTGTGTCTGCATTAGTTGTAATTGACTACGCACCAAATTGAGAGAACCTCGGAATAAGGGAAAAGAAAGAAAGAACAAGAATAGAAATATAAGAATAAAGATTCCAGATGTGCTTCACTAAGTTAGTTTATACATAACCTAAATCTACTTTAAAAGTGACATTAGACGCACTAATGATAGACTATGTTGGCTTATCCACGGATGAACCCCTATACTATTGGTACTTGACAAAAAGTAAGAGTTAGTGAAAAAGGACCTCACCCCCCTCTAATAAAAAAATCTTGAATTGTGGGCCAATATATCACGAATTATATTTTGTTTTAGTGACAATATATAATGCCCCCCTAGCCTCTTTTTTCAAGAATTTTATGTATATATAGAAAAGTATATCATGACACCATAATGTGAGGAAAGTCGACAATTAGTCATAAATGAGATGGTTTGTATAAAATGACAACTATAGGCAAATTATCAATTTGTAGTTCAAAATAATTCCTAGTCCAAATAAAAATGTAAGTCAAAATCAACCAAATCATATCAATGAATAATCCAATATTAATAAAGAACTTCAGATTTTGAGTGCTTTAAGATAGACAATAGTTTAGTGACCCTTGCTCTTGGAATGGTCCCTATAAAATGTGGGTATAAGTGTAATTGTGAATTCCCTCTACTTGATTTTTTTCTCTATGGTTACTAGCATGTGAACCTCAGAGCCTATGCACCAATATTGTAGGCACCTTCCATCGTTATAGGATACCTATACTATATATATGTATGCTATAGGCACCTTCAATGGTTGTAGGATACCTACTTATAGTGAGGGTCAAGGCTCATAGGCTTGCATTTCTAGACTCACATGCTAATGTCAATGCCTTTTTCTCACATCTTGATTCATTTAAAACACATTCATGGTGGAAATAAAGATACATGGAGTCCCAATTAGGTTTGGAGGTATTCGTTTAAGAATTTGTCTCTAATACAAGGGAGGAAATAGGTGTGCTATTCTAGAAAATAAATGTTGATTCATAAATTCTAAGATGTTGATCAAGGTGAATGCAAGGGACTACTTTAAGAACCTTAAAAAATTATGTTTCCACCCCCTCTAATGAATATAAATAGGAAGCTACTTGCTTCACGCTTCAAAGAATCATAACTAATTATAGATAACTTAAAATGGCCTTCATTCTATGACTATCATCTACACAAAATAGTGAAATTAGGTTGCCCCACACTATATAAATATTTACTATCACTTTGTAAAAATGCACTATTTTTGAATTAGGTATTTGTTGTAATTGGGACTTATGAACCTTAACAGTAATGTGAACAAATGGAAATATATGTAGAAATTTTTATTGACTTTGATGGCTTCTAAAGTACCTTTCTTGGGGTAAATCAACCTAATTTCACTATTTAGTGTACTAACCTTAAAATGTTAGCACATAATTTGCTGTGGGAAACTTTTAAAAATTCTGGCCATTCAACAATATTCATACAACTATTAATACCGAAACAACATACGGTGTGAAAGGCGAGAGCCACCATCAATAGCAATTGGAGAGTTCCTATATCTGGGCAATGAAGTCAATTATAAATGGCAGTGACGTAGCACGCGGTTTTGATGACCAGTCCCTTTATAATAAACCGCGAAAGGATGTTCCGAACATCCGGATTAAGGGATGAATATCGCAAGGGCAATCGTAGAGAGATGAATTTCGTTATACAACGGATGAAATTCATCGATGTCCCCTCTCGCCACTCGTAATGGCCGAAAGCTCCACCAAGCCCTTTGTGTCGCCATAGCCAACTCGCCTCCCCTTCAATCCGAATTTCACGTCCCTTCCGCTTCCTGGGAACACCTTTGGTTTCTTCGATCCACCCTATACGCTCCGCCTTGTCGTGCTCTTTCGATCGAGGGCTCGATCGTCTCGAACGGATCTGATTTCACTCCGATATGCGTAAACCTCTGCTTCGTCGTTTGGTTGCAGAGGTTAACAATCCGAATGAGCGCCGGCGTAGTTGTAGACGGGCGTTGTAGTGTTCCTTCTTCGATTTCGAGGTCTTCTATTCTGCGACGGATTTTTGGTGTCGTGAATGCTTGTTTTTGGCAGGAATTGGATGATGTGGAATGGCCAGTATGTGGCGTTGAGGTTGTTGTCGATCTGGTGTAGGATGTCGTTGGCAGCGTTAAGGTAGTGATTGCGGATCGAATCTGTGCCATTAGAATCGCGATAGCAATTGTCGCTTGTCTGAAAACCCCAAGCTATACCTCATGGAATTATCGCTGGTATCCAAAGCAAAATCAGGTAGGTAGTTGATTTTTGGACACTATTTGTCGTTCTTGCTCGCACACAGGTTCTAGTCTTGATCCAAGCTGCTGTATAGGTTAATCGGATACTGATTCTTTGGTAAAGGAAGTAGATAGCCTTCTCATTGTCGGTGATTTGGATCATTGAAGCAATATTGCACATTTTAAAAAATTGCTCACAATCCATAATTTGTACGGTTGGATTGTTAATATCGCTTATCTGCCGCTTCGAACACGTCGCAGAAGATGCGTGAGCTCGTGCAGCTTTTCTGCTATACCAACCGATTGGATCTTGTCAAATTGAGATTTAAAAATTTGTCTGTAGGAACTGAGAGAATCATGTCAACATGTATCCATGAAACTTCTATGAAAGCTTTCAAAATGGAATTACATGCTCATGAATTGACGTGATGCCAGTGATTGTTTCCAGCGTTGCAGAATGTAGCTGCAAAAGCTGAGCGAGTACTCACAGAAATTAAGGCTGACATCAAAGCAGACTTCGGTCAGCCTACTTCTCCGGATGACATCGCCCGATTAAATGGGAGACATAATCACGGTGAGCGCGTTTAACTCGCTAATTTCTACATTGATAATTTTACATACCTAAATCGTCTCTTTTTAATGCCAATTAGTCGTATGGCATCAAGCCGAGCTTTTTTTTGCATAATGATGAGAACAGGTGCTTTACTTTTGAATTCATTCTTCGGTTGAAAAGTGAGGTCCTCTGGCTCCTGACACAGACGCAGAGTTTAATGCGGAGTTCCCCTGGAGCGCCAAGAATGATAATGAGAGACGGTACGAAGCTGAGTTCAAGAGACGCATTATGGACTTGTCCAAGGTCAGTGAAATCAGTACCGTGTCTTGAAAACGGTCATTGTGCACAAAATCTGACGAGAGCTCCTACTCGAAATGCAGTCTCTGTCATTTTACAATTTCTTCATGATTAGGTTTATTTGGAATGGAGGCAATTTTGATCGAACTTTTATTTGTCAGTTTATCAAGAATGTAAAGTTTGTTGCAACCTATTTACCTGAGGTTTGAAATATTTTAGGGTCTAGTGATTTTCATTGCTTGATCCGTGTTTGATTGTAATTTGTTCTGATTTGCAGAAGCCGGATGATTTTCTGAAGATGCCTAATGACGAGCATGAATCTGTCGACATGCACACTGCAATGACTTCTGTTGGAAATGTCCTCGAGGTATGTCTTTTTCTAACTTAACCCGGTCTGTTTTAGTGTTTTGTCGGAATCCATCTTCGATAAATTTAAATTTTGTCCATTGAAGTGAAAGCCTTAGTTAGAATTGTTTAACTTACCCCCTTTTTTTTTTTCATTCTTCTCACTTTCAGGTTGACGAAGTGTTGAAAGAACTCTGGTTTCAATACGTGCCGAAGGAAATGAAGGAGCTTGATTTCTGGCGCCGGTACTTCATTGCCGTCAAACGCATACGACAGGAGGTTATTAATGCAGATTCTGACAATTCTGTTGGTAGGAGTTGGTCAAATATTGAACGCAGATTGAATTTTGGTGGCATTGGGAACGAGGTACGTTTGCTCAGTGCCGTGACATTCGAAAATCTCTTTCATGAAGCTGTCTCAGTCAAGGTTGACCTTATATCTAATTTAGTAATTTAGAGTATGGATACTACCGGAATCACGTCTTTTGAATAGAAAGCGAAACAGTGATTATAATGACTTCCATCTTTATTTTGTCCTTCAGAGTCTCAGGAAGGATCCCTTAGAGGAGGCGGCCTACAAGGAAGCATTCTCTGTCATCACTGTTCCCCCGTCAATGATTGTTCGCCGCCTTGCAGCTGCCATCGAGTAAGTTAATCAGTCATTTTGCGTGAGTATTTAGACCTACATCTGCATATATGCTGGGGCAACTAACCACCGATCATTGTCGTTTCTATGCAGGTATTGAAATATGGTTTTCGGTCTGTATACTCAGATTCGTGATTTCTATTTCAATAATTGTTTTCATATACTCTGTGAATCCTATTTGCTTTGTTTCTGGTAATTGTTAAGTATCTGAAAGTTGTGAGCTGCACTTCAGAGTTCAGAAATATTTCTTGATAATTGTCTTATAATTGAGCCGCGTCTTATGTTGAGTCTCTTTTCTTTTTTTTCCGACTCAGTCATGATGTTGTGGGATTTGACGTTGCAGGGTTGGCAGATCAGTAAAGAGTATGCAAGAATTAGCAACTCAAGGAGGACGTCTTCTAGATAGGGATGTTCTATCTAATAGTGGCGAGTGGTCTGGGATAGCGTCGAGCTTTGCTGCTATGAAACGTTTAAGCGGCGGTCGTGATAAAGAAAACAAATTAAGATTTTCAAAGAGATCCAGTCTTGGAGATTACCAGACCTTGTTGTGGTCACTTTTTGATGCAGGTATGTCGCATCGTATTTATGAGTAGTTTTGGGGCTTGTTAGTAGTAAGCGAAGACAAAAGGACATTGAAGGACGTGTGTCTACCTCCTCTACAACTAGTCACTAATTCTTGGGTTCCTTAGTTATAAAATTGGTTACGACTTAAGCTTGCGTGCTGCAGATACTCAACACGAAGATCGGGAAGACAAGAATTTATCATTTGTCTCAGGGCCAAAGCTGCCTGAAGAGGTCCATGGAGCCCCGCCTGAGAGCTTTGTTGCACAGCTTGCTGAAATCATGGCTGGGATAAAAACTGAGCAAGGCATGGGAGAATTCTGGCTCGAAGTGATGAAAGAGGTACTTCAAGACTCAAGTATCAGTCACAGCCATTAAACTGAACTGATTATATTGTCATGTGTCCCTTGTTCCAATTATTTCTCGAGTGCTACCCTAAACTAACAGCCCGACCCAGTACTTTAAATTGTGTATAGACTCTGTCTTTCTTTTCTTGATGTTTTTGTCGAGTTACAAAGGATATTTTACAAACTTAACAGACCTTTGCATGCAGTTGCGACGTCGGTGGAAAGAAGGACAGCCGATATCTCGCATGCAGATTGATGCAAACCCTGATCTGCGTTACTGTCTACTTCACCAGCAATTGCAATTGATAAATTGTTGTATTGCGAGGCGCAAGAGGCGGGTTGTAGATCTAGCTTCGCTTGAGAATCTGAGTTCATACGTATCTCGTGAAGATGGGTCTTCTCCACAGGGTAATGACAAGCACGCGACACCCCTGGCATATATAAATGAAAATCCTCCCGTGCTAGTCTACGCCAAAATAAAGACAGGTGAAAATGTACTTAGACTTGGAGCGGATAGTCCAGCAGCTGACCTTTTAATGTTGGAGACCAGAGAACCAATCTACTCGCCCATTACTCAAGTAAGGCATTGGTTTTCTCGGGACTCTCACCTTTTTGATATAGACTGCTGATTTTCCGCTTGTTCATAAAGGGAAAAAGTAAAGTTGAAGAAAAGTGTATCTACACCACAATTTTTTTTGGACTCATGATGCTTTTCTTCTGCAGGATAACCCTATCATGACAGAGGATGCTATAAGGGAGACTGAGGAGCTTATTCTTCGCACTAGAAGGTGATTAGAAGAAACGATGCTAAATGGGATCTATTTAAAGTTTTCCGTTTGAAATGCATGTATTATACATCAAGTTACGGTGTGATAAAAGGATCTGCAGTTTTATAACCTCTCGACTCTGCGTGTGGTGCAGTGTTGGTGCTGGCTGCTCACAGCTCCTATCTGACATGCAAGCTTTCAAGGTAACTATCAAATACATAAACATTTCTGTACTTGGGTACTCGACAGTTTGTGGAGGTTTCAAGATTTTTAATGGGTGGATCGCATACAAGTAGTTTTTTTCTCGTAGTTTCTTAGTTGAGATTTCTATTTACCGTACTAAGGGTGATGAGATCTTGGGTGAAATTAGAAAGTTAGTGTCTTTTATTTATTTACACAGAGTGAATGTTTGGTGACACAGGCCGCCAATCCTGGATGCATTTTGGAAGACTTTGTCCGTTGGTATTCTCCATTGGACTGGAGAGAAGAACCAGGGTCTGGTCTTATGTTCCAAAGGAGCGCGGAAAATGCCGGGGAGGATGCTGCAGTTCGAGGCTACCTCAGTGCACGGATGCAGAGCCAAGGTAGGTGTAAGTCCATGCTTGATCATTTTCAGGAAGCTTTATTGGACTGAGGGCCTGTTTACACCAAAGAACTTTAGGTTGGAGCCCAAAGAAATGGAGTATTTTGATTGGAAGATAGCTATGGTACCAACCCAAAGTTCCAATCAAAACACTCCATTTCTTTGGGCTCCAACCCAAAGCTTTTTGGTGTGAACAGACCCTGAGGCAACTGTTAACTCTATGTATGGTTGTGGTAATCTTTCCGTCCTATAAACTTTTGCTCCAACTTGGTTATTTTCTTTCTCAGAGTTTGTATCTGGTGACTTTGTGTAGAGTCTCAGGCCCAGTCAATCTTGGCTTCAAAGTCTGCCTACTCGACTATGCATGTCATCCTGAATGAATGTAGTCTTGTGGATTTTAATGGGGAAACCAATATGTTTAAATGGGAAACTAGGGAACTTGTGGCAAGAACTGTGGGCGTCTTCACGACCAGTGCCGGCCCTCAAGCAATCTCCACTGTTTGATGAGGAGCTTGCTGGGTAAGTTCCTACCCGGAAGTTTGCTAGTTTATCTATCGCATCTGTCGCTGAGTGACCAAACGGCTAGAAGTATCCGTTTCCATATCTGTAGGAGTTGAAATACATTATTTTTGGAAGCCTCGAGGAAGTTAAGATTAATAGAAAGAGGAATTCGTACCCTAGAATTTTGAACGATAAAATATGTTCTGAAAGTTACTATAACTAACTATTTGCTTCTTTTTCTTTTTCTAGTTTGGGCACTTCGGGGGTTAATAGATTCAGGACTGCGGCTCTAACATGTCTTCGCCGTTTCTGCATTAGATTTCATGATTAGGGATTTGGATTGTCCCTCTTGACAAGGGATGAAAAAATAATGACGTTAAACTTGCAACTGCCAGGGAAAGCACCCTTGATGTACTGGAAAGTGTGGCCCCATCGGATCTTTTTGAGCAGCTCTTTCTGGCTGCGGTATGTTCACAAATTCTTTTTGTGCACGGTTGTCTTACTCTTCTATGAAGTTTCCTAATTGATTCATCGTTATGACATTCTGAATAGCTGTTCTGAGGCTCATTTGCACTCGATGTCACTTGTATGTAGCCTAGAAATTTGTTTTCCGAGAGACTTGAGTGTGACTCACTTCATGTTCCTTTTGCTATGACAGCTCAGTGCAGGCTTTGCCATTGCAGAGGCCGCTCCTGTAGCCAAAACAGAGGCACTTGCAAAATGTTTAAGGGAATGCACTGAGTATGTAGTGAATACTTGTGGTCGAGGGATGAGCACTTCGAAACTTGAACGTCTTTGTGAGGTATTTCATATTGCGAATTTTGTTTTTGGATATTGTGAATGTGGGTTTGACATTCAAGGAATCCGTAACAGACTCTTCGATATGTGCTTATGAGTTTTTTTCTAATCTCTTAATTCCTGAAATTTGTTGGAATATGTATTACAATTTTGAAGAATCCTTGCGAATGGGTCATAACATCTCTAGGGGCACATCTTTTTGCATGTGGTTTGGAAGTAAATTGATATGCGGCCAACCATTGGTGCAGGTCTATGAAATTATGGAGACCACGATCCATTCCCCACCTTGCGAGGAACCCGCAGAGGCGGCATCAATGACCCCTGAACCACCTGTTGCCCCAGTTGTTATTTGTGACAAGTATGATTTGCCAGAGCCAATCCCTTTTTTGGACGCTGAGAAGGTCATCTTACGGAAATCAATAGACCATCAGCAGTTTCTCAAGGCAGACTTCGGGCACATGTTCTCACGGATCTTCGAAGTCAAATCCTCTCTGTTCGAGAAGAAGCATTTGAGATCTTTCCCAGTTGACGAGGACAGGAGGCCAGCCCCAACTGTTTCAGGGGAGTGGACTTTCGTTTAGATACAACATATTTCAATTTATACAGACACGAAGTTATAGAGCTCACAAAGTTGGAAATCCACAATTAACGTTTGTGCTTAGAGCCGTCGAATTTGTGGAGGAAGAGTTAGTGAGTCAGTTAGTGCGTCTTCTGGCTTTTTGTCATCTAGCCAGATTTATTCAGAGAAAATCGAGAGGTTTTCAGCCGAAGGCTGCCGGTATACAGAAGGTCAGAACATCGGCTGGGAAAATTTAGGTGAAAGGCTATGTTTCTCATATCCTGCAGAATCATCCTTCATTTTGCAAGTGTAAATAATCGGGATGTGAGTGGTGTAATGTTAAGTCTATGCCCTTGCTCAGATCAAATCGAGAGATTGTTAGTGGACTCTTATGTGACCATGCGAAATTTTATGTGACTGTTTTCAAATGGACTATCGCAGTACGGAGTATAAGAGAATGTTGCTGAGAAATACGTACTTTAAATGGTACTCTCTTTTTCAAATTGTAAAGGACTGAGCCTCCCCATTTTACTGAACCCATAAACCATGTTGCGGCCATTTTCTGGTTGATGAACGACAGAGAATCCTTCTTTGTTGTTGGACAGAAGTGCAACTATTCATCTCTGAAATCTTGTGCAAAAAGGTGAGATTTTTCATAGTAGTTTGACCTCCAATGAATACTTCTTTTTTCTTTTAAAAGTAGATGATGTGACATGGTTCCAAAAGGGATGATTTCCACAATCACCAGCCCCACTTTTAAGGGTTAATGGGGACTAAAGATTGATGTTTGAAGACTTCACCACAAGATAGAAATTCATCATCAAATATTAATGACATTAGAAGAGTTGGACAATGATAAATTTCTTGGAAAATTTTTAACCCTATGCTTGAAAATGCATGATAGATAAAGCATGTATTGATAGATTCTAAACCCCACAATACATGCTTTATCTTTGAATACTTCTGACATTGCAAAGAAGTTAGTTAGCCTAAAATTATGACTAAAACACTAGTATAGTGAGTAAAACATTAAAATAGTGCTAGAACCACTAAAATAGGAGTGTTTCAATAATTTAGGGTGGTTTATACTAAATTAAAGTAGTTTACACTAACCTAGTGCGATTTGCACTAATTTGGCACATTTTGCACCAAATTAGCAGATTTATAATAAATTAGTGTAGGATGAAAGTAGTTAGGTAAAATTAATCTGTTAAAAAGTTGGATATAGGCAAAATTAAGGTTTGGAGTCCTCTCTCTTTCAACACTCTCTCAATTTTCCCAACTTCTTGTGCATGTGTGTTTGGAGAGTATTTATGGTGATTATGGACGTTTTTAAAGCATGAGGAGCTAGAGACTAAGATGAGGAACCAAGGTAGGACAATTTGTCGAGTAGGTCATTATTTTATGAGAAAAAATAGTGAAGGAATGATAGGAATGAGGTTAGATGAGAATTGGAGTGGAGAGAATTAGGGTTTCGTTGAATTTGAAGGAGACTGCAAACTTTGGTGACTAATTGCGGAAGATTGGAAGTGTGGAATGGGATGGATTTTATAAGAGGATGGAGAGGGGAAAGTTAGCTTTCCAACAAGACAAGTCTCGATTGATTCCACGCAAGGACAAGGATGGAGCGCCGATTTAGTGCGAGGAGGTCAAGTTGCCTCCACCACGGAAGACCGATGACTTTGGCGAGTAATGTGGAAGTTTGGTAAAGCGGATCAACGTGAATTTTGGTGAGAAGAAAGATGAGGAAGTTAAATTTGCAATGGGACAAGTCTCACACAATTTGAAAGAGTGACAAAGCTGGGGTGATCATTTTAATGTTACAAGGTTTGTTGTCCATTTGGCGGTAGTTTATTTTGGGTATTTCATTTTTTTGTAGTGATTCAACTGAATCAAAATGTAATTCTAGTTACAATATGATCTTTGCTTATCAATCTTGAAGGAATAGTTCAATGGTCATGCATGCAATGCTCTTGTAGGGTGTGAATGTTTAGAGAAGGTATATGAGGATTTTTTAGAGTTTTAGGACAAGCGCGGAAGCATGGCCCAAATTGGGGGTAAAATTAGGGTTAGGATATGAATGATGAAATTGAAGGAAAAAATTAATTGGCCTAAAAAGAATGTGTGAATGTGTGAATATGTTAGGGATGGGATCTATGGAATTATGTAGATGCATGGCATCAATTTAGGAAATGAGTTAGAAATTGGGGTGGTTGTGGTGTACTGGAATTTAATTTCAAGACACCAATTTGACCCATTTAGTGCCCCAATGACCAATTTAAGGCAAAGTTAGGTCTAGAAGGTTGCCCTAACGTCCTAAAGTAGGTACTAGGGTCATTTGGGGATTTTAGGGTGCATATTAGGGAGGTGTGGGGGTGATGCCTCCATTTCACTTAGAGTAGTCTAATTAAAAAAATTGACCAAAAACATTTAGGAGTCCATTACTTAGAAGGCAATTTAGGTAGAGGTCCCATATACTCCCCGCTGGCCAACTCTAGGGGTTTCTTCACCTTGTGGTGGAAAAGCCTCATACTATAACAAAACATGGTAAAAAAAGAATGCACTCAAAATTGATTGCGGTTTTTTTACCACGTTTTCATGCACACTCACTATGCATGCAACCAACATTGATAATACCTTTTCAATGGTACATTACAAGCCTTGAAATTCCCGAAAATTGCAGTCAAAAATTGCAAATGAAGCTAACATCCTACTACACATGCACGCACAAAAACGTGGTCAAAAGAACCACACTCAAAAAGGGTGCAACTTTTTTTTACGATGTTTTGTTATGGTGTTATTCAATGACCTTGTCATCCTCTAGAGCACACTTACAAAGATATGAAGTGTTGCAAATTCAGAAAGGATTGTGTGGAATACATGACAACTTCTACTCTTGCTTGACAATCCATGGTGTTGGCTAAGTAGCTTGATTGGACCTTGGAATCGCCTCTTGGCAAAATTGGCGAGCAATTTGGTGCATGAGATGCTTGTGTCCTCTCCACAAAAGCACCTCCTTGAAGTCCTATGGACGTCCCTAAGACATGCTAACATAGAAGACACGTTATCCCCTACAAATACAAAAGACTTATCTCTAGTAAATTCAAACACAAAAGGCTTACCTCCCGTGACATGCCAACTTTGGTGTTGAGCAAAGAATCAACTAATCAATGTCCTTCACAATTTCCACAACTCCTACCACTATAAAAATCTGGGTTTTAGGTGACAAGCCCAATTTTTTTAGAATGGATTATAGGTGACATCCAATGCAACAACCTCATGACATTGGGGCTTGACTAGAGGATCTATTGTCCTCCCACCACAAGCTTCCCTACTAATATGCTAATGTCATGCAATAGATCGATGGCTCGTCATGTGAATTCTTTACAATAGCATAAACCATGAATATAAAGCTTAACATCTTGCTTGAGACATTGGTTTATGTTGTCTCCGTGATGAAGGTGTGGTTGCAAAACTACAAAGGGAGGTTGGTGCTGTTCCCCAAAGTCAGTACCTCTAACCATACTTTTGGAACTCCAATACCCATGTGAAAATTAGCATTGCTAAAGTCTTTGGAGTTAGAAACAAGTTGTAAAACAAAGACTTCCATAACATAAGATACTAAAGAGATTTATGCATTTTAAAATTATATTTTTAGATTTAAAAAGGATATGATTTGCTAAATTTTTAATATATATTTGAATCCTAAAAATATTGATATATGAGGATTTTTTAACAAGATTTTGTTTTTTCAAAAACCTTAGGGATCTTTATAGAATATTGATCCAAAATTTCCATCACTTAGGTCTTCAAAGTTGGAAACATGGCCTGAAAACCTTCAATTGGGCAACATCAGTAGTGTCTTGAATAGAAGAGCCCTGGTTTATTCAAATCTTTTTTGAAGTATCATCTTTTTTAAATTGAAAAAACTCTATTCTATTACATCAATAGAAAAGTATTTTTAATGTAAAAAATTTCTTACCATCTTTAATCATCATAGGGTGAACCTAATGCTTTCTATATATAATTGTGTCCATTGGTGCCCAAAAAAAGTCTAATAATGTAGAGGCCCTTTCTCAAAATATCATTTGATCTTTGAGTAAGCACTATTGTGTGTAACTCTATAACATTAAAAGTACTTGCTTGTTTAATGGTAGCCACCAAAGTTCCACGTTGGTGATTTTTTTGAAGACCATTAAATCAAAGGAGTTATGGATTTGGGGAATCCGTCTAAAGAGAAGAAAGAAAAAGAAAAGATAAAATTTATGGTCTCTTTGAGATTGATTCAACTAATAATTGATGTGTTAAAGATCCTACATCAAAGGCCTTATGAGAATAATAAAAACTCTAGATTCTTCTAATATAGATTTCTTATGACCTAAGACAAACAAAATACAATAATTAGTACACATCTACAGTGAGACTTTGCTCTATTGGAGGCACCATCTAATTCAAAATCACTAAAAAGATATGATTTATTAATAAATTAGGATTAACTGTCTGGGCATGATTATATGTCCAATTTTATTTTCAATATATTTGAAATAAATGAATGTACCCTAAATGTATTGAAAGGTCACCATTGGATTAAAACAACTCTAAAAATGAATGTTGGTTTTCTTTAGAATATTTCTTATTTTGGTGAAAGAATGACACCTAAGTATTGATGAACTTCACACATAAAAAATAGTGAAGTATCATCAATTTGAGAGAAAAAAAATAACTCCAATAAAAAATGCTTGCTACTAAAGTTTTTTGAAGATATAAACATTGTTTGCAAATTTGTGTTCATTATCCTATTATTAGAAGACATTTTTTCTACATTGAACAACTAATCTAGTTTTGAATAATGGTTTATCAAATTTTAACTATAACTAAATATATGGCATTCAATTTTTAGAATTGATTCATCATGATGAAATTTGAAGATGAAATTGAAAAAATAAGCTTCTATAGAACAATCTAGGATTCCAGGCTACACCACCATATTATAACTTATATTCTTTATGTGATTTATGAAGGAAAACCCTAGAAGAAAAAATCTCAACACTTTTTGAGACACAAGAATTAAGAGTCTCTTCATTTGAAGACTACTTTAAGACCCACAAGATATTGGAAGAGAGTAGAAAAAGAACCCTAAATTCTTATCTATGTCACAAACTTGTGGCAATGGGGAGCAAATAGAAGTAGTCACAAAAACTACAGTGGCAACTACTATAGTATCTTCCACAACCCTATATCTCATCTACAAGAAGAAATTTGTGAAAAAAAATAGATATAGACATTCTAGGATGTTCCCTATCAACTTCAAGTGTAAGAATTGGAAGAACACTTTTTTTTTGGTATTCTTTTTCCTTGTCCTTTTTATGAGTTCAATGGCTTTCAATATGAAAAAGTTTCCAAGTGCGGCTAACCTTGTTGAAGAAATTCCTCCTGTAATTAGAAAACAAGAGGATACTTATCCAAAAAGACGTGAAGAACATGATGCATATGCTCATCTTGTAAAACACAATCCATTGTATCACCCTCGCCCTCGTCCTCACCCTCGTTATTATGGTTGGTGACCACAATTCTAATTTTATTTTTTGTATGAGTTGTTGGTCTTTATTACTTTTGCAACTACTTTTAATTTCTGATTTTTTTTTAAATTCATAAATAAATCACAAGAACAAAATTCAATTCCAAGGGAAAATGACATCCTACAAATCTAGAGGCCATAACTTTAGCAAAAAAATCTCCCTTTTCTACTCAAAAAGTCATTTGTTTTTTAAGAGAGGTAAACACACAAGATTCAAAGTAGAGGTTAAAATTAGAGGAAAAACAATCAATGAAATACATTAATAAGAGGCTCAAGCATTTGTAAAATGACTACAATTGTTGAATATACTTTCTACAAGTTCCAAATTGGTTACTATACTACCTTCTATTTACTTTGAAGATGATAAAATTTTGTAGGGTATAGTTTACATATTTTTTTGATATTTGATATAATGTGTTTGTAATTTCTTTATAGCATTGATCAACTTTATGCAATACTCAATAAGAGTGCTTTGAAGACTATTCATTTTATAATTTTCAACATCATTTGAAAATTTATCTTGTCCATTTGTTATTTTCTATCTCACTCATATATAAATGAGAAAAAGATAAATTTTACAGAATTTAAAAATAGAAGTATAACAATGACAATAACTATATATAATTGTTTGAAGTTTGGTTTGAAAGTTTTTATCATTTTGTATAATAGTCTACCTAAGTACAATACTAAAAATATATTTTGGTACTAACATAATATGTAAGAAGTATTCAAAACTCCAAAGTACAATCATTCAATATTTGAAATGAAATTTCTATATTCACCAAGATAGTAAAAGTATTGTCAAGGTAGACAACTTGTAAATCATCTATTTAAAGATTTTAATGATTCTACATTTGTACACTTCAAAATATTTTTGAGTTTATTTTCAGAAGAAATATAAGTTTATTTTATTTTGATTCCTCATATATTGTTCTTTAATCCTTAACCCCTAAACACCCGAGAGGACTAAAAGTGCCCTCATATAATTTCAAGTCCAATTCTAAGTGTTGTAACTTTTGCATCGAATGTCAAAATTTAATAAAACTTGTTGGAAAACTGGCACTCTCTCTCATGGTTTGTGTGGTAAAAATTTCAGATCAATCCAAGATTATTTGTTTTTTTGGAAGCCAATTGAAGTCTATAGGTTCAATTTGAGTTCACCAAACTAAATTTGATGGCTGCAACTTTGGGGGCTTGTATCTCCTTCACCATTTTTTTTCAATCAAATTTATTGGATTATGTTACCCTTAAAGTCTAGTTATTGTGATAAAATTTATTGTCAGTCCAAGAAGTTTTGAATATTTGGGAGCAATTCAAAGTTCAAAATTCCAACATTTTTGGATTACAGTGAACTTTGGCAGCTTGTTTCTTCTTCATACAATGCTCGTATCCAATAAAACAAAATTGGAAAAGTTGTAGTTACTAGTCTAGTTTGTGTGGATAAAATTTCATAACAATCAAAGAAGTTATGTGTGACTAAGAAGCATTTTAGTTGAAGGAGGTTCAACCTTAGATGTGTTTTTTGCAACTTTTTTTGACATTTTTTTGACATTTTAAAGCCAATTTGAAGACACAATGAGTCCATTTAATGATATTTCCTTTCACCAATATGCTCATATGATGGTTTTGAATCACTTCAAAGTTTCAATTTTTTTTCATTTGAGTAGATTTAGAAATCGAATTTCACCTCCAAATGTGTTTCTAGGAAAATTTCAGCATCCTATTTCAACACTAAAACATTATAATCTTGCAATCTACATGGCCAAATGACTCTAAATTTGATTCATGTCAACTACAACATGTACACTACAAGATTGTGCAGTTGAGATTTCTATAACTTAGTGGTATTTAGATCTATAACACTTCAAAAGCAATGGTGTTTTCATACTCCAAAAAACCTTAGGCTTTTAGGAGTTAAACAATATTTGAGGTCTTAGAAGGATTGCCCAAACTTGGACTTCACAATCTTTCTTAAGTGGGCATCATTCAACTTGTTCAAGTGACTAATCAATGGTGAGTTTCTACCCTCTCTAGGCCATGGGCAACCTCAAAGCCACTATTCAAAGTTTTTATCAAAGTTTTTAATGTAAAAATTGCTAGTTCTAATTGTGATTCAATATTCAAGACTTGAATTGATGGATGCATTTTGTAAAGACAAAGAAAATGATACCAAAGAAGTTCACATGTAATTGTGTGCTCAAGGAGTTTTCCCAAAGGTTCTATTAAAATCTGGTCCCTTAGGTTTAGACCCATTGGATTAGGTCTGTTGTTTAACCCTTAGAATTTTGAGCAACCCAAAATAGATTGATCTATAATTAAAACAACCATTTTTGGACTTAGGTATGTGAAGAGTCACTTGAACTTGGGCTCATTCTCAAGAGAATCAAGTTAGCTATCAAGTGGTGTATTCAGATTTAGAAGAAGATTCATTATTGAACTTACAAAAATTTCTAAAGCATGGGTGGTTGGGGGCCTATACCAAAGATTCATTAGATGAGGTGGAGGCATGTGTTCACAAGTAGGTAAGGTCATAACTTTGTTGCATGGTGTTAGCAAGGCTTTGGGCAGGTATGGTCTCAACCTTTGGGTTAGAAGACAGGTGGTTGGAGATTTTTGGCACGCTTTTAGGAGCAACATGTGACAAGCTATGCAAAGAACATCCTTGGAGAAAACTGCTGAAAACCATGAAGTGGAAGAGTAATGATTGAACAATGATGATGCTTGGAATTCTAATGGATTCCTAACCTAAACCATTCGTAACCTTTTTAAAATGAGTCGCCCCCAATAGTAGTTTAGACTTGGAACGGTATTATCTCCCCCCCCCCTTTTTTTAATTTGCCCAATTTGTAGGTATAAACAACCATTGGAATACACATCATTCTTGCACTGGGTTTTAAGCATTTTTTCAATTTTTTTCCTTTTGTGAGTCTTCTCTTGTATTCTTTCACTCTATTATGTTCGATCTTGAATTTTGGCTATAGATTTGTGACAAATCTTCCATTTATATCATTATTTTTCAAATTTAACATTAAAGTGATCACTAGTGCAAGACCATCTTTTCGCTTATTTTTGGTCCTAGAAATACAAGACTTGTTTCCATGCACATGGAACTTGATTACGTTGGGAAAGAAAACAAGATGCCAACTTCCTAAAATATTCTTGTCCTAAAGAACCAATTGAAGCACAATTTTAGCTATACCAAAACATTGATTTCCTTGAAGTATCCTTCATTTTTATATTTTCATCTTGCAATTTTTGACTTGGATTGAAACCAAACTTTATAGAGATGATAAGGACTTGGCTTTCTACAAGATCCTATGGTTAATTTTGCCTAAAAATGATTCATCTTATTTTGAGCTTCAATTCTTTGTAACTTACAAAATCAAGATCCAATAACCCTTGAAAATGGCTTAAAATCTTCAAGGTTAAGGGTTAAGTAACACTTTGCAAATTTTTTAAATAAGATTAAAAAAAAATTCCTTCAGAGAATGCAATCCAATCACTAAGGTAATTTGCTAAAAAATATCAAAGTCCAAGACAAAGAGGTGTGTTTCTTATTTTTGTGGATTTTTTGAAAGGCATTCATCAACACTTGTTCTTTGCACCCTTATTGGGGTAATGTTTGAGATCCAATTTGATTATCTAACTCCTAAACGATTAATTAATGACTCCTCAATGTTGTTTTTTGCAAATTTGTATAGTTTCGGTGATTATGACATCATGGTTCTAGTGACTTAGTCATCTAGTTCTTTTGCAATGAAGGCAAAAGTAACTTTAAAGTTGATTCTTGAATTCAATATTTGAAATTGAAAAAGTTATGGATAAAAACAAAAACATAGCATACACCTTAATATGCATTAATCCCTAAATGCCAAAGTCTTTTTTGAGCTTCTTGGAATTTGCTTTAAATTGAACAAAAAGCCAAAATTTGGATAAGTTCTATCAATTTTTTTGAATTGAAATCATATAAATTTAAATTAGACATGTTAAAAATCATGTAGAAAAAGAAAACACAAGAATATCACTTATGGATTGAAAGGTTATAATGCTTGATCGTGAGGGTGTTAAAACTATGAAAGTGATTTGAAATCTTTCAATTGTCTTCTAACATGTGAAAACTAAAAAATTGGTCACCAAAAAAATATGAGGTTATTTAATGGGCCTAGCATGCATAACCCAATCAATTTATGGTTTCTCAAAATCTATTCTATAATTTTTTTTAAATGAATTTCTAATGTGATTTTTTCTCCAAGTTCCAGTGTATATGAGGCTCATTTCCAAGAGCCTTTAACACTAGAAAATCAAGATTTGCAGTGAACATCCTTCCACAAAATCTTGAATAGAAAAATCAATATCATTCATTTTAAATTTGGATTTTTGATGCTAAAACTAGACTTCAAAAAGAATTTTTTGAAAATTTAAATGACTAAAAATAGTAATTTGACAAGGTTTTATTTAACTTCCAAGTTTTATCAACACCAGAATTTGGTGCCTCAGGCATTTAGGGGTTAAAACAATTTCACCATGACATTGGGATTAACTTTCACAATTTCAAGTTAGAGACACTAGCAATTTAATTTATTTATTCTAGATCTTCTTCTATTTCATTTTTTTGAAGATAACTATGACAGAATTTTTCAATTAATTTTATTTTTTCATGTTTTTCAATTCATTTTACAACATATTGTCAAAGTGTGAAAGTCATGGAATACACAATCTTTTATTATAATTGTTGAAACTCAAAATTTCACCTTCAGAATGTATTTTGAAAAATGTACTTTTGAAGATTCGTCACTTTGATCTTGCAATTGATGGTGAATAAAGTTTTAGAGAAGATCATACAGTTGAATTTATCAAAATCCCCAAAAGGAAGACCTTAGCTTTGATTTGGGAACGAGTATTTTGAACCAACAATACCAAGACGTTTGCAGGGCCCATCATTACCTGTACAGCGGTGGAGATGCACTTCAACCGGTAAGATAGCTGGACAAACCCTAATTTGGAGACGGAGGTGCGAGACAGCGAACTGGAATTGAAGCAAACGACATTGTTGCAGCAAGCACAGCAGCTATGGCGGGCACCAAAGGACAACAGGATTGCCTCTTTTGTAATCTCTGCGGCTCCCTGCTTGTCTTCGATTCTGCCTCCTTTGCTTCCTGCCTGCTCTGCCAGAACCAGCGCTCCGTTCAAGGTCTCCTCTTCTTGGTCCGATCCGAGCTTCTTTTGTTAATTTCCTTCGTTTGCTTGCTGCTTGATTGTTCATTAGTCAGAGGATGAAGAGTTTTTCTTTCATTTTCCATTTTGTGCCTTCTTTACGATTTCTCAATGTGGTGCATTTTACCATTTTGTGAATCTGAGCTCGTCAGTTTTCTCGATCTGGGTGTTCATGCGCAGATTTTCAAGGGACAGAGATATGGTATAAAAGTACACCTCAGGCACGTATATTTCTTGAATTTTGAGTTTTCATTTATAATGAATGATGATTGTTGTGGAAGTGTGACAGGCAGAGCTTAAACCCTAAACCCTAATTAATGTCGAGACCCCTAGTCTTTGATTTACTGCTGTTCTACAAGATTAATGTGGTTTTGATGGTTGAAATTCGTGTGGAAGGCCTTTAGATTGAACTCGGCGTGTTCACGACCAGAATTTAATGCGAGTGTGATTCTGAAGGTCTTCACTCGAATTTAGTCCTAGAATACCTGGAACACTAACTCCTGATCGCCGAAGGATACCCTAAGAAACTCGTTACATTAGGTTAACGGAATGCCTAGAGCCATTGGTGGTGTAGTTGATTGCAATTTGCGAATTGTGTTAACACGTTTTTGACATGCAGGACTTTATGCGGCGCTTAGGTGTGGATTTACTCATTCAACCCGAGGAGGATGTTTCTGAAACTAAAGAAACTGATCAAATACAACAGCGAGCTGTGGTAAGTCAATATGTGTACTTTGGCAGTGGCAGTTCCTTACTTCTATTAAATTTGCACGGAATTTGATTCGTTTTGGAGACTGGGAACTGCAAATTTCAGTTGTATGATATCAACTTTTATAAATCCTTGACTGAATCATCATAGGTGAATGACGAGTGTCCTAAATGCAAGAATCCAAGCCTGGAGTACTACACGAAACAGGTATTATCACGTCCAAGCATTTTATTCGATGGCCATCCGACTGACTGTGCAGGCTATTGATGTTTTGATGTTGTATTTCTTTACTTGCCATCACTTCTTGAGGTAGTGGTTTTGTCATAGATTCGTTTCGTGCTTGTTTTAGCTGTTGTGTCGCCTGGTTCGTGTCCTCACCTCCTCCAACTGTTTTAACTGGCACCTAGTTCACTATTGTAATGCAGCATTCACTGACTAGTACTCGTTGTGTGCAGTTACGATCAGCGGACGAGGGGCAAACCGTATTCTATGAATGTCCAAAGTGTCATCATAAATTCTCGCAAAACATGTAGTCCACGAGGAGATGCAGATGTTGTAGAATATGTCACGACTTTCTTCCATTTAATAGGACAAGAGGTTTCATTCTCCGGAGTTGACTTAGATCTCATTGTGACAAGTGAGATACAGAGTAAGGCTTGTGAGTTGCACAGCGTGCAATGAAGTACAAATTTTGCACTCAAGATTTCAGAACTGAACAGATATTGCCACAGAAAGGAACAGTTATGGTTGTATAGAGGAGAAGTTCTGGTTCACTGAACCCAACTTGTCATCCTAGATCTCCTCCATGGTGGTCAGATGTTCACAACGTTCAGTGCGCTAACGAGGGGTGGTAAATGTTTCTCTACGTTCCCCTGAAGTCTTAAGGCCATTTTTTCTTCAAAAAACACTCAAAATTGCCAATTCCAATGCAAAGAGCAAAAGAATTTAACATTTGTTTTTTTTGCATATCCAACTGCTAGGATCCTGCACTAGACCAATGTGAGAATGTTTGAAAGAAATTTCAGAAACTTTGACTATATGAATTACAAGATAGAAGTGTTTAACCCCTAAATGCCCAAGGCACTAGATTTTGGTGTTTCGAAAACTTTGAAGTTAAGTAAAATCCAACTAAATTGTTATTATTATTAGTTTATATTTTTGGAGAACTCTTTTTGAAGTCTAGTTTTAGGATCAAAAAGTTGACCATAAAAATAATGGATTATGATTTTTCTATTGAAGATTTTGTGCAAGGATGCCCATTGCAATCTAGACTTCCCATAGTGTTGAGGGCTCTTGGAAATGAGCCTCAAATACACTACATCTTGGAGGAAAAATCACATTTGAAATTCATTTAAAAAAATTGTAGAATAGATTTAAAAACTGTAAATTGATTGGGGTTGTGCATGCTAGGTCCTACAACCTCATATTTTTTTAGTGACCAAATTTTTAGAGTTGACATGCAAAGAGTGAATTGAAAAATTTTCATAGTTTTTACACCCTCATGATCAAACATTATAATCTTTCAATCTATAGGTGATATTGTTATGTTTTCTTTTCCTATGTGATCTCTAATATGTCTAGTTTGAATTTGTATGGTTACAATTCAAAAGAAATTGGTACAACTTATGAAAACATTGAGTTTTTGTTCAATTTAGAGCAAATTTCAAGAAGCTCCAAACAAACCTTGGGCATTTAGGGGTTAAAGTGATAGAAGAAAGTGATATTTCTTTGGCACCTAGCCTATACTACAAATTTTGAATTACAATTTATTTATGTTGAAGAATTGAATCAAATCTTCCTATGTAGACAAATTTGTTGTTGTTGTTGCCTATTGTTGCCTATTTTTTGATTAGGATGGCATAACTTTTGCTTCAAGGTAGGCATGCACCAATTGAAATAAAAATCATAATTCTAGAAAGTTAATCAATTTTCCTATCTTGAATGAAAAGGTTCAAAAATCATACCAAAAATTGTAACTTGAACATTGTGACTATGTCATTACTATGATAGAAAGTATGATTTTTGGTCTTTCTCACTAGGGTTGCTCTAAATTTTTTTTCATGCTACTAATTCTAGTGAATTTTTTATATATTTTCAAAGCTAAAATACAATTTTGGATCAAATTTTTTTTAACATTTTTGTAATAAAATTAAGCTTGAAAGTTGCATTTCCTTTCTTTAATTTCATACCAATATCAAACATGTCTTGTTGCCACAACTACTAGTATGTCGTTTGTAATTGCCACAACAATGATGGCTAAGCCCTCCTTAATCTCTATTCATGCCTATTTTTCAAGACTTTAAACATGACAAATCATCCTTTCCACCATTGGCATTAAATATCATGTGTTCTATCAATTATATAAATATATAAAGTTTTTTGGACATATAAAATAGTAGAAATATTGGCAAAGTATAGGCAAACATTTTTTAAAATGAAAATAAAAGTATTGACTCAATATCATAGTGGCAAAAATGTTCTATAGCCAAATTTCTAGACAACTCTTTGCAACCAATTATTTCATTTCCATCTAATTTTCTAAATTTTGATGAGATTAAAACTTGAAAAATTCAATATCTTATGCCTTGACAATCAAAATGCCATATAATTTCTTTTGTACCCCCACTCCTTGCACTTATAGTAGCCCATTAGTCATCGAGATTCCAACATTATCACAAACATATACACATATATACATCCATCCATCCATGCAATCATGTGTTTTAATAGTATAGATTAGCTTGTAGTGAGACCAAATGTTTGTTAAAATCTAGCAATGTTATATCTAGAAAAGAATGGTTAAATTTGAATCAAATCTATATATGTAGATGGGAGATACTATAGTTACTTAGGCTCAGGCTTAGTAATAATATGAGTATGAATTAGATCCACTTAAGTTCACACTAGACCCTTGCCCCCCAAATGTTGCATCCCTCCAAATGATGGAAAATAGATCTAGATATTAGCTTCAAAGAACCATTTGGTTAGATTTTTGGATAATGGTCACAAACCAATTATGTATACCAAGTGTAGACAAGAGTAGAAGTCAATGGAGTTGTATTTTAGGACCTATATTTCATAATAAGATCACTAGACTCGGAAGGATTATTTTGTGGAGTTGGGACCATCAATGATTTCCTTTGTAATCATCCGAAGGAGGAGCCAGACGAATGCCGAACTCTTGTTCTTGGATTCTCCTCTAAGTTTAAAGCTCTTTGAGATCGATTTCAAGTTCTGGACTGACGAGAGTGCTCTGATTTCATTAAGTTATGTCGTGAAGGTTGGCCCCAAATGAAAAAGTGCCTTTACAGCCAAGTTGGCACTCCATAGAGCATGTCAGAATTTATTTATTACAGTTTGCTATCTACAAGTGATAGCAATGAATTCAATAGAATGCCGTGTAATAATGGTGCCGCATTGATGACGCCGAACGGCAAGGCAAATTACTCCTTTCGTTTACAACACATAAAACAATCTCCTACTTTGAAATTGCATCAGTGATTCATACATGTTGATAAGAATTTGATCTCGACAAATTTGGCACTTGCCCGAGTGATCTCCCTGAGCTCCATATCGATCTACCAAACATTAACTTACTCATTGCATATGTTGAAGTGCTTGAAGTGAAGCAAATAGTATCCTCTACCTCTACTCCAAGTATCAAATTACATGTATATTACAAAATGCTCTATGTCCTGGAAAAATTGTGTACAAACGAGCGAGGTTCAACTGCAGGTCTGGACTGTAAACAGAAAGACCTAATTGGTTACAGCACCGCATTCAATCTAACAGAGAATATTAACCATGCTCATCTTCAAATAGGAAGCATAACGTACTGTTACATTTGATCAGTAATACAGGCTAGAAGCTACCCATATCGAGCTTCATGAATCATGTCAAAAAAATCATACCCCTAAATCATTATAACATCATATTTCGTTGAAGTGGCGGATTTGGCATAGTTCCAGTCGCCCAATGAAACCTCAGATCTACACGAATCCTAATTTCCAAAGCTCTGGACACCGGAGCATGCGTCACAATTTTCGGGTGCCAGTTTAACATATATGACCATGATTCATATCATAATTGCTTCTAGTTGCAGCATTATTTAGACGGTGTCGCAGTAGACCACACTACCATTCCAGAGAATGTGAAGAATGTGGTGAATTTGATCTTCCCATTCAATTCCCACATTCTCTGGAATGGGAGAGCTCGATCTTCACCTCCATGGTCTACTGTGACACCCCCGAATCATGCAAAAAAAAGAAGCAAACATCAACAGAGTTCCAATTCTAAGCAGACAGGAAACAGATTCTCAGACCTAATTAAGGAGCTTGCTTAGATGGAGATCGGCAATGGCCGCTGAAGCTCCTCGTCACTGGCGACGCAGCAGCAAAAATAATCCGCTTGTCCCTTCGCATGAGCCAATTCAATAAGAATCTGCATGAGAGTGATCCTTGACGTTTCAGAGTTCCGTCACAATTCCGTGCTGCAGCAAATGATGTTGCAGCCCCTTGATTCCTTGTTTCCTCACAATCTGACGTTGCAGCATCTCCGTTCCCAAGAAGCGCACTCACAGCTTGCTCCATCCCCATAGACGTCTCCGAGAACGACCTTCTGAGCGAACATCAAAAGAGTTCCAATTCTAAGCAGACATGCAACAGATTTCCAGTGAAGAAGATGACCTAATTAAGGAATTCGCTTAGATGGAGATCGGCTGTGTCGCGTCCGTCACCGTCACCGGACTCGCAGCTGCAAACACCATCCGCTTGTCCCTCCCCATGAGCCAATTCAACGAGAATCTGCGCGAGAGTGATCCTTGACGTCTCAGAGTTTCCTCACAATCAAGTCTTGCATCAGATGAAGTCGCAGTCCCCTTCCTTGTTTCCTCACAATCTGGCTTTCCAGCAGCTGCATCCACAAGAATCGCACTCACAGCTTGCTCCATCCCCAAAGACGTCTCCGAGAACGACCTTCTAAAGACGGTCACACTTAATTTTGGACTTTCAGGCAATCGACTCAGCGACGACGATCGTTGCATGATCTCTCTCTCCTCCTGGCAACGAAACGATCCCTCAGAATCCACAACCTCGCCGCGTTCGATGTCAATGTCAATCCATCGATCGCCATAGCCAGGCGAGTAAGCAAACTCCATGAAAGGCGAGAATCCTTCAGACCCAATAGGAGTAAGAAGCTCCCTTACTCTCGAGAGCGTGTGAGGGTTGTAGAGACCCCGACTAGCCCAGAAAAGCTCGTCATTCGCAGGCGTGACCCCGGCGCTCGCAAGTTCAGGAATGGAATCAGAAAGCGCGCTTCGGTGAGTGGGTTTGGATGGCGCCCAGTCTTGAGGGCGACCCGGGTAAGGCGTAGGCGCCAACGAAAGCTCCCAACTGGAAGGGTCTACAATATACTCATAACTCCCCATGGAATACGACCGCGCGCCCGCCGTAGTGAGCTTGCGAGTTTCAGATTGCGCGCGCGGTGCGACGCGCCCGAGCTCGACCTTAAGCACTTGCGGCGTGCCGTGAATGTCCGTGACGCGAATTGTGGGCGCGAAAGGACTTGGCGTGTGAAGCAAATCGACATCATCGTGTAATTCGTCTTCCACCTCGTGAAATTCCTCGATTTCGTGAATCTCCTGAATATCTTGGATCCCGTGAAGCTCTTGGATATCTTGAGTTTCTTTGGTTTCGTGAATTTCTTGGATTTCGTTTTGATCCGAGTCGTCGTGGTCGGAGCTCGGTCCTGCGTCGCATATTCGAAAACTGTTTTGGTAGCTGCCGTGCAAGCTGCCGTGTAAGCTGCCGATGTTGGTGATGATGCGGGAGTTCTTTGAGTTCGCGAGGTTTTCCTCCTCCGGGGAAGCTGAGCTCGAGGCGCCCGCGTCGTCGTCAGCTCCGAGAAGCGGCTCGCTGTGCCGTCGCAGCGAGCTTGACGCATTGTTGTGGAGATGCGACGGGTCTGGGAGCAAGCTTCGTCGGCAGAGCGGACAAGTCGAGTTCGACAGCAGCCATGTGTCGATGCACTCCAAGTGAAACGCATGCTTGCACTTCGGCAGCAAGCGCAGTCGATCCTCGTCGCCGAACTCGGTTAAGCAGACCGCGCAGTCGGTGCTGTCCTTCAGGCCGCGGATGGAGCCGTAGGAGAATACGGGGAGCGTGTCAATAAACGCTTGCTCCACGCCCGCGTCGTGCAAGTGGAAGAGTTGCTGGAGTTGGCCATGGAGCACGCTAACCAGTGGACTGTGCTCGCGGACTCGGACTGAGCTTCCGCGGTGGCGACTACGGCGACCCAGGCAGCGGGCAAGCAAGTGCAGCAATCCGGAGAGAATCAAAACCACGCAGAGAACGACGACTATCACGACCACACTCGTGTTCAAATGGGGACCGTGCGCGCTGCGAGCGCCCACTGCTGGTGCAGGAGCTTCAGGAAAAGTCTGCGACATTCTACACAACACAAATGCAGCGGAAACTTCGGAAAGACTAACCCCAAACTAATTTCTCAATGTTCTCACAAACATGTCTTCACCTAGTCCGCCGCGCCCCTACATCACTGCTAGATTGGCATTGTTCCTTAACTTCGTGGCTATTTCGGAACATCCTGCAGTGGTTCTACTTCCACAGTCGGTCCATTTTCTAGGTTTGGCAGCATACTAGGGTATACTGGTGTACAAGCTTCAGGGAAAGTCTCCGGCAATCTGCACACCACAAATACAGCGGAAACTTCGCAAAGACTATCCCCCAACTAATTTCACGCTTCTCAAGCTTCTCGAATTTCTCACAAACATGTCTTCATCTAGCTGGGATACACGTCCACTCCTGGTGCGCGCAGGAGCTTTAGGGAAAGTCTGCGACATTCAATTCTTCATATCATAACTTCAACTAATTTCACGCTTCCCATGATTCTCACGCTTCTCAAATTTCCCACAAACAGCTAGCTTGTCCCTACATCGTTGCTAGTTTGGCACGATTCCTTTCTGGCTATATATTTCGGAACACCCTGCAGTGATTCTACGTCCACAGTCGGGCCATTTTCTAGGTTATCTCAATCTTCCTCTCCTTGGAGCTTGCTTCTGATGAGTGGCCCTGCAAGTATGTAATCCCACAAGTCGATGTTTCTATCCCTCATTTCGGGGAGCTCCTCCAACTCCTAAATGGTACTCATCTCTCTCACTCGCTACTCCTCCTGTTGCGTGAAACCTCGCGTGAAACCTTGATTCTCATCAGAGACGCCTGCATTCGATCTCACAAACTAAGTATTTTGCTGAGAACGGTTCTCTCCGCCATAGCCAACCGAACCTTCAAAATGAATCCTTCGATCGCCAGATTGCGCTTCTTATACCCGCTGCAGTATACTCTAACTACCCACTTTTGTTTACAGCTTTATTTAGAAACTAGCTCGCAATGCCAATCTCGGCAACTGAACGCCAGCACGCAAATCTTCGATTAGCATGCAATGCCCATCGTTACTACTAACCTAATTGCTCATTTGCATTTGCAGCTACCTTACAACCAAGCTTGGCAACGTCGTCGTCTCTTGAACGTTAGTAGCTTGAAGCTGGATATGGAGTACATTATCCCGGTAACTGCAAAGCTAACGATGCTTTGTTTAGAAGAGCTAGAATGCAACTAATTAAGTACGTCAAGGTGCTGATCTTACTGAAAAAAGTGCAGCAAGTGAAACCGGCGTGACGAAAGAGGAACTTGCATGTATCCATCAATCATGATTTAGCTTTAGTTTTGAAAGGTTAGCTCCTGAGCGACTGCGCACAAATTCTCGATTAGCTTGCAATGCCCATCGTTACTACTAATTCTAATTGCTCACTTGCTTAAATTTGCAGCGAGCTTGCAACTAATCTTGGCAACCTCGGCTCCTGAACATTAGCAGCTTGTTCAAAGCTTGATGTGGAGTACATTACGATGATAAGTTAACAACAAAGCTAATTAACGAATGATGATGCTTGTTTAGAAAAAGTTAGAATGCAAGGTGCTGATCAGATTGAGAAAAGTGCTGCATGTGAAACCGGCGTGACGAGAGAGGAACTTAAGCTTACATGTATCCGTCATGCATGATTTAGCTTTCGTTTTGAAGGTGGGTGTCGATCGAGTGAAGTGATTCCTGAACTACATTAATATCTAAGACTTCCATACAAGATGTCTGCAACCTGGCTGAGTGGGGCGGGGTTTTTTGGGTGAGACGTCAGTCAGTCCCTTGCAGTTGCAACAGACGATTTCCTTTGGGAGGGGAGCTACCCGATGATTGCAGAGTCGCAACGAGTGACACTGAGCACAGACAGAGACCAGTAGCCGCGCTTTCAATGCGCACCTGCAGGCACGGATCAGCCTGCAAGTCTCGCTTGCTTCAGTTGGAACAGCAGATAGACCTGACCAGCTACTGCTAATTAAGCTTAGCCCATTTTTTTTAAATTAGGGCGGGCCTAAACCGTAGTTGTGGTAAACTGTTGGGCGGAAAATAATTCTAAAATCAAATGACAAAATTGAAGGGAAATTATTTTTTCAGAACACGTAAAATTTTATTGCACAAAAAAATAATGAAAAAAAAAAATATTATTTAGCATTTGTCGAACCTGATTATTCTAAATAAAAAATTTTGGTAGAGAAGTGTAGGCCTTGTCTTATACTCATGGTATCAAACTAAATTGGCCCAACTTTACAATTTATTGGAGCAACCATTTTCTTAAGATATAAAGCTATATTGTAGGATTATCTTAAATTAATCAAATTTATATGAAAAATACTATTGAGTGTTGAGAAGTTATCATTTTTTAAGCACATAAAGACAAATTGCAATTAGAATTGGGTGAAATTTAAGAACGATATTTGACTATAATATACAAAAACTATTAGATGTCAAAGTTGACTAAGTAGATTTTCTAAAACCATGCCATATTTTCAATGTTCACTCCTTGAAGACAATGCAATAAGCATCTCTTTTTTTTAATTTTTCTAGGGGCTTACTTTGGAAGCATGTTCAAATTTGGGTTATCCCATACCCTAATTGTGGCTAAAGATTGACAATCAATTAGTCATTGACCATGATTATAGCATTGCCTATTGCAAACAACCACGATGATACAATTATAGAATATTAGACAATTGAATACGATGAAGTGCTTGCAAGTTCAACTCTCTCGTGTGCCAAATTCAATTTTTATTGCAAAAATGAAAGTAGGAAAATGTTGCCATTTGTCAAAACATTTTTGAAGATTTCCAACCTTTTTTATCCAATACAATAGAATGATTTTTGAAAAAATAGTTTTCCTAAAATTTTGGAGTTTATTTTTAGAATTATTTTATGTTGAATCTACCAACCATCTATGGTAGATGTAAAAATTGGTACCCAAGTTCTAAATTGGGATGAAGGATTCTAGTCAAGGCTATATCACATCTAGTCTAATAAATCTCACTCCAAACTTTTGCTTTGGAAAAAATGAAATATTTTATTATTTATCATGGATGATTTAGAATTTTGGAATCTATAGATAGAGAGATCAAAAAATAAAAATTAACCAACTCAAGAGGTGGGTTTTACATTTATGTACTAAAGTAGAAATGTTGGAAGTTGGGCACCTTGGATCTATAAAGACTAATGAGATGTGGTTAACCCCTCATTGCCCCAACCTCGACAATGTCACCGAATTGTTTTGGGAGCAATACACAAATGAATTGACCTAGCGGGAAATTGATTCATCTATACACAAATCCACCATTGATTTTGGTTGAAGCCTTGCACATGAGTGTGTAGCTCTTGGCCAATTCAAGGATTGTATATCACACAATGACATTATAGTGTTCGACGGACACAAGTTTTCTAGAAAAAGTGTTGCATTTCATGTTTCCTGCACTTTGATGAATGATTTCCATGTGCCTCGAATCATAGACTTGGGCCTTGCTTTGAGAAGGGGGCGAATGTACTTCTAAAACACGCATGTGAATTTGAAAGGTCCAACAATGCATGTTCAAGAAGGAAAATGGTGAAACATCGAGGCAGTGGGCATTGCAAGAAACTAGTGACCGGTGATGAGCGGGGACAAATGCAATGGCTGTGGGTGATAGTAAGTCACATTTTCTTACTACAAATTAGTATGGATTGAAAGTCAGCGTTTGAGATTAGAGGTTGGGGAGAGTCAAGCAGTCATTTATCATTTATGAGTGAGAGGAGTCCCTATGAGATATCAATCACACCTCATCATCAAGTTATTTGAATCAATCAACAAATTCTAGAAGTGCTAAGTTCATCCCCTATAAAATCTGAATAAGAAGCTATACACAAGGCTAAGGGGGCATTGAAACTTGACAATAACTCGATCAAAATGAGGGTTTAAAAAATTGTTTTTCATTGCTATGATGGGCAAATGCAACAACGGTTTGCTATCCAAAACCAACAAACTTGAGAGGTGGACAAGAACTTCCAAATCTCAATGAACTTCGAGCCTACACCTCTCTATACAAACAACATACACAGGGAGCACGAAAAAAATACTAATCACACCTACAAGTACTAATTGATTACCACCATACCGCCAATTGCCTCCCTTTGCAATAGACATTGTTGCGGACTCATCCACTTATGTGATTTTAGTGGCCACAAAATGTCTGAGACATAGCGCTCCATCGATGGCAAGTTTGGCACATCTTTGTCACCTAGAATGTCCCCACAATATTGCCATTGCCATGCTTGAGTCACCTTGTGAACGAATCCTCTCCCTCTAATTGAAGTCAAAACCTTGACCCCCTTGCAAGTTGCAAACCACCAAACAGATCTCTCTCCAATGACCTCAAAATTGTACAAGCATTATCATCACCTTGGTCTCCTCCTCTCCCTCATATGGAAACCTAAATCGATCACCACCAAACATACTCCAATTCTAGATGTAGTAGGGTGTTGCAATACAAAATTAGTGTAGGTGGATTTGAGGCCCAACAATCTCTCACGGGCCTTGGTAGGTCAAAAAATGAATAGAAGGTGCCAATTATTGTGTCCCGTATTTCATAGTTTGTTTTGAAATTAAGATTGCATGTTTCGAAGTATATGAAGGCCTCATCCAAGCACACATCTTGATACACCTCCCGAAATGACCCAATTTTAGTTTTTACTTTATCTTCATCAAGGTCACAAGCTGTTGGGTACACCGCTTTTTAAATTGAGAGGGGATAGATTTTGGCCTATAGGGCAATGAGGGGTTAAGCCCTTACAAGGAGTATGGTCATCCGATATATTTTTTATTTGGGACGAAAGTATTGTCTTGTAAAAGCTAATATAAGAGCATACTTTCATTTTAAAAAATTAGCCAAACTTTCTAGACACAACAAAAGATTTTCTAGAATTATATATGAAAATATATAATATTTGTAAGAGAAAAATTATTCAAAATTTTCAGCATACATAATTTAGAGAGTGACCCATGAAAAGTGGGAGAGGCAACTGTTTGGCATCAAAAAACTAATTTTAAAATTGGACTTGAATTTTTTGGTTGCTTTAAGTTTGATAAGAAGACAAAGTTATAAGCTATTTTTGAAATGTATTACTTTCTTCCTATTTACATAGAAGTAGAAACATCATGAAAATTGGTAAAAGATCACCAATTCTATTGATTTTTAAATTTTTCATCTTTAAGAATTTTGTTGAGAATCGAGTTTAAAAAATTCATCAAAAAAATACTTAATTTTTACTAATTAATAAATTTTTAAGTAGGTTCAAGATTGAAGGGAAAACTTAAACATTAATAGCTCTAAGATGGAATTGAAACACAATAATCCCAATGGCGAGATTGTTATAGCAAACAAACTTAACCTTGTCTAACAATTTGTTTTGGAAAAATGTAAAAGTTTCATTCAAAAATGAATTATATAAGTTATTTTTTCAAGAAGATGCTTAGATTGACCCTAAAACAAGATTGTCTATAACTTTCTCATCACTAAGGTAGTGTGCTCATGAAGTGTCCCTTTAAGGGTTGTAAAGCCTTTTTGATGGATTTCAAATGGAAAAAAATATTTTCCTTTATTTTTCACTTGAAGAAAAATTGATGTGGAATTTAGCACAAGCGGGCTCATATTTTTTGGAGCATTAATGAAATGACTATGAATTTCCAAAGGATTTTGCAATAGGCACCTATTCATGATCATAGGCCTTGCAAAACTCATCCAAACATGCAGTCTGGAAAAAGATGTGGCTCTACAAAAAACAAGCACTACAACATGCAGAAAATAATATGCAATGTTCCAAAATGCAACAATTACTAAACTTAAATAGACCCTACATTTTTTTATTAGCATGTATAAGAAGGTAGTTGGATTGCCAATTTTCATTTTGAAAAATTCAATGAACATGTGTCCAATGTCCACTTAGTTTGAAATGGACCCACCTTGGCTCTTATTCTATCCATTGGCAAAGTATGAACCAATATTTGACAAATCTTATTATACTCTCACATTTTTTACCGACAATCCATTTAGTGGCCATCATGTATCTATTTTAGAACTACTTATTATCTATTACAGAGCTTTTTGTAGGGACACTTTGAAGAAGAGGATTGCAATAACAACCCACTCTTATAGTCTAAATAGAAATGAATCAAAGCTTCAAATGTAGACAAAGAGATAATCTTTGAGAAAAAAATTATAAATAAAAAAATTTATTTTTGTGATTATTTTTGGGCTGCCCCTCAAGTTAATTTTGGACTTAGGGTGGCATAACTTTTGCTCAAGCACCGATTGAAATACAAAATTATATTTCCAAAAAACTAATTTGATTTTTCACCTTCAAAAGAAGTTTCAGATAAATGTGTCAAAAGTTGAGATCACACAAGCCTATCCAAAATCCCAAGAATTCATCCAGGGACTTTGGAACTTTTGGGGTTAATTGTTAACCCCCTAGCGCTCCAACATCTATAATATGAACAATGAATTGCCAAGGGGTTCTTTTACCACAAAACTTTTCATTCATCCCAACCAATGCTAAATGCTTGAATTAAAAAACAAAAATGCAACGCTTTCTGTATGATGAATTTGATGAATTGATTTGTTTTTGTACCACAAAAGTTCTCATTCATCCAAACCAAGGCTTGAATTTTTAACAAAAAAACTTTTTGTATGATGAATTGATGAAATTGAGGAACTATAAATAATAAATACAATTGTAAAGATATGAGCAAAAATATTCAAAAATTCAAGAAAAGAATTGGGCACAAAGGGGTTAACTCCTAAATATTTTTGACAATGTTTCACCAAAAATGCTCCAAAACTGCCATTTCTAGTACAAGTTCTAAATTTTAGAAAAAAAACATTTTTGGACACATGTATCCATAGTAGCTTGTAGGACATTGGTTGGAGAAGATGTGGAAAAAAATACAGAAATTTCCACATTGTAGATTGCAAGAAATTAGCGATTGAATAGACAAAAATCCTATGGGGGCCCTGCAAAAACCACGCAACTGCACTTTACAAGGTCACATTTGTGTGAGAAAATGTTCAAAATGGTGGTTCTTCTTTGGATTCATTCTTCAAGGCAAATTGGCTACTTGAAAATTTTCACATCATTTGGAATTGTACAACATGTAGGGAAAAAATAGTAAGTAGAAAGAAGTAGAGAATGATTCAAAATACAAAATTGTTAAGAATTTGTTATGGAATTCAAAAATGTCAATCCCAATGGTTTTAATGTTGGAATAAACAATCTACATCCTATGATTTTTATTTTTTTCAAAAAATATTGAAAATTGGGTCAAATAAAGGACTTCCAAGTTTATTTAAGAGTAGGGAATCCATATCTATTTGCAAACTAAAACTCCTCATAACTTTCATCTCATTAATCAAAATGGAATAATCCAAAACTTCCCCTAGTATATATAAATCTAGAAAATCAATTTCAAATTTTTCTTTCTTATGTGATTTTTTAATAAATTTTTGGGTTGTCTGAAGATCAATGAAAATTACATATCATGTAGTAACTTTTAAACCATGTACTCAAAAGTTATGAAAATTTTTGCACCTTAAAGCTATTCCTTGGGCACATATTGTTTGAACATTTCAAAGAAAAAAAATAGAAATTCCTTTTGTAGTGATCTACCCCAAATCACTATGTTGCCAAGAAAACACCGTTTAGTCCTTTCCTTCTGCTTTAGGGATTAAGTTTTCACGTTAGTTAAATTGCTTTGCTCAATGATTGTGTTAGCAATAGAGTCTCTTGTTATGTAGCAGTACATGCACATTCCTAGTAAGGTATGTAAGGTAGTCTGCTCTAAAAGTAATCATGATACAAAGGTACATTTTGCTTTCTTCAATGTACCAAAAGTGCACATTTCAGGAGGTGGTTGTTTTCAATGACAATTGCATTTCAACTTCTAAAATTTGTAATTAACTCTACAAAGGTCCCAAAGATATGAAACAACTTGGGTTAAATGTCAATTCCATTTTCCTTCCCACTAAAATTGACTGAAAATTTTTATAAGGAATTTTGCTTCCCCCCAAAATGCAATTAGTTCTTAAATGGTCGCTTTAAGAGCAAACTACCTTACAATAAAGTAGTTATTTCTCACTGGTTCTACACATGCTGACCACCAATCCTTTTTTCTTTTACTTATTGAGAAATTGCCAAGATGGCAATCACTTAAAATTTAGTGGAGCATTGTATTTCTATAACCTCTAAAGGACCAAACAGTGTTTTTTGACAACATAGCAATTTCAGGCAGCTCACTACAAATGGGATTTTTATTTTTTTTCTTTGAAATTTTTACACAACATGTGCCCAAGGAGTAGCTTTATGATCCAATAATTTTCATAAATTTTGAGTACATGGTTAAAAAATTTATTGTATGATATGTTGTTTTCATCGCTTGGCGGGTAGCCCGGGCAGCAAAATAAACTTCTTTAAATATAATTTTTTTTAAAATATAAATTTGAAATTTATTTTCCTCATTTATAAATACATGTAAAACTTTGAATCATTCCATTTTGATTTATGAGATGAAAGTTATGAAGAGTTTTAGTTGTGGGTAGTTTGTGGGTAGTAATGGAATCTCTACTCTAAAATAAACTTTGATGACCTTTATTTAACTCAATATTCAATATTTTTGGAAAAAAATAAAATCATGAGGTGTAGATTGTTTATTAAAACATCATAACCATTGGGATTGGCATTTTCCAATTCCATAAATAAATGATTAACAATTTAGTATTTTTAATCATTCTCTACTTCTTTCTACTTACTATTTTTTTCCTATATGTTGTACAATTCCAAATGATCTAAAATTTTTCAAGCATGTAGCCAACATGACTTGATGAATGAATCCAAAGAGTTACAACCATTTTGGATATTTTTTCATAATAATATGGCTTTGAGAAGTGCATCTGCCTGGGTTTTGCAGGGCCAAAAAAAGGCTTTTTGTCACTTCAAATGCTAATATCTTGCAATCCACACGGTGGAAATTTTTGAAATTTTTTCCGCATCTTCCCAAACCAGAGTACTACAAGATCATATGGTTACATTTGTCCAAAAATGTATTTTTTCTAAAATTTGGTACTTGTACTAGAAATGGTAGTTTTGGAGTGTTTTGGGTGAAAACATAGTCAAAAACCTTTAGGGGTTAAGACTCTTAGAAATATTTGTTTTTTCTCCTGATTGAATGTAATGGACGTGCAAGCATAGGGTTTTCTTAAATAAAAGCAGAAAGAAAATCTGGTAAAATGTACATGAATAGATGAACATCTTTGAACATGAAACTTGATACAACTTTGGAAAAAGCATGGTGCAACACTCAACAAGCTAAAAGGTCATTTTAGAAAGATATGGAAGCTAACAACACAATGAAGAAGTAAACCTAAGCGCAAATTCAATTTTACATGTGTCTGCAATTGAGCCGTGAGGATATCGATAACAATGCTATAAACGATGGCTAGGGTGAACCGACCTCCTCACTCGTCCTTGAGGGAAAACCTTGAAATATATTATTTTCCATGCAGGATACCGATGAATGCTATGGGGGAGGTCTTAAAGGCAACGCTACAACAAATTCCTGAAGTTACTAAGTTTTGGTAACAATGTTGTACTACTAAGGATTTGAAAAAAATAACAATGAGGAAGTAAACCTAAGTGCAAATTCAATTTTACGTGTGTCTGCAATCGAGCCACGAGGATATTGATAACAATGCTGTAGAGGATGGCTTAGGTGAATAGACCTTGTCGCTCATCCTCGAGGGAAAACCTTGAAATATCTTATTTTCCATGCCAAAGTTTATAGCGTCACGTCATGTCTAGACGGATAGTGGACATACAAAACATTTGGATTCAACCCTATATCCATCATGATCTTGAAAAAATATATTAAAAATTAAAATTAAACTTAAAATATTTTTTTATAGATGGCTTGTTGTCTACCGGGATGATCCGTCTGTCAACCTTGATGGACTACCATCAATAAGGACAATATGTCAATCAACTTGGACGGCAAGTCATTGAGAAAAAAAAATTTAGTCATCTGCTTCCCGTCGCAATTTTGATAAGTCAAGACCAATGCCGATGGACATATCGATGTAAAAAGATAGATTCACGTTGATATGGACAACCCTGTTCCATGCATGCCACTAGTGAATGCTATGGGGGAAGTCTTGAAGGTGACGCTCAAATAGACTCCCAAAGTTACTAAGTTATGGTAACAATGTTGTACCACTAAGGATTTGCAGTCACCTTTGTCAACCTATTTACACCAATACTAACTTCTATGATAAGAGTCTCCACTCGTTTCGCCTCTACTCCTCCCAAGCCATGGACATTCGAGTGTGCCACTCAGTCCAAGCAAGGGCAACATTTATAAACAATTTAGAATTTTGCGTTTAAAGATTTCCCACAAGCAATTGCACGGACAACCTATTGTCATCGCTAACACGAGAGCTGAAACGATAGCAAAGAGGAGGTTAACACTCTATGAATACTTCTTGAGCTGATGACGAATACTCTTCATAGCCCCTCATCAAAAGTCACAATTATGTGACTAAGATACTTCAAGTTCTTGTAATGCATAGGGCGTACAAATTGTCATGAATGCTACGACTCTAAATGCTAAGATTTGAAAAAAGAAATTTTAAACCCTAGCAATTTTACCTGAGCCACATACGACTCAGAATAATAATTCTACTTTGTAACAATGGTTGGAGGAATGGCATGAGGAATGACCGCAAGGTAACAATTCAATTATACTGCACCAAAAGATAACAATTCTGCTCTATAACAATGGCCAGAGGAATGCCCTAAGTTATTCGTCGCCAGAGGAATGCCTTGGCATTGGGCCAGCCACTATAAGAAAAGGGGGTTGTAAATGACTGCAAAGAATGACTGCTAAGAAGTCATTCCGGACAAATTTGACTTCAGATTGATTAGAGGCCCTAAAGTCATGACGGACAAGTCATTCTTGAAATGAATGCGATTCTCTTATCACCATCCATTTCAACCTTGGATGAAGAATGGATGAGAGGGTCTTTGTGGTTGATGAGGTGGACAAACAAATTTTTAGGAAAGGTCAGGCAATTGTCCATTTTCAAAGGATTTTTTGCTAACGTTGATGTCCATGTCAACCAATTATGTAGTCATTTTGCAGTTGTGATGGAATTTGAGGGTTGATGACATGGACATTGACGTCAAAGTCTTGTGTAAGTCATTACGCAGTCATTCTGCAATCCGAGCGATGTTGACGTGGACATCCATGTTAGACTCTTGTATAAGTCATTGTGAAGTTATTATGTAGTCATTCTCAAGTGACATTGATTTAGGGTTCAAGTTTCTCTCCAAGGACATCAATAGTTGTTTTTTAATTATTTTCAATTCATTGAGATGTGGACAAAAAATACTATAATGACAATTGCACAAGGAGTAGTCATTTTGTAGTCACATATGAATACATTCAAACTTCCATAATGATACACCATGATACACAATACATCATATATAATACACCATATCTCATATATCATATTTTGCATACATGTTGGATGGCTTCCAAAGCTGGTGAGTGTGTAAGTAAGGAGAGGCAAATTGACAAGCCCTTTATAGAAGCAGGATAGTAGGAGGCAAGACAAACCATGTAGGATAAGGAAAAACATAGGAATTGTGTTAGAAGTAAAATTTTAGACCTCATTGAGACATAAGAGATTAACTTTTTTCAAAAAAAATTGTACTAATAAAATTTGGGAAATTAATTTCACTTTCATCTCCAAAAATCCGTTTTAGATTTTGTGCCTCAAATCAAAAGTTATAGACAAATTTGCTAAAGGAATTAGAATAGATTAGAACATGATCAATACTAGGGTCACCTATTCAATTTCCCTAAAATAAGGAAGTATGCAATTGTCCTAGGTCTTCTCACTTCATGCAAGAAAAGTGTGATAATGACTACACAAGATGTTTACAAATTATGTAATGAATCAAAGTGTACAAGGCACCAAAGTAGTAGTAGAGTAGGTGCATAGTAGTCCAAGACTTATGAGTAGTCATTTGGTAGTTACAAGAAGTCATTCTATAATGGCACTAGAGTTGCGATGTTGTCATTTGTGTAAAGGTGAAATGGGACTCAACAACTATTGTTGACTCCATCTAAATACTTTAGTGTATGTTTGTTGGGACTCTAGTAATTTAAATGTGAATAATATGAAGTATTCAAAAGTAGTATAATGGCAGTGGTGCAAGTTTCAAGAAGTCATCATTGGCATATCAATAGGAATTTAGACCCTAATGGACAAAGACAATATACCAACAAATGGAAAGGCCGGCCACCAACAATGCACGATTTCAAAGAAAATGATGTCAGCCGACTATAACAACACATGTATGTGCTATTGTAGTTGTTTGGTATCTTTTGATTCGGTTCACTAACAAGCTAGTTTGATCCCAAGGAGGTTCTATGTGAACAACATAGTCAAAAAGCATACTAGAAGGTCGTCATTTTTTTATATAATAGTCATTTAGGAGTGGTTGCAAGGCTAATTGCTCTCTACCGGTGGCCCATTCCAATGGAGAGAGTTAATTTAGTCGGTGCCATTGAGGTGTCGATGGAAGACAACTTACTAGCACAAAAAGAGTACTAGAGTCTTCAATTGAAATTCGAGGTTTCAACTGCCTTCTGTACTTATCTGATGTCTTTGTGAACTACTAATGAAATCCGTAGTGCATGAGTATTGCAATCTAATTGTGTAACCGGGGACCAAATTTCAATACTCAGTGCACCCCAAATGTCAGTTTGCTAATGCTTTGGAATCTATGACTTGCACATTACTAACTATGGTCACTTCAAGTTATTTTTTAGTAATATTGTAGAGGCCACGTAGTTGTCTAGTGAAGGCACAAGGAAATCAGAACTATGGTGTAGTCATTGCGCCCATGTGTAAACTCTATCCATTAAGTGTCGTGAATCATATGAAGCCACTATCATTTTCCATTCGCCCTACAATAAAATGTTGTTGCAAGACCAACACCCTATCTAGTCATCCTTTGCCTCCATTTTTTGTCGAGTAATGATTACAGTGGTACCAAACTATTGTAGAAAATGTAACCCGTGAACATGTTGGCACCCTTTGCACCTTCATTCCCCGAGGCCTTCTAAAATCACCATGTGTGAGTGCTAATGCAGTCTTGACGTAGTCACCCGTTAGTGACCCCCACTTGCAATGTTCATGGACTCTTGTCTCCTACTTGACTACAATGCAACTCTACAACAACGCAAAGTCATGCCCGAGTAATGGGAGAACAATTGTCGTCCACGTCAACGTGTTGACATCCACATTAGTAAAGTGAAACTTCCCAGAATCCCTAAACATGGGATCCTATAGTCATTTTCCAGTTGCAACACAATAGAAAACAATCACCATGTATGACAAGGTCGTGATTGAGTCTTCCACGTAGGATTTTAGGCTTTTCCCGCTAGAAGCTTGACAATGGTTTGGATGTTAAGGAAGGTGATCGTTCATCACTCTATTAAATCTTCATCTTGTAGTCGTAGTGACAATTAGGAAATGTCTCGAAGAAATTGGCGAAACCTAATTTGGTGCAATTATAAAAGGTGCACTCATTGTTAAGTCAAACTGGACCTAAAGTCATTTTCTTGCAATCACAAATGTGCCCAATTTCTTGTAGTGCAGTGTACATGCCCAGTTTCCCCCCTTGCCACCCGCCATCTCCCTAGACACATGGCGGGGCGTGAATGGTTATGTGGTTGAAGAAGTGGGAGGGCTTCAGGGGTAAAGGCTATGTTGTGCACATACACTTACGCTTCCCCACACCCTGTGAATTCCGACCCATTGTATGTGAACAACCACACACTACTTTTTAGATTGTGGCAAATAGATTGCACTTCTCCTAAATTTTTTGGTTTTATTTTTCAAAGACTAATTGAGAATTTTTTTGAAAATGATGAATTCTTGTTCAATTTAGAGCACATTCCTTAGTGATAAAAAAAACCCTTTGGCATTAAGAAACTCAATGAGAAGTGCATTTCAACTTCAAAAACTTGTAATGAATTCCATGAAGGACCAAAAAATATGAAATGACTTCATGGAAATGCCAAAGTTTCATTGCATCAATATCCTTAACCCCTAAAGGACCAACATACATTTCTTAGCAACATGGATATTTTGGGCAAGTACATGTGACTAGAGATTTTCATATTTTAGGTTGAAATTTTAACATAAGGTGGGGATGAGGAATATCTTTCATATGCACTAAATTTCATGACATTTGGAAATATGAGTCAAAATTTATGGCCTAATATGTTACTTTTTTCCTTGGGCCAACAATCTGGACAAATAAAAAAAATTACTTTTTTCAGATACAAAAATCAGAAATTGGTTTTATAGAGTTATATATACATGTTAAAGCTCGAGGGGAAAGCTTTGAATCATTCCATTTTGATCAATGAGTTCAAAGTTATGAGTTTTAGTTTGTGGGGCAATTATGGATTCTCTACTCTAAAATAAACTTTGAAGTCCTTTACTTTACTCAATATTTAAAAAATAAAATAAAATCATAAGATGTAGATTATTTATTACAACATTTCAAATATAAATTGGGATTTTCATTTTTCAAGTCCATAACTCACTTCTTAACAATTTTATATTTTTAACCATTCTCTATTTCTTTCTACTTACTATTTTTTCCTATATGTTGTACAATTCCAAATGATTTAAAAAATTTCAAGCATGTAGTCAACTTGCCTAGAAGAATGAATCCAAAGAAGCACTACCATTTTGGACATTTTTTCATACAAATGTGAGCTCATGAAGTGTTGCTACCTGTTTCTTCGCAGGGGCAAAAAAGGATTTCTATAAATTTGAAAGCTTATATCTTGCAATCCACATAGTGAAAAGTTCTGAAAAATTTTCCACAACTTCTAAAACCAATTTTCTACACAATCCTATGGTTACATGTGTCCAAAAATGTTTTTTTTCCTAAAATTTGGTACTTGTACTAGAAATGACAGTTTTGGAGCATTTTTGGTGAAAACATAGTCAAGGAACTTAAGGGCTTAGGATAGATTGCCTGTTTTATTTATTTTATTCGTTTGATATGATGAGATCTAACAAATTGTGAGGCGTTTGGCAACATTCTTGGTACCACTTGAAAGTTCTTGGCAAGAAGGGGTGCACGAACTTTGTTTCATGGTGTTTGGACCTACAATGTGAAAGTTATTGTATTTCAAAGTCTTTTTGAATGAAATAATTGAATTCAATTATCTTTTATTTTGTAAAATTCAGAACTTTTGCATTACATGTCCAAAAACCATGAAACAAAGTCATTTTGCTCCTTTGTGCTTAAGGCTTTTTATTTGTGCAAATTTCGTAGTGTTTAGACCTATGGTGTGAAAGGTATGAATTTTTTTAAAATGAAAAGTGAGTTAAATTATATTTTATTTTGAGAAAACCATAACTTTCACATTGCATGTCCAAACATTACAAAACAAAGCCCTTGCACTCCTTTATGTATAAAGTTTTCTATTTGTATGCAATCTCTCACATTGTAGTGTAAAAGTTATTGAATTTCAAATTTGAATTGAATTAAAAAATTAGAAAATTATTTCTACTTTTATTTTTATTGTGAATATAGCACAAGGCACACTAGTTCCTGTAAAAATTAACTAAAAATTGTTCAAAGGAGTTCAAATTCTTTGAAAAGGCAATCACCTCTTAAATGTTTACTTCCAAAAGCAAAGTGTATCCCAAATCACAATGAAAAGTTAAAATTTTACACCCTCTGTTACTTGTGCGGGCTTGCGAAGGGATGGCATTGGCACTGGCAAGGCTTAAGGTAGGCGAACCCAATACCAACCTTGGACCTAATACCACCCAAATGTAGAACTGTTATTGATCCTAGAGTGAGAATCTATGACAATAATACATGCCTTAACTTCACTTATTATGAAGTTAAGGCATGTACTTCCTTCAAAGATTCTCATTCTGAGATCAACAAGTGTCCTACATTTGGGTGGTATTAGATCAACAATTGGTATTGGGTTCACCTACCTTAGTTCCGCCACCTCGCCAGGCGGAACGTGCCATCCCACGCCAGCATCCGCCAATAAACAAGCAATGTGCGCGGGGTGACTAAGTCCCAAGGTGTTTGAGGTTTCTACCTGATAGCTCGTCATGGGAAATTTTCCCACAAGGGGGGGTTGTGGCCTCAAGGAGAACCTTAGGGCAAATGGGGCGGGGGTAAAAATTTGCCCAAGTAAGCAGACAAGCAGAACCTTGAGTCCCCTTGAGACTTAGTGCTGAGGGGAGGAATGCCCCGGATTGACCCCCTCACTTGTCCCCATGGGATGAATGGAACAAAAGCTTGATGACCTCCTCATCCTATTTGGTTAATTAACCCTAGTTCATGGCCTTTCCAGGAAATTTGACTGAGGTACTTCGAAGTTGTGGACAAGGTGCTTTGGGAAAGCTATAGTACTATATCAATTTGAAAACTTTGTCGTGTGGTCCTCCCCCCTCGTTCTCTTGCCATGCTTGCATGAGGTTTGCGGCTTGTGTGCTTGTTTTCTCCTCTTTGCTCTTTGAACTAGAAATGGTTGTTCTTTTGCTTCATAGAGAGGGAGGTTGCACTGTGCATTACTAGACGTAAGTTCATTCTTGAAGCACCTCAAATGATGAGAATCTTTGTAATCAACATTGAGATCTGACATGAGCAATGAATTATCACAACTTCATATGTCGATGCCTGAAATTTGACCTCTTGTGCTTGAGAAGGGAGTCTCTAATGGCAAAATGTTTTAATTGTGTTGAGATTTTGAGGCCATTGTTTGCTACATTGAATTGCATAATAACTTAGTTTGTCATGTTTGCCTTCATTGTTTCTCAAAATTTCTTCATTCACAAGGATTAATGATGCATGCTTCCGTGGTTTAGGCCTCAATTTCAATAGGTTGACTTGCATTGAATGGTATTCAACCATTGTGGTTAGTATGATTACTTTTGTGATTTTCAAGTCATCTCTTAGGTTAATTTTAAACCAAATCTTTAAAATCATTTGGATCAAACTGGTCAATCAAGAGATTATAGTGTTTGAAGTTTCACAATTAGAACAACTTCTTCGTAAAGCTTGGGAGACTGCACGTGAAAACTTCATGGTCGTTATGGTTTGTTGTGTACAAGGATTTAGTCTATGAACCAAATCCAACTCTTCAAGAATGGTGACGTTCACACAAAGATCATCTAAGTGATACATTGATTGTTAAGAAACAATTTTTCACAAATATTGGGCAAGTATGAATTCCCCACACATTAGAAGTGCAAAACATTAGCATCTTGCAATGAGCATGCTTATTGATCAACATGTATAAATCTTTTCAATAGTTAATCGTCATTGATGCAATAGAATGTGGGCAAACATAAAATTGAAGGATTGATAGTGATTTCTCTCTATTGTAGCACATGCTAAAGTTTTTTGTTTGATTAGAGGGTGGATACCAATTCTTAAAGTTTCGTACAGTACTTTCCAATGAGCTTCCTTAGTGTAGTTTATTTAGATTGTATTTGCATCTAATTCATTCTATCTAATTTTTGTTGCTCTACATATTTAGTGAGGATTTGACATTCAAGGAAGATGAATTGCATCTTATAAACTAAAGCCTTGACTATGATGCAATTTATATTTTCACTTGCATTTGTGGTCCTATTCTACTTCATTGGTGAATCTTGAGGGGCACCATACCGTGAGGACATTGTCCCTTAAGTGTGACTAGGTTTGTGAAACATCTTCCACAAAATTGTGTGACAATATAATAGTTTTTTTTAAAGGTTTATTGCATGGCCTATTCAAGAGTTCTTTTCTCATATTATGTCTATTGTCATTCATTGTCTACTATTGCATAAGAATTGGAAGCTCTTATGTACCAAGATTGTTTTGCATTTTGTGATGCTAACATGATATTTTGTTTTTAAAGGATTGGAAATGGACGATCATTGCTCATTGGAAACTTTGGATTCCTCTCCAATTGAAGAACTCTCTTTTCATACCGCTACAACTTCAGGTGATATTATCAACCTTTCTTTTTATGTGTTGCAATCCACCATAAGGGTAATTATTCAAAGTAGTCATATGTGTCTTCAGAGTGATTTTTGCAAAGTTGGGTTGTGCTTCCAATGCTTTGTTAAACATATATTCTTTGAATGAACGTTAAATAAGGATTTAGGGTTTTATTCTTTTCAAAATGCAATACCCATTACAAGTGATTGGTCATACAAAACCAGGGAACACTTTAAGCATTCAATTTAGGTCACTATTGATGATTCATTCAAAAACTAATCCTTGTATTTTAGTAAATATCCATCACTTGTAAGAAATCAATAATCAAACTTTCCTACACACTAGTTCATTGCAAAGGGATATTTCTAATTTAAACAAAGCATAATACAACAAGGAAACCATACCTCTTTAATGCTTAGGTGCTACTCTCATTACGATGCCCTTTTCAAAACAATATTGGAGGTTATGATCTTATAGTGTAATGTATCTTGAAACCCTAACAAATCACATGAATTCATTAGGTGGTTTGAAAATCCACTTGCAATTTAATATTGAAAAAGTCTTGAATTTTGATTCTTTGGGGGAGTTGAGAGGGAAATGGCCTCTTAATTTTGAATAGGAGCCATCTTTGTCATCCATTTGAATGTTGAAATAGAGATATCCACAATGACTATTTCTAAAAAATAGAAATGGTGATTGCCAAAAGCGTGTTATATGGTATAATATGAAGCTTCTTCATTTAAATATAGATGACATTATAGGAAGTGGATTCAAAAAGTGATAGCTTCTAATTTCTCTTCCATAAAAAGACAAGCACACCCATTCTCCATCATCTCCCCACTACAAGACAAAGGTAACCTTGGGTTAACCCACTTGAATCAAGGAAGAGATGACAAATGAACCACCTCATCACCTACTTCCATCTATGGGTGGATGAGCAAGGGGGTCAATTCCCCCCCATCCAGAGGAATGGTTGGACTTCCTCGCTTGTCCCCAACAAAAAGGTCAAGGTAGATTGCCCCCCTCACTCGTTTCCCCCAAGTCAATCCAAGGTGCATGTAAAAAACAAGACCCCTATTTTGTGCTTCATTAATTTATCTTCGGTATGTCTCCAATGGAATTTAGGGCTTGTGATTGCAAATATGAATTCAAAATTTGCAAATTTTATCATGCATGACAAATAAAAAATTTCAGGGTTTTCCCTCACAGACGAGCGAGGAGGTCAATCCACCCGGCAGATGAAAACCTTGAAATGTTTTATTTGCTACGGGGGAGTTTTGACTCCTTGGGCAGTCTTCCATCAAAGGTAGGGTGACCTAGTGTTGGGGGATATTTTTGAGTTTTATCAGCCATTTTTCTTTGTTTTTCATGTTGAACTGGCTTCTCAAGTACTAAATTCAGTTATTTTCTTTGTCTTTTACTCCAAATAGAAATTTTAGAGATTTTCTATTCCCTGATTTTTTTTATATTTTCAAAATTGCAATGAGTTTTATTTTCCAAATTCTTGGGCTAACTTTGAACTATGCGCCATTGTTTCCCAAACTTTGGGATGACCTATTTTCATTCCTTTAATTATTGTGACTAATTGCATTCACAAAATTTTTAAAAGAAAGTATGTCATATACATTTGGTCAAAGCCACTTTTTAATAAAAATAAGACAAATTACAAGTGGCCAAAGCAAAAACACATAGCTTCTCATTATTGTCCTTAGAAGGGACTATTTGCATCCATTTGGGTTCTAAAGTTATTCTTTTTAGTTCCCTGCATGATGTTTGGAATGTTAATTCAAAAGTGTCCTTCAACCTTATAGAATAATGAATGAACCTTCTTCGCCATGTATAGAAACTTGTATGGTCATGTACATTGATGTTTTACAATCATGACCTTTCAACTTCAATTCCACTCTTAAATTGTCATAATGCCAATTGTTTGTGGTTTTGACTACATTAGGATGCAATATGGGGTATTTGTGCTCAAAAATAGAGTTTGTAATTGCATTGGGGAGATTTTGGGCCTATATACCTTAACCTCTAAAGTCTCAAGTCCATTTTTTCTTCAAAAAAGACTCAATACTTCCATTTTCAATGCAACCTCCAAATAAAAACTCACAATTTTTCATGATTTAAAAAAATAAAAAATTGAATTCATAAATATTTAGAGTCATATTTTAGTAAGCAGAAATTTCACTCAATAAAAATTTTAAATACCTAAAATGCTTACTACAATATTTTGTAATGAATTTTAATTCCACTTATTCCACATGAATTTTTTTTCTTATATTAAAAGGGTTTTTTTCAATAATAAATTCGACAAACTTTTTTAATAAATGAAAATTATTTTATACAAATGTATTACATTTACCTCAACATGTCCAAATTTTGTTAGAAAAATCTAATTTCTCAATTATTTATGGTAAATTGAAGTATATGAATATTTTTGAGAACTAGTTGCTTGTCATGTAGCTTCAGTTTCATGTTTAAACTAGCTTATAGGGAAGCACATGAATAATAGCTTTGGCTTTCCACAATTTATCCAAATACATAGTACTCTCAATCACGAGAAATATTCTTGAGCACAAGTTAGTGTAAACTAGGCATTTTGGGTGCATAGCTTGGGTGGATTTATGGTAGAGTTATGTTGGATACCCACAATTGTTGGTGGTTGGTCGGCCTTTTTGATGGATTTTAGATGCATCAAAATATTTTCCCTTAACCCCTAAAGGTATTTGACCATGTTTTCACCCAAAATGCTCCAAAACTGTCATCTCTACTACAAGTACCAAATTTTAGAAAAAATACATTTTTGGACAAATGTAACCGTAGGATCTTGTAGTAAGTTGGAAAGATGTGGAAAAAAAAATCAGAAATTTGTACCGTTTGGATTGCAAGATATTAGCATTTGAAGTGACAAAAAGCCTTTTTTTGGCCCTGCAAAAATCCGGGCAGATGCACTTCACAAGGTCAGATCATTATGAAAAAATGTCCAAAATGGTTGTACCTCTTTGGATTCATTCTTCAAGTCATGTTGTCTACATGCTTGAAAAATTTTAGATCATTTGGAATTGTACAACATATAGGAAAAAATAATAAGTTGAAAGAAATAGAGAATGATCCAAAATACTAAATTGTTAATAATTTATTTATGGAATTGAAAAATGCCAATTCAAATGGTTGTAATGTTGTAATAAACAATCTACACCTCACATTTTTATTTTTTTCCAAAAATATTAAAAATTGAGCTAAATAAAGGTCTTCAAAGTTTATTTTAGAGTAGAGATTCCATTACTACCCACAAACTACCCACAACTAAAACTCTTCATAACTTTCATCTCATAAATCAAAATGGAATGATTCAAAGCTTTCCATGTATATAAAAATCAGGAAAATAAATTTCAAATTTTTATTTTAAAAAAAAAGTGATTTTTAAAGAAGTTTTTTTTGTTGCCCAGGCTGCCCACTGAACGATGAAAACAACATATCATACAATAACTTTTTTAACCATGTATTCAAAAGTTATGAAAATTGTTGGGTCTGAAAGCTACTCCTTGGGCACATGTTGTGTGAAAATTTGAAAGAAAAAAAAAATTCCATTTGTGGTGAGTTGCCCAAAATCGCTATCTTGCCAAAAAACACCATTTGGTCCTTTAGGGGTTAATTTTCACTAGAAGAAAAACTGATGTGGACTTTAATACAAGTAGTTTCATATTTTTTGGAACAATAATGAAATAATTATGAATTTTCAAAGAATTCTACGATAGGCACCTATTTATGATCATAGGCCTTGCATAACCCACAAACACATGTAGACTAGAAAAAGATATGGCTTTACCCAAAACAAGCACCATAGCATGCATAAAATAATATACAATGTTCCAAAATGAAACCATTACTAAACTTAAACAAACCCTAAATTATTTTATTAGCATTTGTTAGAAGGTGGTTGGGCTGCCAATTTTCATTTTGAATAATTCAATGAACATGTCTCTAATGTCCACTTCGCTTGAAATGGACCCACTTTGGCTCTTATTGTATCCATTGGCAAAGTATGAACCAATATTTGACAAATCTTATTATGCTCTCATATTTATTATCAACAATCGATTTAGTGGCCATCATGTGTCCATTTTCAAACTGCTTATCATCCATTACAAAGATTTTTGTAGGGACACCTTGAAGAAGAGATTTGCAATAACAACCCACTCCTATAGTCCAAATAGAAATGAATCAAAGATTCAAATGTACACAAACATATAATCTTTGAGAAAAAAATGAAAAATTAAAAAAATCATTCTTTGTGATTTTTTGGGGGCTGCCCCTTGAGTTGATTTTTGGACTTAGGGTGGCATAGCTTTTGCTCTCACACTTTGATTGAAATAAAAATTATATTCCCCCAATACTAATCTGATCTCCTATCTTCAAAAGAAGTTTCAAATCATTGTGTCAAAAATTGAGATCACACAAGCCTATCCAAAACCCCAAAAGTTCCTAGTAGGGATTTTGGGGCTTTGGGGGTTTAAAGTTAACACTGTCACGCTCCAACATCCATAATATGTACAATGAACAATGAATTTGATGAGATTGGTTTGTTTCTTACCACAAAAATTCTCATTCATCCCAACCAAGGCTTGAAAAAAAAATACTTCTTGTATGATGAATTTGATGAGATTGGTTTGTTTTTACCACAAAACTTCTCATTCATCCCAACCAAGACTTGAAAAAAAAATACTTCTTGTATGATGAATTAATGAAATTGAGGAACTATATATATATATATATATATATATATATATATATATATATATATATATATATATATATATATATATATACACATATATATATATATACACATATATTCATAAATATATGAGCAAAAATATTCAATAATTCAAGAAAAGATTTAGGCACTAATTGGGGATTAAATCCTAAATATTTTTGACAATGTTTCACCAAAAATGCTCCCAAACTTCCATTTCTAATACAAGTACCAAATTTTAGAAAAGAAACATTTTTGGACACATGTATCCATAGTAGCCTATAGGACATTGGTCTAAGAAGTGGAAAAAAATTCAGAATTTTTCACATAGTAGATTGCAAGAAATTAGCATTTAAATAGACAAAAATCTTTTTGGGGGGCCTAAAAAAACCCAGGCAATTGCACTTTACAATGTCACATTTGTGTGAGAAAATGTTCAAAATGGTGGTTCTTCTTTGGATTCATTCTTCAAGGCAAATTGTCTACTTGCTTGAAAATTTTCACATCATTTGGAATTGTACAACATGTAGGAAAAAATTGTAAGTAGAAAGAAGTAGAGAATGATTCAAAATACTCAATTGTTAAGAATTTTGTTATGGAATTGAAAAATGCCAATCCCAATGGTTGTAATGTTGGAATAAACAATCTACATCTAGTGATTTTTATTTTTTTCAAAAAATATTGAAAACTGGGTCAAATAAAGGACTTCCAAGTTTATTTAAGAGTAGAGAATCCATAACTATCTGCAAACTAAAACTCCTCATAACTTTCATCTCATTAATCAAAATGGAATGATCCAAAGCTTTCCCTGGTATAAGGTAAACCAACCCATGACAGACAAATTGCCTAATGTAGTCATCTAGAAAACCACCCATTAGAGTTTTACATCAACCCATGGCGGACTTTTTTTGATAAATGAGATTAGGACTACATTAAGCTGATTTGTGGCCATAATCTTGTCTTGGGAGATGGTCATGGAGTTATTAGTGACTGTCATAGGGCACTTACACCATTCAAGTGTAAATTGGTCATAAGAAGTTATTTTTTTATTTCTTCATGTCATGGCCATGTTAGGAAAAGTTGTAGCCATGTTAGAAAATGTTGTGACTGCTTTAGGTAGTAAGATGACCATCATGGAAACCCTTTTTGCTGATTTGGGGTAGTCTATAGACTCTATTGGTCCAATTGGGCTGCACACTTCATAAATTCATAAAAAATTCTTACTTTGTCCAAAAAATAAAATTTCAGTTGCTTCCTTCAATTCTCACATATGTCTATGTATGGAAAAAAATCTGAATCATTTTGCTAATGGAAACAACACACACCACTCATTTTGCATGTCATAGGTAGGTTTACCTTACATATATCTAAAAAATCAATTTCAAATTTTTCTTTCTTATGTGATTTTTTAATAAATTTTCAGGCTGCCCAAAGATCAATGAAAATGACATGTCATGCAATAACTTTTTAACCATGTACTCAAAAGTTATGAAAATTGTTGCACCTTAAAGCTACTCCTTGGGCACATGTTGTGTGAAAATTTCAAAGAAAAAAAATAGAAATTCCTTTTGTAGTGATCTGCCCCAAATCGCTATGTTGCCAAAAAACACCGTTTGGTCTTTTAGGGGTTAAGCCTTCAGGTCAGTCAAATTGCTTTGCTCAATGATTGTGGCAGCAATACAGCCTGTTGTTATGTAACAGTACATGCACATTCCTAATAAGGCATGTACCCTAACGCAGTTATTTCTCACTGGTTCCGCACATGCTGACCACAACTACACTGCTATCTCCAACACTGTTGTAGTAAGTTACATGTCCGTGTTTTCTTGCACTAACTTAACTTAAAAGCCAAACAGATTTGGAATTTGTTCAAAGCAAGGATGTATTATCAAGGAAAGATTTTGTAGTGGCACTTTGTGACGAAAAGCTAAATTCAATTTTTTTTACGAGAATTAGGAGATACAGTACTAGCTGGAGAGAATATGAAGGAGGCCGAGTAAGATACAAGCTTTGAACAACGAAAGCTTTTGCTAATTTAGCAGATTATTCAGAACACTATTTCAGTTGGTGCACGTAGACAACACTGATGTAATAATGCGTAATAATTCCCTTATTCTTTGATTTAAATAAGGTGCGGCCAGGTTTGCTTCTGACCAATTGAAAGTAGTGCTCGACTTCGATTCACTTTGATTCTACAAAATAATCTTTTAAAACTCTAAGAAATATCTGTCATGTCTCCCAATTGAACGTGATGGACGTGCAAGCACAGGGTTTTCTTAAATAGCAGCAGAAAGGAAACCTGGCAGAAATGTACTGGAGCAGATGAACATCTTCGAACATGCAACTCGACACAAGTTTGGAAAAAGCATGGTGCAACACTGGACAAGCTGAAAGGTCATTTTAGAAAGATATGGAAGCCAACAACAGAGAATGCTCGAGTTCCTACTCCACTGGTAATATATCAGTCATCAGACCACAGAATAGTCGCAATACTCTCCTGGAGCTGAGCTGAGCTGAACCAATATAAGGAGCTAATACTTGTATGGAAAGAACGTAGCCAATGTTGAAGCCAGATATGAGCAAAGAAAAATGTATTGCATGTTGGGCCCCAAGAATCCAGACATCGCAACCCGTAGCACTTTACAAAATCATCGGGGTGTGTTCACCCCACCAAAATCAATCTCTACCACTCTGCCTACAGAGTCCAGCATAAACCTGGAATCCGTTCTCAGTACTCCAGTGTCTTCAGAAGTCGGAATAAAATAGCAGCCTCCCGAATCTGTGAAAAGTTGATGCAAAATGCCTGGACTTCTATAAATAAGTCTTGCACTGCAACGGCCACAATGAAGTTGAAGTCAGCAGAAAGACAAACCAATCAATTGAGAAAACCAATCCAACTACGCAGTGGCGACAACCAGCAAGACTACAACTAGATGAATCTGCATACCGTTGATGATCTTGTTTCGAATCAAGCTTTGCAGGAAGACGCAAACCAATCGAACCAGACGATTTTGCATTAACTTGTCCTGAATAACCCATACAAACGTGTCAGCTTATGCAAAAATGAGAGACATGAACGATAAATAGAAATGGGAATTACTGAATTGAAAATCTTCACGAAGTTTCCGGAAGGACGGACCGACCTTGATATTTTCACAAGATGATATACAGTTGGAGATGTACATATGAACAAACTCTGTCGGAAGATCCACAGCTGTCGTAAGGCGGTTCACAACTTCCATTGAATGAAGGCTAATGTCCATATTCACCAGCATTTTAAAATAACTGCAAGTAATCCACCTCTTAGAAAGATCACAACATAAATGAGACCTCCATTTCTACCTATTTCACAAGCAAGCCATCCAAACAGAGATGGAAAATATGTCCACTTCATCACCTAATTAACAAATTTCAGAATGCCTGCAAGGACAGATTTTTTCCCCAAGAGTATTTACGTCTAGCAAAGCAGAAGGTATAACTGAGAAAATGACTTACTCTGTGATCTGGTTTGAGTTCATCAGCTTCAGCAAAACTTCAACAGCAATTAAAGGATTATTTTCTACAAGTTCCTGCAAAGAAGACGATTAACAATCAAGAAAGGCGTCAAATGATGACGATACAAGCTGATTGATCTACAGATTACAAAAGCCTGGCCATCCTATTACAGTTTAGCTACTGAAACTATTGTGACAGCATATCCATCACCAGAAGTAGGGTAAGGGCATACGGGCAATCTTCGTGGGGTCAGCCCACAGTGGTACACAAGTTTAGGATCAGCATCCAGCTCCATTAAAACTTTCTGCCACAGAAACACAAACGTCAACAATTGAGTTCAGCTGCAGCAAGGACTTTTTCAATCGATGCAAGTCGAAAACCTTCACAAGAGTTTCCAAACAACCGCATCACAACAACAAAACCATATGAGGGTGTTGCAAAACATTTGGTTTTGAGGCTCCCTATTCAAAAGGCGTGGAGGTTTAAATAGTATGCAACATTAACCCTTAGACACTAAAAATTCGTTGTTATTTTTTCATTTTGGAGTATTTATCATCTCTTTGTTTTAACTCTCTTTGGACATTGTCGTTGTTTATAAATGAAGTCATTAATTTTACATTCGCCTCGATTGACTAGATTATTGGAATCAGTCATTGTCGAAGTAGGTCATCAAAAACTGATGCTGAAATTGAATTTTGTATTTCATATTTTTTGAACGGTAAGAGAATATTATGGATCCCAAGTTAATGGATTTGGGGTCACATTCATAGAAATATGCATTTGACAAACATCAAATTTAAAATGATAATGAAACTCGTAAAAATTTGGATGTGAGTCTTAGTTTGGCTCAATAGCTTTGGCTCAATAGTTTTGGCTCAATGGTGTTGGCTCAATAGTTTTGGCTCAATAGCTTGGCTCAATAGTTTGGCTCAATAGATGGGCTCAATACTGTGAATCTTTGCGGAAAAAATGAATTTTTGGCCCAGAAAGTGCTCATTGAGGTTACCCGTTACTGATAAAGGGTTAAGCTAACGCCACTTCACTAAGAGTATGGTATCATGGTCATAGTGGCGCTAAATATGTCATCACGGTTATGATTGGAATATTGTTGGAGGCATAGTTCAGAGGGTCACTACACAAAAGGATGCACAGAAAACCTTTGTCAGTAAGTCAAGCTTCATATTGACAACTGACATTAGCCCAGTAAAGACGCTGAGGACGCTGAGGACTAAAAACGTCCGATGAATGACTCTCAAGGGAACTGTAGAAACGACAAATAGGTACCTATGCATTCTGGAATCTGATAGTGTTTCGGAGACTACTTCTGTGATTAAACCGCGTCCTTCCAGGGTTAAAACAGCTAATACTGTTACCAGCACAATCTCATTATTGAGACTGACAACTTTAGAGTTGACTGAACTTCATTATTGACATCTGATATTGGACCTGACTCTAGGGAAACCATAAGTTGATTAGAACAACCTACACTCCGACGCAAACTCAAGCTGGGCAAGTATTCACCACTTGCACACATGCTCGTGGCTTTCCCCAATTTTCATTCAAGATCTAAACTGATCACTGCTGGTGAGATTGGAGGAAAGCCAAACCAATGATTCCTCTATGAGAAGTGATCGTCCCAATAATTTGAATAAGCGAAACAGAGAGATTCTAAGATATTAATTTCAGGAATCTACTTGTACATGTGAAATCAGTAATAAATGCAACATATTTCTTTGGACAACCGTTTCCTATGGTTACATATAAACGATATGTGACGATGAACACTGACATTTTGTGCGAAGAGCAAATATGAGATAAACAAAGACAAAGAAGGACAGAGGAGGGACCTTTTGATGTGCAGGAGCCAGAGCACCTTTGCAAGAACGACTTATAAGCTCTCGGATAGCAGCACCACGACTGGTATCAGCACACATCCCGGAATCCCACAAAAGCTCATGCTGAGTGTCCGGATTTAGCCAAATCATCTGCAAGAAATCGTCACAAAAAATCACAAGACTGCAAGCATTACACCATGCTCAAGATGGTAAAAATCTAATCATGCCAACAAAGTGTGATAAATAGATAATCTGTAAAATCTTTTGAATCAAGAGGATTTCAAGGTGTGTAAACCTGACATTCTTCAAAGCACGATAACAAATATGAGTTCTTTATATGAGATTCCCCTCATCAACAGGAGACACTTGAAAAGTCTGCAACCACAGATACTGCTATGCAACAGAAACAACATCAAGTGCATACCTCTCCTTCCTGAGGAGGAAGTCTTGGTGGAGTAGGGCGAACCCAAGGAGGCTCCAGTCCATCCAATGAAGAATTCTGTATCAGAGCAGCAGCTGCAGCTTCTCTATCCCCAGAACCAAGTTGTGCCATACCTCCTGGCACAGCATGCCTATAATCGGAAGCACAAGCGTGCTAGTCAAATCATGTCCACAAAGAAGATGCTCGAGAAAAAATCTAAAAACATAGATTCTTGGAAACACTTAAAAGAAGCAGCACTTCAATCTAAAGACAAAATAAGTCCCAAAAAAACTACCAAGAAATATCACATCAATTTTGACAATTTAGAAATTCAGGAAAATAATGGTTCAAGAAACACGTACTCTGGAGAATCAAAATCATAGCCCGGTGGTACATCTGGATCAGGAATCATTTTGCTGATGGATGCCTTCTTGAAACTGCTCATGCGGGGCTCAGGTGGAAGCTTGTCAGCATATCTTGAATTCAATGCGTCAGCATCTAGAAGTTGCTGTTGAAAACCCAAGATACAACTGTGTACTGTTATTGAAGAATTAATAACGGTGATCAAACGAACCACTCAAGAACGGGCAGAGCCATCTAAATAGGGCTCCCCCAGACCACGACCTCAAATGCTTCCAATTTAGTTTCTTCCAAACTCAAAACACAAAGTACATTTCAGACAAAAACAAGAATCCTTGGATGAGACTGTGATGGTGGGGATCGTACATGAGCTGCAGGGTCAAACGTTGCGATAAACTCACTGGCTGATTTCATTGAAAGCTGCAAGAGGATTCATAAAATGCGACTCATAAATTTTAATCATGACCGGACCTTCAATAAGCATTACTTAGTAAACCTCAATTCATCACACTTGCTAACCACTCGTTTCAAATTAATAAGATAATAGTTCAAAATCGGTTAAACAAATGACGGGAGGCAATAACAATAATCCATAAGATTAAATTCATAGATTCCATGGTCCACTCAACAGGTATGTAAGTTTGACACAGTTTCAAAACAAAACAAAACAAGATTAGATGATTCATGTTACGGTGTAGTCTCCCGACCTCAGAAACTACCTCTCACAGAGCTAACTTGAAGAGGAGCAACAAATCACCTTCAAACTAGAAGCTCAAGCAGTTCCAGAACATTACTCATTCACTTTTCATTAATGCCCAATCCCAGAGTTGTACAAATGATTACATGTGATACTAGAAGAAATACACTGGAACTCACTTCTTTGTCGTTGTTATTGAGAGACTGCAAAAGAATTTGTAAGAATGCCCGTTCCACCTTATCTGCTTTCTCATTGGAGGCTGCCTGCAGCATGAGTGTGTAACACTTGTGAAGAATAATTCGGAGCTGATAATTAACTGCAATTGCTGTAATCTACAAGAAAGTTCACGGAAAAAACAAAGCATTGAAACACGAAGACACGCAGAGTACTTACATCAATAAGGGATGACATGAAGGGATTGGTACTTGGCTGCTCGCCTCGATACAACTCAATCAAAATGTAGAAGGCCGCAAGACGTTGAATCTGCTTCAAAAGTCGCCGATCCTACAAAAAGCACCGCGACAACTCTTGACGATAGGCATCTCACATAGAGTTATTAAATTTCGGTCTAATACAACAAACAAACCGACTTAAACCCTAAATCACAATTCGTCTCGTCCACACCACTTGCATAGTTGGACTTACATTAATAATTTTGCAACGTGGCCATTCATAAACAGAGCATCAGCGTGAAATGACATCCTATGGCACCTCAACAAAACAATCAACGCAACATTTATTGTTAAGGATAGATGCAGTCTAGCCTTCAATTTGTTTGCTGGACTACAACACAAGACTTCCGATCAGTTTTACACCGTAATTCCTATGGTACGATTTGTTTGCCCAGTGAATGGCGTGGCAATTATAACGCCAATTGTCGGTAGAGTGAAAAAATTTCATGACAAAAGGAGAAACTCATGGAAGGATTTGCTTCCCTATCCATGCGCTACGCAGAACGACTACCAATTCTGTCCACTTAAAAAAAAAAAAAAGACGAATTCCAAAGCAATCGCCACGTACAATGAAACGATATACATGCTTTCCGCGACTAAATCCTCGCTAACCTAAAAATTCAGAAGCATCAACACGCGAAGTAGCACAAGAAAGAATCCTTCGAACCTCGAGCAGCATGATTAAGCAGCAACAAGCCTTGAAGTGCTGGTGGCGCTTGAAGGTCATAGTGAATGCCGACACATGGCTCTCTAGCGATCGCTCGTCCCCTAGAAGAGCCAGAAGGGCGGTCGTCTCCTCCAAACTTAGCATCCTTCCGGTCTCTCAAAACCTCCGACCTGGTCGATGTTTTAGGTCAATGAAAAACGCCAGCTGAAAATCCAACGGAGAAGTGAAACTTAAATGCCGCCAGTAATCTACTCCTGCATCGGTCGCCCAGGCTACATTGAGCAGCCCCCTGTACTCGAAGGACAAAGTCGCGCCAGTCGCGAAGATGTTCCGTAAGAAACGAAGTTGCGCTGTTGGTGGCTATGGCGATTGCTAGGCACGGCGATGGGCCCCTCGAAACGAGAGAGACGACTCATATTCACATCCCCAAATGAGGTCCCATTTTCTTCAGCCCCTCGTTAAATTCCCAAGGCCAAGTTTTAACCCTCGTTGACACCAATGGCTAATATCTTACCCCCTAAATGCCCAAGGCCTGTTTGGAGCTTCTTGAAATTTGCTCTAAATTGAACAAAAACTCGATGTTTTCATGAGTTATACTAGTTTCTTTTGAATTGTAACTGCACAAATTCAAACTAGACATGTTAGAGATCACATAGGAAAAGAAAACATAAAAATATCATTTATAGATTGAAAGATTATAATGTTTGATCATGAGGGTGTTAAAACTATGAAAATTTTTCAATTCTCTTTTTGAGTGTCAACTCTAAAAATTTGGTCACTAAATAAATATGAGGTTGTAGGGCTTAGCATGCACAACCCCAATCAATTTACGTTTTTTCAAAATCTATTCTACGGGTTTTTTAAATGAATTTCTAATGTGATTTTTCCTCCAAGATCTAGTGTATTTGAGGCTCATTTCCAAGAGCCCTCAACACTACGGGAAGTCAAGATTGCAATGGGCTTCCTTGCACAAAATCTTGAATACAAAAATCATAATCCTTGATTTTTAAGATCGGCTTTTTGATCCTAAAACTAGACTTCAAAAAGAGTTCTCCAAAAATATAAACTACTAGTAATAGAAATTTGGTTGGGTTTTACTTAACTTTAAAGTTTTTGAAACATCCAAATCTAGTGCCTTAGGCATTTAGGGGTTAACCTTCAAGAGGGTCAAAATAAATCCATTGTATTCCCTTTCAATCCTCTTTCTCAATGGCGGATATTTTTGTCTTCTCAAAGTTCATCCCTAAAGAACCTAAAGAAGTCCCTAATGAAATTTTTTTAGAGGACAATTAGAAGTTTGGGTAGGTTTATATGATTTTTAGTTTTCTGAGGAATTTTTTAAACTTTTTCAAAAGATAGAATAACAAACGGACTTTTTAGAAATTGACATTCATTGTGCATATTATAAATATGTTCTTGCGAATGTAATGAAAAACTCCAAAAAAATTCCAACAAAAAATCAACTCTATTATTAGTTTCTTGTGCCAATGATATATGCATTTAAACACTCATAATTCATCCCCTAGATCTATGCAGAATCTCTAGCTTAGGCACCATCATTGTGGCATTTAAAATCCGTTGGAAAGTATTGCATTTAATAACAGATTGCAAATGCTACCATCCAAAATATGAATGTCCTTGACCTAGATTTCTTTAATAGTATCCAATCATTGCAACTTCAATTCAAATAGAAGATGATTGGTGATCTCATTACTAAAACAATCAAGGTGTTTGAGGGCCCTGAAATAGAAAAGTTGAATAACACCTTTCTCACCTTGCAACAATGCATGGTTGAGACAATCAAGATGGAAGCAACAAAGACTAGGTACAAGCTAAGCTTGCTAGGAGACGAGTGCTCCTTGATCACTTACCTTGCCTTAACAAGGTCATCCAACATGGCAAACGCTTGCTAAACAATCAAAATGAATGAATAGAGTTTTTTAGTAAAATAGAGAGAGTAGACCATATATGGTTGCTTTGAAATTTCAAACTCATTTTTGTAAGGGCAATTAAATTCCTTTCATTGTTTAAGAAGAAATTTACAAATAGTTTTGAAGGTCAACTATTGAAAACTTTTATTTTTCATTGAAAAAGATAAATATTTGTTTTTATAAGAGGTCTTCTAAGGCATGTATATGTACAAATAGAAAGCTTTATATATAAAGGAGTGCAAGGGCTTTGCTTTGTAACGTTTAGACATGCAATGTGAAAGTTATGGTTTTCTCAAAATAAAATATAATTTAATTCACTTTTCATTTAAAAAAAATTCATACCTTTCACACCATAGGTGTAAATGCCATGAAATTGGCACAAATAGAAAGCCTTAAGCATGAAGGAGCGAAAGGACTTTGTTTCGTGGTTTTTGGACATGTAATGCAAAAGTTATGAATTTTACAAAATAAAAGATAATTAAATTCAATGATTTCATTCAAAAAGACTTTGAAATACAATAACTTTCACATTGTATGTCCGAACCTCATGAAACAAAGTTTGTGCACTCCTCCTTCAGTTGCCAAGAACTTTCAAGTGGTACCAAGAATGTTGCCAAACACCTCACAATTTGTTAGATCTCATCGTATCAAATGAACAAAACAAAATAAATAAAATAGGCAACCTATCTTAAGCCCTTAAGTTCCTTGACTATGTTTTCACCAAAAATGCTCCAAAACTATCATTTCTAGTACAAGTACCAAATTTTAGAAAAAAAACATTTTTAGACATATGTAACCATAGGATCTTGTAGTAAGCTGGTTTGAGAAGACGTGGAAAATTTTTTAGAACTTTTCACCATGTGGATTGCAAGATATAAGCTTTTAAATTCATAGAAATCCTTCTTCTGACCCTCCGAATAATTGGGCAGCAATACTTCATGAACTCACATTTGTATGAAAAAATGTCCAGATGGTGGTGCTTCTTTGAATTCATTCTTCAAGGCAAGTTGACTACATGCTTGAAATTTTTTAAATCATTTGGAATTGTACAACATATAGGAAAATATAGTAAATAGAAAGAAGTAGAGAATGATTCAAAATATAAAATTGTTAAGAAGTGAGTTATGGGATTGAAAAATGACAATCCCAGTGAAGGCCATATTCGTTAAAATGAGACAATTTGAAATCTCATATTAGTCTTGACGGAACATTTAGATGATAATAAGTGTTCTATATTGAGAGAATTTGGTAAATTGAGACTTTAAAATATTAATACACTTATAAAACTTTGATTCTTTAAAGGTTGATGTATTAATAAATCTTTGATTAATTAGAATAGAGGTCTTCAATAGTAGGCCTAAAGTCTCAAAATGTGCATTTGGTCTCAATTTAACAAACATGGGCATAATGGTTGAAATGTTTTAATAACCAATCTACATCTTATGATTTTATTTTTTTCAAAAAATATTGAAAATTGAGTAAAGTAAAGAATTCTTCAAAGTTTACTTTAGAGTAGAGAATCCATAATTGCCCGCAAACCAAAACTCCTCATAACTTTGAACTAATTGATCAAAATGGAATGATTCAAAGCTTTCCATATATATAACTCTATAAAAACGATTTTTGATTTTTGTTTATGAAAAAAGTAGTTTTTTTTATTTGTCTCGATTGCCCGCCCGAGGAAAAAAGTAACATATTAGGCCATAACTTTTGATTCATATTTCCAAATGTCATGAAATTTAGTGCACATGAAAGATATTCCTCGTCCCCATCTTATGTTAAAATTTCAACCTAACATATAAAAATCTCTAGTCACACGTACTTGCCCAAAATATCCATGTTGCTAAGAAATGCATGTTGGTCCTTTAGGGATTAAGGATATTGATGCAATGAAACTTTGGCATTTCTATGAAGTCATTTCATATTTTTTGTTCCTTCATGGAATTCGTAACGAATTTTTGAAGTTAAAATGCACTTCTCATTGAATCTCTTAATGCCAAAGGGTTTTTTTATCACTAAGGAATGTGCTCAAAATTGAACAAGAATTCATCATTTTCAAAAAAAATTCTCAACTAGTCTTTTGAAAAATAAAATTAAACAATTTAGGAGAGGTGCAATCTATTTGCCACAATCTAAAAAATAGTGTGTGATTGTTCAAGTACTGTGGGTCGGAATTCACCTGGCATGGTTGGGCATGGGGAAGCATAAGTGTATGTGCTCAGCAGAGCCTCCACCCCCAAAGTCCTCCCACTTCCCCAGCCAACCAACCATTCATGCCCCACCACGTGTCCAAGTGAATGGTGGATGGCAGGGGGAAAATCGGGCATGTGCATTGGCCCAGTGCCAAGGCATTCCTTCAATGACGAATGACCTAGGGCATTCCTCCACTAGAGAAAATGAAGGGTTCTGTGACTACACTGTGCAACTATTTTTTCGGTTGTATAAAACACTTGCAATTAGTTTGTGACTAGTGATATTCTAGAGACCTATAGTTGCAGTGGACACCCTAAAATCTAAGAATAAGGTGTAGCAATTGCAAAAGTCATGCCTTATATGTGACTTGTATGTGACTTGTTTGTGACTTGTAGATTTGTAGATTTAAAAAATATTAATCTCAATGATTTGTAGATTTCAAAATTTCATATCTATCTTCTTTCTAGATTTTTGAATTCCGGAACTACATTTTCTAGATTTCAAATTTCAAATCTACCTTTTTCTAGATTTAGATCTACCCCCTTTTTAGATTTTTGAATTTCAGAAATACCTTTTTTCTAGATTTCAAAATTTCAAATCTACCTTTTTCTATATATAGATCTTCTTTATTCCTAGATTTCAAAAATTCAAATATTGGTATTTAATAGATTTCATTAGTTTAGGATACCTTACAATTCCATAGATTTTAAAATTTCTAGAATTTTAAATATTTTTTTATTTCTATAGATTGTCGAAATCTATACTCTATAGAAATTTACAAATCATAAAAATCTAGAAATTATAGAAATTATAGAAATCTATCAACAAAGTTCAATGCATAAGTCTACAACAACTTGCAAGTCTTATATGTCCAATCTAATGGTACTCTTTACAATTGATATCGGACCATTGATATAAGACAAATGGGAATGAACTTTGAAAGCAATTAGTAAACAACTAGAAAATGACTAAGAAACAACTAATGTACAAGTTAATAGCGACTACGAAACGACTAGCTTCAATACTAGAAAATTCAATTTTTTTGTTGATTTGGTTGCATTCATTTGGTTCACTTTCCTATTGATTTCTATCCTAATCAACAAATTACTCTCCAAATCAATAGAAAAGTGAATCAAATCTATGCAACCAAATCAACAAAAAAGCTGAATTTTCTAGTACTATAGGAAACGACTAAGAAACAACTAGTGTACAACTAGAAAGCAATTAGGAAACAACTAAAACGAAACTAGAAAACAACTATGGTCATTTTACAGTTGCAATCTTTTCCTAGTCATTTCCTAGTTGTTTTTTGCAACTACAAATTGACTACTTTGCAACTAAAACAATGTATCAATGTTGTAAAACAATGACATAAAACAATTACATTAGATTTGGTGCTAATAGAGAGGATTACAGTTGCAAGATAGTTGTATAGGATACTAGTTGCATAGTGGCCGGTTGTGACGGACACGTTTTTCTTCTAGTGTCTGGCCTCTCCTCCATCCATTGCTAAACCAGAATTGTTACCTTGTGGCCATTCCTTTAGCCATTGTTAGAGAGCAGAATTTATTAAATTTTGAATGGAGAAAGGCTTTACTTAGATGGTAGAAGATACCAAGGCCCATGTGTGGATTGAACATAAGCTAAAAGCCTTTCACTAGTTATCCACAAACCATGTGGGATAACTAGCAACCTTGGGCTGCCTTTGACTACAAGCAACACCCAATAGACTCTAAGTCTAACTAAGAGTCTAATACTACTCCTAGGGCTGAATGTACACTATCTACACTAATATGTACATGATCTTCAACACTCCCACTTTGAGAGTGGTCAAAGGCTCGAAGGCCCATCTTCTCAATCAAGTTAAGGTGTTGGGGCTTCCCAAGAGCCTTGGTTAGCACATCAGCAACCATAGATTGAGTAGGCACATACATGAGCTCAATCACCTTAGCCTCCACTCTTTCACGAATGAAATGGTGTTGCACATCAATGTGCTTGGTCCGAGAGTGGTGGGTGGGATTCTTGGCCAAAGCAATGGCACCTTGGTTGTCACACAAAATTTGTGTGCTCCCCTCTTGCACAAGCCCAACATCAGCCAAGAGCTGCCTTAGCCAAATGGCCTCCTTGGTGCAATGGCTCATGGCCATGTACTCCGCCTCCGTTGTAGAAAGAGCTATGGTGGGTTGCCTCTTGGAATTCCATGAAATGGCACCCACTCCAAGCATAAACACATAGCCGGTGGTGGATCTTCGATCCCCCTCATCACCCGCCCAATCCGCATCACAATATCCATGCAAACTCACTTCAGCACCTCCTAGTTGCAACTCCAAGCCAAGTGTGCCTTGAAGGTACCTCATCACCCTCTTAACCGCAGCCCAATGCTTAGGGCCATACTTGGACATGTGTTGACTCACAACACTCACCGGGAAGGCCAAATCAGGCCTTGTAGCCACCATGGCATACATCAAGCAACCAACCGCTACCTTGTAAGGCACACCTTGCATTTCAGCCTTCACCTCCTCAAAATCAGCATCCGTGAGCTTGGGCAACTTCTCATGAGTGTCAAGGGGTGTACCTATGGCTTTGCACTCCTCCATGTTGAACCTCTTCAAGATCTCCTCAAGGTACTTGTGTTGGCTCATAGTGATGGTGCGGGCAACCCTATCCCTCTTGAACTCCACTCCAAGGCAATACCTCAACTCTCCAAGATCCGTCATCTCATACTCCTTGTGAAGCATGGCCTTCACTTCAAGCATCTTGGTCATATCACTTGCAAGGAGGATCAGATCATCCACGTAGAGAATCACAATCACCAAATGCTCACTATTTTGCATGGTGTACAAAGAGTGATCAGCATTTCCTCTTTGGAAGCCCTTCCTTGCAAACATGCCATCAATATCCCTATACCATGCCCTCCCGGATTGCTTCAGCCCGGGGAGGGCCTTCTTCAACTTGCATTTGAGATGCTCTTGCCCCTCTTGCACAAAGCCTTGGGGCTGATCCATGTAGATGACCTCCTCAAGCTTGGGGTTGAGAAAAGCCGTCTTGACGTCCATTTGGTGCATCTCCAAGTCCATGGTTGCCCCTAGAGCCACAATGCACCTAATGGTGCTAAACTTAGCAACGGGGGCAAATGTCTCATTGAAGTCCACCCCTTCCACTTGGGAGAACCCCTTGGCAACCAGCCTTGCCTTGTACCTCACAATGTGCCCCAAAGCATCCCTCTTGGTGGAGAAAACCCACTTGCAACCCACACTTGACCTCTTGGGAGGAAGGGCAGCAAGTTCCCATGTCCCCTTGGCAATGAGGGCCTTGTACTCCTCTTGCATGGCCGCCTCCCACTTGCTTGCATCTTCACAACGCAACACCTCTCCAAGTGTGGATGGATCTCCAAGGAAAGCCACATTGGCTTGTTCTTCATGTTATGGGGGAAGAATGTGATTCAGCCACCAATCTCTAAGAGGCTTGCGGGTCCTTGTTGGATAACGAGGCTCCTCTTGCTCTTCCAAGGGCTGATCATGCTCTTGCACCTTGGGTGAAGTGCTTGGAGAGGGGGTAGCTGGTCTCTTCACCTTGGGTGTGGCCACCTTCTTCTTGGGCTCCACCAAGTCTTCCTCTTCCTCCTCTTCCTCTCCTTCCTCTTCCATGTCCACTCTTGGAGTTGTGCCCACCATTTAGGCTGGTCCTCCACTACTTCCACTTGGGCTCATCTCCAAGAGCTTGGGATCAGCTCCTTCATCCTCCAAGAAGGTCACATCACGACACTTGATGATGGCCTTGGTCTCCACACACATCAGCCTATAAGCCTTGGTTCCCTCACAATAGCCAAGGAAAAGACACTTGGTGCCCTTGGCATCCAACTTGGTCTTCTTGGCACTTGGCACCAAGGCATAGGCAATGCACCCAAAGGTGCGCATGTGAGACACATGAGGTCTGATTCCACTCCAAGCTTCTTGGGGTGTCTTGCTTGTCAAGGCTTGTGTGGGGCACCGGTTCCTTGTATACACCGCATTGGACACGGCCTCCCCCCAAAGCTCATACTTCAGCCCTTGGCCATGAATCATGGACCTAGCCATCTCCACAATGGTCCGATTCGCACGCTCCGCTACGCCATTTTGTTGAGGAGTGTAAGGTGCTGATGTGTGGTGCTCAATGCCATGAGCCTTCAAGAAGGCCTCAAAGGCCTTGGACACATACTCTCCTCCATTATTCGACCGCAGCACCTTCACCTTGCATTCAGATTGGGCCTCCACAAGGGCCTTCCAAGTCTCAAAACGCCCAAATACCTCACTCTTGCGCTTCAGCATGTACACCCAAATCTTGCGTGAGAAATCATCAATGAAAGTCACAAAATACCTTGCTCCTCCTATGGATGTGGTCTTCATCGGCCCGCACACATCTGAATGCACAAGCTCCAAGGGCTTACTAGCCCTTGTTGCCCCATCCTTGGAGAAGGGCTGCCTTACTTGTTTCCCCTCAATGCACCCTTTGCACACCAACGAACTCCAATCATGCTTGCAAGAAGAGAGGTTCAGCCCCTTCACAATGTGTTGGAGGCTCTTCATGCTCTTCACATTCAAGTGCCCAAGCCTCCTATGCCAAAGCCCCACAAGGTCTTCATGAGCCGATCCTTGGGCCACACAAGCCATGGAAGTGCCATTCACCTCGGTGAAGTGGAGGTGGTACAAATTGCCCTCACAAGGGGCTGATGCAATCAAAACTCCACTAGCTGATCTCACCACACACCCCACCATGTTGAAATGCACCTTCAAACCTCCCAAAGACAATTGGCTCATGGAAATCAAGTTGGCATGCAACTTGGGGACATGGAGGGCCTTTTGGATCTGAATCCTCTTGGTCTTCCCCTCCACTTGCACCTCCACAAGGATCTCTCCCATGCCAAGGGCCTCCACCATGCCATTGTCTCCCAAATGAATCCTCTTCCCCACAATGGGCTGATAGGTGTGGAAGGCATTTCTATGGCTGGTCATGTGTTGAGTGGCCCCCGAATCCACAATCCAAGTGAACATGTTGGCCTTCTCCCCTCCTCCATAGGTGGCAAAGGCAAAGTCCTCTTCATCCTCCACTTGGCAAGCTTGGTGTGCACTCCCCTTGTCTTTGGCTTGGCTGCCCTTGCAATGCTTGGCAATGTGGCCTGATTTGCCACAATTGAAGCATGTCCTTGTCTCCTTGAACGCCTTGGTGTTGCCTCCCTTGCCATGTCTTGACACAAGGGCTGATCCCTCCCCTTGGGCCTCATTTTCCTTCCGCTTGGTCATCTCATGCATCAAGCGTGCCGTCACAAACTCCATGGTCAGCTCCTTGGTGGGTCTTGTCTCCAAGGCGGTGATGAGGTACTCATAGGAGGGTGGCAAGCTCTCCAACAAGGTCATCACCACATCTCCATCCGTGACGGGGGCCTCCAAACAAGCAAGCTGATCCGCAAGGGCCTTGATCTTGTTGACATGATCCAAAATGTCATCCTCCTCTTGCATCTTCATGGTGAAGAACTTGCGCCTAAGGAAGAGGATGTTGGAGAGGCTCTTGGTCTCATGGATGTTGCAAAGGGTGGTCCATGCTTGGGCTGGTCCTTTGCAATGGCGGATGTGAGTAATTTGCCGGTCCACAAGGTTGATGGCTATGAGAGCAAAGGCCTTCTTCTCCTTCCTCTCAAACGCCTTCTTGGTCTTGAGATCAGCATCTTCACTTGGAGGCTCCTCACTCCCATCCACCACCTCCCACAAATCCTTCTTCGCAAGAATCATCTCCATCTTGAACTTCCACATCCCAAAATTCTCCCCATTGAACTTGTCAATGATGCGGACGCCTTCTCCTCCACTTGAAGCCATGTTGAATCAACTCCCACTTGTTGGCAACACCCACAAGGTCTCCAATCTAAATTCAGCCCCCAAACACTCCCTTGGGGCGAATTGGGCTGAAATGGGACCAATCAGCCCTCACAGGCACCTTGCAACCCTACGAACGCCACACCACTCCTCACAAGCACAAGACTTCCTCTCCTCACCAAATCAGACCCTAATGAAGCTCACACTCACAATGAGCACCTCATGGACCACAATGGCTTCAACCAGCCCTCTTTGGCTCACTAAGTCACTCAAGAACCCCAATTGGGTGTCACTCCCTCTCAATGACACAAATCAGCCCTCTTGAGTTCACAATGTCCACTATGAGGTCTTACACACTCACAAGGGCACAAATCAGCCCTCTTGGGATCACAAATTCGTCTCACTCACTCATAAGGGCACCTACTCAGCCCTCAATGCATGGAAACGCCTAATGCAACCCACAAATGCTCCCAAGCCTCACCAAGGACTCTCACAAGATTGCAATTGCCAAAATGACAATCACCAATGTACCCAAGTGCACAATCAGCCCCAATGGGCTGCCAATGTACACTTGCAAGCACAAACTCAAACTAGGAGCATGCAACCAGCCCTAACAAGGTCTGATTACAACCATGAGCAATCCCATACTCAAAAGTGGACTCCAAACCTCACAAACCAGCCAACAAAAGCTCAAAACAAAAGATGCACTTCAAAGACTTTTTTCTTTGTTTTTTTTGGAAAATTTACTCACACCATATGGTTTGTAGGTGACAAAGGGCCCAAATTCAGTATGCTCCTCCAAGCTCCAAGAACTTCTCCAAATGACTTGAATTTCTCCCTCATGTGCAACGCCAAGTGCGTGGGCCCATAACCTATTAAATTTTGAATGGAGAAACGCTTTACTTAGATGGTAGAAGATACCAAGGCCCATATGTGGGCTAAACATAAGCTAAAAGCCTTTCACTAGTTATCCACAAACCATGTGGGATAACTAGCAACCTTGGGCTGCCTTTGACTACAAGCAACACCCAATAGACTCTAAGTCTAACTAAGAGTCTAATACTACTCCTAGGGCTGAATGTACACTATCTACACTAATATGTACATGATCTTCAACAGAATTGTTGTCCTTCGTGCGGCGCAATTGAATTGTTACCTTGCGGCCATTCCTCCAGCCATTGTTATAGAGCAGAATTGTTATCTTTAGGTGCGGGGTGGCTCAGGTAAAATTGCTAGGGTTTAAAAATCTTTTTTCAAATCGCAACATTTAGCATTGTAGCATTCATGACAATTTGTATGCCCTTTGCATTTCAAGAACTTGAAGTATCTTAGTCACAGAATCTTTAATTTTCATAGGGCTATGGAGACCATTGCTTATAAACTCAACAAATATCCGTGGGGTGTGAACTTAGTGTTTGCTATTGTTTCAGCTCTCACGTTAGCGATGACAATAGGTTGCTTTTGCAACTACTAGTGGAAAATCTTTAAACAGAAGATTCTAAATTGTGTCTATAAACGTTGCCCTTGCTTGGACCAAGTAGCACACTCAAATGTCCATGGCTTGAGAGCAATTGAGGCCAACCGAATGGAGACCCTAATATTGGAAGTTAGTACTAGTGTAAATAGGTTGACGAAGGTGAATAGGAAATTTGTCCGTGGCCTGGATGCACTTATATGTACCATTAGTGGAAGAGTAAAGCTTACTAATTTTACCTCATTTTCCAGCTTTGAGCAAAGTTTTTTAATTTACATCCACTAGATTTGAGATCTAAAAATTATACTTATCTATTTTCATGAATTTAATTGCAAAATCCACTTCTAAACACAATAGAGTGAAGCTTTCTATTAAAGAATTTTTAAGGAGTTCAGATCTTGAGAGAATAAAGTGGTCTGAAAATCGATCTTGCAGTGGCTTTAGACAAAACTTGCATGTTTTAATTTTCAATGGTTTAAATCATAAAAACACTTTACAATAGGACCATATTCAAAGAAGCTCCTTAATCATCTATATGGTTAGATTTTGAAAAAAAAATTGCTTCATTAGGGATAACTATAAGCCCATGTTCTTTTTATATAGGAAAAACACACTTGGAAAGGCTTGGGCACTTAGGAGGTAAGGATGCATCCATTTAAATAACATTAAAATTTAGCAAGAAAATCCATCAATGAAAATCATGACACAATTTGTATTGCCTCAATCATGACACAATTTGTATTGCCTTAATCATGATTCAATCACTAGAAGAAAAAAGAATTCATGTGATACAAAATTTCATTTTCTGACAGAAAGCAAAGAAATTGTGTTGGTTGCAACGTAGTTTTCAGCGTTGTAGCCAATGCAATTTTTGTATTTCTATCAAAAAATGAAATTTTGTGTCAATTGAATTTTGTTCAACTAAACGCTATTTTCTTCTAGTGAATTTGCATTTGATTTAAACCCTCATAGGAAATTCTATATTGACTTCCTAATTGGTCAAACTTCATTAATTCTCTATATTAATATACACCTTTCAGAAATTTGATATGTTTATCATGTAGTAATATATATAAATAAATTCAACTTCATTTTTCATAGTTAAAAACATTGAAATGAAATTTATATGAATTTATCGAATAATTTATTTATAGAAATGATAGTAATTATAATAATGCTTAAAATAGTATGGAATTTTTAACAAAAGTGGAGATGATAGTAATAAATTGCATCATGGTATAATTGGTGTTCTCTTTGAGCTTATACTAAAAAAATTTGATAGAAAAATTCAAAAGTGGTATATTTGAAGCTTCCAAGATGTTGCCTTTATAGTATTGTAAAAATTCTAATCTGAAAAAATTTAGAAAAAAAAAGATAAAAAAAAAGATTATTAGAGCTATTGTTTCTTAGTCAAGTTCCAAAACATTTAAAATCAAGAACTTTGCAAAATTTAGGTTTGATCCTTAAAGGTTGATTTTGTATAGTTCAATGAACCTAATCATGGTGAACAACATTTTTGTGGTTGGTTTTAGCTATAGTGGTCAACTATTAAAAAGGTGAGGGTAAAGCTAGGATTCCAATAAGCTTTGTTTTGCTTGAATTGGACTAATATAGCAAAAGATAGTGACATTTTAGTGAGACAATGTAGAATAATATCAACAACTTCACTCAAGAAAATTGTTGAATTCTTACGCCAATGTATGGGCACTTAAGTTCTAAGATGTATTGTAATTGTTTAAAATACTTCCTAATATAGCATCAACTTTTTGCCTCCCAAGTAATGACAAGATTCTAATTCTATCCAACCATTTTGATTTTGAATTAGAGTCCCCAAATTACAAAAATTGAGATTGAAACCTACACTACAATTATCTATGGCATTAAATTAAAATAGCATATAGATGCTAGAAGTTTAATACTAGAGTAAACCATCAGACTACAAGGTTTCATTCATAAAATGTTTGGATGTCGTTAGATTTCTACAAGAACAAATGAATGAGAAATTGTGCACATGAAAACACAATTAATGAATTTGTAATGCAACAGTTAATCCCAACATTCAACACCATAGTAGCATTCAAAACATAGTATTTTTCTTCATTTGTTAGAGACTAAATTTAAAACTTAAAAAGTGAACTGCTTCTAAATTTTGAATGGAAATGTGCAAGGATGAATATTTGACCATTCAAATGAAAGAAATTGAGGTGACAAATGATATAATGATATTGTTTGCATTTCATATTAACCCATAAATGATGTAGCGGACGTTTTTTGTCCATTGAATGACAAGGAATTCTCCTATGTAAGACAAAATTGCAACTATTCATCCTTGGAATTAGGGGTGGAAAGGAGAGATGTTCTACAATAGTTTGACTCCCAATGAGTATCTTTAGTTTTTTTAAAGTAGATGATGTCACAAGGTTCCAAAAAGCATGATTTCCACTGTCACCCGTCCAGCGTTTAAGTGTTAAGCTTACAGACAAAGCCCCAGTTTACATTTACTTAAATTCACATCATTAAATGAGATCCGGCCATATTTCGACACTTCATAATTAGTCCAAAGTTGGACGAACGAAAACAAAGGTTCGTTATCTCTTTCGTCGTCTCTTTCGCTTCCATTAGGCCCCGCCGAATGCAACTCGCGATTCATCGAGGTTTTGGCTATGGCGGATTCCGCATGAGCAACGGCGGATTTGTGCGCACGAGCTTCCGTTTTGAGCCGAAGATTGTTTTGATTTGGACTTTTGCGGCATTGAATTACTTCACGGCAAAGAGCGCCTGGAGGCGACCATGGCGTCATCGAGGTCGCTGCTGTCGTTTTGGTCGCTGCTACTTGTGGTCTTTCTCGCATCCACTTGCAACGCTATTTATGAAGACCAAGTCGGTGTGCGAGACTGGTACGATTATTGTACTTTGTTTATGTTATTAGGGTTTAGGATTTAAGACGAGAGGAATATTGGCTTAAGGTTTTTGGAGGATTTTTTGGTTTCTCGAGTAGCTGTGTGCGATCGGCTTGTGATACTGTTGTTTTCTTTTAATAATTTCTTTATTCTCTTTTCCCGAGTGTGTGAGTTTTTGAATGAAGGAGGATGTGTTCTCGAGTGGAGATCAATGTTCCAGATAGAAGGATTTTGGATTAATTTAGGGTTTCGGGCGATGGTTTCCCGCTAGTAATGGTGAGTTTACGATGATGTGGCTTGCGTAGGCACCAGCAGTATATTGGCCGCGTGAAGCATGCGGTGTTTCAGACTCAAGGAGCGGGGCGGAAGCGCGTGGTAGTGGCCACTGAGCAGAATGCCATAGCGTCTCTGAATCTCCGCACCGGGGAAATCTGTACGTCTTCCTGTCATCGTAACCCTTATGCGCTCAGGGTCTTTGTATAAATTGAACTGCAAATTCCTGTTAGGAGATGATGTTTGATGATTTTTTTTTAGAAGAGACCCTCGTCAATATGCATCGAACTATTCAGATGCAATATCTGATCTTAAAAATCATATGTCACTAAAAATTAGCATCAACTAGTATTAATGAATAATAAGTTTCATACCTAATATAGAACAGCTTCTTCTAATCTTTGAATATGTTAGTATATTCCTGGTAAATTTTGAGATGTTAGACATAAAATCTTAAATATAGAACTGAGGTGAAGGTATACCCTCCCCACTGTTCCCTGTAACCATTTATTTTATTGAAGACTTATTGATCATTAATGTTGGCTTTGTAATTTTGAGTTCTAAATTTATTGACAATACAATTTAGTTCGAATTATTCCATCTACGGTCACCTGCCACAAGACGTCAAGAATATTATGAAAGGGAACCAACTTGAAAATTTATGCTATATTAGGAGTATTGAATTTCTAATATGTTTTCTGACCAAGCTTCTTTAAAATCATTTAAATTTCATCGCAACACCAAATCCAAATTGAGATTGTAACCGTATGGATGTTAACTTCGTTTGATTTGATAAAGTCTTCTTGATATAAAACAAGTTTAAAGTCCAGACCAAACTCAATTTTAATATTTGTAGATAGCTTTGACGATCAAGGTTTAATTCCTGTCACGCCGTGAATTGCGAGGAGAGGCAAATAGAATGAACACTGGAGAGTCATGTAGGCGTCGTGTTTTTCATTGTGCAGATTGGAGGCGTGTGCTTGGAGCATCGGACACCATCGATGCCCTTGAGATTTCTATGGGAAAATGTGAGCATCAAAATTTTCAACTAACATTTCCCTGAGTAGGGTTTGCCCCGTTCTACAGCTCCAATTTTCTGGGCACTGCTTTGAGAATTTCTATCTTTCTAATGCTCCATCTTGGCATTAGGGCCCCTAAACTTGTGGTGCATATTGATAAAAGGCACGTTCTTACGGGTCGTACTCCGAAACTTAAAATTCGACCTGTAGTTCATGATTCTTAACAAGACGGTCATGAAACAAATGGACATTATATGAAGCTGGTGTAGTCTGTTGTACAGCAATTTTTCCTCGCAATTTTTCATTGGCCTTCCCTGACATTTGGTTGACTTATTAATTGTCATACTCTGTTACCATCAGATGTTATAACTTTGTCGAACGGAAACACCGTACGATCCTGGTACCTGCCTGATGGTGCACTACTTTGGGAATCTAGAATTGAAGCGTCCCCGGGATTCAACTTGGGCTTGATTTCGCTACCTGTAAGAATACTGAACCATCAGTTATCCTCTTCCAAGTTTGACATGTCTTGTGTATGCATGCACTATTGAACGTCTCCTGTCGCGTAGATGTATCATTTAACTCGTCCAATTTGGATTCACTTCTGCGATGGTTCAGTAGTCTGGGTTAAGGGTGTATGGGTAGGCACTGCGGCGTGATTTTGTGAAGGACCACTACGAACTGGTCTTTATATATGATATTGTAACCTATTCATCATCCCATATCTTGATAATTGCAGCTTGATGTTGATGGCAACAAAGTCAACGATCTACTAGTCTCCAGTGGGAGTGTCTTGACTGCGATTTCAGGATCGGATGGTGCCAGACTTTGGCGCGTAGATGCTGCTGCGAGGTGAAATATCAATCCAGCTGCTGTTTTTGAAGTTTTGTCGACTGCTTATTCTTCGTGGTGGTGATGATTAGTTTGAAAATTCAAATCATGTGAGTGGATTTTAAACAACAGAATCTCGAAGGGAGACTTGCCTGCATATAGAAAAGGTTTCAGAAGTAATTACCGGTATCAGATGAGCATTTGAATGTCCTCTGGATAAGTTTCTATCTGATATCGGATTTTTTACTTGCTTTTTCGTTCTTTCGCAGCAAGAATATTTTCATTGAGAAAGTGGTCTTAGCAGCGGACGAGTCGAAGGCCTATGGCTTTGGCTTCTACGGTATTATGGGGTTGGCGCAAGTGGAGATAAACCTTAAAACAGGAGATTTGAGCGATTTGAAGACAGCTGAAACTTCTGGGATTCTTTCTACTGAGCTCCTACACATTACTAAAGACTTTGCTGTGGCTCTTCATTCAGATGCGGAGAACCTGGTTGTAGCACTTGCCAATCCCTCCAATGAATTGACCTTGGTGGAGACTCCAGTGAGGAGTCTCCTTACCAACCCTGGTACTAATGTTAAGCTCCTGAGCACAAAACTAGAAGGTGCCATTTCCCTATCCTCAGATGACCAAACTGTTATTCTTGCAGTGGACTCGAGCACCGGAAAACTTAGTGTAGTGGAACATTTGTCAGGAGCTGTTGCCGTGAGTGACAGCTTGAATGTTTTGGATGACAAATATGCGACTAGTATCATTGGTTTTTCTGAGGAAGGGGATTCGCAAAACATATTTAATTTAAGAGTGCGTGGCAACGATTTCACTGATGAGGTCCAGAAGGAGACGGTCAAACTACCCAGTCATAGAGGTCATGTGCAAAAAGTGTTCTTGAATGCCTATGTGCGAACCGACCGGTCACATGGATTTCGAGCGTTGGTTGTTGGGGAAGACGATTCTTTATCACTCCTTCAACAAGGAGAGGTTGTTTGGACCAGGGAGGATGGGTTGGCGTCTATCGTGGATGCTAGTACTGCTGAACTTCCACTGGAGAAGGATGGTGTCTCTGTAGCTGCGGTAGAACATGACTTAGCGGAATGGCTGAAGGTGGTTTTCTTTCCTTCACTTCGTAGTATCAGCTGAGTGCTCGTGTTGTTTTTCCTACTGTATTTTTAGAGCATTTTTATACCAATGAGCAATGTGCTATATCTTAGAATATTTGAGCTTATTCTGCACATGATTGGAGTGGGTCCATTATGGGGTAGGTAACGCACCCCTTTGGGCATATGCCATTTCTCTTAGTTTTCTATTGAAATTTTTGTGAGATTGAACGGAATTAGCGTTTAGGTCGTAGAGTAGTTTCTCTTTTTGGACGCTGTAAAGCAAGGACAAGTAATACGGTGGACGACGATGAACTCGATATAGTATTCTGAAAGTGTTTGCATTGTGTACCAGGGCCATATTATGAAATTGAAGGCAAGCGTATTTCTTGCTAACCCTGATGAGTTAGCTGCTGTTCAAAAAGCTAGATTGAACCAAGCTGACAAAACGAAGCTCACACGGGATCACAATGGTTTTCGTAAGCTTCTCGTGGTTCTTACTAAATCGGGGAAAATTTATGCTTTACACACCGGAGATGGCCACGAGGTGTGGTCCCTTCTGGTTCCCTCACTGCGCGCTAGCTATGGTGGTCCACACTTTGCTCCTCTCAAAATTCTCCAGTGGCAGATTCCCCATCAGCATGCTCTGGATGAAAATCCTGTAGTCTTGATTATAACTCAAGCAGGTGAGTTGTTTGTCTCTAACTTGAGCTTCCGAGTTTATGGTTTTTTTGTTTCAAGTTTCACTTAAATCCTCTGTTCTAGTTTCTTCTGTTGCGAGGTCGAACACATTTGCGTGAGTCTGTCTCGGCTTGATTAGTTAAACGAATTCCTAACTTTGTCTACTTATATCTGTTCTCCAATTTTGTTAAATGCACTAAAGTTTGACTGCTTTTATATTACAGATCCTGGGTATGATGTCAAATCTGCTCTCTCATGGGTGGATGTCCAAAAGGGTACGGAACTGCAATCTGTCAAACTCAGCTTTACTGTTACTCAAGTAGTTCCAATACCTGTAACTGATTCGTCAGAGCAGAGACTTCACCTCCTCATTGACAGCCAGCGAAGGGGACATCTCTTTCCTGCAACAGAAGAAAGCTTGGCTCTATTCTTGAAATATAAGGAAAATGCCTATTTTTATGAGGTGGACGATGCTGATCAGAAAATGCATGGGTATGGGGTAAAGGACCTAGTTGACCCTAGTCTTGTAGACATCAAGGAAGGCTATGTTTTTGGGACGCACAGACTTTGGTCCATTGTGTTCCCATCAGAGACTGAAACTATTACTGCTGTTGTGGCAAGGAGACCAGATGAGGTAAGCAAAATTTCATGCTGATGATAGCGACTGTCGTAAGGTTGAATTCAGCACATTTGAACCAAGCAATTTAAGTCGTCACATGGAGTTAGCAGTGTCAACTCGTGTCTTGATGAACTGCCACATCATTGTGCTTCTAGTCAGTCTCTTATTCACTAAGCGTGGGTTGTAAGGGGACTGAAGGTTTTGGCTGCATCTTTTTGTTCCCCTACTAGATAGAATACTGTGAACTCTTTCCTTCGTTAATATCTAGTCCTCTTTCAATTGATAACAAGATTGAGCTAGAGGAGACTTTAGATCTAACGAATGTACCATCGTTGGCTAATGAGTGTTCTTGCAGGTCACACATACCCAAACAAAGGTTTTACCTAATCGGGATATCCTATTCAAGTTTCTCAATAAGAACCTGGTTTTTGTGGCGACTGTCACCCCGAAACCTCCTGGCCTGGTTGGCGCTGCTAATCCTGAGGAGTCAACAATGGTCGCTTATCTCATCGACACTGTTTCCGGGAGGATCTTACACCGTATCTCTCATCCCAATATGCAAGGTCCTGTGCATGCTGTGAGTAACTTATTCCAAGTCTTTCATCCTTGTTTCTTAAATGTTTCCTAAAGACGAGATAGTGAGGAATGCTGGTGTTCCTAATTAATTATGTCAATTACACTCCGGATGGATTAATGTTGTGGAATCGAAGCGGGTTTTGACCTGATGTCATTTTCGTGCTGCAGGTCATGAGTGAGAATTGGGTTGTTTATCATTACTTCAATCTTCGTCAACATCGTTATGAAATGTCTGTTCTTGAGATATATGATCAATCTCGATTGGTATGGGTGGCATCCTTGATACTCCTCCTTGATTTACCTACTGGATGAAAAAGAATTCTGGATTGAGATTTTGATACCAACTCAGAGAAGTAAATAGTTTATTCATGCAATGTGTTCATCAAGAAGTTGTAGCTTTCTCCTACGAAAGGTTTTTTTTGGATCGCAGCGATTTAGAAATTTATGTATTTTATAGCTGGAACTGTGGTATTTTATGTATGTAAAAATATAGGATTTGTGTACTCTGGTGTAGGGTGAGATCGTTTCAAACTGGAATTTTCCTTACGCTTGCTTTTTTGACGAATGTGTATCTGTGTGTTATGCAGCCTGATAAGGGTGTATTGCAGCTGATGTTGGGTCAGCACAATAGCAGTGCTCCCATTTCGTCATACTCGCCTGTTAATTTGGAAGTGAAATCGCAAAGCTATTTTTTCACCTTTACGGTGAAGACCATGACAGTAACAACTACTGCTAAGGGGATCACCGCCAGACAGCTATTGCTGGGCACTGTGAACGATCAGGTCTGTCTGGAATTGCCATTTTGCTAGTGATGATTCAGTGTGTTCTTAAGTGACAAAACATAATTGAATTTTAATAGCTTTGGCTGTGAGATTTCGATGGCACCACTAGACCACGGTTGTGAAACAGTCACATATAATCTATGTTTTGTGCGATTTCTGTAGATACATACACTCAGCATCCTAGATAGAAGATTTTGCAGCTTGTTGAATTCATGCAAAAAACAAGCACTTGAAGCAGTGTCTTTATGGCTTACAATGGATAATTGCTTCATGTTCTCACGCTATTAGTTGAACCTCAAAGGAACCTCTAGTAGTGCTTCTCTTTTACTTTGCTGCAGTCTTTGGGTTTATTCAAAGACATGAAGTGCTTCTCTTTTAGGCTATGAAATCTGATTCTGTTGGGCAAGAGTAACAGGTGAGATTTTGAGTGTTGACCCTGTATTATAACCACAGCCATAACGGTTTTATTCGCGGGTGGTTGCAGGTACTTGCCCTGGATAAGAGGCTTTTTGATCCCCGAAGGACATTGTCTCCAACAGCTGCTGAACAGGAGGAGGGCCTACTTCCCCTGACCGACGCAATACCGATTTCGCCTCAGGTACCGACTTTGAATATGGATGTATAGAACCTGTCTACAACGGGTGTGATTTGATGTTAGAACGGGGCTTTGCAATGAAGAAATAAGTGACCTTTGATAGATAATTTTATTATTTTTTGGTCCGTGGTTTAAGTATACATGTCGTTCAATACCCGTGATCTAGTGGCTAATGTCTTCTTAATGCCTTCTCAGAGTTATTTGACGCATTCGTATCAAGTGGAAGGTTTGCGAGGGATGCTGACCATTCCTGCGCGGTTGGAGTCCACCTGCCTTGTTTTTGCCTACGGCCTCGACTTGTTCTATACACACACTGCACCCTCCAAAATATATGACTCGTTAACAGAAGACTTCAGCTATGCTCTACTTCTCATCACCATTATTGCGCTGCTTGTAGCTATCGCTGTCACCTATGTGCTCTCAGAGCGTAAGGAATTAGCTGAGAAATGGAAGTAACTTGGAGAGAGTATCCAGGTTGGTTTTTTAGATGTCAGAGTTGGTGACTTGCATATGCATCAAGCTTTCTGCAAGCACCAAAACTAGGGTTTAGGTTAATCTTGATTGTTAGATATCGATTCATGGAGTTTCTCGGATTTGTTTCTCAGAGACTTGAGAGATTCGTAGCATGTGACACACCTGGCCCAGCCTATATCCTCATCCTAGAATGGACAATAGCTTTTTACTTATCCCGGTTTGGGTCATATTCTTGTGTGAAAGGATACCTGCAATTTTTTCAGTATCTTGTATCCCAAGTTCTTGGTTTTGTGTGCCTTGAAACTTGGTTTTGCGCAGACTCAAGATCTAAGACTACAAATTTTGTAGCAGTCGATTTCGCTTCGCAAGAGAAAGCAACTATTTTGGGCTCCTTGCAATGACCTGGGACTCCCCCTCTACACTTGGAGGCTACATTTAGAGTCACAAGACCCCCAACGTGGCTAGTCAACCACTGTTCATTTTCTGGTTCACTCAATCCGCCCCATTTTTTGTCACATGATCCAAATCCGATTGGCAGCTTGCTTAACCCATAAACGCCGATGCGGACGTTTTTCGTCCGATGAATAACAAGACAGTAATCTGTTGGATGTAGGAATGCATTTTTTCATCCGGTCTTTTTAACACAAGCGTGGAGATGTGCTGCATCATGGAGGGCCAAATATAGTGTAATTTAGATGCATTCATATTTTTAGGGAGCATGGACATGGAGAACACAACATGGAAATACCCATGCACGGTGTTAGGTCGTAGGCTGCCCCTCCTACAATTTTCATGAGGGCAACGAGAGCTCCCTTTTCTTGGTATTGTTCATGAATGTGTTTCTCTCCCATGGTTAGTGCAAAATGAACAGTACTCAGTCCACCTTTTCCCCCGTAGGGACCAATCCGTCGTTTAGGGGTTAACCCTTGAACGCCGGGCTGGTGACCGTGGAAATCAGCCATTTTGGAATTGTGTGACATCATCCACTTTAGAAAAACCAGAAATACTCATTGGGAGTCAAACTACTGTAGAAGATCTTCCCTTTCCACCCCTAATTCCGAGGATGAATAGTTGCAATTCTGTCCTAGATAGGAGAATTCCTTGTCATTCATCGGACAATAATTGGTCACTGCGTCATTCAAGGGTTAACCCTAGAAGGGTGCTATAGACAACAAGTGTTTGATGGATGACTTCACCTGCAATTGTGGGATGGAAAAAAATATTTTTTCATCCAATTTTTTCATTTGGAGGGTACTTGAGTACATTCTCAGCAAATAGTATTGCAAAGTCCCTCATTATGGTATTCTTGATTTTTTTGAAGAAGAAGATGCTTAAAAACGGATCACCCTTGTAGTGTATTTTGACCATTTCTTGCTATTTTCTCTTGATGTGAATTTCAGCCATAAAAATGATATTTTTTGAATTTGAGTCCAACTAATGAAATGAAGCTTATCAAGTTCCGTTTCTACTCCAATTGGAAATTTTGAAAAATTCATAAATTTTCATGCTTTATAGCAATTTGAACTTAGGGCCTATAACCATGGTTTGTTGATTTTCTAATTTTAGAGCGACACGGTAACTTTGGTTTATACTAAGATGTTCTTAACTATAACATACATCTATGTCGAAAATTTCAGATATTTTGAGTATATTTGGTATTTGATATGAATTTTTTTCCATTTTTTTCTAAAAAAATTCATAGTAATTTCAATTTTTTCCAAAAAAACTTGAAATTTTTACTACTTGTAGTTTACATATTATTTCATCTTTGAAAAATAAAAATAAAAAATTTCATTCTTATCTAGTTGCAAAATGGCAAAAAACAAAGGAATGGATAGGGAGGCATGAAATCAGTGGTCATGGGCTCGTCCTTCTAGGGTTAATCCATAAATGACACCACGGACGTTTTTTGTCCAATGAATGACAAGAAATTCTCCTCTATAGGACAAAAATACAACTATTCATCTTCAGAACTAGGGGTAGAAAGGGGAGATCCTCCACAGTTGTTTGACTCCCAATTAATACTTTTGGTTTTTTTAAAGTAGATGATGTCACACGGTTCCAAAAGGGCTGATTTCCACAGTCACCAGCCCGACATTTAAGGGTTAATGGGGTACTGTAATTAACCTTGTAAGGACGGGCTGGTCACCAAGGAAATCTTCTTTATTGAAACAATGTGAATCATCTACTTTTAAAAACCCGAAAGTAATCATTGGAGGTCATACTATTGTGCAAGACCTCCCCCTTTTTGCACAAAATTCCAAGGATGAAAAATGGCACTTTTGTCTCACATGCAAGATTTTGTGTCATCCACCGGACCACTCTAGTCCATGGCGTCCTTACTGGGTTAAAAGAGATTGCAATGAGTTATTACCTATAAATTGCATCATCTCCAACACTTTTTTTTTTAACACAAGTGTGTTGAAGATCTCCAACACTTTTCATGTGCAACGACCATTTGGTCCAAGTAAAACTCAAATTACAAATAGATACTTGCACAATACTTTTTGCTTGCATCTACAATAAGGTAGGAGGCTCAAAATCCGCACAAGCTCTAAAACTGCCCACCTCCTCAAATGTACACTTTTTGTACATGATTTTTTTTCATTTTTATAGGGATTTACCAAAAGTGTACATTTGAGGAGGTGGGCGATTTTAGAGCCCTATGCCATTTCAACTTCAAAAATTCATAACTAATTCCACAAATCTCCAAAAATTATGAAACAACTTGAATTAGATGTCAATTCCACTTGTCTTTCAAGGAAAATTTACTGAAAAATATTTCAATAAATTTCACCTCCCCAAAATTCAATTTCAGCTCTTAGATGGGCACTTTATGGACCTCCTACCTTACCATTTGGTCCAGGTAAGGTAGACCTTCCCAATTCGTTTCCTAATTCCATCACTAGACCAACCCAATTCCGTCACCCTATTTTGGGCCCAATTTTGTTCAAAAAACATCCAAATCCATTTTTTTAATAACAAATTCATAAATTTTATGACATCAAGGGGGGATGTGTCACTCCATTATTGGTGAATATTTAATATTTGACTTAGCAGTTATGGGTTGTTTATGACTCTAGTCTATAGGTGCTTTTGTAATTTTAGGGCAGACGACTTCAAAATTTCACGAAAATTATAATTTTAATCAAAAGATTATAAGATATTATAGCCCATTACAGACCTTTTACCCATTGTGGACTCCTAAGAATGACCCCATTATGGTTTTCTTTTAGTCATTGAGATTTGGGCCACATTCAATGTCTTAGCTAACTGGAATGGAGTAATTAGTGAACACAAGAGGAACTTTCAGTTTTTTAGTGTTAGTTCATTGTAGGAAGTGCCTTTTTTAGGTCTTCTATGTTAGAAAATATTATGATTGCAATAGGTGAGTAAGATGAGTGTTATGGATCAGTTTTTGTTGGTTTTGGGGTAGTCTAAAGACTCTTCTAGGTTGTGATGGACTGAACACTTCAAAAATTCCTAACAAATTCACACTTTGTCAAAAAAATATAGTTTCAAATGCTCTTACCATTTCTATCACTTGACTTTCTTTGGAAAAAAAAGAGAATATTTCATAAATGACTAGAGGGCAACCCCCCCCCATTTGGTCCGTAATGGGTTGTTTTACCTTAAGGTAAACTAGCCCATGATAGCCCAACTCTCTAATGCAAACATCTACAAAACGACCCATTATAGTTTTCTAACAATCCATAGGAGATTTTTTTCTGATTAATGAGGTTAGGACTTCATTAGGTGGGTTAATGGCCAAAAATCCCAAAATCAATGCTTTGTATGATGGTGATGGAATTATTAAAGATTGATTTAGGAACTTCCACCTTTCCAATGTAAAGTCATTATAAGAACTAACTTTTTTATTCCATCATGTCAGGTCCATGTTAGAAAATGTTGCTACCATATTAGGAAATATTGTGACTACTTGAGATGATTTGACAACCATTGTAGGCACTCTTTTTTATGGTTTTGGGTAGTCTATAGATTGTTTTGAACCATTTGGGCTACACACTTCAAAAATTCTGAACAAATTCATATCTTGTCAAAAAAAAATGAAATTTCAAATGCTCTCTTCATTTCACATGTTTATCTTTCTATGGAAAAAAAATTAAATTTTCAAAAGTGTCAACATGACAAACCACTCAATCTGCTTGTGATAGGCTAGTTTACCTTAATTCCACTTGAGTTTGATTTGTGAAACAAGTGCACACCTCTAAAAAATATGTGCCCCTCTTGGAATTGGTTCCAAAATACTCAGATTTCAAATGAGAGTTGTAACAAGCTTGTCTACCTTAAACTCAATTTCAAATAGATACTTATAGTTGTTGTCTGAGGTATGAAGGTGGAGTCTATAGTAGTGCAATGAGCCTTTTTTTCGAAGTAAACACTAGGGCGGAGTATTGAACATTCATATGCATGTACTAGGTGTCCATTATGTAAGACTTTGAAAATGTCAAGATATTCAGTATATAAAACAAATAAAAAACAAAGATACTCTCATAAAAAACTTGGCCCTACATCAAAAAGTTGGGCCAAATTATTTTAATGCCATTTTGACAGTGGAGGCCATTTTAGGGTCATTTTTTCAATCACTTTGATGTTGATTTGGCACAAAGGCTGATACATTTTCACATGCCTTGAAGTTTATGATGTATTCGCTTTTCTATTGAAACCAACACTATTTTCTTCTAGTATACAAAACAAAGTTTCAACAAAAAAAGTAGAAGAAATTCCAAAATTTATAAACTAGAAACCTAAAACTAAATATAATTATAAAGGACAGAGATCATATTTCTCCCTTCGGTCACAGTTGCTATTTTTTAATTTAAGAAGGATTCCCCCTTTTTGTTTCAAGAAAATTGAGATATTAAAAAAAATAGCAGAAGGTCAAAATATTGTTTAGCAAGGCTAGAAGTTTCCTGCAATACAATTAGACAAACCCAAAACTTTTTGTTGTCATCATGTGCTACATATTCAATACAATCCAAGAAAGAGAATAATTTCTTGTCCTCTAGTGCTAAAACTTTAGCAATTAAGTCAAGAATAAAGAAGAAATGAGATGTTCACAAGATAACTCTGACTAGAAGTGGCCCTATTATCAAGGTAGTCTGTCAAATTATAAGATTCTTGAATGAAAAGGTGCATTCTTCATCTCCACAATTTCTGTATAAGTAATTGACTATAGACACTCTTAGTGGCCCCCCATCATTTCAAGGTGAATACAACTATAAATAAGTCTCAAAGAGAACAAGAACAAGAAGTTGGACCATATTTGAAGTGTATCAAAATATGAGCCAATATAAATTATCTTTCTTTCCATGGACTCAAATAACACTCCACCCTAGTTGAAGAAACTCAAACTTTCCAAAGACAATGCAGTGTCAAGAGTGTAAAGTTGCGGTATTTTTGTAGCAGGGTACGCCCCCCTAGGTGAAAAGGTGCATCTTCCATGTCTCTAGTCTCTCTAAAAGTCATTCATCAAACACTTTTAGTCCTTTGCATCATTTCAACCTTGTCAATACAACTAGAAAGAAACCAAAGCAAAGACCAAGAACAAGAAGTGGACCATCAATATTAATAATCTCTCAATTGAAATATGAGTCAACATAGATCTACTTTCTCTACATGGATCCAAACTACACCTCACTCCAACTCAAGAAATCCATTGCACATACACTTTCAAAGTGCACAAAAAGGTCCATAGTGTAATAGTTGCCCCTATTTTGTTGTAGGGCAAGACCTTGGCTTTTCCAAGCGTCAATTCCAACCCCGGCACACCATTACACACATAGAAAGTACACATGAATAAAAAGATTACCTTCACTCTAACTCCAACTCCATAGCTAAATTCATAATGTTACGATGAAAAAAAGGATTACCCTCACCCCAACTCCATAGCTATTTAAATAATAATGTTACCATGTCGAGGAAAGAAAGAACAACAGGACAAAATACTTCTCAAAGGGGCGAGTCCAAAGCAGACACCCCCACGGAACCTTTTATTTACAAGTAAAGGACTTTTTCAAAGGGTCGTGGCAACCCCTCGGATTTCATACGCATTTCATATGCATTTCATTACAGCACATGATGATGGTCCCTCAAGTCGACATCAACTCTCCAAAACTAGACTACCTCACAAACCCCCCCACCTCTCCACTCCAAAGAATACCAGGCATCCACCACAAGCTACAATTAGCAGAACCCCCCTTCCCAAGAAAAATTGAAAACACCCCGAAAGTCTGTCAGTGGTGCTCCCAAGTTGTAACTGAACTTAACTTTCTCCCCACACAAAATCCATAGCCAGTGTTTGTCACAGCCATTTTTGCTGTTGACTGGCTGCACTGCAGTTATATAAACACCCGGCTGCCAAACTCAGGGAATGGAATTTCCAAACAGTTTGTTGTTGCTTGGTTTGTTCCGATCCTTTGTGGTGGTGGTGGTGATGGGAACTTTGGGTGCTACTTTGGCTTGCTCGAAAGTCGGTTTGGACAGGGAAATTGCGTAAACTATCAGTAAATGGATGAAAAATCCACATGTAGCTCCGTTTTTTTCTCTCACCATTCATGACTTATCCTCAAGCCAAACCATGGTTTGGTCCAAGTCCTGTCATGGCTGATCCCAAGTCTGTCCGCCCACAGTAAATTCCAAGTCCAGTCATGGCTCATCCCAAGTCAAGTCAATTGTGGCTGTTTGTTTGCCCTAATCCCAAGTCCAGTGTCACTGTCTCATTGGTTAGTCAGAAGAGGATTATAACCAGCTCGACAGAAGAGCATCCATCCATCCGCCTGTCCTCGTTTTCATCCTCGCGAAGACGACGGAATTCATTCGTCCATAATCTCACGAGATTCATCCAGGAAGGCACATCAATCTCATCCAGGCACTGCAGAGCTCGTGACCCAGTCCGTCCATTCTCCTTCTCCTTCTCCTCCTTCTCCTTGTAAAAGCACCCAAAACCACAGATCTGACCATTCTTCACTTGGCCTTATGTTCAAAAATGCTCTTCGAGCATCCCCCATGGAACCGTCTTCCCTACACATTAAACCCTAAACCCCAGCTTGGGAAACCTAGTCACCGTGCTTTTCCTTGGTTCCCATGAAACCTAGCCAGTCACACGCAATTTGCACCACTTCTACTGTACTGTACTGTACTACTGAGCAGGAATCTCGATGTCCACTATTCGAGTCGTCGCCGAAACGCAGACCTGTACACGAGGACTCCGCAAAAACTTCCCAAAGGACGAGACGTGAGCGAGAATCTCAGGCTCCGGATGCACGGAACTCTCCGTCTGGTGCTGAATCTCTGCCGTGTGTTGGGAGTGCATACAGTCGAACTCCATTTCCTCCTCATCACACATCTCCAGCACTCCATTGCCCAGGGACATTTGCTCCCCGTCCGGAAAAGGATTGGGTCCGAGGGTAGGGGGAGAGATGGTGGATTGATCCAAGTGGGGAGAGGTGCTGCTGTTGTTCGGGTCTGTTGTTGTTGTCATGTGGCCTGCCTTGGGACTTGGTAAGCTCTCTAACCATGTCAACACCGTGATTCGGGAGGCTTCCATGCGCTGTTTGGTCTCCTTGTCGAGCTCGATCACGGTCCCGTCTGCACAAGCCCATGTGTGAAAAAAATTAGGGCAAAGTCTTGTGGAAAAGGGGTGGGGTTGTGCATTCTGAGTGTTGTTTTCAAAGACTCTTTTCCGACAAGTTGGGGTTGGAAATTTGGGTTCGTTCACTCTTTGCACTGTATCTTAGAGGGTTGAAAATAACACTCTTTTTTGAAGTGGAATGGTGCCCATCGTTAGAAGAAGTTCTACATAGTCCTCAAGACTCTTGCACTCCAGGTGTTCACTCGCGTACTATTTCTTGTATCCACTAGTGGACTACTTGTGTACAACTTTGGCTTTGTATGATGACACAAGTGGATAATTTTTGACAAATGGATGACTTGGGAACTGAATGAGATTTTCTTAAGACCTAATAAGGTATCAGGATTCGTGCTCAAAGGATTCTCTATAGGGATGGTAACGTCTATTCTTTCTAACCCTAAAATGGAACCCTAATAGGGTATTCCCACTAGTTGTACCTATATATGGAAATGAGACCTCAAACCTCGTTTAGCAACTTTCTACTACATACAGATACGCCGAACTGTTTTCTTCAGAAGCTCGACAGATTTCTGAAAAGCTCGATCACTCTAATCCCAATGACTTGCGAACTGTTTTCAGAAATCTGATAGATTACTAGAAAAACATGAAAATTCCAGTGACTTGTAAATCCCAGTGACAGGCTACTGCATAGGTTATGTTTTCCAACTACAGATACAGAACAAAGGTTGGGGACGCTCGACAAAGTGAGAATTGCAGAAAACACAAACACACACACACATGAAAGTCCGGTGTACCTACTCCAAATACTTATTGATGAATTTAAACGCCAAACTTTACTCCTAACTTGTTATTGAGGAGTCCATTTTTTCTTGTTCAATAATCTTATGACTAAATGTGTTTCGAGACAAACACACACACACACACACACACATACCTTCATCTATGGCAGGTTGAACATAGCGTGGCGGCAGAATTGCCGGGCCCGGCATCCCAAAAGTCTGCCCCAAAATATCCAAATCAAAGTTGATATTCTCTCGCATCGACCCCGAGGTTTCGCAATTCCTGCCGCTCTCCGCTCTCGCCTCTTCCACACCAACCGCGGTGGCTTTGGGCAGCCCATTCACGAGCTTGGACAGCAGATCCGACTTGCTGGGCGCAATCTTGTTGCTGGACATGATGGGGCTCACCAACACTCTCGCCCACTTCATGTTCGCGATGGCCGGCCACCACGCGCTGAAACACATCGCCTTGCTGTACCTGGACTCCTCTTCGTCGGCCTCCTCGTCTTCCACGATGCTCACTTTGGATTGGGGGATGGGTGGCAGGGAGGGTGCGGCGTCTGGAGCGGCTTCCGGGCGGCCTGGGGATGCTGGAATTGGATCCTGAGGGAGGCAAGTTTTGGGATCAGTGGGTTTTATTGAGAGATTGCTAACCTTCAGCAAGCTACTAACACAGGAAAGTCCTGAATCTGCGCGTTTCAGTAAGAGTTTGCTTATCTCGAGCAAGCTACACAGGTAAGTCGTGAATCTGTGTGGGTCATTAAGAGGTTGGTAACCTCGAGCAAGCTACACACAGGAAAGTTGTGCACACAGGGGAAAGTGGGAATTCATATAAAACCCTATGTGAAAACAGGTGAATACTGCATATGAATCCCCTCGATCATGCGTTAAGCAAGTTCCTGAATCAGTGTAGAACTTTGTAATCTCGATCAAGCTAAAACAGGAAAGTCCTGAATTACAGTTGTTCAATAAGATCTTGCTAATCTCAATCAAGCTACACAGGAAAGTCCTGAATCAGTGTGGTTCACTAAGATCTTGATAATCTCAATCAAGGTATGCAGGAAAGTCCTGTACACAGAGGAAAGTGGATAAGAGAATTCATGTAAATCCCTATGTGAAAACAGGCTAATACATATGAATCCCCTGGATCGTGCGTTAAGCGAGTTTCTGAATCAGAGTAGTTCATGAAGATCTTGCTAATCTCGATCAAGCTACACAGGAAAGTCATGAATCCGTGTAGTTCACTGAGATGCTAATCTCTATGAAGCACAGGAAATTTGTGAACACGGGAATGTGGACACAAAAACTCATATAATTCCCTGTGTGAAAACAGGCAAATTCATATGAATTCCCTGGACCTTGCGTGAAGTTACGCAAGTTCCTGAGTCAGTGTAGTTCAGTAAGATGCTAATTTCAACCAAGCGCAGGGAAGTCGTGCACACATAGAGTGTGATAGAGGGGAATTCATATAAATCCGTATGTGAAAACAGGGGATGCAATTGAATCCCCTGCGTGATTACATATGAATCACTTTGGTCACACTTTCCCCATGAGTGTCAAGAAAACGTTGCAAATGTCCTCTGCTGTGAAGGGAGAAATGCTGAATATAACGCATGCAAAAGTGAAACACCTTTCCAGTGAAGAGTGACATGCTACCCACACCCATGTGGTTTAGTTATTAAAGCGACCCAATAAGCACTCGTCAGGTCAGTTGACGTTACTCTTTCTCTTCATCTACTAATCTCAGAAATACTAACAAAAAGAGCCGAAAAAAAAGGAACATCAATTAGACCCCTCAATAAGCACCATCACATTCAACTTTGCAAATCTGGTTACCAAGTACTAAATACTTGACCATCCATGGATCAAAACGCAATACCCGTATGAAGATTCAGAGTCGATGCGAGCATTTGAGCTCTTTTTTATCATATCACGCATAACCAAAACTCTCCAGATATTGTGGAATAGTGTAAAAAGCTATCTAAGTATGTTAGATAACCAAGGACTATGGAATTTCTTCTCTTTAAACCTCGCACACACACCGAACAAAGCAAACAGAGTCCATGAATTTCTTCAGCCTAAGTCCACCTTTGGGCAAGATTTGCGAAACAGAGTACGGAGAACCAAAAAAAATCAGACCTCAAAACCTGAAAAAAGGAATCTGAAAGAAAATATGAAGTCAAACCTCAGTGACATCTTCCGCAACTTCCTCTTGCGGTTGCCGTCTCTCGGAGACGCCCCTCCTGTCCGTCGTCGTCCCGGCTCGCTTCTTCCCAGCCTTCTCCAATTTTTTCCTCTCATGCAACGCCGCAATCTCCTTCACAATCGACTTAAGCTCACACGAGAATTGCTGCTGTCGATCTGAGCTTCGATCAATCTTCTCCCGCTCCTTGCTGGAGTCTTGCGCATCCCCCCGCTGGAGGTGCCGCATGCGAAAGATCACGGGAAAACAAGCGCCAGAGGTTGTTGCTACTTCTGCATCTACCCCGTCCATCGCTGGGGAAGGCTCACACCCAACCGAAGGCGTCTTACAAAGAGGTGGCGTAACGGAAAACTCCTCCATGTCCCAGGTGAAGTTACCTTCGCCGCGCCATAGCTGAATTAGTCGCTCTTGCAAACAGATGGCGCAGATGCCACCACCAGGTTGCGCCCCGATGTGACGCTGACATAAGGCTACGTCCATCACGCACGCTGCTTGGGGATCCATGGGACTCTGTTCTTCTCAAGGAATTTCTTCCGCAAGGATGCAATTCGTGACTTCATGTAGGGGCGCCAGTTAGTTACACTTTGGTTGGGATATGCTTGCTTCGATCAGGTGGAAGGGAAGCTAAGTTCCAGAACTGTAGATCGTGAAATTCGTACGGGATTGTGGGGATCGATGAAGACGTACTGTACTGGAATGAATGAACCCACGAATGAGCACTGGAGCTAGATCAGCGAGGTTTTCGTCAACTTCACAAGGAACGAGGGACGGTGCAAACCAGGCTGAGACGAAACGTGAACGTGTGAAACACTGGATTTACGAAGAAGTTGAAACAGTTTCTGCAGTGACGGCCAATCTCAATAGACATGGAACCCAAAATAACGTTCGAAGTGGTGCCCGTAATGGAACCAGAGTTGTGTTCCCGAGGAAGTTTGGTTGTGAGTCTTCGCAGTGGTACCGTCAAGCTTTCGCTACGAATTCCGTGGCCTGATTGATTGGTGTCATTGCGGACGCGAGCGAACGAGAGCGAACGCAGCTAGCGCAACGTTCAAGCCTTATCAGGTCCGCGAAGACAAGTTCCACACGAAAACTCTCCACTCCAGTCCTCTCCACATAGAAAAGCAAGGCAAGCTGAGTTAGCTTGGACGGTCAAAGGCAAGGAAGCCGCACGCACGACGAAAAAGCTCGCGACGACTCGGAGTTCGCGCTGAACAACATCCATGAACCTCCGTCTCCCGGGCACCACTAGCCTTTCAACACTACTCTTAGCCTCTCCATAGATTCTTTTCCTACTTGGATACTTCTCTTTCTTCTTCTTCTCGTCGTCTACGTCTCCAAGACTCTTCGCTACAAATCATCAATCGTATACTGAAAACTCCAAAAGGGAACTGCCTGCAGCACGTGCTGTACGAATTGCAATAGATCTCCGTTGCCCTCCCGGCCCTCCCTCCCTCTCCTCCCTTTCCTCCCTCAACGTGAAGTTCGGACGTCCTGGTCCGTAAAAGCCAAGACTTTCTTTTCTGCCATCGCCGTGGGACCGACCAGCCTCACAGTCCTCCCCTCCGAAAGTTTGACCAACGAACCAGCCGAGAAGGGCTCCGGGAAAAAGGACGAACGACGCAAAGCAGCAACCAATCGCCCAATCCTAAAAAGAAAGCGCATCAACTCTCATCAATCCCACAATAGTAGTACTGTAGTAACCTTCGTCACCCTCCTTTCTCCGTCCTCCTCAGTCATCAGTCAACAGCGCTACAGAAACTGAACCCCAAGTCTCCCCCATCAACAGTGCGCAGCCATTCCGTTGCTTTTCTGCCTTTGGGGCCCTCCCCTTTCCTTTTCCCGTGGGACCGCCCGACCCTTTCAAAGGCGATCGAAGTCTTGCTGAATCTGCTTTGACTGCTTCCTCACCTACAATAGCTAACTTAGGCACCAAATCATTGAAGTGGGGGCATCCGATTCATCAGTGTAGACTGTAAAAATAGACGGAGGCTTCCGAAGCGCATCATCCCCAAACGCCCTGGCAACAGTGACAATTCCGAAAGGCCGAAAGAGCATCCATCCAGGGCGGGCTTGCAGGCTAGCCAGGGGCCCAGTGATGAGTGAAAGATTCCACCTGGGGACTGTGAGTGACGAGTCAGGATGGAGAGAAGGAAACTCATGAGACTAAGGTAAGCTTGAGGTAAGGTAAGGTCAGGTCAGGTAAGGTAAGGTAGACTAAGTTCGTGTGGTAGAATTGGGAGCTAGGAGCATGACGAGCTTGGGATTCTGTGCCGCGGCCTGAACAGTACGCAAGTGCGCGAGTCAGGCCTTGCGCATGGGTTGGGAGAGCACGGTGGTGCAGCACGAGCACAGACTTGGAGCTTGAGCTTGAGCTTCCGTCGAGTCGCAGTCGCTGGGGTCAGCTTAAGGTAGTGCCGTTTGCTAAGCCTGTCTGTCAGTTGTTAGAAGCCAGGGCTATTGTAAGGTAGTGACTGAAGAAGGCCCAGAAACAGTAACTGGATGAAAATTCCGCGGCACCAAACTGGTGCTTGAAGGAAAGACTTTGACTCACTGGATAAAAATCCCACGCTAACAAACTGGTGTTCAAAGTAGAGAATTGTAAAATGGGATCGGAGGCTAAGAATACACTCTAACTCCCTTCGTGTGATTACTTGGAAGACAGTCATGTGGAGGTCAAAAAAGTTTGAATGTAAGACAAGGGTGCTCCAATCAATAATATTGTGGCAAGTGGGGCAAGATGTTTTGGAATGTCATTGAAGAGAGGGTCGGTTCACTTGGCCTGAAGAGGTGAGAGCATAAAAGTTTACCACCAAGTTGAACATTGTTTTAAGATCAAGGTAGAGCACCAGGGAAAGAAGGTTTCAAAGGTTCCAATACATCAATTCATGAAGAGAAACAAGGTTTCAATGGTTTTTAATTTACACAAGAAGAAGGAAAATCTTGTAGACATTGAATATGCCCCCTCAATTTGCAGTTTTACCCTCAAGGTAGCTTCTAGTCTAATTCAACTTTTCATTGAATCAGCATCTAGAAAAGTTGTTCTTAAATCGAAGGAGGTTTCAAAATTTGACAGGAACAATGTGCACACATTTTACACTTCAACCAATTTCAAGTTTAGTTTTGAATGCCTAGCATGATAATTTGTCCTATTTGTGAAGTTGCAAATTTAGTATCATCTACAAATTAGTGTAGCTTGTGAAATTTAATTGTATTTAGACCAAAGGGAGCAAGCTTTGCATCAATAGAAACCTCCCCAAAGAAGCCAACCAATGGCATGCTATTGTCATGATGTCTTCAAAATCCGTGTTTCCACCTGCCATATTGCTTCGATTTCGAAGACCAGATACAAAACCTTGGGATAGATGATTTATTTATGAATTTCCAACTTCAATTGGCCTTTCCAAGTTGACCTTTCTTCTCTTAGCTTCACATACAGAGAGGAAGTTGGTGCTTTTCAATTGTTTTATGAAACAACCTTTCAACACCACATAAAGAAAAACCCTATGACAAACACAAGACCCATCACAAACACATAGGGAATGACCCATGATTAGAGTCTAGCATCAAACTGTGACACTTTTTTTTTCAATAAATTAGATTTGGACTATTGATCAGGTTGAGTTCATCGCTACAAATCATTGTCTTGGAGAATGGTGATGGAGTAATCAATGACTCCATTAGGAACTTCCACCTCAATTTTGAGTGTAAATTCATCCCAAGAAGTAACTATTTTATGGACCTTCATATTACAGCCATGTTAGAAAATTAATTGTGACATGCTTCAAGTGGTGAGTATAATGACTATTATTATAGATACACTTTTCATTGAATTGGGGATAGTCTAGAATTACGCAACAAACTTCAAAAATTCATAACAAATTCATACTCTCTCCAAAAGATGAAATTTCAATTGCTCTCCCAAGTTTTCACATTTATCTTTACATGCAAAAAAAAATCATTTAAGATTTTCAACAATGCCAACAGGGCAAAAAACAGTCATTCATTCAGCCTGACATAGGCTGGTTTACCGTAGGCAATCCACCACTGCACAAACCTAAGCTTACCCAACAACAGACTAGACCCTGAGAAATATCATGCCGGGCGGGGTTCAGATTTTTTCAGGTCCGTAGAGTATTATTAAAGATTTATTTAGTGTAGACTTCAGTTAGTCTGTGTGACCGATACGGTGGCAGTAGGACTGAACTTTTATTTATTTATTTATTATTTATTATTTGTTATTTATTTATTTATTTTGGACACAAATGAAACGGATTTTTTCCGGATTTTTTCAGTGGGTGGGTCCTTTCCAGGTAGCCTACAGTAGTAGCCATGGTCAATTTTTGGTAAAGTCCTACTGATGAAGCCTTGACTAATGACTACCGGTAGGCATATTCTAATGGGAGTTTGACTCTTCCTTACTTTTCTTCCTAAGTGGCTGCCTGAGTCCGGGGATTTTATTTCAATGTTTGCACGGGTTCACGGGGCTCAAAGGAGACTTGTACAGTACACTCAGTAAAGAATTTTGGGTTTTTTTGTCTGGGGTGTGGAACAGGGTTTATATATACATTCATAAAATACTAATATATTATCACAGTATAATAAAACATATAAAAGGAAAAAGTAATTTTTCTAATTTTTAATTCATAAAAGCTTCGAAATTCAACATCTCTCAATTTGCCCTGAGTCTTGTGCACCCCTCTTTCATTGAGGGCTTTCTAATGGTACTATGAACACAACGAAGGGATGCATGGGTCCGTAGATCTCATTGTAACAAACAAACAAAACAAAACAAACAACCTTATTTAACCCTTAAACGTCAAAGCAGATGTTTTGTGTTGATGCATGACAAAGAATCTCTCCATGTAGGACAAAACTATGACTATTCATCCTTGGAATTTTATGAGAAAAGGATAGGTCTTGTACACTAGTATGACTTTCAATGAATATTTTTTATTTTTTTAAAGTAGACGATTTCACACAATTCTAAAAGGGAGGATTTCCATGGTCACCAATCTGCCCTTTAACTACCTAAAGTCCCAAACATGGTTTTTGGGTATTATAGATATTTTGGGTAGCTCACTATGAGCGGAATTTTGAATTTTTTTTCTTTGAAATTTTTACACAACATATGGTCAAGGAGTAGCTTTAAGGCCCTACAATTTTCATAGCATTTGATTGTATAGATAAAAAATAAAAAAAAAAGTTATTGTATGATATGCAATTTTTTTCCCAACTCGGGTAGATAAAAAAAATCACTTTTTTCAAAAATAAAATTTGAAATTGGTTTTCTAGACTTATATACACGAGGAAAGCTTTGAATCATTCCATTTTGATCAATGAGGTGAAAATTATGAGGAGTTTTAGTTTGCGGGTAGTTTTGGATTCTCTACTCTAAAATAAACTTTGAAATCCTTCATTTAACTCAATTTTCAATATTTTTTGAAAAAAATAAAAGAGTAGTATGTAGATTGTTTATTAAAACATTACAACCATTGAGATTTTCAGTTTTCAAATCCATAACAAAATTCTTAACAATTTAGTATTTTAAATCATTATCTACTTCTTTCTACTTACAATTTTTTTCCTAAATGTTGTACAATTCCAAATGATTTGAATTTTTTCAAGCATGTAGTCAATTTGCCTTGAAGAATGAATTCAAAGATGCACATCTGTTTTGGACATTTTTTCATACAAATGTGCCCTTGTGAAAAGCAACTGCCTAGTTTTTCGCAGGAACAAAAAAAGTATTTTTGTCAATTCAAACGCTAATATCTTGCAATCTACAAGGTGGAAATTTCTGAAATTTTTTCCACATGTTCTCAAACCAGATTACTACAAGATCCTATGGCTACATGTGTCCAAAAATGTTTTTTTTTCTAAAATTTGGTTCTTGTACTAGAAATGACAGTTTTGGAGCGTTTTTGGTGAAAACATAGTCAAAAACTTTTTGGGGTTAAAGGTTAAGGTGTGCCTTGTATTGAACATTTCCACAATAAAAATAAAAATAAAAGTAATTTTCATATTTTTTTTCATTCATAAAAACTTCAAAATTCAATAACTTTCACATTGTAGGTCAAATGGCCACAAAACAAAGACTGTGCACCCCTCCTCAAAGGAAAAATTTCTAATGATACTAAAAATGCACCTAGGAAATACACGATCGTAAAGAACTCATTGTAACAAACATATATAAAAAATAAAAAATAAAAAATAAAAAATAAAATCATTTATAAGCGAAATGTCAATTTTCATTGAAACCTATGTATTTTCATCCAATTGTGACAACATGACTCCTATATTGAGGGAAATTCGGTGGGTTTTGGTGATTTTATGCATTCAAAAATATAAATAGTTTATAAAACATGACCCAAAACAAATTCAACGTTGTAACTCATCAGAAAGTTGCTACAAAGTGAGTGAATCCTTGTCCGAGAGCATCTCCTTCTAGCAACAAGGATATAAAGTATTGAGAAATGGTTCAAATTACTACTACCAAATTAGGTATCTACATCTAAAGTAATTCAAACAAACATTTGATCGTAAGTCCTATTGTTAAAAAAATTATTCATGTTGGATCTTGTGGATAATTGATAGGTTGTGAATTCTCTTTGATTGTATTTTTTAGACAATGTAGGAATAAACTGTGAATTTTCAAAGCATTGATTCTAGATGTATCTACAATCAACCCTAGATAATCATATTGAGAGGCTTACATTTCAGACAAAAATCTGAATGGAATAGTTTTTAGTTCATAATTGGAATTATGTAGTAGCTATTCTTGAACATGTAATGACTATCACATACCTCTTGAACAACTAGGGAGGTGATTTATCGCTCAAAAGTTATCCAAAAACAATTTAGGGTGTAGTTGGCAATAGATTCCTCTACTTCCTATGGATGAAATTGCTCTTTTACTACAAAAATTAGGGACAATATTGCTCTTTAGTTATGGATGATTTTACACACTTTGGAATGAATACATATGTTATCATCCATGTTTTGTATGTTTCATTCATGACCATGGATGTAAATAGCTTCACCACTTGTCTATAAATCTTTTTCCATATTGCTCCAAAATAATGAAAAAAAAAATTGCTTCTAAATAAATGTAATTTATTAACTATTTTGGTTTGTCTTTGCATCTCATTTGTTGAGAGCATGCTTGAGTAAAGAGTAGACTAAACTATAAGATCCACTTTTGGTCTAAGTTGCCATTATATAATGAGTTAGACCTAGTGTGGGCCTTAGAATTTAGTCTCCTCAAACATTTTTTTCCTAATACGTGTTAAATGACCAAGAATGACAATTCTAGATGAGACAATTTATAGTACAAAATTGATCACATTAGGTAGTGGGTATTCTTGATCAATACGTAGTATTCTATAGTATACTTCTTAAATCAATGTAATTTATTTGCTTATGATGACAATCCTTGCAACTCCGGCATTAGTTGACCAATCATTAAGACACATACTTGGTGAGTTAAACCATGCATGAATCTTAAATTTTAGTCTACTCAAGCATGTCTTTTACTTGCATGTGTGAGATGACTGAGAATGACAAATCTAAATGGAACAGTTTTTGATACAAAATTGAAATTAGGTACTCACTATTCTTGATCAACATGAAGTAGCTGTCATATACCTCCCAAATCAATGATGTGTACATGCTATTCTAAAGTATCCTTGTAGCTCACAAGTAGAAAACATGTAATTATATTTTGAAGCCCATGCCTAGTCTAACTTGTCATCATATGTTTTCTACTAGTACGTGTTAGATGAATGATAATTATAAGCATTAACAAGTTTTGGATCTCAATCCCCAAGTGGAAACAAAAAACAACTATTTTGTGGTTCCTTGTATACTTCCTATACTCAATATTTTTGGATAGATTTATTTTCTAAATTTTGCTTTTTTTTTTTATATATATTCCAAATTAAGATTGCAAGTATGGTGAATTAGTCTATCCTAAGTGTTGAAAAATTAAAATTGGAAAAATGATGATATTTTAATTTTCAATTACTTGAATGTAAGATACAATTTATGTTCATAATAATATTTTACTATTTAAATTTAAAAAATTATGATTATTGAGAGTTAAAATTTTTTTGTATTGATTTAATTAAGGACTTCAAGTATCCTTTCATATTTAACTACATGAATAAAAATTTATAATTGTATTTAATATATCAAAGGTTATCAATCCTATGCCTTCATAAGTCCCAAAATGTCAAAGTCTTTTCTAGCTTTGAGCTTCTTCTAAGGAAAATAAATACTCCTTCCACCCCAATATGATCTTTCTATTGGCCTTAATCTTTTGTCCCAAAATGATCTTCTTGTTGCACTTTGTGATGTTGCTAATTGGTCATATTTGGCTTTTGATTGCTATTTAGGACCAATAAAACAACTCCAAGCAATAGTTCCCCCTCCTTCTACTCAATCTTCAATTGAAAAACATATGAAATGACTAAAGGGGTGAATCAGCATTGAACATTTGTTCTTTTTTTGCTTCTCTTTGAGTGTTGCTTGATTGAAGAAGATGAAGCTGCTGAGGGGGAACTAAAGTCTAGACATGGTCTTAGGCCCATACTAACAACCCACAAAATAATGGCCTCACTTTAAACAATTATGTGCCCACATTTGCTCTTTGAAAATTAAATGCTCCCCAAATTCCACTTTTTGATACTTCCAGACTACACTTTGACAAGGGCTTCAAATCTCAAAATTTCAAGGATGGCAAGAGTGCACCAAACTCTACATATAAGACAAAACCGGTTTTAAAAAATGTTATTTTCAGTCTTAAATTCTGAATATTTTGTTCAACAAGAAGATCATTTTAGGATAGAGGGAGTAATAAAATCCAACTTTTTGATAAGTTTTAACCCCTAAAGGACCAACATGTGTTTTTTAGCAATATAGAAATTTTAGGCAGGTGCATGTGACTAGAGATTTATATATTTTAGACTGAAATTCTAATTGAAGGTGGAAACGAGGAATATATATCATAAGCACAAAATTACATGACATTTGGAAATATGAGTCAAAAGTTATGGCCTAATTTGTTATTTTTTTCCTCCGGCTAGCAATCTAGGCACATTAGAAAAAATCACTTTTTTTATAAATAAAAATTTGAAATTGGTTAACTAGAGCTATATGTATGTGGAAAGCTTTAAGTCATTCCCTTTTGATCAATGAGTCTTAAGTTACAAGAAGTTTTAGTTTGCAAGCAATTATGGATTCTCTATTCTAAAATAAACTTTGAAGTCCTTTATCTTACTGAATTTTCAATATTTTGGAAATAAAATAAAATCATAGGATGTAGATTGTTTATTACAACATTGCAACCATTGGGATTGGAATTTTTCAATTCCATAACAAAAATTCTTAACAATTTTGTATTTTGAATCATAAATTCTCTACTTCTTTCTACTTACTTTTTTTTTCCCTATATGTTGTACAATTTCAAATGATGTGAAATTTTTTTAGCATGTAGATAACTTGTTTGGGAAAAAGAATCCAAAGAAGCACCGCCATTTTGGACATTTTTTCATAGAAAAGTGAGCTTGTGAAGTGCAACTGCCCTGTTTTTCGCAAGGGCAAAAAAATGATTTCAGTGAATTTGAATGTTTATATCTTGCAAACCACAAGTTGGAAATTTCTGAAATTTTTAACACATGTTCTCAAGTCAGCATAATAAAAGACCTTGCAATTACATGTCTCAAAAAAATTTCAAAAATTTGGTACTTGTACTAGAAATGGCAGTTTTGAAGCATTTTTTGTGAAAACATAGTCAAGGAACTTAAGGGGTTAAGAAAAATTGAGTTGTAACCATAGAATACTAAACTAGAGCTCTACTACTCCTTACGCTACTAATGACTTCTAACTAAAGGTTATAGGACTTGTGTTTTTGGATCGGGAGACCTTGGTGATAGCCATTTTTACATGGATATGAGAACCCAAATAGCATTTGATTTTGATCAATAATGAGTTATTTCATTCATATTTCTTGTTTTAAAAAAAACTAAACTTAAAATATAGATATTTTTGAAATGTTGTCAAAAAATTTGGAAAAATGAATTTGCAACCATAAACGTTGATTTCCAAATTTTATAATGACACAATAAAAGAAATGCACTACGGTGTTTTACACTGTGATACTAACCTATGGAGAAATTTTTTGATTTTTTTTACCATATATCGCATTTGATGGGAATTGATTTACTTTTTATTTTCAAAATCATGGTAATTTCAAATCCCCCTCCCCCCAAATGTGATATTTTTTCAACTTATAGAAGACATGTAATCACATCTCCAAAAAATAAATACTTGCAAACTAAAGTTTGAAAAAATAATTATAGGTTCATCTTTTGAGGGTTGAGAGTCTTTAGACTTTAATTGACATAGAAGTCTTGGAAGTTGTGAATTCATTATGCTAGACTTTGGTTGTGTATGTTGACCAATAGCGGGCATTAAATTCTATATTTGTCATTATATAAACTCCAAAGATCAAATCCATTGGTTCATGAGGAGATTCTTTCAACTCTCATATTTTCTTTAACCCCTAAAGTCCTAAGGCCATTTTTTGGTCAAAAAATATTCAAAATCCTCATTTTCAATGCAAACAACAAAAAATTTAAACATTTGGCTCTTTGGTATATTTAAATGTAGGATCTTGCACTAAACTAGTATGAAAATTTTTGGAAGAAATTTCAAAAACTTTGATAGTATGGATCACAAGATATAAGCATTTAAAGTGAAGAATTTTTTTGCTCCTAGCTTGATTAGATTATAAAGCTTTTAATCCTCTTCATTTGAATTATTTTATTGTAAATTGTGAATTGAAATTTTTTATGTTGAAGAATTGAGTTGAGAATGGGAAAAAATATTCATCCCCCCCCCCTCCCCCCAATGATTTCATTCTTAAATTTAAGAAAAATTTAGAGCAAGTATGAGATACAAGGACAAATTAAATTGTTGATAGCTCTAAGATGGAATTGAAACACACTAATTACAATAATGAGATTGTTTTAGAAAGCAAACTAAACCATGTGCAACTATGTTTTTTGAATTATTGTTAAAATTGAGTTCACCAAATAGATCTAACACATTATTTTCTCAAGAATTTGTTAAGATTGCTTGCAAAATATGAAGCTTCATAACTTTCACATCACTTATTCAAATGGAATGAATCAAATCTTTCCATGTAATCAAAAACATAATCTAGAAGAAATATGTGCCCAAAAAATTATATCAATTTCTTTTGTTTGTTTAGTTGCTTGCCCTTTACTGTTTTAGGCTTATTGTAGCATAATTCTTGCTACCAAGCACTGATTGAAAAAAATTATATTTCCAGAAGGCTAATTTGTTTGACTATCTTGAAAATAAATTCAAAAAATCTCGCCAAAAATTGAGACCATAGATACTTGCTCAAACCTTCAAGACTCTTAGAACTTTAAGGGTTAAAATTTGAAGTTCTTATAGCCTTTCCTTGGTAAATTAATTGGCACTTGTTGATCTTAAGTGGTTCCTTCAAATCCTTTTTAACTCTTTCAATTGAAAAGACTCTATGTGCTTCAATATTAGTCTTGCAAATTTAAATTCCATTACTTCATCTTGGCTTCATGTGAAGGTTATTAGTATGTGAGGCTAGGATCTTGAGCTCATGAGTTTAAGAACCTAGGCACGTATGCTATAGGTACCAATATTATAGACACCTTCCATGGTTATAGTTAACCTATATTATAGGTATGTATATTGTAGGCACTTTTAATGGTTGTAACATACCTATGTACACCTAGGCTCAAGGCTCAAGGTTTATAGGCTCTCATTGCTATATATGTCAATACAAAAATCCCAATTGTCCTAATAGTAGTTACTTGAACTAGATGTATTTCACATGGAAAATGAAAGCACAAATATTTCACAAAAGGGTAGAAAGATTATTATATTTCACCACAATTAAGGTAGAAATTTGATTCTAGTTGTTCAAAGTCTTTCGGTCCTCTTTTTGCATGTCAAATTAAAAAGTTATGTGAGAAATATGAAGTTAATCCCTAAAGAACTTGTACAATGGTACCTTTGTAAAAACTCCTAAATAGAAAGATCAAATATATGTTTATTTTAAATATATTTTTATACCAAAAAGAAATTTTAGAGACTATATACCTAAAATAATGTACTAGAAATACTATTGAGATAAGATTTTTTTAACTTTAAGTTGTGTTGGTCAACACCAAAATTTTGAACCTTGAATATTTACATGTTAATATTAAGATTTTGTACTTGTGTACAAACTTTAAAAGTAGAAATAGCAAAGATTGTGATGGGTGATCACAATGATCTCAATTGTCTCTGTCACTATACCTCTTGGACCAATGACAATTTCATCCATGAGCTCATTATGATGACCCCTTAATCTTCAACTTTTTGTATTTTAGAATATTTATAGTGTTTCCAAAGAATTGTTCCAAATCTCCTAAAGCAATTGTGTACAAAATGTAAAAGAGTAGAAATAGCAAAGATTGTAACTAGTCATCACAATGATATTGATTATATCCATTACCAATGCCTCTTGGACTAGTGACAATAAATATCATCCACGAGTTGATTATAATATCCCACCACTCTTAACTTTGCTTGCTTGTCAAGTGTTTTTGAATTTTTGTAGTGTTCCCAAGGAATTGTACCAAATTGGTCAAAGTGATTGTGTACAAAATTTAACGGAGTAGAAATAGCAAAGATAGTCATTGATGGTCACAATGATTTTGATCATCGCCATCACTAGTACCTCTTGGACCAATGACAATAAGTATCATCCGTGAGTTGATAATAACATCCCACCACTCTTAACTTTGCTTGCTTGTCAAGTGTTTTTGAATTCTTGTAGTGTTCCCAAGGAATTGTACCAAATTGGTCAAAGTGATTGTGTACAAAATTTAATGGAGTAGAAATAGAAAAGATCGTGACTGGCAATCACAATGATTTTGATGATCTTCAATACGAGCACTTCTTGGACCAATGACAATAAGTATCATCCGTGAGTTGATAATAACATCCCACCACTCTTAACTTTGCTTGCTTGTCAAGTATTTTTAAATATTTGTAGTGTTCTCAAAGAATTGTACCCAATTTCCCTAAGTGATTGTATACAAAATTTGGCTGAGTAAAAATAGCAAAGATTGTGATTAGTAGTCACAATGATTATGATTATCTCCATTACCAATACATCTGGGATTCATGACAATATCATCGATGAATTTATTCTAATGTCCAACCACTCTTCAATCAACTTTATTTGTTTACAAAGTATTTTAGAATGTTCATAGTGTTCGCAAAGAAATCTAGAAAATCTTGCATGGTGATCTTAACCCTTGAAAGGCCCTTGGGGTCCCTCTGTACGACCTATATTTAGCTTTATAACTATTCAATTGTGGTGTAATAGATGGGTTATAATAGATTTTTATTTACTTGCTATCATGATTATTAATTTACTTTGTACTGAAAAGTATTTGATCAATGTTTTTCTAATCAAATACCACCAAATACATAATATACTACACAACAACAAAGGGCTTTTAGGCCCTTCTAGGGTTAACTTTGTAATTTGATTTTTTTTGGAAACCTAGTGATATTCTCACCACCAAAGGATGTTTTTAGGTGTTATGATTTGACTACAATCCAAACCATCTATTGGTTTCAATTTCCTTAAAAAGTTTCATTATCCCTATAGTCTTGTACGTCAAAATTTGGTGGAGACTTTTACAGTAAACTTAATTGCATCCAATTGCAACAAATGGATGTTTCCTATGAATAAATGGCAGCTTTGTTTTTGAGTCCCACATCCACATTCCGTCAACCTCCATCCATTCGTCATCCACTTGAAGTTGGTCATTTGCTCTTTTTCAATCGGTCATGGTTGGTCATTTCACCCCAGAATTCAACATCCACAACGCAAGTTCGAAGATGCCAAAATCAGGAATCATGACGGATGGACGGACTGACCAAAGCTGAGATATGAATCAAAACGGCACATCAAAAATTCCTTATCCATCCACTGCACGACAGAAATTCAAGTCCTCACATATCATTCAATGAAATGCGATAGTTTATGTACAGGATGCAGAAATGTCAACAACTCTAGTGAGACTTATGGTGGGTACTCCCCAAATCGCCCTGTGTCTAAAAGCACCATCTACAGCAGATGAACATTCCTAAATTCAGTTATGTACCTATTTGCATAGAGCACTTTAAAAATAGACTTTGACTGTGAATAACTTTTGCATATAATATCCAAATGAGGTGTTCTTTGGTGCATTGGAACCTCCTTTCTCTTGCCAACAAGGAAATATAAATATCTGATCAGCCCAATAATAATAACAATGTACGGTACCAACTTTTGGTACTTTTAGGAGTATCTACCTTAATATGTCTTCGGTAAAGTGAAGTTTCCTTGCTGTAAGCTAGTGCACATGCCAGTGTATTGTTTTATATCAATTTTTTTTATTTTAATTTTGAAAAAGGTTGTTATTCCATTACAGAGATGAAACTTGGTAAAGAACCGCTGCAAATCTGAGCCCGATGATGGAGCTTGTTACCTCTGTGATGATTAACCCTTGAACGACACCCAGGACATTTTTTGTCCAATGAATGACAAAGAATCTTTTTATGTAGGATAGAAGTGCAATTATTCATCCTTGGAATTTTGTGCAAAAAGGAGAGATCTTGCAAAATAGTTTGACCTCCAATGAGTATTTTTTAATTTTCTTAAAGTAAATAATGTCACATAGTACCAAAAGGGATGACTTCCACAATCACTAGCCTAGAATTTAAGGATTAACCTCCAAGCCTAGTAACTGAAAATGTCTACACATAGTTTGGAAGTCCAATTCAAAGTGTTTTAACTTTTTCATCCGATGCAAAATGCTAGGGATTTTTAGGGGTTAAGTGATAAGCTAAGGACATTAGTGTTCGGGAAGTGATTGGAGCTCCCCTAGTAATTTGTCTCCTCTTTGCAAAAGGAGCCCGGATTTTTCCCAAGGGCATTGGTTGCATCCTCTCCTTATCTACTTCAAATTTGCAAAGACTACAATCTTTCTCTTTCAAAGACATGCCAGTTTTGAAACTAAACTCCAAATTTCATTACATTGTCTACAAGAAGTAGCATAGGTTGGCCATCATGACCAATCCTAAAGCAATACCCACCTAGTTCGAGAATATACTTGCCTCTAGTAACCCATGTATTAGCATTGGATTCAGAATGATAAGTATCTAAAATTTGACAATTTCATAAAAGTGGAGGTTGCATGTCCACCTTTTATTTTTGCATATTGATTTGTTGCTACTCTTACCAAAGTTTTGTCCAATTTTGGATCCTCCATTCTCACACTCCAAATGGTTATTTTCCTAGAGGCACCAATTACCATTGAACTAATTGGCAATTTTCCTTGAACATTGAAGGTCACTTCACTTAAATAGTACCCAAATAAGTAAGCGAGCATTGATCCTTTCATTAAATTTGTGTAATTATTTTGTTGGATCTTCTTGGAATTCAAAAGAAGATTCTAGATTATCTTTTTATATATTTTATGAACCCCATATGAATAAATTTTTAAGGTTTTTGGAATAGGTGTCTCTTGAGGTGTCCCTAAAATTGATTCTAGGCTCTCATAAATAGAGGTTGTATGTTTTATTAAGAATTTGTAGGGATTTGTTTTAGAAAGGGGTCAACATTGTACGTAGTTACCTTAGAAGTATCTAAAAATGCCTCCCCAATTTTGACATATTGGTTTAGGGTACTTTGAAGTGTTACCAATATGGTGCTAATCCCTAAACGAAAAAGAAGTTGATTATTTAGAATATTTCCAAATTTGACTAGATTTTAGTGACTTTTGATTGTGAAATGTTTCAATAAGACTCGTAGGATAGTTCTTAACCCCTAAAGTACCATTGTCCCTTCGGAGGACAAATAGGATTTCGGGCAAGTACCTTTAGTCTGAGTTTTTGTCATGAGTTTTTGAAACTTTTCATGAATCCTAAAAGATTGATTAGCTTCTTGGGAATATAATTTTTTCATTTGGTGCTTGGGAACAAAAGTTATGTCCAAATAAGCTCAAAACATGGGAGAGGGGGTAGGCAAAAAAATCCAAAAATTTTAATTCTTTTTTTCCTCATAGATTATATTTTTGTCTAAATGGAAAGCTTTGATTCATTCCATTTGGATTTGTTATGAGAAAGTTATGAACAATCTTGTTTTCAAGGCAATTAGAGCATCTTCTGGAAAAAATAACTTATAGGATTCATTTTATAATGCAATTTTACAATTTTTAACCCCCAAAAGGTCCTCACTATCTAATTCTCTTGCTAGAACAATCTCACCATTGGGATAAGTGCATTTTAATTATTTTTTAGAGATATTAATAATTTAGATTTTTCTTCTATCTTGTACCTACTTCTACTTAACAATTTTTTAAAGAATAAAAATTCCATTTTTTTTATTTCCTTTTTTCCCCTTGACTCTCAACTCAATTCTCTTCCATAAAGATTTAAAGATTCAAACTTTGTAGTGCAAGAAATTAAAGTTAACTCCTAAACGCATCGATGTCCATTTTCTAGACGATGAACAATTTGAAACACTAATTTCATCCTCCTAACTACTTGGATGAAAGTTATTTTAATTTGTGAAGATACATTATCAAGTTGTTGTCCTATCTAAGGGTTGAATTTGGTGTTACTAGAGTTCATATTTTTCTAAAATTACAAATGTGCAAGTATGTCAAGCGGTCAAACTGCATTGACTTTAGTTCTAAATTGGATTAGCCAAAATGAGGTCATAGATAGGAAGAACGAAAAAATTTCAAAAAATCACCATGTGAAGAGAAACTCATTTCAAATCCATTTCAAAAAAATTTACTCAAAATATGATAATATTTTGCTTGTAATCGAATTTTGAAGGAATTTTGGAATTTCTCTTTCAAATTTTATTAAAAAATATTGGTGCTAAAATTGGTGAATCTAACTGTATAGATGGAATCTAAAAATCATAATCTACAACTTTCATTTGTATATCAATTCCAAAATATGCTTCCAAATAGCACTTTATAATGATTTTTCTCAAATCATCAATTCTAGAGATGAATTTGGACGTTTAGGGGTTAAGAAGGTTCAAAGTCAAATAATCTAGTTCCGCAATGTGCTGAAAAACTTGTTTTTTTCACTTTACCCCTATGCTTCATAGGGTTTTTTTTTATACGCTTGGATTATGGATTTTAGGAAAACCATGTTGATCAAACCTTATAATCTTGAAATCTGCACCATGGATCCTCTTGGAAATTGCTGATTTGTACTTATCACTAAGTTCACTGCAAATTGGAATGGTGAAAATATTTGTAACCAAGTATTGTTGAAGTTATTGTATCTGCTTTGGAAAATGCAGGAAAGCTACTCACTTTTGTTGTCCACTCTGTGACGTTTATGGATTAAACGTAGATATCTTGCAATCTTTGTGGTCAAAATTTCTGAAATTTTTTCTACACATTCTCATACTAGTTTGGTGTAAGATCCCTACAGGTAGATTTTTCAAATCTTTTTTAGTCTTTGCTATAGAAATGGTAGTATTGAGTGTTTTTTCACAGTAAAAAGGCCTTGGTCCTTTAGGGGTCAATCATCGTATTCTACATGTGAAGCTTTGTTTCATGGCATTTTAATAAATATTAGAAAATTTAAAATATTTTTAATATCTATCTCAAATGGGAAGCTAAAATTTTTTAATGATTTTTTTAAACCTAATAGGATAGATTGTTGATACCTCTACAAAAAGCTTTTAATCATTCTGTTATTCCAAGAATTGAGATAAAGATATGGAATTTTATTTTTTCAAAATTGTGGTAGATTTTTTTTTAACTCAATTAAAAAAATTCAAATGAATAAAAAAAATTCTAGAAAAAACATATTACATCCATTGCTTACTAGAACACTCTTACCATTGGAATTTTCAATTTTCAAATTTCATGTAAAATTTATGAGCAATTTTTATTTTTTTAGCATCTTGCATAAAGGTTTAGGGCAAAATGCAGGTTAGTTCATTGTTAGCCAATGCCTTTAAGAAAATAATTGTTTGAAGTGTAAAAATGGAGGATTCAAAATTGGATTCAAAATTGGTAGGATTGGCAACAAACCAATGTACAAAAAGAAAAGGTAGGTATATATGTAGCCACTGCTTTCATGAAATTGTTAGATAATAGCAACTTGCTATTTTGAAACCAAGGCTAATATCTAAGTTATTGGAGGCATGTATAATCATAGACAAGGTGGGTATCACTTTAGGTTTGGTTGTGGTGGCCAATCCTTGCTCCATCATCTGTGCCTATTCTATGTAATGGAATTTGAAGTTTAGTTTCAAAATTAAACCGACATATTTTTGAAAGAAGAGGGTTGCAATCTTTGCAAATTTAAAGTTCAAAGGGGAAGTGTCTTGTGAAAATTTGATACTAGAGGAAATGAACCAAGAGATTTTGACAAGGAGAGTATGCAACCAATGCCTTTGGAAAAAAACCCTTGTCTCCTTCTATAAAGAAGAGACAAAATTATCAAGACAATTCCCAAAACTTCCCGAATGTTGTCTTGTATGTCCTTCCATTCAATAATAATTTTGTAATTTTGTAAATTTGCAACTCTAACATGGAAAGTAATAGAACCATGAAAATAGAAGATTCATTCTCATCCATGGAACTGCCCAAAGTAGGCCTATTTGAGCCTTTACTCATCTCCTCTCATTCCAAAAAATGGAGCCTACATCCACGTCTTGCCAATCTTTAGTTAACCCTTGTAGGATCAATAGGCCACTAGGTGGCTTCTACAACATGGGTTTTTGCACCCTTGATCCCCTTTAGGAGTTAACCCCTAAACACTCCAAGGGACCATAAGAGCCCTCACACAATTTCTAGTCCAATTCAAAGTTTTGTAACTTTTGTATCCAATGTTTGAATTCAACAAAACTTATTGGAAAATTTGCAATCTCTCTTCTAGTTTGTGTGATAAAATTCTCAAATCAATTTAAGATGTAATGATTTTTTGGAAGCCAATCAAAGTTCACAAGTTCAATTTAAGTTCACCAAATTGGATTTGATGGCTGCAAATTTGGGGGCTCGAATCTCCTTCATCCAATGTTTTTTGCCAATCAAATTTGTTGGGTTATGTTTCCCTTGAAGTCTAGTTTGAGTGGTATTATTTTAATGTCAATCCAAGTTGTTTCGAATGTTTGGGAGCAATTCGAAGTTCAAAATCCCCACATTTTTGGATTACAATGAACTTCAATGGCTTGTTTCTACTTCATACAATTTCCGTTTCTAATAATTTTTTTTTTGAAAAGTTGCACATGCTAGTTTAGTTTGTGTAGTTAATATTTCACATCAACCCAAGAAGTTATGAGTGTCTGAGAAGCATTTTAGTAGAAGGAAGTTCAACTTCAAAGGTGTTTTTTGCAATTTTCTGACATTTCAAGTTCATTTTGCAAACAAAACAAGTCAATTGAATGATATTTTTTTTCACCAATGTGTTTATACGATGGTTTTGAATTGCTTTATAGCTTCAAGTTTTTTCATTTCAGTATGTTTAGAAATCAAATATCACCTCCAAGTGTGTTGCTAGGAAAATTTCAGCATCCTTTTTGAACAGTAAAACATTATAATCTTACAATCTACATGAACATATAACTCCAAATTTAATTCATGTCATCTACAATAAGTACACTACAAGATTGTACAGCTGAAATTTCTATACCTTTGTGACATCCAGATCTATAACACTTCGAAAGCAGTGATGTTTTCAAATACGAAAAGGCATTGGGCTTTTAGGGTTAAAAAAACGAGTTCAGCTTGAAGTCCAGTCAGTCAGTGTGTCCCAGACTGTCCTTGTACACTCAAGAGCAGCTCAACTATTTGCTCTCACTGTCCATTCAATTCACCAACTCAAGGCCTGATCCCCTCTCACAACTGAAATGCAAGTGCCATATATTCCTAAAAAATGCAGAGAATATTCAAGGATTGTAACACAAAAAAAAGCTGTCTCCTACTAACACGGAGTACAAGATAAGTTAACGGATCTGTGTTGTCCTTTTGCCATCACACGTTTTCTAAGCTTATCAATGCAGGAGACTTCTTCCCAATGACAAGTGCGACAACAAACAGTACTGGGACTTAGTGGACTGCACCAGTTTCCTGCAACCAAAAAGAACCAATTTTTTTCAGAGCCAGCAAGTGCATCCAACTTCAGTCCTTCTGGGCCTTTTGCAGCCTTTCGCTGGCAGTTTGACCAGCAACTTCATTGCAGGGGAACGCTTGAACTGAATTGAATGTAAGCTTAACTTATCAGTGAGTGATGAAACATCAAATTCAGATGCAAACTTGCTCCCAATTCAAGATACAATTCATAAACACTGACTCAAGTTGCAAAGAACAACACTCCAAAATTAATATGGGCTGAAAAAATCTCTACTTTAACAGTTGGATATCCACAATTTTCCATATCTGACTGTGGGAATTTTTTTGCAGATCAAACATTCAATTAGTGAAATTTAGTCGTTAACTGAAATTTCTCTACTTTAACAGTTGGGGACAGTATCCACATTTCTGTGTGTCTCTTGGTTTTTGTTTTGTTTTTAATGTAAGTTGGGTCAAGCTTGAATTTTTTGAAATTTAGCCATCAATTTGTGAACACTGCAGGAAGACGGATGCATCATTCGTTGGCAGACAGACAGACAGATAGACAAACAGACAGAGGAAATAGGGTGTGTGTATGTAAGTCCGTTAAGTTAGGGCAGAGAAAGAATGACAAAGTGGCAGAGAAGGCATGTGACTCCATCCAATGCAATGCACTCCCATCTGAACGAAAACAGACCCTGTCTGTCAGTCAGTCAGTCAGTCTGCAAATTGGTTATTCATTGGAAGAATAATAATGCCAAGCAAGTGTTTTTTTTAATTTTGGTTCATTCCTTCTGGCTTTTTGTTTATTCTTTTTGGCTTTTTTTTTTTTTTTTTTTGACACAAATGAAACGAAATTTCATTGCACAAGGGAATAAATACAAACAGACCAGCCACAAGTGGCCTGGCCCAGGAACACTTCTTTTTGGCTTTTGGTCTTCAGTTATTGTTGGACCTAAGCTTAAGATAAGTTAGCTCCGATCCCTGTCAACAAGATCTCCACCTGTGTTGGACGAATGGCTTCCATAAAAATTGGCAGGAAGGGCCACAGCAACTGAAGCATAGCAAAGTTACGGATTTATCATAACTCCCTAACTTAACTTACTGCAGTCAGACAAGACAGTCCCCCCCTCCCTCCTGGAGCATTGATATGAGAGCTGCTCAGCCGAGATGATCAGTGATGGCATTCATTCATTCATTTCCTCTACACTTGATCACTTCCAGTTTGCAAGTGGACCGAGTTCATTTGCTTGCTGCAAAAGTCGGTCATCATATATAATAATAAGTTTTGGTACCTTCAGTGATCAACAAGTTGTAGTGCTAGCTGATGATTAGACGAGTAACTTTTATGGAAGTTTTTTAGTTGACACCACTATCAAACTATCAAAGGCATTGAACCAGCTGCGCTGAACAGTGGGTTTCATTATCAATGCACTCCAGAGGCAAAGTGTACTATGGTATTATCAAGGTTAGGATTGCCTGAAACTGTGAGCAAATTTTTCTTTGATGACCGAGTAAAGGTATGTTCCCACTTGGCCTTACCAAGGAGTTCAAAGAGCTGTAAATCGTAGTGCATTCCCACCTCAATGTTTAGCTATCCACACTGTGGCAGTTGAGGTGGCATGGATGAGAGCGCTATTATGGCCATTAACCACTTGTGCTTTGTTGGTCTACCATTGCGAAAGTAGTCTGTGATAGGAACTTGCAATCTTCTGAAAATAAAGATTTCAACATTTGATGACTGCTCTTCTAAAGTGGAGCTCTTGATGGCCTGTTACATAAGAATAGTGGTTATCTAAGACAAAAATTAGTAGGACCCAACTTGGAAGAATTAAATTTTTTTAATATTTTTGACAACCACCACACATAAATTTGCAAGTCTTGAGTGATGTGAGTGTAAGAAGATGTGTAGGTAATCTCTTTATAAAAGTGGGGTGATGGGAGGTAAAACAACCCATGTGGGATATGTAAATTAAGATTAGTAAAAGTTGAACCACTCATACCTAAGTAAGTCAAGAATAAGAATTGTATTCAATGTAGAACTTTAGACCTCATGTAGGCAGGGTAGAATAACTTTTTCCAAGAAACATTGAATTGTGAAAAGTTGGGAAATCAAACTAAATTTCATCTCCAAAAGTCCGTTTGAGATTTCAAGTGTCAAATCAAAACTTAGAGAAAAAATTCAAAGAGGGATTAGGAGGAACATTTTCTTTGACAATTGCAAACATCTTCTTTGAATTTTGTCCCCAACATTTGATTGGAGGCTCGGAATCTCAAGCATATTCTAGGAGATGAAATCTAGATGGATTTCTCAACTTTTCACAGTTCAAAGTTTCTTGAAAAAAGTTATTCTACTATGCCTACATGAGGTCTAAAGTTCTACATTGAATACAATTCTTGTGTTTCAACAATGAATGGTCAAACTCTCATCGTAAAATTGTCCCATGCCCTTTGAAGATTCATGATAAACAATGGATTTCATTATAAAAACAATCTCTCCACCCTTTGTTTAGCAGACATTTGTTGGCATTGAGTTGTAATAAAATCTTTTCTAGTATTTGGATTTTCTTTACAGTTCATTTTCCTTTGATTAGGCAAGTTGACTTTTTCATTTTCAAAATCATTTAGAGTTTGAAAATTTGATTATTTTTGGCCAAGTGACATGAGATCCCTTGCAACGGTTGAATAAAGTATGAGCCATGTGAAAATTGCACGTAATTAAAAAAATCACTGCAATTTTGAATTTAAACTCTTGTATAAAAAAACTATTTCCTTCTAATGTGGAGGTTTTATCTTTAAACACATGTTGTTTACAAATGCCAGATGGGAACAAGCCATAAGCTTGTTATTGAGTGTGGAAAAGCTCTCATTTTATAACGACTTACAGAATATCACCCATTCTTGACCACTTCAACAATTTATAGATGAAAGCATTGTAGAGAAATAGATTTTAGAAGGATTTCATAATTTTTTACATTTTTTTCCTTGAAATTGAACAAACTGTGATTTTTTCTTGTGAAGATTATAATTGTCCTATTTTTTATATGTAGGCAAACCTATTTCCAAACATAAGTTGGTTACAAAATCGATGTAAGTGACAATTGTGGTTTTCAATGTTTATGTTGTGATCATTCTATGCTTTTAATATATACCTCCTAGACATTTTTGCTCATCTTGTTCTTTGTGAGATGTTACCTACACTACAATTGATCAGAAACGTAGCAACCTAATATGCGAGAAGGGGAGGCTAGTTGAAAATGGGTGATTTCACTTAAAGAGAGTTTTATAATAAAGTTATTTTGGGGGAATTACAAGAGCAATATTAGAGATGCTTTACACTTAGAACAAGGCCAGACCATTCCCCTTGAAGCTGATTATACAAATTTCGTCACAATCACAAGTGAAGATTTCAGGCCTCTTACACATCAAATTGGTTTGGACTCCACATATAAAGTGTCATGGATTATAATATGCAAAAGTTATAAGAGTTCAAAATTTGAATTATTTGGTGGATTTTCTAAAACAATGCCCTATTTTCAATTTTCACACCTCAGTAGAGGACAATGCAAGAAGCAACTATATTTTTTTGGTTTTTCTAAGGCTCGGTTTAGAAAACATGATTGGAATTGGGTGATCCTATTTAAAAGCATTTGGTCCTTGACTCTTGTCAAACTATCGTAGTCTTGTATGAAATGTTAATATTGGTTTGGAATGCTATTATTTCAATTCTTAACCCCTAAACACGTCCACATCCATTTTTTGGACGATGAATAGTCTGAATCACTAGTTTCATCTTCCTAACTATTTGGATGAAAGTTATTCTAATTTGTGAAGACATGTTATTAAGTCTTTGTCCTATCTAAAGGTTGAATTTAGTGTTATTAGAGTTCATATTTTTCTAAAATTAAAAACGTGCAAATATGTCAAGTGGTCAAACTGCATTGACTTTAGTTCTAAACTGGATTAGCCAAAATGAGGTCATAGATAGGAAGAACACAAAAATTTCAAAAAATCACCATGTGAAGAGAACCTCATTTCAAATCCATTCCAACAAATTATACTCAAAAAATGATAATATTTTGCTTGTAATCGAATTTTGAAGGAATTTTGGAATTTTTCTCTCAAATTTTATTAAAAAATATTGGTGATGGAATTGATGAATCCAACCATACAAATGGAATCTACAAATCCTAATCTACAAACTTTCATTTGTACATCCATTCCAAAATATGCCTCCAAATAGCACTTTATAATGATTTTTCTCAAATTGTCAATTCTGGAGATGAATCTAGATGTTTAGGGGTTAAAATTGTTGGATCTAGACTAAGTTTTTTCTTTTCATTTATTTTGGATAGTGAGGGAAAAAAATCTTCATTGGGGTCATGTAGATATTTAATTACAACAACATATGGAAGAAATATATAAAACATAGATGAGAATGCACTTCCTCATCTACATGTGCATACATTCATCCCCCAAATAGAGTGGTTTTGTCCTAAGAATTTGTAGCAATTCAACAATTTCTTCCATTGAAAATGGAAGAATATATTGTCAAAAATTCCCTCTAAGAAATTTGTATGGCTTTTTGGGTGAAATTTTACTTTAAAAAGCCTAGAATTTGGACTCAAGGAGATGAAGCTTTGCTTCGAAAGAAGCTACTGTGAAGAAGTTTGAATAGCTAGCTTACTTGAAAAGTGAGCCAATGCAACAAGGACAAAGCTTCTTGTAGATTAGCTACTTGTTTTAAAAATAACGCTACTAAAAATTGTTAGAATAAACATTTGAGCAAGGGTCTTATAAAAATGTGGTCTAGATTATCCAGGGATCTTATTCAAAGTTTCAAAGGAATCTAGATTAACCAAGAATGCATGATTGGATATGATATGAATAAACCATGCATTTATCAAGTACTAAGAATATGGGTATCCAAAATCGACCCTAGGTTATCAAGATTAAATGGGTTGCACATTTTTGTTGCATATATGTAGGAGTTGATTTTAGAAATCATTTGCATTGAGTGCAATTACTTTAGTTCAAAGAAGAATAGTTACAAATTAAAAAAATTATAGTTTTAGTGTAATGATGTGTATAAAATAAGATTTGAAAAATCTTAATCCAAAAAATAGTCTAAAATTCAAAATTTCTTACAATAATACAAAACTTGTTTTGTAACTTGTCAAATTGTTTACACTTTAAAATTTATAAAACTTTAATTGAATCATCAAATACATATGCAAATTAGGTTACAAACAAACATTAGAGATATCCTTTAATCCTTATAAATCCTTGTATACAAAAGTTGGAAACCTTTTGTTCAAACTTGATTATAACTCTCACTCTAAAAGAATTAAATATATTTTAAAAATAAAAAAATAAAGTTATTGCAAATTTATAAACTCTACGTGTTATCATCCAGATAACAACATATTTTATAAAACTATACATGCTAATTTTATTATCTAGATAACAACATATCAATTGCATCTTTTTCCTTGAATTAAAAAAATTCCAATTACAAAATACTTTTGACATTTTAATTTTCAAATTTTTTTTTTAAATCTAAATTATTTTAAGATGCAATCTAATTGATATCAATTTATTTACATATAAAAATTTGAAAAATCACTATTATTTTATTTTTCCTCCAATTTAAAAAAAATCAACAGTGTGAACATTTTTATTGGATGTCGAAAATTCAAAATTATATTAATTAGTTTTAGAAAGGATAAACTTATCTTGATAGTGATAATTTGATAGGATATCATTCCCAAAGGTGTTTGGGATGAAGAGAATAAAATAATTACTTGAGAACTTTTCATACTTTTGTTCCCAATAGTCTAATTAAACATTCTATGTTCCTTGCCAATCAATAAAATAAATTTGGAAAATGTGATTTGGCAATGTCTAAAAATCAAAAAGATTTTCCAAAAAATTATATCATATATTTATAGAAATGTAAATTTTGCCAACATTGTCGGTTAAATTTGATATTCTTCATTGCTACTTGCACCTTGTGATTAGATTTTGAATCGATTGAATGTTTTTGGTATTTATTATTTCATTTTATGCAATAAAATTACACCAATAACAACATCTCACAATATTAATTGATTTTTTTGCATTGATAAACATCACAAAATATTTTTAAGAGATTAAGTTTGAAACTCAAAAATAATTCCTAGGAAAAATTGAGCTCAATGATGTTGTGACGAGGGTTGCTATTATGTGAGCATAGAAGTGTGAGCCCATGAGCCTATAATAGTACACATCTATGTTATAGGCATGCATACCATAGAAATCATCTATGATTATAGGGTATATATATTACAAATACCCATATTATAGGTGTTTATAATATATATATTTTCTATAGTGTGTAATATCTATATTATAGGTACTTATAATGTAGGCTCAATGCTCACAAACTCGCATTTTTGGGCTAACATACTAGTAGTGTTGATGCTATAATTATATAACAATGGAGCTAATCTTGTAGGGATTAAATTCAATTATGTTTTTTGTGTTGCATTTTTCCTTAACCTCCTATATGTAAGAGCATTTAATAACAAGTGGAATTCATTCCACTATTCTAAACTAATTGCATATTGCTACAAAATAACAAAATCTTAATCACTTTAAAGATTGGAGGCATAGAATAAGTAATTGAAATGAATTTGATACTAACTTCCAATTCTTAAAACTCTTATTTATAATTTTGATGCTTGAATTATTAATCACCAAAGGACCAAATGTGTATAGATTAAGAAATGGAACATACCTAAAAACTTAAGTATAAATGAATGTTTTCAAATTTTTTGACTCAAGATGTAGACTTGTATAAGATAGCTTGGTGAAAATTTAATTTTTTTCAATTGGGTGTCTAGGTCAAAAGTAATAGAGCCCAAACTATAGAGGCAAGTTGGAGTAGGTGATTCTAAAAAGGTTAATGTGTTAATAGTGAGAAGTTGAGGTCTAGTCAAGTTGCATAAACAATTTTTTCTTGACTTTGACTATTAATATCATGCAATCTGTGAGGCAAATGAAATGAATTTTTTCTATACATTCTCATATTAGTCTAGCACAATTTGTAAGTTAGGGAGCTCATAGATTTTTGGTGTGGACAACAATTGTCTTGCTACTTTCGTTTAGTAAAGGCAACTTCTATTAGGTTCCTCAAAGTGAGTGGGTCCCAGTTTTGGGGGCCTTGCTTTTCAATAAAAATTCTTCATTGCACATGAAATCATTAAAAAATGACTAATATATTGCCAATTCATTTAACTTCCTTGCATTGTAAGGTATTTAGAATAAGCCAAACATCTTAGTTGCATTTGAAATTTTGCATGAATGAACCTAACATCATATACTTATGAATTAGAAAAATTTAATTTTTGTGAAAGGTAGGAGGCCATGTCCCCTAAAGTGGTTAAATTGTGCTTGGTTTCTATCAAAAAATTCTTGTACAAAATATAGATTGTAGATTTTTTTCCAAAATCCCTACTAGAAAATGACATTCAAATCAACAAAAAAACCAACAATTTTTTGTTGATCCAAGTACTCTATCGTCCATTTTTACAATTTGCTGTTGATTTTGCACTTCTTAACAAAATGGTTAAATAAATTTTTGTTGATTTGAATAGTTAATAACCAAATGAACAAAAATTTGTTGAATCTTACAAAATCTTTTTGGAATCTTTTGGAATCATGTGGAATTTTGTTTTATCTTGTAGAATGTTGTACAATATAGGAATACAAAATTCAAATTCTATTCACATTTTTGTAGAATATTATTTGTATTTAACCAATAAAGGACCAAATTGAATTTTTTGGCAACAGAATAATTTTGGGTACTTCACTTAGAATGGAAATAAAAAATAAAAATATTTGAAATTTTCACAAAACATGTGCTCAAGGAGTAGCTTTAAGGCGCAACAATTTTTATAACTTCTAACTATATGGTTAAAAAGTTATTGCATGATTTTTTCATTTTCATTGATCTTTGGGCAACTCAAAGAATTCTTAAAAAATCACTTTTTCAAGAAATAAAAATTTGAAATTAGTTTTTTAGATTTATATATATACCTATGAAGCTTGGAATCATTCCATTTTAATTAATGAGATGAAAGTTATGAGGAGTTTTAGTTTGCAAGTTGCTAATTATAGAATCTCCACTCCAAAAAAATCCTTTGACGTCCTTTATTTAATTCAATTTTCAATATTTAAAAAAAAAAATAAAAGCATAGGATGTGCATTGTTTATTACAACATTACATCCTCAGAGACAAACATTTTTCAGTTCCATACCTAAATTCTTAATTTTCCTTGTATTCAAATTTTCAATTTTGCAATAATGAAATTTGAGCAATTCCAAATTCAAATCAAGTGGTTGTATAGAATTATTCAAATTTGAAGTATTTAACTCCTATAATTCATACGTATGTTGAGACCTTCCCACAAGTGCTTCTAAATATTAGAATTCAACAGTAGGCTAAAATCTTCATATATATTTATATTTTTCAAAGAATTCAATCATAGGATTTTCATTAGTTTGTAATTAGCTTTGTATAATATACCCTTCCAAAATTATAAGATAAAAAATCTCATCATTTCGAAGATCATGATACATGCTGAGATTTTTAAAAATAGTTTTAATCTTTTTCAAATAGTTAGATTTCATCTTTCAAACTATTTATCCCAGAAAAACCCACAATTTTTGGTTCATTTTAAATTATAAGAATTAAAAAAAATTAATCATTCATTTCACATTCCAAACAAACGAATGATAATTTCACCATGGTTGAAATTATTGAATTTCTTTTTAACTTAAATCATTCACAATTTGGTGTTTATTAAAATCAGCTTACTTTAGTGGTCGTTTTGGCATACTAAAATAATTTTTTTCAAAAAACTTTGGACTAAGAAAAGATGGAAAATAAAATAAAATTTCACCTCCAAAAAATCCGTTTACAATTTTGACTTTCTAATCAAAAGTTATGGACAAAGTTTAGAGAGAGGTTGGAATGAATTATTTTTTTTTGACATTTCAAATACCCTCTCTAAATTTTGTCCATAACTTTAGATTTAAGACTCCAAATTGAAAACGGATTTTTGGAGGTGAAAGTTAACTTCATTTCCAAACTTTTCTTGATTCAAAGTTTTTGAAATTTTTTTGTTTACTATGTCAAATCGAATACCGAAATCTTCTGATTTCACAACCAAAGAGAAAACAATAAAAAACACTAGGTAAATCCTTTTTTTTTCCTTTTACACCAAGTAAGTCCATGCATGGTTCAATGGTTACACCTTTGGACCTCATTGATGCGGTCTAGAGATCAAACCCCCATGGGTGTGTACCCACCGGCGTGGCGGGTTGTTGTGTTGGCTTGCCTGCGTAGCAAGCTGTCTACGTGGCTAGCCCCTAGTCTGAATTTCAAATTTTATTTTGTTTTGAAAAGGTGTTCAAATTAACAAAAAACTTGTTGATCTTGACACTTTCTTGTTGAAATTAACTAAAAGGCTAACACTTTTCTATTGTTGAAGAACACAAAAGTGTCAATAAGGACATCCAAATCAATATTTTTCCGTTAAGCAATGTCCAAGTCAACACATCCAAATTAACAAAAAAAAATCAACACTTTTTTGTTAAATTTTTGTTGATTTGGACATGTTTTTTCTAGTAGTGAATGCACATTTGATCAAAGTTCCATATGTTCAATAAAAAAATGTTACAAAGTGCATTACTATTCCCTCCAATCATTCACATTCATTCACTCTGATGTGATGGTTTGGTTAGTAGATGAGCCCTCAGCCATTGATGTGTAGCTTAGCAGCCACATCTTGGCCGTCCATTTTACAACATTGATGTCTCTTGCTATTCATATCCTTGATGGCTACATGTTTAGCCGCCTTTATTTTACTAGTATGACGCTTGTTTTTAGTAGGTTGTTCAATGTAATTAATGCACTTTGTCGCATTTAAGGCTCCTCTGATGTGCAATTGTGCATTTACTCTTCCATTCCATTGTCTTGATTTCTCATGATCATCATTTCAAACTTTATGTGATTCCTTCTTGCTTTGCCTTGAATGAGGAAGCCCCACGGTTCCTTATTGTTGTTAAAATCTTGTAGATTGTTGTAGGTGCATCTCTTCACTATAACAAAACATGGTAAAAAAATGCACTTCCAATAGATTGTAGTTCTTTTGACCACATTTTTGTGCATGCGTGGGTAGTGGGCCTTAAGAGTTGTTTTTGCAGTTTTTAGAAATTTGGGGATTGTTAAAAACTATCGGAAAGGTATTAAACAAAGTTTTTCAATGGTATACTACATGCTTCAGAATATTAAAAATTGTAGTTGAAAACTACAAAAACTAGTTGATTGCACGTAAAGTTGGCTTGTATAAAATTGTGGTTAAAAGAATTGCACTTGATTTTGAGTGCAATTTTTTGGTACCATGTTTTGCTACAATGCTTGCATTCACTGCAATTGGAATGTGGAGGCTAGGAGGTTTGGAAAGTGAGATTGTGTAGGGAATTCAACTTGAAAATATAGGGCTGAGGGGAGTTGTAAGCTTGTATCTTACAATCAATCTTTTCCCTGCTTACTTGCGAGGACAAGCATTTTCCCACTCTTTTTTGATGATCTACATTGTTTTCATTGCATTCTTTGAATTGCCAACTTACTATTGATCAATTCTTGCTTATTTGTGTACATTGTTGCGATACATTGTTTGGTGTTGTTTGGTATAGGATTGGGTGCAAGACTACAATTGGAGACTTACAATGTTTGAGTGCCAATTTACCCACCCTTAGTAAATCTTGAGCACAATCAGGGTCTTGGGGTGTTGACTAAATGATTCCTACTTTGGGGTGTCTAAGTGTGGTCTATTGTGCTTTCCAAGTAATGTATCTTTTCTGAATGCCTAAGTGTACCCAAATATGCAAAAATCACCAAAGTCTAACTTCTAATGCAACCATGATGGTGTTGGGCTGAATGGATGGGGCTGTTGTGGTCTTTGGTGTAAGATACGTTAGAAAGGAATTCATAGCATAACCTTCTAAAGAATTCTTTTCCTTTTCTAAAAACATAAAATTTGACCCTCTTCAAGCATCCTAGCAAAAGTTATGAGTAGATGAAATTTGACTACTACTTGATTGATCAAACTTCATCCATGACTTAAGTGTAGTACCCTAACTCAAAATAAGTAGAAATTTCATGGAGGTACTTAAGAGGCGTGGTTCTACCTAACTCTAGAGTTTGGTCTCAATTGGCCACTTCTATGTACATTTCATCCAAACCTAGACTAAACTTCATCCTCTTTTATCTTTGTAGATTTTTGGTCTTTCCCTAAGTGGGTGGGTCTCTATGAGTTCCACTAAACTCACTCTACAAGCCTACAATCCCCACCTTCTATTCTACTCATTCTTCTAAGTTTCTTATTAGGCTTCCTTGGTGTTCTAGTTTCAGGTTAACTTCCGTTTGTTTACTATTTTTAGTAAGTTTATAATTTCTTCTTGTAGCCTCTAATTTTAGCTCTCTGTATTAATAATACACTTGCTAATCTGACTTTCCTACTAAAAGTTCTTGATGGATGAAGTTTGATTGCTAATCGGTACTTTAAACTTCATCCGCTAATTTCTCCTAATCCACAATTTAGAATCGATTTTTTCTTTCACTTATGTACTCTAGTTAATGACCTCATTTTAATTCTCTCAATTCTTTCCAAATTTTTATGTCAAACTATTTTTCATCCAATTTAAGTCCTAACCTTCATCCAACAATAACTTTCTCATTTTCACTTCGATTTCAAAAGATCTTAGGTTTTTGGAAAGTTATGAACCTCCTCTCTAAGGTTTTCAATTCAAAAGTGACCTGAATTTTAATCTTAGGGGTTTGACTTGGCACCAGGCCTTGCCTAGGCTTAGCATTTCCCTAGGGAGATCATTCCTTGTAATTTAAGGTATACACCTAAGTTAAGAGGGTATTTGATGTGGGGCTATTTACCTTCATTATTGCATTTAAGATGATTGTATTTTTACACAAAAAGCTATGAGAGTGTGTTTCCAATACCCTATGTTTTTTTGTAAATTCTTTCATTCAATTTTTTAAATGGGGCTATCTTGTATATAATATTTAAGTGCCTAATTTTTCCTAAAACTGCCCTTCCTTACAAAATTTTTTTGACCTCCACTACATGCATATATAGGCTAGAAATACACTATGAAACCAATAACAATCAATTCAATTCAAGTGTCATTGACCTAGTGATTGTTTTTAATAACAAATTTACCATTGAATACTTTAGAATCCCCATTGAAGTAGTTGTAAATATTCCATTCAATATGATTGAGTGTGTTTAATACATACAACTTCAAAAATTGAAGTTAATTGAACTATAAACTCTATCTTCATATTGTATAGTTTTCGGGGCATTGAATCTACTAAGGTAGACCTCCCTATTTGTGCAATGTGACAATTTTTGCCATTTGTAGTCAACGTTTTACATTTGCACTTAATTTTTTTGATATATAAGCTATTAGTACCGTGGAAATTTCTTTATCAACCACCCTTCATTATAGATTTTCTTGCGTTTTTTTTTTATTTTGTCTATTTTATCATCGACATGAAATTATTTGTCCTTATCTATACTCATAATACTATGAAAAATTTGCACAACTCCTATTTGTTCAGACTAGCTTATTAATAAAAATTCCTACTACATGATGTTTTTATGTAGCCTAATTTATATATAATAGAGTATGTAGAATTTCATGGACCCTATAGTAGCCCTACATATTATATAAAAATTTTCCCCTTTGAATTAAATGGACCCTATTTTTTCTAAAATTCAAGAGTAATCTCCCTAGGAGCATTTCCTAATTAGGTGGTTTGGAAGAGATTAGGAGGGGTTTTGTTTTAAACCTTAGAGCTATTGCCAGGGATCATGCCTCCCAGGGGCACTTCTTCATCTGCCATGAACCCTCGTGATAGGATGCAATTAGTTGCCGTTTTAATAGAGTGGTGAGCCAATACAATGGTTACGTTGTTTCTTTCTACCTCTACCAACTTTACCCTCTTTCTTTCTTTACACTAGCCTTCTTCTCCTTCTACCTTATTCCTCTTACACCCTTGAGGTGGCCCAACTACTCTCATTCCACATTTCTAGGTGAGATTAAGGATGTGTTAGTCCCTTATGCCTTGAACTACCTCTTATGTCTAGCATCTCGATAATTACCCAATTTTAATCCTATGGTCGAAACAAGGGTAAGGAGTTTCCCCCTCTATCTATCTCTTTAATTTCCTAACATGAAGTAGCCTTTCCCTCCTTGTCACTTCTCCTTTCTCTCACTATTCCTACCTTCACTTCTTCCTTCTATGGGAGCAAATTCTCTCTTTACTTGTCTTTTTTTCCCTCCCTTTTCTTGTTTTGTAGAAGACAGGGAGTTAACTTCCCTGCTCCAATGCTTGGTTACAAGGAGGTCAAGCCTATTCTTTGCTTTGGTTCCTTTTTTTCCCTTTCTTTTCTACTTCTTCTCCTTACTCTTCCCCTAATTTTTCCACCCCCCTGGACTTCTAATTTTCTTTGGTGCACTCCCCTACTGGACTATCCTGACTCCCTTACTCCCCTCGACTTCTAGTTTTCTTTTGTGCACTCCCCTGCTAGACTATCATGACTCCCTTACTCCCTTAGACTACTCAATCCCTTGCTCTCAACGCCCTTGGCTCCAACAAATTAGGAGATCCAACATATCTAGACGGCTCGACTCCTTTGCTCCTGATGCCCTAGTTCTAATGGATTGGAAAACCCAACAATACCTCGATTGCCCCCCCCCCCTTTTTCCCCTAAACTACCTAACCCCTTTTTCTCAACACCCTTGATTTTGACGAATTGGGAGACCCGACATACCCAAATGGCTCGACTCCTTTGCTCCCTTGGATTGCCTACCCCCCTTGCTCCTGACGCCCTAGTTCCAATGAGTTGGGGATCCGATGATACCTGGACTCATGCCCCCCTTGGTAGGTGGGCACGGGGGTGTTGGTGATGTTGGACTGGTTACTCTAGTATTTTCCTTTTTTTTGTTCCTATGGTCAATTTTATGCTAAAGGACTTGGGGGTAAGGGTGTATCTAGGTGCTAGAGGTAGACGAGGCTATTCACGGGTGACCGGAGGGCATTCTCTCTTCTTCTCATCAATCATCTTTCAAAATTAACAACTCCACTTCCTACTTTGGGAGGGCTAAACTTTGGTCATTTCCAAGTGCATTTTGAAAACTAAACTTTGGACACAGAATCCACAAGGGTTTGAGGTGTTTACCAAAGGCAACCTTAACACACAACTAGGACTCTTTCACCCCACTAGAAGAAAACCGTGTTGGAATCCATGATTTTTTCCAATGTTTTCATGTTAGATGGCCATTTTACGAGGTTGATTGGGCCAAGCAATGCATTTGTATTGAGAACCTTTGTTGAAGCTAAAAGAATACATTAAGAATGTAGACAATATATGTTAATATGAATTTGCTATATCCGATTCATGTTGCGATTAACACAACCATTGTTCTTCCAAACACAAATGAGCATGAGTGTCACATAGAAATTGTTGCACCATTTGTCTACCTACGTGGAAAAGGATGTCCTAGTATATTTTGTCAAAATAATCCCTTTGCAAATAATAAATTTGAGTTATTTTGAAGGTTTTTAAGATGCACAACTTAAGTTGTTGGATGAAATCCTTGCAATGTCGTTTATCTTCATTTTTTTAAGAAATCAATTGATGTACATTGATCAACGCCACATGGTGACACATCTTGGCCGTTTGTTAATATTAGGGTTAGGGTTTGTCTCTTCAAGAACTCTCCGTAGTTTGTTTGCATTAGGAAAACTTTCCACTTATAGTTGTCTTGGTTTGTTCATGTTGAAGCGTAGGTATGTGCATATTCTCATTTGTTCTATTGCTTTTAGATTTTAGACTTGTTGTGAATCATTTACAATTTTGAAAATGAGGAGTAACACATTGTTTGTTCAAATGATTTGAATGTTGTCTATGTTTTTTAGTACAATGCTATTGAAGTCAAGTTTCTTTACACATTGAGTGCTTAGATTTACACCCACAAGTAGTGCACACTCACTTTGGCCAAATTTATTAGTTTCAAGAAGCTTCTAATTCTGTTTTAAGAAAGTCTAGTGTGTTTTTATGCTCTCTATATATGCATAGATGTGCATAATGTGCATCTATATTGCATTGGTTTGATTTGACTTTTCAAGCTTTGTTGCTAATTCTTTCAAACTCTATTTGTTAAGAGGCATCTCATTCCTTATAACACTAATGTAGAACAACATGCTTCTTTTTTATGTTGATGTAGAGTAATGTGCTAAATATTTCACTAAAGTCCATACATTGGAATAACATTATATGAAGTTTAGTATTGTGTTTAAGATAAGAAGGCCTTCTTGAAATTGAAAAGTTAGCTCAATTTTTTTACTTGTCAATATGGATGAAAAATGGATATCTTCTCAAACATTGTTAAATGTCATGCAAGGACAAATGTACAAAGTGTGTGTGCTTCCATTGATGGATATCGTGACTATTTTCATAAGTTCTTCCATAAACTTTTAGTGGCCACATATCACGTATTTGCAACAGATTTCAAGAGGGAATTTTTTTCACCCATAGACACATTACTTGACAAGTGGTATGTATTACTAATAATCATGAACTTTATCTATTGATAATACATAATTTTAATATTGTGTTTATGTATTAATGTGATCTTTTTTGGCAAGTCTTAAAAGGATTAAGAGAATTTTGAACCTTTTATCCATCTACTAGGCTTTTATAAAATGTTTAATCTTCTAACATATAACCTACTTGCAAGGCTAATCTACCATGTCTGCGCTTAAATCTCTCCACCCAAGTTCTCATCTCATCTTTTGTTTTATTCTTCCTCTAAAAACACCACATAATGTTGGATGCTTTGAATTTGAACATGTTGTCATTGATGATGGTGAATTTTATATTGCTTGCAGCTCTTTTGAATTATTTTTCTATTTTCCAAGAACATAAACAGTTCTTCTATTCCTCTCAATGTGGAGACAATCTAAGTTCACTTCATGTTGATTTAGGTAAATATTATATTCAAATATACTCAATTTGGTTATATATTAACTATTACTTGATGTTGCAATACATTTTTCATATCAAATCATGTTTTCAATGAATAACAACATTGAAAATCATGCTTCACTTCCAATAGCTTGTTGGAAGTAAATTGTGTTAAGTTTATAGTAGAGAGAATGCAAGTTTTCCAACATTATAGTCTCTCTTTGACAAAATACTTATTACATGTTGCATTTATAAGTGGGGGTGACTAGAGTTCCCATGTGAAAATAATTTTTGGATAGAAGGTTGATCATTTAATTTGAGAAGAAGGGTGAGCCCTTTTGTTAAGTCATCTTATATTGATTTGGGAAGGATTTTCTATTTTAATTTTTCTATTTTCTTGTTTCTAATGCTATAATTGTATATATGTTCATGAGCTAAATTTAATGTGACGTGAAAAGGTACGTAAGATAATGAAGTATGATCATAGAACATGAAGAAACACCAAATTGGAGGTATGTGTGATAAATTGAAGAACAAAATCCTTACAAAGTGCAAAGACGAAGGTAATAGATATATAATATGTGTATGAAATATATGACATCTTACATATATGTAGGGAGTTCTTCTCAGATACATGGTAAAGATCATTGTATTATGTATGTAGATGTGTAAAGATAATGTTTCTTGAAATGACCATAGACTTGCAATGTCTTTCCTTTTCAAGGTTATGAAGTGTACTGTATTAGCGCACATGAAAGTTGCCTCATGTATTGAAGAGTCTAAGATGACTTGTGTATTGAATCAAAATGAATGGATGGTTTTGATCCTTAGCAAGAGTTATGGAATCATGTTTTTGTCTCCTTGTATATTGCAATGTGTATGTTTAGGATTTAAGGTTTTATGGTATGAGACATTTGTTTTTAACATGTGCTTAAAAACACCTATCTAATTAAATATGCTATTGTTCTTAAACACAAATAAAGCATAAATAATCTAACATTTGAATGTTTTAAAGCTTTGTTGTTCATTACAACACTACCTTCATACAAACATGAGAATATAGGACCTTATCCCATACACCACTATTGAATGCATTGAACATTGTGTTAGACAACAAGGTAGAACATTGGACAAAATATGAACACCATTTTAGCTATAGCACAATTGCAATAAACCATGTTTAAATTTGTGTAAGTGAAAATACATTTGCGTAAGTGAAATCCATTCTAAGGCATACGACCTATTTGCAACCACTTAAGTGATTTTGCATATGTGGGGGGTATGTATCTTGACTGTACAATTTTTGCCATGTACAAGAATAGAGTTTGGGAGGATTCCAAATTTTTTCATAATTTTTTAACTCAAAATTTAATTATCCATAATTTTTTAGTTCAAGATACTATTTGACCTCTACTAGTCATGTAGACTTTCGTGTTTTCAACCGCAAGCTACAAACAAAATGGACAATTCTCCATTACTATTACAGAGAACTATCCAAAACAAAATTGTTGTGAATGTACAAGTCATCTTGTGGTAGCTAGGGATGGTAATGTATACATAGTAGAACTTCAATGCACAATTGTCGTTCTTGAGAATGAATCAATTTACTGTCAAATTTCCTATCCACAAAACTACCACAACAATTCCAATCTCAAACTAGAATTAAATGTACTCATCGTTGGCAATTACCTTACTAGGTAGCAATACTATTTTTGATCTTCAAATGTCAAAAGTGATTAGTTTTTCATTTCCACTTGAATTGAAAGACCAGTCTATACCATTCAAATGGTAGGTGCGTGTGATTGGAATGCAATTAGCTCCCTTACTTGTTTGCACAACAAAGAATTTCACTACAAAAAACACTCAAATGATGGCAACCAAACACATGTTAGCATAAGCGCAACCCAAGGAATTCCACATTAATACACCCAATTGAGGACAAGTGTCATGCCAACTAAAATAAATATGATCCACCAAAACCGCTATGCCATGTCCTTCATGTCACAAAAAAATTGAAATACATATGGATAGTGACATGATAAATACACGATGTTTTCCCTCACACCAAACCAAACGTAGAAAATAACAATGGAAAATGTCAAATTGTGTACATTAAGAACATGGAATTCAACATAATCAATTTGATGATTTATGTTGGCCTTGAGTATTTCTATAAACATGTTTTTTTTGTTACAATCGTGTTGGTACCAATATATTTTTCTTCTAGTACCTTGAAGGGATTCAAAGCTTTGCCGTGAATTGTAGCTCTTAACACACATCTAGGACTCTTTAACCTCGGAAGGTTTAAAGCTTCGCTGTCTTGGCGGGACCCTCCAAATTCTCCTATACTTTGGCTCAACTTGCAAGCCACTAAGCTAAACATGAGGGGCAAACAAACACTTAGAGGCCAAGGGTTAGTCACACATGGGTTAATACAACGTCAAATTTAATCTAAAGGCCACCCAAAGCGGCATCACCAAGACATATGGGGTGTTGTTCTAGGGTTGGTGTGAACCACCAAATTGGTTCACTATTTCAAATCCAAAAATAGAAACATTAGGCATGAATTTACAAATCCGAAAGTGTTAGTACTCCGGATTCAATCACAACCATCAATTAGGGAGTTTTCTGCTAAATAGGAATGGGAACTTCAAGAGATTAGGGCGAGATGCTAGATAATGCAATTAGGAGAAAATTAGGGAAAATTCTAGGGAAAAAATGGGGATTTAAAACTAAAAAGATGTGAAACAAGATTTGGTAGAATAACCAAATTAGGCTAACGATAAAATGATGATAGAAAGAAAACAAAAAATGGAAACAAAAAAACTAGAAGTAGGAAATGAAACTTAAAGTAAAGTAAAATCTACAAAAAATAATAAATGTGATAAACAAAAAAGAAGTGAGTAAATTTAAAACTACTATTTAAACACTAAAATAGTGCTAGAAATACTAAAAATAGGATTTTACAGTAAGTTAGAGGGTTTTATAGTAATTTAGGGGGTTGAATCCTAGAATAGTGCAATTTACACTAAACTAGTGAATTTACAGTAATGTAGCACTATTTGCACTAATTTGGTGCATTTTGCACCAAATTAGTAGATTTATAGTGAATTAGTGCAGGATGAAAGTAGTTAACAAAATTAATCCATTAAGAAGTTTGGATATAAGCAAAATTAGGGTTTGAAGCCTTCTCTCTCTCAACTTTTGTGTGAATTTTTGGTATGTGTGTGTTTTGAGAGGAAGGTTGTGATTTGTGGGCATTTGAAGCATGAATTGCAAAAGAGTAGGGTAGGGGAAGATTAGGAACAATTTGTTGAGTAGGTTTCACCATTTTCATGAAAGAAAATGGGTGAAAAATGAAGGGGTTGATGTTAGATGGGAAAGTGCTTGGGAAGAGGGAAAAAATGTGAGTTGAGATTGGAGTGTCAACTTTGATGAATGATTGCGGGAGCGTGGAGAATCAAATGAAGCTGAAATTTAGAGGGATGGAGCGCCTTGAAGTTAGCTTTCCGAAAAGATATGACTCGCCTAATTTGGAGCCAAAATGCGATACTGGTAGACGATTTTGTGTGGGGAGGTTGGCTGCCGCAACAATGGAGGACTTCCAACTTTGGTGGGCAACAACAGAAGAACAGCATGGTGGAATCAGCTCAAAAATTGGAGGAGTGGTGCACCTTGAAGCTGGTTTTTTAGAAAGTTCAAGATCGACCCATTTGGAGCAAAGATGAAAAAATGACGGCTGTTTTTATGGAAGAGAGTCTACTGCCCTTTGCAGGAAGCTGAATTTGAGAGTTTTTTGTGTAATCCTTACAATTATAATTGAATCATTGCAATTTTCATTGCACTTTGCTAAAAACATTGTTGTAAGTGTAATGTTTGTTGAGTTAGAATGGTTGGTATGATTGCAATTGCATAAATATGAATCTCATTTTTTAGGATTTGGGTGAGATGTGATGTGTTGTGATTAGTATATAGGATCCCATTTAGGCCATTTTGAGCCCCAAATGGCACATGTGAGGTGCATTTTGGCATACAAAGTTGTTATAATCTATTTGAGTGCTTAATTGGATGATAGTGGGTTGCTAGGAGGTGTATTTGGTGATGTGAGATAGGCTGCCTCCTTCTTACATAGAGTTACTTAGGTCAAAAATTCACCAAAAATCTCATTGTTGAAGTCCATTGCTTAGAAGGCAATTTAGGTAGAAGTCCCATATACTCCCTGCTAGACAATTCTACGGGTTTTTTCACCTTGCAGTGGGAAAGCCTCATAATTGGTATGGGGACAAGACATAGAGAGAGACAAAAAGACCCCCTCAAAGGATAATACAATGCCACAAGCGTTTCTAAAGGTAACGGAGATGAACTCTCTAAATTTCAATGACTAGAGAGGGTTAGCATAGAGGATTCAAAATGCAAGTGTCGTACAAGATCTCTAAAGCTTGAAAACGAACAACAACGAGCCAAAAGTACCCAAAAAACACTATTCCAAGGTTTTTGGCTTAAAATGTCAAAAATTCTAACATAAGTTGAATCCAACAGACCCAAATACAACAAATGGGGGTGGTTTAAGAAAAGAAGGTGTGCCTTTTTATACTCTTTTCCGTTCACCCATCTCCTCTCATTCATTTAAGGTAATCCTATCACTTTGGATTTTCATCTTCATCCTCAAGGGTTTTCACTTTCTACATTGGTTAGTAAACCTAATTTTTGAAGATTAACTTCAAATCACAAACAAATTGTGCCATTGACTTTAGAAGGCCATTTTTAATCCGAAGGAATTACCCATTTCTTTTCCTAATTCCAAAATCTCGACGAATTCTAGTGCCAATTTAACGCTAAAATTAGGTAAAAATCCAACTTCGGAAGTTTGACTTTTCTGACAAAAGTAAGTATTCTAGGCTCTTGAGTAGGTATGGGGGAATAAGAAAAGATCTATCTTCGACCTTATTTTGCTTGTGTATGCTCCCAATCCTCTCGTCAACTCCACCGTAATTATTAAATTATGATAGTTGTCAAGGAATCTTGTAGGTTTGGATACTTCTGACTATTAGAATGTCATGAAACTTGTCAGAGCATATTATTAACATAAAAGAAGTTATACTAATTTTTAATGAAATTTTATCACCACAGAAGGAATTTCTAGGAATTTCTTGTTGTAGGTTTTGGTAGTTGACCGTTTCGAAGAGTATCTTCTAACTATTAAAAAATTCCAATTTTTTTTTTGTGTAACGTCTCATGTAATCCTAAAATACATGTGTAGACTCATATTCTTACTCTACACATTGTCTTGGGGGAATAAAATCCACCTCCTTGTTTAAATATTGGTGTCTAGGAAATCTTCATATCAGAGAGAATCTTGATGAACTGACTTTGTCGTTGAGTCCCAAGCGTGATTTTAAACCAAGGTCACCTTCCTTTGATTGTAGATTTCTCCATGGTCTTGTCTTGCTATAATTAATTCTTGTAACCCAACAATTGGGATTCCGCTATTTCGTTAATGAAATGGAGAAACTGGAACCTATTGTCATGAATTGACCTACATACCTCACTAGGGTTTCCTCAACCAATTTTAGCGTAGACATGTCTCTCACATGCAAAGTTTGAGCTTGTTTTGCTAGTAATTGTGAGCCCTCAAGTTGGCACTTGGAACTCAGGGTTTTCTTTTTTTCGTTTTAGTCAATATTTTAGCATAATTATATGCAAAAATGCATAAAAAGAGTGTTTGAGAGGTATTTGGTAGAAGTCCCTACCAATACAGTGAGGGGTCATTTTAAAAGTGTAGAGTATATAAAATACTCAAATTTCATACTTCTAATGCCTAGTTGAGAGTTTGAGAGGTCAATTAAGTGTTTCCGAGAGAACTAAGGGTTTGAGTGTTAGCCAGTCCTAGTAGTTGTCCATGTTAAACTAAGTCTTATAATTGCATGTGACAAGCTGGCTAAGTCCATTTTAGGTCTAGAGAGTCTAGTATAGGTCACCATCCAATTCGTAAAGAATTTGGATTGGTAAGTTCTTATTTGCAGGTAACTTATAGGAGAATTATCCAATCTGTAAATAAAGTGATGGGAGAGAAATCGGAGTATGAAGAAAGGTGCTTTTACTCTAAAAGCATGCCAAGAGCCGACATTGGAGCCGGTTGTTCCAAGATTCCCCGATACAAGAATAATTTCCCCCTCGGGTGGAAATTATAAGGGAATTGCTAATTTTAGCTTCCTTATGAATAGTGCAAAGTGAAATGTAATGTTGCACTTTGGTTTTGGGAGTTTCCTAGAAGCTACCCAAAAAGTTTCAGAATTTCTTGAAACTATTACAATGACTCCATGGGAAGTCAACTGCCTTTGAACATGGTTGTAAATTCCTAGGAATTACCCATGTTGCGGTAAAATCCCACTAAAAATTAGGATAGTGTGTTGTGTGCTAATAAAGTGTTCCACAAAGTTTGAAGACATTCTGACGTTCCTAGGTACCAGAATCGGCAACGACAGTGGACTTTTGAAGAATTTATAACTTTACGGCGGGTTGACTGGTGTACCAGGAGATGGCGGTGTCCAAATGACATGAATGAGAGGTCTTTTCTTACTCCCACGAACCTTCTAAGTAACCTTGGATGGATGGTTTCCTCAAAAGAAACAAATTCCAAAAGTTAGGGTTTTCACCTTTCTTTGGAGTTACCGTAAGTTGATTTTACACTTACAAAGGGCTAGGAAGAAGGGGGTAGGGGGTCCTCAAGGCTAATTTGGGTCTTCTAAACACAATGGCGCAATCATTTTTCAATTTGGAGTTGTTCCCTAAAAGATAGGAGGGGTCCAAAAGTAGGTTTGACTTTTTTTAGAGTAATTTGTGGTAATTCAAAGTTAATTTCGCAAATATCTTTTGGAAAATTGAAGATTGGATTTGGGTAAGACCTCTTTTTTTGCGTAACAATCCATCTTTTGTTTAAAGAAAGACAATTTAGAAATACTTTGGGTTAATTAGCAAAATATCTAGGTTAATTAGGGTTATTTTCAAAAGATCTTTGGGAAAAGATCTTGGATTTGATTTAGCGAAGATTTATTAGCTAAATGGAGAGGGTTCTAGAGAATTCTTCCATTAAACAAAGATTATTTTGGAATTACAATAGGGTAGTTTAGGAAATATCTCGGGATCAAAAGTAAATGTTTTTCCACCGACAACTTACCGGGGAGGGGCCTGGGACAAGTATAAAAGGCCCTTACCTCGAGGTTGTCGGTACCCTCATTCTTATATCTAACCTTTGCTTTTGTCCTACCGGCGTGGTCGGAGCACTAATCCAGGTCGAGATCCGACCTAAGTTTCATTCTAATTCTTGATTTGCACACTTTGAAGGACGAGAGGATCCCTTCAAAGTGATTTTTATTTGATTTCTTCAAGTTCTCGGGGGCTAAGCCTCCATTTTCTTTGAATTGTGAGAGTTTTGGAAGGGATAAATCTCCAAACTCTAATTCCGTTTAAGATTTCTTGAATACTAACAAATTGTGCTCATTACAACAGAATTTGGTATTAATATACTTAAGGCGGTGAAGCTTGACTTTGCCAAAAGTTTATTAAACCAACCCTTGCCTAAAATTCGTTGTCTAACGAAGATTGGGCCTTTAATTGCTTAAGTTCGGTTTAAACGCTGTCATGCGTACCTCCTTTAGTGATTAAACTTGGATACTTGGAAATTTTAGAGAATTAATCTTTAAAGTTCGGTTTAAACACTGTCATGTGTACCTCCTTTAAAGATTGACTTTCAAGATACTAAAATTTGATCAGTGACACCGTGTATACCTGGGGTTGCCCCCGCACGGCGAAGCTTTGAATTTGAAAGATTTAAAACTGACACTTGGGAAAATTTCCTTAGTGCATGCTTGAAAAATGCTTTGCAGGAGTAGTAATTAGGAACATTTTAATTCAAGAAAAAGTAGTTAAAACTGCTTAGTTTGAAGTCTTGATAAAATCCTTAGTAGTAATTAGAGAAAATCAAGAATTAGATTAGTTTCCCTTTAGTTAGAGTCATTTAAATTATCTTAGAAAGAGATTTTTAGCTTAGAATCCTTAGTTGTTTAGTTTTAACCTTTTCCCCCAAATCCCCAAAAATTAGATTGTTAGTTTAGAATTTAAGAAGTTTCCAAAATTCCCTAAAAATTAATTAGTTTAGAATTAATTAAGTCCGAAAATTAGATTAGAAAAAAATCCATTAGATTAGTAAAAGTTTCCCAAACCAGTGATCAAAGAATGAATATAACCTGAAACACCAGAGCTGGTGTTATCAGTCAACAGGGGTAAAGACCGGCAGTTCGACCGAGATAGAGGGAGCCAGCCGACCAGACGAGGGAGCCAGCTCAACTAGGCGAAGGAGCCAACTCAACAAGTAACTGGAAACCAACGGGGAGCGAGCTGCAGCCAATAGGGACGGAACACGTGGCAAAATCGGGCAATTGAGTGGAGGGGCTGTGCGAAGCCAACTTCTGAACAGAGCCTGTAGATAGAGGGCTGAGGAGCTCGATTGGAGTCCAGTAACTAGAAGTTGGGAAGGTGGATCAAATTAAGATTTAAGGTAAGGTTTTCGAACGTTAGGAAATTCTAGAAAAAAAGCTAACACTCTCAATAATTAGTGAGTACTCATAGGAACATCAACAACTCATAATACTCTCCTTCAAACTCTTAAAACACCAAACACAAATGAGAGTTGAAGAAGTTGAAATGAAAGGTTAGAGATGAAAGGAAGAAGAAGAAGAAAAGGAATCTAAACAATTAATAAGGTAAAAATCCTTTCGATTTTATTTTGAAATTTTATTCTCTTTACTATTCATTGAATTGTTGGTTAGTCATTAATTAGGATTCTTTTAGGAATTAGAAGGCTAGGCTTTGGTTAGGTTTTGTTTTATTAGGCTTAATAAGACAAATAGATAAAGACAAAACGCCAACTAATATTTTTTGGATGATTAGGAAATTACAAAATAATTAGGATTTATTAGATTTGATTTGATTTAGTGGATTTAAAAGGTTTTGAAGTTTTGAAATAATCTCTAATTAATTAGGAATTGTTTTAAATACAATCAAAATTAATAAAATCCCATAAGCATTAGTAGGAAAAGGAAAATTGAAATTTATAAACAACATCGAACGAGATTTAATTTCAAATGGCGTGATGAATTAGCGAAATGGAGGATGGAACGGGATACTACGAAACCATTCACCTCGTGATCCTTGAGGACGGTACAATCGATCACTTCATGGGAAAGGTACGTTAAAATTCTTTATTTCTTTTCATTTCAATTTGATTAAAATCTCACTTGACAAAATAAACCATTGGAACCTTTAGGAAAATTAGAAAAGAAAATTAACATTTAAAATTAAAATTGTTCGTTTAGACTAAGAAATAATTAATAAATGAAATTTAACTCGTTAGACTTTTTAAAACAAATTTCATTCATTAATAATTTTTTAAGAATTTAGTTTTTAGTGTTTTACCTTGTTGGAAAGGTAATTTCTGAATTTTCATAAAACCCTAAAAAATACTAATTTTAGAATAGAAAATTTAGTTTACGATAGATTAGAAGATAATTAAAAAGAATTTCTAAAGAATCTTTAAGGAATCATTTAGGGAATCTTTTGAAGATTCCAGAACCTCTTTTCATTTAGAAAATACTTTAATTTTAAGTGAGAAAAGGTTGGATGAAGTTTGATTTCAATTTGGATGAAATTCTTTAATTAGTAGTCAAATTAGGTTTAGTCTTAGAATTAGGTAACTAACATAACTAAAAACTTAACCCTAAAATTTAGATTTATTTCAATTAGTTTTACTATTTTTAATTTGTGGATGAAAGTTGTGATGTAGTTTAGGATCAATATTTCATCCATTCATTTCTTTGATTAGGAAAGTTAGAATTTAACTTGCTTTACCATTCTTGAAAGGGCAAATTACATTCTATAAAGTAGGTTAGATTGATGTTAGTTTGGATTTATCTTTTGATTAGTCATTTGATTTAGTTAACCATAGTTTTAAAATTAGGATTTAAATGATTTAAGTTCAATTTGGATATTTAAAAACAAAGTGTCCATTGCTTGGAAGGCGCGAATTGAACTTAGATTAAGAACACCCTAAGGAAATTGATTTAACCAACCGTTAGAACCCGTGTGCACGTTTTAACTCAAAGGGTGGAGTTTAAAGCACTCACAGTAATACATAATCTTTCAGATCACCACAATTAATTGGGTTTTAACCTATATACAAGTGGTAATTTGGAATATCCCAGCTATAATCCTCTAATTTTAGACCAAATGCTATATTGATATGTAACATGTATATTTTGGTTCTACACTCTTTTTTGAGTTTTTTGTATATAAAACTATACTCAAAACTGCAAAATACAAAAAAAGAAAATAATGAGTCCTCGATAATGAATTAGGGGCTTTTAGAGCCCTAAGTCCCAACCACCAGACCACTACTATATTTGTATGTCTCTAATAATAATTTTTTTCTTACTTATCCATTTGCACGTTCATTTTCTTTAACTCAACAAACTTCAAACCTCATTTTGGCATAGTAAGGGTCTGTTTATACTTGGGGCCAAATTGAAGGCCGGTTGGAATTCTCTAAGTTTGAGCCAATAGGGTCCCTCAATTTCTCCAAATCTGGTCCAAGGGCTTTATACTTGGGGCCAGAGAGAACTACAACTCATCCTATGTGTTGTCTTTGGTAGCATGGCTTTGGCGCCAAACCATCCGGCTCCAAGGGAGCAATTGGGACGAGGTTTTGGGTGGCTAGAATTCCCATCTAGGGCCAAATTAGGGTTAGATTGATCTCCTCCTTTGAATTGTACAAATCTCCATCGTCTACCAAGCAAAATCTTTTGTTTTCTTTTTTGGTACATGAGCTCAAGAAACTTCCTTCCATCTATGATGTTGAATTTTTTTAATTTTTTAATTTTTATTCTTGAAATACATGGACTGTTTCCATTGCAAAGGGTGTTGTTGTTGAATTTTTGGGAGCACTGGGGATGAATCGAAGAAGTTTGCTTGTAAGTACATTATAAGCTTGAAGTTTATTTTAGTATAAGCTTCATGTTATGTACAATTGCTTTGACTGATATATAATGTTTATTTGGTCTAACTAACATATTTACTTGCTCTGATTGATATGCGATGTTCTAATTTAAATTATTAACGTTTCATAAATTAAAATTAAAATTAATGATGATAAATAATAAATATTTAAAAATAATAATATTATTCATAAAACCTCATATAATAATCTGATAGTTCTACCATATATTTCTTTTATTGGTATATTAAAGACCCTTTAGATTACCAAAACAAATTTTAGCTCCTTAGTTGATTAGTTTTTATAATTAATTCAATTTCCCAATTAATTTTTTCAATTAATTTATCATTTCTAACTCTAGAAGAAAAATGCATTTGCTACAATCGACTGAAATGCAACTACAGTCCTATGCAATTGCCCTACAACTACAATCCTTTGTATTTGCACCAACTTTGATATAGTTACATTGTAATTGCAAAATAGTCGCAAAGTAGTTGCAAGATGTAGTTACAGTTACAAGAATGTAACAAAAGAGTTGATGATAGTTACATCCAATATTCATCAAAATTGTCGATGTGGACAATTTTACATTTTATAAACTCCAATGTGTCTATCTACAATTGCATATAATCTAAATTTTATAGCAATTCAATTAGAAAGAAACTCCAATGCAACTAAACTACAACTAGAAAGCAACTAGACTGTAACTGCAATTCAACTACAATTTGACTAAAAAATGATTAGACTTTAACTAGAATACAACTAGCATGCAATTAGGAACCACTTAAATTGCAACTAAGAAATAATTAACATGCAACTAGGAAACAATTAAAATCCAACTACTCTTAAGTCTTTTATTAATTGTTCCATATCAATTGTCAAGAATACCATTAAGTTAGACATATAAGAATTGTAAGTTATAACATTCTTGTGCAATGAATTTTGATAATGAAATTCTAATATTTCTACATGATTGTTGTAGATTTTTACACTTTGTAGATTTCTATAATCTATAAAAGTGTATAAATATTTAAAGTTTCAGAAATATTTGGATTTGGCAATCTAAAAAAACGACAGATTTGAAATTCTGAATCTACAAATCTATGAATTACAAACAAGTTGTAAATAAATCGCAAACTAATTGCACATCAATTAGAAACTAGTTGTAAACTAGTCACAAACTAGTATTATGGTAGTTGCAAACCAATTACACATCAATCGCAAACTAGTTGCATACAAATAACTTCCACATCAAGAATCATGTAAGAAGAGCTCATCGACGAACTTTTAAGTAGGTTGTCGAATGAGAAACAACTTTGAAATTTTTTGCACTTGCTTTGCAACTAGTGCGACTTGTCTACTACAATTGTCAGTTCTAAATTGTCACCCAATTGCAAACATCGCATGCAACTACAAAAGTAGTTGCAAATGGTAGTGACAAAAGCCCTTGATTTCTTCTAATGTAATGACATATACTTAAAAAAAGAGTATGATAAAGAAAGATTATAATATTAGAAATAACATGTATGGTTTATATTTATCATTGAATTCATTCAAGTTCTCTTAAAAAATATTCCATTTAAAAAAATTGAAAATATAGATTTAGAAAAGAGATAAAAAAAGAAAAGATATTTTCTCGAATTATGTGCTTAGTTGTGTGATTTCTTTCAACCCCCCTATAGTGACAAGACAAAAATTATTTCTTTTCTGAAATCCTTATGAAAATAAATGACAACTATTCTAGAGCTTCAATTGTATTTCTAATGTCAACTCTAGATTCAACATCAAGTGAAAGGAAAAGGCTCAGAAGAAGTAAAAAATCTCCCTCATCTTTTCCAAATAGAAAAAATAGGAAGTGAAAGGGAAAGGTTAAAAAAAAAGTAAAAACACTCTTTCTTCTACTTTTGAAATAGAATAAGTAGGAAGAAAAAGGAAAAAATTAAAAAATCTATTTTTTAAATAGAAAAGAAATGAATAGAAAGGTAAACATGCATATTTTTATATTTTTTTTAATTGAGCATTGAGAAAATCCAAGAACAAAAGAATTAGAAAGTGGGCCTCAGGATTTGATCCAAGGGCTTTATATTAATTGGGGTTGGATGGAAAAACTAGGGCTTGAATGAAGGCTTGATTGAAGGCAAATCTGATTGACCTTCCATCCGTCCACATGCTTAGTATAAACCGGGCTTGAAACACCTTTTTTGAAAAAATTATGAACTAAGAAAAGTAAGTAAATCAAGTCAAATTTTAGCTCCAAAAATCCGTATGTGATTTAGAGTTTTCAATCAAAAGTTATGGACAAAATTTAGATAGGATGTTTGAAAATGTCAAAAAAAAATTTCCTTGCTAGACCTCTCTAAATTTTGTTCATAACTTTTGATTGGAGACTTCAAATTACAAATGGATTGTGGGAGATGAAATTAAGCTTGAGTTGACAACTTTTCTTTATTCAAACTTTTTTCAAAAAGGTGTTTTACTATGACAAATTGAGGTCTATAGTTTATTGATTTTACAAAACATACATTTGTGAATGTTTAATTTAAAAAAAAATTCCATTCCACAAAGAATTTCAACTATAGTGATGTAAACATTGCCCAAATAATGAAAACTTATCCTTAACTCTTATAATTCAAAATGAACAAAAAAGTGTTAATTTTTTTTGTTAATTTGGACATTGTACTATTTAAATCAACAAAAATTTGTAAAAATGGTTGATATAGTATTCACTTTAATAAAAATTTATTGATTTTTTGTTGATTTGAACATCATTTTCTAGTAGTGACAAATGCATGGAAGGCCTTTTCAAGCACTTAGGCAATCCCAAAGTTCCAATGAAGCATTGGACTGACACTTCGGGAGGGGAGATAGTAGAGAGTCTATACAATGTGGTCCGAAATAAGACAAAGGTAGTTTTCAATGGTGGGAATTTTATATTTATTAATTGTGATGAAGTAACTATAGTTGGTAATCACAGTTAAATCAACATTTATGGATTTGTACTTTGCAACTAAAAATAAGTACTTCTTCTACTCAATTTGGAGCAGTTTACTAATGGACTAAATGTGGACAATATAACCAAGATAATTTTAACTACTATTATTCGCATTGAAGGATTTATGGTATTTGACGTCCGATCCAAACTTGTTTACATCAACTGTAATAGAGCTTCAGTTTTGCAAGGAAAATACATTGGTGTTGTGAGGTAGTTTCAATTCCATCATACTCTGCATATATAAGGCATACACTGCATTGCTCACTGAACAAACCTTATTGTTGAAGTGCTATTAAACGTTGACATCATTTCCTTGGTCAAAAACCTCTTGGAAAAATTGTACTCTTATATTTCTCTTATAACATTGAGCGTCATTTGGAGTTGGAGAAAATGGTGGAGCTATTAAAATCAAAAAGAGAAAAATATTGAACAATGTCAAAACTCGTTGAATTAGTATGCTTAAACCAATGAAACAAGTGTTATATGAATATTGAGTATTGTAGGTTAAAATCTACAATGATCGGTTTGTGAAACTTGCATTAAAAGGGGCAAATACAAACTATAATACTTGATAGAATTGAAGACTCTTTTGTCCCTTGTTGTTGTACTCCCACTTCAATTCTTCAAATAATAAAGGATTTCATTAAACTTGTTCAATTCCCTTTGATGTACGTTTGTGATTTCACTAGGGTATTAAAGCTCTGTTTTGAAGAGATTCACAAGAATTACATTGAGTTTAACATTGCCTTCAAGTTCAATGCCTTCTCATCATTTAACTCTCTTTATGAAATGCGACATGATGATTTTCAACTTTATTGGCAACTTGATTTGAATGGATGTGAAGAAGTGTTTGTTTTTTAAGTCCATACATTGATTTGAGGTAGATTACATTTGAATGCATGTTGCATGAATCCGAGCACAAAGACAAGAGAGTTGGTCACTCATAGTTTTGAAGATGAACTACAAGGGGTAGTTATGAAAGAGGCTCAAAGAATCAAGGTTAGATTCTTCTAATGCTACTCTTTATTTTATTCTTTATTCTTTATTTTATTTTCTTTATATGTTATGTTGAGTTACTCAATTATTCTATGAATGCCTTTTTACATGTTACATGAACTTCTATTGAATAAAGGCTACCATGAAGATGATTTTTGAATTAGAAGGGTGTTTTTCAAGTTCTCATATTATGGATGTTCTTTTCATATATCCCTAATTCTGAATGGCCAAAGTTGTGGAGGCATTTTGGAATCATCAAACAAAATTTTAGAAAGCCAAAGGAAATAAAAGTTGGACTAAGCCAATTTGAATAGGTTTGTAAAATTATTTTCCCTCATCCTCTAGATAAGCAACTTAACCGTTTCTACATTTCAATGGTTAACTATAGTGTTGGGGCAATGTGAAAAATTGGTCTTCACATTTATCCCATTACCAAGTTTTAATAAAGTTTAAGTTCTTCCCTCATAATACTAAGTGTTCTTCTAGAATTCTTTAAGTTGGCTATTGGTTGAACTTGTCATGATCATGATAAATGAAATTTATTTGTTAATGTATGAATTATATTACCTGTGTTTTATACTTGATTTATAATTTTTGGACATGTGGTTTAAGGTGCTATTGTCAATTTTTTCTTCTTTTAAAATTGCTCTATAAATTATTTCTAATTTCTAAGGTATTATGTATTATGGTATCATATGCATGTTTTAAGGAGCTTTAAAGATGACAGGGCTTTTTTAAATGTAAATTTCTTGAAAAGCAAGTCGAGGAATCAATTCATTCATCATCTTGGATTAGTGACCACAATATTTGTACAAAATCATTATACTTTGTACACAATGCCATTCAAATAAGTAGTCAAAGATTGGAAGAATGCTATAACTAAGTGTAGGAGATATCAAACACTTGATGGATAAAGTTTAAAGTATTATTATTTGGAAGTTAATGTTAATTTCTACGGTACTTAGAAAGATATGGTTACAAACAATATAAATGGAGATTTGGTGATTTTAGAACTTTTTAATGTATTTTTAGTTTACTTTGCATGTTTAAATGGTTTGATATCTAATGCTTATGAGTTACACTATAAAATTTGATGAATTTTTGTTACATTCATTGACTTTAAGATTTTATCACATAGTTGTTCTAGTAATAAAATCTCTTTTTTGTAATAACATCTTGAACTGTAACTTATCAAAGAGTAAGAAAAAATAATTGATTTTGCTAATTATTTATAACTTTTCATATCAAATTAGCACACGAACTCAAGAAGAAATTTCCCTTATACAAATTATTGCGACCTATTACTATCTAAAAAAATTAAAAAAATCAACTTAGCGAGAGGTTTGGGCTCACAAATTTACATAGACAAAAGGTTTTTTTGATGCCAATAGCAATTTCATTTGTATTTTGTGTTGAATTTGTATCATTATTATTGAAAGGGAGTATAGTTTTCCACCTTCTTTCAAGTTTTTAGTTATGGTCTTCCGATATGTAACTATGAGTAGGAACAATACTTGCTCATATATCTTAAGGTGAAAAATGTCTTAAAAAAACACTAGTCAGAAATGTCAAGGTGAGAGATAAATGAACACATGCATGCTTACGTGTTGTTTGTTCTGAAGGTTGTGATTCAATCTGCAAATGTCATGTCCATCAATGTTGATGAAGTTACAATAATTGACAATACTTTGTGGATTGAGGTGTAAGCCTATGCCAAGGATTCATAGGAAAGAATCTCACTTTTTGTATTTTTCTCGTGTATCTTATAGTGACATTAGACATCATTTGACAAATGTCATTATGCATGTGCTACAAAGCGAAGGAGGACTAATTCATGAAAATATTGCTTGTCAACTTGTTTTTTTTATGTTGATGGTATTGGCACATTTTAAGAACCAAAAACTGAGGTTACTATCTAAATTCATGAAAAATGGACTCTATTTTACCTTTAAGCAAGTTTTGTTAGCCACCAAATCGGGGACCAAATCAACCTTGAAGTTGAAACACTATTGAACTCTTTCATGATCTCTCACTTAAAAGGCTTGCTTTCAGTCTTTTCACTCGTATTTTTGTCACAACCACAAGTGCCATACACCCATACTAAGTTGCAAAATTTAGTTGATTTCATGGAAACTATAGAAAATAAAATGGTGAGGAGTATTGAGATAAAATAGATTTCTATAAGGAGTTTGACTTAGAAGATAATGTTTGAATACAAGACATTGCTTGTGAAAATGGACGTAGAATCATAGATATATCTACATCTTCTAAGCAAAAGCTAATTTGAAAGCAACTACTAACTTTGACTTCCTTGTTGATATTGAGGTGTTGTTGTCTTTGGCATGCTTCATCTCTATGTTGAATGATACGCATTGCCTAATCAAATTTTTTCAAGCTTGTGATGTTTCATTTATGACTTTATACAATCTATAAAAGTTTGAGAGGATGGTTTGCTCATGATGTTTATAGATTCATCTACAACATTCAACACTTTGGAATTTCAATAGTACCATAAATTAATTACATTTTTTTATAATGAAATTCATCTAAAGTAGAAAGAGATGCATGAGGGCAATGGCGTTTTTCTCATTTTCTTCAACTATGGTTGTATCAATCTATTTTCTTATTGTCACTACAAGCCGACAAAAGAACACATTTTTGTGATAGAGGAGGAGTTCAATTGCACCTAAGTCAATATTCAAAGGTAGATTGTGGACATATAAAACTTTACTTTTTCATTCTTTTTGTTATCATTCTTGATTTGTTTTCATCTTTTACATTTTTTTTCATTCTATTTTTTTCTTTCGTATTGAGCAACATGTTCTTTGTTGTTTCATTATGTAATTACCAACATGTTTTGATTTAGAGTGATTTGGAATTATTTCAATTGGTATTATTTCAATTGGTATTATTTGATTCAATACTAATGAAGTTGATTATGCATTGCTTTATTGGTTTTATATTGTTGAAGGTGATTCAATGTTGTTTTATTTTGCGATTTAGTAAGACCAATATGTATTCACGAATGCAATAATTGAATAATTGAATTCCCTTGAAGTACTACTTTATTTTTAATTTTTTTTCCAATTTTTGAACTTTTGTTCATGTTGTAAGTTGTTTTCTCATTCTAGTTTTTTTTACTCGATACTAAGAAAATTATTTTTATACTAATTTATTTAGAAATGATGAACATGATTAAACTTCCTAAGGTGATTTGGTATTCTCTCATTATGTGTAGTATATTTTCATAATGGCCAAGTGTAATTACAAATGCATCTCTTGAATTCATTTACTAATGACTACCCATATTGACTTACTTCATTGCTTTTGGTTTGTCAAAGATCACTTAGTCATTTTCCAATAAGCTAGATATGAAATTTTCACAATAAAAGTTCTTTGATATTTTAAGCATCATTTATTCGAAGTATTGAAAGCAAGAGGGGGTGAAAGAAAGCTTTAGTCACACTTTGTAGTATTCAAATTTCTTTATTCTCACCCACAAATGTTGAATGCAGAGAAATCTTTGCATGAAAAAAGAAGGTGTTACACTCCCTTAAGATTTTTTTAGCTTCTAATCTCGATGACCAATAGGGCTTGTTCAAAGTAATCATCACAGCTTATTGTGAGGTTACATGTGCATTGCCTTTTTATACAAATTTAGTTATTCAACTATGGTGGAGCCTTTCACAGTCATGACATTTGAAGAAACTCATCTCAAAGTATTTCAAACTACTCAAAATTGGCTATTGTTTAGTGTCAAGTTCAGTGGAAGATGAGAAGTGCTTTTTTATATTAAAGTTCTTTAAGTTGTGCCATAAAAATAGACTTGGCAAGCATTTGTTACTTGCTATGCATAAGTTTGGGCAAAAATACTATTCCTTGGATAATTTTCTTTTGAAAGAGGCGATAAATTTTTGGAAAAATGCTCTGAAAGTTGTCCTGCACAAAGATGTTTGATCGTGAGGTTTGCTTCAAAAATATCCTTTCCTTCAATATTCTTTAGTTTTTATGAGATTAGGCTAGCTTTGGGCATCAAGACTTTTGAATTTCCTTAACATTTTTGGAATTGTGTTGGAATATGCTTTAATTTCTAATGCACACTTATACAAAATCGAGTGTAGGATTGTGGACATCATCAACTTCTAGAAGTCTTCTTTGACTTTATGTTACTCTTTGTTCTAACTTCTACTTCTAATGTGGTTTTTTTGTCTTGTGGTGTTTAGAATACTAATACTACAATTGGGTAGTCTTGTTTATAGTAAGTAGGTTTCAATTCCTTTATTAATGAAAATTTGAATTCTTGCTTGATTTGTTTTAAGTTCATGTTTCTAGTTCATATTTCTAGTTCATGTGTGAAATTGTGTTTAAAGACATATCTCTCAATAAATTTTTTGAAAGAAATGAGCATTCAAGAATATTTCAAAATTGACATATTTTCATAGCCTTCTACCCATAAAATTGCCTTTTTTTGACAAATTTCTCCATCACTTAGCAATTAGAGCCAATGACTAAAATTAACCTTCTACATTCATATTTGGTGTATGAAATTTATGTACTTGTTGCATTTTTTACTTCACCATAGAAAAAAAATCATGCACAATTCCACCATTTGTCTCTAAATTTTTTACACACTTTTTGCAATTGCAAATCCATTTTGCAAAAATAGCCATATGTAATACATGGTTATAGCCTTGTCGCAAATTACCATATATCTATTTGTGAATTTCTGGTAGGAGGTTCATAAATTTACCCTTTAAGCCTACCTAATTCATCAATGACAATAATAAATATTTCAAAGAACATGTCACTCTTTCCTAGGTAGGAGATACCAATTTATTTTTTTGGTTTTGGAGAAAAGCCAAACTAGCTATAATTGCCCTTCCTTTCATGACCCACATGCTGAGGGCTAAATTTTTTCAATGAATCCTACTAGTGATGGTCTATCTTTTGAATGATCAATTTGTCAAAAATTGCTTGAAAGTAGTGACATATTCTAGCACTTGGAAGAATTGTTTTAAGGCCATGAATGTGAAATTATTTGGAAGTTGTGGTATATTGTGTCCTTAGGAGGATTTATTTTCAATAAATAAGGCAAATTCATTAAGTGTTTAGGGTGGGCTTAGGCACCATCCTACATTATATGTAATGTAAAATTGGCAACGTATTTCCACAATATATACATACTAGAACATGAGGTAAGAAAATAAAAATTCATTCCTAAGATGTTCTTCATGAATACAAGAAGCCAAGTAAGGGTCCATCCATTCAAAAAAAATTATACCTAAACAAGCATGGATCTCTAGTAACCTCAAGACTAAATACAAAGCCTATATTGATATTCTACTCTTTCTACCCATAGGTCATAGGCATCATTATATGGAAAAGTCTCCAAGATAAAGATCTTTTGAAAATACATTCCAACATACATTCTAGATGGGTATCTACTACTAAGAAGTGTTGACCGATCCAATGATGCTAGCGTGTGAACCTAAAAATGTGAGCCTATGAGCCTTGAGTCTAGATTTTGTGAGCTTAGAGCTTCAAATCAAAAAAATGAAATTTCAAAGATTATCCTAAATTTTATATAATATAGGTGGAAATTTTGAAGAGACATTTTTATTTTTAGGAATTTATATTACCTATGACCATGGAAATCATAGGTATCTTATAACCACCATTAGATGAGATTTGGAGAAATAAGGGGCCGTTTCAAGTATGTTCCCTATGTTGTTCCCACAATAGTGAGGGCACAATTGCTTGATGTCAACCGTCATGAATATTTTTTTGTCCTGAAATTGAAAAAAAAGTCAAATTTTATTTTCAAAAATAAAATAAAATTCTTTCGTGGCCCATGCTTGAGTGCTTGACCACATTAGCACTATTGCAATGGCGCAATTTAGTGAGTTCTCCACTGCTGGGAATTGCATGGAATTCATAGTCTTCTATTTGGTCCAAATCTTATCTAATGAGAAGATCATTTGGTCATACAATACCCAAAAAAATTCAAAAAACTCTTTAAATGAAAGGTTTAAATCATTAAAAAAATTACTTCATTGGATTGTCTTTCAACTTAGGGCCACTTTACACTTAGAGGCCAGGCCAATTTGTTGTATAAGATGCCTAAAATGCTCACTTGTGATTGGTCAAAAGGCTGAAATTGGCTTGAACCCCTTTACACCTAGAGGCTAGGTGAATTTGGTGGTTAGAATCATTTATTCCAAAAACACATGATCTAACATGGCCTAAGCTTACTAAGTTGGGTGCACCCAAAATGGAAGGCCAATTGTAAGCCTCGGAGCAAATGTTAGATTTCAAAAAAAAAAACTTATTTTATAAAATAGTAATGTTTTCAAGAAAGTAGATCCATTGGATTGTGGAAATCTAAACGGCTCTTTTCATCTCATCTTCACTTCATCTTCTCATCTCTTTGTCTCTCTCTTTTCTCCTTGTAGAACATTTCTCACTAATTTTTGGAGGCTTGCCGAATTGTTGCTACCGTTTCTAGGGATAGGATGGAGGGGTTCTTAGAGATGAGTGGATGGAATTGTAGTGAAGGATATGAGGCAATGCAAAGGTATCAAAGTGCTAAAGCTCATGCTTTTCAATCACCTTCAAAACTTCTTTACAAGAACATATAGGTAGTATAGGGGCTCCAAATGTTTTTCAACCACCTCCTAGAAGTCTAGAACTCCTATTCCTCCATCGCTACCATTGATTATGGACATGCTTGTAACTTAGTCAAAGAGGAAGGCCACATAAGAGATCGAGGAGGAGGATGTATAGATTATAGCTCCACTGTCACAGAAGAAGAAAGGAGCTGTAGCTACAAAAAAGCCTCACAAGAAGAATGTGAAGAAAGAGAAGGAAGAAGATGAAAAATCTGGCTTAGAGAATTGGAAGGATCATGACATGGAGACTAATTTTCATTGCATGGAGAGATGGAGCCCAAATTTTTGAAAAATGAAAAGAAATAAGGTATGATTTTTGCATATGTGAATTTTTGAAAAAAAAAATCAAATTTCAAATTTGGCCAATTTGGCATTTTAAAGGCTTTTGCTGCTCGCCCTGAGCCCCAAGGCCCCCCTTTCCTCCTCAACGAGTTTCTATGTGGCTGTTAGGAGAGCAATTTGTAGTGGTGCAAGGGTTTGATCCCTATACCTCGTGGGCACGAGGAAAGATCTCTTTTAGAGAGCTTCAAGTCTACCTTCCTTCCCCCTTGATGTGCATCACAACCAAGACAATGTTCTTATACAAGAACCATTGCTAGGATTTCACATTATTCATTGTTTAGAGGCCTAATCAAAAGCCTGAATCACCTTTTCTACTATGTTTTCAACCCGTGCATGTAATGTGCAGGTGTGGATACTTGGTTGAAGATGTATACTCGTTTGATTGGGGGTAATCCTGGACTAAATTGAATGGCTGAGGCTTGCAAAAAGAAATTCAATAGTTTGTACAAGTTATACAAAGAAGACAAATTAGAAAATAGAATTTCAAGGTTTGATCGCCATGCATATAAGTTCTATGACTCTTTCAATCAATAAAGGCACTAGACTCATACAATAATGAAACATGTAACAACGTCCACTAATGATTTTGTTAGTATTGAAGATAACACCATGGACATTGAGAAGGATCAAAATTCAATTGACACTTCAACTTCAACTCCAACAACCAAGGTGGACAAGAAGAATTTTCAAGAACAATGCTATAGAGTTTTCATGCTGTGAGTGCCAAATTACCCACCTTTGGTAATTCGCAAATACAACCAAGTTTTGGATTTCAGCTAAGTGACTCCTACCCTTGGGTGTCTAAGCGAGGTCCATTATGCCTTCCAAGCAATAGATCTTTTTACTAAGTGCTTAAGTGACCCCAAATTTGCAAGATTCGCCCAATCTACTTCCAATGTTTTGGCCGACCGAATGGATGACCTACTGTATGATCGGAATGGAAACTATGCTAGGGCATAAATAACCTAAGAAACTTCTAGTTCATCTTGTGCCATTTCTAAAAATATAAGACTCGGCCCCACCTGACCTTTCTAGCCAAAGTTATGGGTGGATGAAGTTTGACGGCTACGTGGTTCCTCAAACTTCATCCATCGATTGCCCCTAGCTCCCTAATTCAGAAAGGTCCTAAATTTTTAGGGATGGGTCAAAATAATTCCTACCACCTAGGTCGGGAGTTGGGTCCTGATCGGGGATTCCATTGAGATTTTCATCCAAGCCTTATCTGAACTTCATCTGCTCATTTCTGTTGACCTATATTTCGGAATTAACTTTTCTTTCTGGACTTAGACCCTAGTTGGTAGCCTCCTCCTAACCTACTTCATTCTCTGTCAAATTTGGAGTTTAGCTATTCTTCATCCAACTTGGCCCTAAACTTCATTTGGCGATAACTTCTTCAAATTTTGGCCCAATTGGGGTGTGCCTTAATTTTTTGGAAAGCCACGGCCTTCTTCTTTACGCTTATATCCCTAGAAATGACATGACCTACAGTCCTAAGGGTTTGACCTAGGGGTGGGCCTCGGCCCAAGCTACTAAATTCTAATTAGAGCCCTAGGGAAAGTTTGGAGAGGTTTAACTCATACCTTAGAACTTGAGTCATTGATCGCCCCCCCCCCCTCGGAAGCTCTATCTCCTCTGCTATGAACTCCTGCGCCGTGAGACAACGAACCACCATTCTAATCATAAAATAAATTGGTACAAGGGTTTAATTGTTGATTTTTATCCTATTTCTTTCTTCTTCCTCCCTTCTTTTCTTTCCTCCCACACTCTAAGGTGGCCCAACTACCCTCCTCTCCTACCTACCAAGTGTGAGCACCAAATTACCTACCTTTGGTAATTCGCAAACACAACCAAGTTTTGGGTTTTGGCTAAATGATTCCTACCTTTCGGTGTCTAAGCGTGGTCCATTGTGCCTTCCAAGCAATTGATCTTTTACTAAGTGCCTAAGTGACCCCAAATCCCAAGATTCGCTTAAACTACTTCCCAATGTCTTAGGTCAACCGGATGGAGGGTTTGCTAGATGATTTGGATGGAACCTACACCAAGGCAAAACTATCCTAGAAACCCTCTATATCATCTCGTGCCATCTCTAAAAACATAAGACTCGACCCTATCCGACCTTCTTAGCCAAAGTTACGGATGGATGAAGTTTGATTGCTACTCAGTTCCTCAAACTTCATCCACTGGTTACACCTAGTTCCCCAATTCAGAAAGATCCGAAATTTTGAGGGATGGTTCACAAAAATTTCTCCTACCCATATTTGGAGTTGGACCTTGAATGGGAGTTTCTAGTGAATTTTCATCCAAGCCTTATCCAAACGTCATCCGTGAATTTCTCCTAAAGTATAACTCGGAATTGACTTTTCTCTTCGGCCTTGGACCCTAATTGGGAGACTCCTCCTAATATGTGCCTTAGGATTTTGGAAAGCCACAGCCTCCTTCTTTAAGCTGATGTCCCTAGAAATGACCTGTCCTACAGTCCTAAGGGTTTGACCTAGGAGTAGGCCTCGGCCCAAACCACTAGCTTCTAATTAGGGACATAGGGAGGGGTTGGAAAGGGTTAACTCATACCTCGGAACTTGCGTCGTTGTTCGCACCCACCGGAAGCTCTACCTCCTCCGCCATGAACTCCTATGCTGTGAGACAATGAACCACCATTTTAATCATAAAATAAATTAGTACAAGGATTTACTTATTGATTTTTATCCTATTTTTTTCCCCTTTCTTTGTTTTCTTTCCTTCCACACTTCAAGGTGTCCCAACTACCCCCCTCTCCTACCTACCAAGCCATTCTTAAGGACGTGTCATACCATCCTCCAAAGTTGAGGTACTTCTTACGTTGTACGTCTTATGTCCTCTACTTACATATCACACTTAATTTGGTGGTGATCACCTAATTCTAATGTAAGGGCTTAAGTAAGCCTTGAGGATTTCCCCTCCTACCTTATCTACTTCCACCCCTAATCTTCAAATTGTCCTCCCTCTTGTCACCTTCTCATTCTTTTGTTCATTTGCTCATTGCATTGATGGTGGTTTACGGGAGACGGAGAGTTGGATTCCTTGCCTCGACGGTTTACTTAGCATGGTTGAGTGTGTTGTAGACCTCCTCTCCTCTTCCTACCTTAATTACCGGGTCGCTTTTGGATAGTCCCTGTCTTCTCTGCTGTCCTAGGCAATCCCTTCTTTTTCCACCTTAAGTCCTAGATAGCCCCTCTTTCGATCCCCAAAGCTCGAAACTCCTTCCAGTACCTCAATGTCAGACCCCAGTAATCCCAGCTTGAACCCCCAACTCATGATCTCAGAGGCCGAATCCACCCTCCCCAGTAACCCCAGCTTGTAACCTCCCATCTCGTAACCCCCCCACCCCAGTATCAAACCCAGTCACCTTCCACCCTAGTATCGAACCCAGCCACTCCCCACCCTAGTATCAAATCCAGTCACCTCCGTACTCCAATATCGAACCCCGTCACCCTCGTACCCTAATATCGAACCCTGTAACCCTTGTATTGGATCCCATGACCCCACTCATTAACCCTGCTAGAGCCCTGTCTGACCCGTTGCCGGTAGTTGTTGGTGCTGCCAATACCTGGCCTCTCCCCGCCCGATGCTTGACCTTAGCTTCCCACATATTGTAGGTCCAATGGACTGGGGGGTTGGGGGTTGGGCCTAAACTGGCCTGGGTTGGTCTCTAGATTTGCCTCCGGTGTTGGTAATTCCTTTGGAATTCTAGTGGGGGTTGGAGCATGCCATATCTATGGTTTATAGATGTAAACTAGGTTCATGGGATGGCATACTTACATGATTTCTCCCTAATTATTCTCTACCCTTGACTTTGACCTATATCCGTCCTTTTTTTGGACTATGGTTATTCCGGCGGACAGTTCGACAATACGATGAACACGACGTCCAACACGTCAAGTAGACCCTCTTGTCCGTCTAATAGAGTCAAACTTAGCTTTGACTTTTAAAAAAAATTTCACCCTACCCGTGAGGCCACCTGGATGCCATGCGGCAAACACGTGTCTTCTACGTGGCATCCTAAAGGGGCGCATGCGGGTGTGGGCGACCTTGGGTGTGGGCGACCACGAGTGTAGGCAATTATAGATAGGGCGACTTCGGGTTCAAGCTGGTAGGCAACCGCGGGTGGGAAGTACTTGGCGACTTGCGAGGCAAAGACATGAAGTCGGAGCCTAAAGAAAGTAACGCCTCACAAATACCCGCAGGTGCCCCAAAAGACCCGTAGTCGCCTCCCAGGGGACCTGCACGCGCCTCAAAAGACCTGCAATCGCCCACCAGAGGACCCGCAGGCGCCCTTGGACCCACAGTCACCCTGCCCAAAACCCGCAGTCGCCCTCTCTAAGACCTGCAGTCGCCCTCCAGAGGACCCGCAGGCGCCCTTGGACTCGCAGGCGCCTTGTCCAGGACCCGCAATCGCCCCTAGACCCGCAATCGTCTTGTCCAAGACAAATAATCGCCCGTGGACCCGTAGTCGCCCTGGACCCGAATGTGCCCTACCAGACCCGTGGTCACTCCCCGAGATCTGTATGCACCCCTTGTAGACTACGGGTTCAACCAAATTGGGCTCAAGAACAATAAGACTTGAACTCGCCCTCACCCGTGGTCACCCAAGACCTAAACTCACCCAAGACCTGAGGTCGCCCCCCACCCGAAGTCACCCCCCATTCCACCAAATTAGGCTCAACAACAACAAGACTTGAACTCGCCCTCACCTGCGGTTGCCCAAGACCTGAACTCGCCCAAGACCCGAGGTCGCCCCCCACCCGAAGTCGCCCCCCATTCCACCAAATTAGGCTCAACAACAACAAGACTTGAACTCGCCCTCACCTGCGGTTGCCCAAGACCTGAACTCGCCCAAGACCCGAGGTCGCCCCCATTCCACCAAATTGGGCTCAACAACAACAAGACTTGAACTCGCCCTCACCTGCGGTCGCCCAAGACCTGAACTCGCCCAAGACCTGAACTCGCCCAAGACCCGAGGTCGCGCCCTACCCGAAATCGCCCCTCATTCCACCAAATTGGGCTCAACAACAACAACATTTGAATGCGCCCTCACCCACGGTCGCCCAAGACCCGAGGTCGCCCCCCAATCCACCAAATTGGGCTCAACAACAACAAGACTTGAACGCGCCCTCACCCGTGGTCGCCCCCCATTCCACCAAATTGGGTTCAACAACAACAACACCTGAATGCGCCCTCACCCGCGGTCGCCCAAGACCCGAGGTCGCCCCCCACCCGAAGTCGCCCCCCAATCCACCAAATTGGGCTCAACAACAACAAGACTTGAATTCGCCTCCACTCGCGGTTGCCCAAGACCTGAACTCGTCCAAGACCTATAGTCACCTCTATCTTAAAGTCACGTCAGTACAGGAACCAACATACCACAAGATGTGAGCCATCTCCAACTCTAATGAAGTCAAGCTTAATTGCATCTTCCATACACTATAATTGACATGTCCTTCAATGCTCATAGTTAGTTAATACTACAAAATTAGTCTATAAATACAGAAATTTTAGTATGACTAATTAGAGAAATTGAAGAGGGTTTTCCAAACCTTAAACCCTAACCCTATACCCTAAACCCTATAGAAAAACCATGGACCTTCTCCATGTATGCGAGTCCAAAAGTAATGTACTTCTATTTTTTAGGATGGATAAAATGACACACACATGTGAGTTGCTTTTCATTATATGTCGTAAAAAAGTTTGAACTCCTAAACCTTGTACTTATAAGATAAAAACCATTCAAAGTGTCATTTCCTAACTTTTTAATCTTCAATAAATTGAATATTCATTCACCCCTTCAAATGTGTTTTAAATCCTCTTGATGTATCAAGGGGAGGACTATATTGAAATTCCTATGTTGGAGGATGGAAAATGAAATGATGCAGAGAAGGGCTTCCCCAAGTCTCCATTTCGTAAACCATTTCTTATGTAGATAAAAAGATTTCTTCTTCATGCATCCCACAGTGTTAGTATTTTTTTTGTACATGGTTTCCCCCAAAAAGGAAGGTCTCCTCTCAATAAACTCCCTCCAAAAATTAAAATATGAAATGGTCATGTTGAATTTTACATGAGCATGAGGAAAAAAAAAATGTCAAGGAGAAGAGCTTCCCCAAGTCTCCATTTCTTAAACCACTTCTTATGTAGATAAGAAGATTTCTTCTTCGTGCATCCCACGGTGTTAGTATATTTTTTGTACATGATTTCCCCCAAAAGGGAAGGTCTCCTCTCAATGTACTCCCTCCAAAAATTAAAATAGAAAATGGTTACGTTGAATTTGACATGACCACAAGGATGAATGAAGGAGAAATGAAATGTTAGGAAAAAGGACTTTTCCAAATCTCCACTTCCTAAACCAATTTGCTTTCTTTATTACTTAATTAACTTTTGATCACTTAGTATTGAATGCCTCAGTTTTAGGATTTTCTGGAGTTATTCCTTAGAAAAGGGGGGAGCGGTACTTGAAAAGTTTGAACGCCTTCCCTCCACTTTGTAAGGGGGGAAACTCAAACTCATGTTTTCTGGCGCCCCTGACCCGCGGTCGCCCCATATGCAGCCGCCTCCATCGTCATGAACTGGAAGACCTCTTGAGTCTGAGACCTGCAGTCGCCCCATCAGCCGCGGTCGCCCAAGAAATGACCTGTGGTCGCCCCCCTAAGCCCCCTTCTACCCGCATTTGCCCCCCCTAGACCCGTAGTCGCCCCCTTCTACCCGCACTCGCCCCCCCTGGACCTGCACTCGCCCCCCTGGACCCGCACTCGCCCCCCCCCTCGACCTGTAGTCGCCCTGGATTGGACCTCCAGTCGCCCCAGATTGAACCCGCAGTCGCCCTCATTCTAGGACCCGCAGTCGCCTTATCTTACCCGCACTCATCCCCCCCCTCGACCTGTAGTCGTCCTGGATTAGACCCGCAGTCGCCCTAGATTGAACCCACAGTCGCCCTCATTCTAGGACCCACGGTCGCCCCACCCGCAGTCGCCCATGGTGACGTGGTGGAGGCTTTCCACGTCACTGTTGACAACCCGCCACGTAACATAAAAATTTTGGCTGCCTTGCCCGAAAACCCTAAACCCTAATTTCGCACTTGTCAAATTTGTCTCGTATATGCGACACTCATCTTATACGACATGCGACATCAAACGAACAACTCGACACCCAAACCCCAAAACACGTTCGACAGAACAACCCTGTTTTGGACCTAAACCTTGGTTTGTTCCCAATGTGTTTTGGGAACTAAACCTTGTGGGTGAAGGGACCACGTGGTCTCACAGCTCTCCCGTGAGGTGGTTTTAACACACTGCTAGGACTTTTTACTCCAAGGGGGTTTCAAAGCTTCGCCGTCCTTTCCTCTTTTAATCCATTGCTAAGACTTTTTACCCCTGAGGGGGTTCAAAGCTTTGCCATCATTCCCCTTTTTAACAAACCACTAGGACTCTTTGACCCCACGAGGGTTCAAAGCTTCGCTGTATGGGCGAGACCCACTACCCTTGTACCCAGGGAGATCACTCCTTGTAATTTAAGGTATATACCTCAGTTAAGAGGGTCTTTGATGTAGGGCTATTTATCTTCAATATTGTATTTATTATGATCCTATTTTTACATAAAAAGCTACTAAGGGCATATTTCCTATACCATATGATTTTTTATAAATTCATTCATGGGGTTTTTATAGTTGGGCTATCTTATATATAAAACTTATGAGTCCAATTTTTTCATACACATACATAATATACACCAAAAAAAATTATGTCTTACATTTTTACTTAATTTTTTTGATATATGTGTTACTTATACTATGATACAATTTCAGATGATAACAAATAAGAATGTGCAATTCAACCCTAGTTTTGGGTATTCAAAAATTCTATGCCATGCATTTTAAACAATCTAATATAGAGAGGAACAAGCAACATTATAAAAGCATCAAACATAGTCATGATGTTCAAACTAAGAAAAGCACTAATACTAACAATACAACATGAACAACATGAAAAATTGGCATTCTAGAAACACTATAGATTCACACAAGAACATGATCTTTACTATAGTATAGAGAGCATATATTTAATATGAAAATATGCATTTGCAAAGGGTTAGAATTTAGGATCAAAAAATAAAAGAGTGTTTATAAAACACTAGTATAAAGAAGATTCTAAACATTTACAAGTAAATGTAGAAGTAGTTCAAGTAGATCTAGAGTTTAGGGCATCAAAGTGTAGAGAAGATGGACTAAAAAATAACATCAATGCAGTGAATAGGTCTCCCAAGTCCCAATGACAATCAGGTGCATGCAAATTTAAATCTTCATCACAGTCTTTCTCCACGTTGCTACTGCAATTGCTACAAATCTACATATCCACAAAGTCATGCCACACCTTCGATGTTGCCTATCGAGCTCAAACATTGACCAATTTGCAAACCATCTCTTCCTTGAGATAAACAACCCTAGGGAGCTTCATTAAGTTGCCATTGCTTCTATCCCTAAGTGAAATGACCACCTACAATTTGCACCTTGATAATCATAACAACACAACCAATACATGTACACAACAAACTAACAACATAGTGAACATACCAATTCATCACACTTTTTTTTGCTTAATTCTAACAAAATTATGAATGGCCAATACATTTCACTCAATACTAATTAATAATGAGCACCCTAGACCTCTAAACTAGAATTTTTGTTAATCATATGATAACTTACATTAAAACCCTTGCCTAACACAACTTTATACCCCCAAATGCATACCTATTCTAAATACAAGATTTCAAAATGTTAACCCTAATACCTTAAATTCTAATTATTCAGCATGAAAAAAAATTCATAACCTACTAAATGAAAAAAATAGTAGAAAGGAATTTTTCAATTTTCTAGCTTACCTTACACTTCTAATTCTTTCACCCAATGTCCTAATCTCAAGAACCTCAGTCCATATTTTACCAATAGCATTATACATTAACCTTAAAGATACAAAACAAGAATACTTAGAAATGAGTATATTAAGATCAAGCAATTGACATAAATACAAAATCACAACACTAGTATTTCATCAACATGCAAAAAGACAACAAAACAATGTAAGAAAAAACTTCACAAAATTTATTTTCTTGCAACAACAAAGTCATTTAGAGAAGCAGCATCCTCTTCATCTAATGAAAAAAATTTAGAATTTCCACTATATGTTAAAGTCACAGTTGCAATTATGGAATCAACATCTATCCATTTGTAGTCTGAATGGTCATACTTAAATTTCAAATGCCCAAGGGCATTGCTAAACCAATTAAGTAGTACCATAGTAGAAGGTGAAGAAATACCTTTCTTGTTGGTTTGAATAGGTCAGTTCATGAGGTCAATAGGTTGTCTAGATAAGCCCCACTTTGTCCCAACTCATCTTCTCATTTTTTGAACACGTCCAATCCACCAAGTTCCTTCATCTACACTTACTAGTATACTAGAAGGTACACCATTTTGTACACCATGATCCCTTTTCCTTTTCAAAGCAAACTTTATAGTAGAGGACTTTGTTAAAGTGCTTCTTTGAAAAAAAACCCACTACAATCAGAACCAAGCCCTAATAGGCATGTATTAGTAGAAGCAACAACTTAAATGTAGTCTTCACTATTATTAAAATAAATTGAGTTACACACCCTTGTCAACCTATCCTTGGAAAGAAAAGGATTTCCATTCAATTGTGACACTAGCGTGGATTTAAAAATATGACATCCTCCAAATTCAACTATAGGCACAATCTGATCTACGGCAACCATAGTAGAAACTTGTGGTTCTTGGGAGTCTAGCATTTCATTGAAAACATCTCGAGTCTCATCTTCAAGTAATGCCAAAGAATCAAGACTATCATCTACAAGTTCATCTTCTAAGCCATTTTCAAGGACAGAGTGAAGGTTAGAATTTCCACCATGTTCTTTAGAATTTACCATAGCTGGCACTTGCAATGCCTCTTGAAGGACCTTTGAGTCACCATCTTCACCAGAAATTGGTGATTTTCCTGGTACAAAGGCTAAGTGTTTATTGTTAACTTTTTCAAACTTCCATGGGATATGAAACCATTCTTTTCTTCTAGCTACACTTAAAGGGGCCATGTTCAGAATTTGCAAGAGTTTTTGGGCTTCTTTAAAGCCCTCTTGCAATGCTTGGATGACTTGTTCATCTTCAATAATGAGACTATAGTCTCTTAGGTCACAAGGAGTTTCACCATCCTCCAAGGGGTGCAATTTCGCCCACACATTCTCCATCCTGTTATGCACACGTCCAAACTTTAACCCATTGTTGCCATACTCAATACCTGCCAATCGATTCAAGGTATTTGCAAACCCCACCAACTCATGAAAATCATAAGCCCTCTCAAACCCTACCATGCCACCTATTCTAGAAAAAAAATATTTCACAAGAATCACTACTTGTAAGATGGAGAAGGATAGGTAAATGGGAATACTTGTCCCTAAAGTGAGTTACTAGTAAGACCACAAAATGACATGAGAGCAATACATCAATAAAACATTGTTGAGACACAAAGTTCTCAGATGCATTAGGTTTTTGAGAATTCCTAAAAATTGAATGGTCACCATGTTGAAGCCAAAGCTTCCAAAGGCGGAAAAAAAAACATTTTTGCAGTAAGAACTAACCTAGATCTCAAATTGAGTGTAGGAGAAGCAAAAATATCTATGTAGTCTGAACACACTTTGAAGTACACCTCTGTACCTGAAGTGCACTCTAAATGAACATCAGGTGTTGTCCTCAATTTAGCTAAGCACATCCGGGTCTTTCTCTGGCAAATGCGTTGGGCAGATGCCCAATTCTGTCTATCCCTCTTGTCTATATCTTCTGTCTTCAAACCATGTTCATCAAAAGTGAATTTGTTATACACAAGACCTAAATGCTAAAGACAAGCAACATCACCACCTAATTGTAAGACCTTGACAAAAGAATCCAAGGGATTAACTAACTTCTTCCCATTGTAGATGTAGTCTTGGTCATGGAGACCAAAAGCATCATCTATACCATCTAATCCTGATGTCAACAACCAACCATCCCAATTCACCTTTAGTCATTCTCCAGTTGTAACCTTATAATCCTCCAACATCAATTGGCGCCTTCTTGAATCACCATCACTTGTATGGCCCACAATTGGCCCAACTGATTCCTTGCACTCTTTATCCCATAATTGGTCAATCAATCCCCATTGCTTTCGAACCCATAAGGAGTCAAAATAATTACAAGTATTGCAAACCACCAAAACAAGTCGCAACAATTTGTCATGTAATGGGTTCACCACAATCACCCTAGCAAATCCTCCCACCTTGTAAGTACGAAAACTTTCAACAATCTTATTATACCCAACCTCTCCAACCCCTACAATAGGCTTAAATGATGACACACATACATGATCTACCATTACCCCACAAAAACTAGCCAAGGTATCCCATTTTTGCTCCCATGCCACCCTAGATTTAACTTTTGTTTCATCTTTTGCTAGTATAACAAGTATTGCTCCTATAATCCAATGTAGTTCCTTTGTGTCTTTGTAAATTTATGCCACTCAGGCAAAAATATTAGCATGCTCTCCAAGAATGAATTGCAATCCCTTCTTATTTTCCCTTTTTATTGAGTTAAATGTTGGACCAGAAAAATTCAATGAAAATAGGTCACACATCTTCCTTCCCCCATATATTTTCATAGCTTGACCAAAGAATTTTGTGTTACTTGAAAACCTATACCCTTGTTTATTCCTATTTAGGTTGGATGTAACATCCCTCATGAAATCCCAAAGAGCGGGCTTTCCCCCAAATGCCCCTAATCTATGAGCAAAAATGATGTTAGTACTGAATTTAACCAAATTATGTTGACTAAAGGCTTCTTTTTCAACCTTTTTTAAGGTAGGCTTCTTAACCCTCAATTGCACAATGTGTGCTTTTGCTGCCCAATGATACATTCTCTCAAGCCTCAATTTTTTTGTGATTATCCTACTATGACCTGACAACTCATTCATTTGCAAATACCCCTATCTACGTCCCTTGTCTGTTCCCCTAGTACCCCGCTTCTCTAAAACTTTGTCCTCATGTACTACACAATCCTAAAATCTTGCTCCAACCAAATTCGGCTACAAGAACTACAACAAAAATCAAGGAAGGAATTGCCAGATGTACTAAACCGAGTACATTCCTTATACCTAAATGTACCATTCACATTGATAGACTTGTTATCTACCTGAAATGACTGACAAAGATGGGATTCAGGATACCAATTCACACCAGGATGTGGATCATTTAGCAAAACATCCACAATATAAGTATTGTCAGCATAAACACATGTAGGACTTCTAAACCCCCAACACATATATCCAAAAAAATGAGAACGATCCACCAAGGGAGATTCTCCTTCTTGGCTATTGTCTCCTTGACTTCTAAACCAAGCATGCAAATCCTTCTAGTGAGAATTGACAATGCCCCTTGATTTTTGAGCTGGCCTTCCCCTCCTACTAGTGGTCAATGATGGACAAGTGTTTTTTGCATTGTGAGTATCTTCTGATGCTTTCTCATCCTTTGTTCCACCAAGGTGGTTCTTGAGATTAGCTTCAAGATTTTTTTTAGAGGACAGAATTGAAAAAAATCCCCACAGTAAGTGCACTTAACCTTAAACCAAAAGCTCTTAACCTCAGTACAATCAGGGTCTCCAATCACCACAAAAGGAATATGGTCACAAAAAACACTATGATTGACACCATCTACAACTTTAACACCCTCATCTATCAAAATTTTGTGATCTGTGGTAGTTAAGATGATTGTCTTCTCATTTGGCACAACCGACTAAGGGTGATTACAAAAATCCACACCCTTCCTTCTACACCAGCTACGAATGTGTGCATTTGACATTAAATGGCTTTTGTAGAAATTGAAAAAGATATTCGAAGCAATGATTTTTGAATGATCACCACTTCCACCCCCAATATCCTTACAACATTTTTCACAATAAACCTTTAGAACTCCAACCCCATCTTGATCCCAAGACTTCAAAGACCAGTTATGGTCTTCAAGGGAAATCTACTTAAGTTCATTCTTCAATTTCTCCTTTCCTTTAAAATAGAATTCCATAACCTCTTTTGGAATTAAAAGTGATTTAAGCAAAGATGTAGATTTTGAAGAACTAACCCTAGAGCAAACTGTTGGATTTATTGGAATATTCTCAACAGCAACATCTTGGCAAGCAATACCCTCATCTTCTATGGCCTTAGATGGAGCTAACTCAAAGACAAAGGACTCACCACCTGCACAATGACGCTTACAGATATCAACAACCTCAGACTCCATGGGAATGACATACATCTCTGTTAAGATGATGTTCAACTTTTCAAGCTTCACATTAATGCTAACTTTGTCTTCTACATCCAAAATAGGAATGGCCAATCTACCACATCTGCATCCTCCAACTTGATCCGGAGGTTGGCATAAGACTCGCCTTCTTTTGCAATAATGGGGCTAATCATCTCTGGATTGCTCCATTCGTGCTCCAAGGAGAATAGTTTAACCTTGAATGACATCATGCACTCTCTAAACCTAACCACCAACATTTACAAACATTCAGTATAGTCTAAACTAGGCAACCATTTACATATACAAAAAATAACAAAATTGAAAATCAGGTATATCCAAAATAAAGTGTTAGGAGAAGGTGTACCCAAAATTGAGCTTGTTTCTTACAAAATTGGAGCTACAAATCAATAGAGACAATTGGGTATTAAGATTGAAGTGCCCTTGATCTTCAAGATTCTCAACCCTACATTCAACCCAAAAATTGGAATTAAAATCATATTAACCACTCATCGAAGCTAATGTATCTCAAATTTCATGCCCATTTATATGACTTACCAATCAAATAGCAGTAGCACTACAAAGCTTGTGGAATGGATAAAAAGAGATTTTTACAACTTAACAAAATTGCTTTGGCTTCTACCATTTTACAATGATACTTTGAGTGGCAAAAAATATCACCATGTTGCTCAAAAAGTGATTCTACAACTAGACAATGCTAACAAAATCATTCATTGTGCTAATCTAGTTCACCCATTCTCAAAGAAGCATCAATAAATCATCAAATCATATTCCTAAATAATTAGTACTACAAGTACAAAAAAGAAACAAGGGCCCTTACTACGTGAAGATATGTCTCAAAATTCTTCGCAAAGCCAAAATTGATGAAAACATTTACAGCTTGAATGTCAATCCCTCTTGTGAAAAAATCTGACCAACCATTCCATTTCAATCAAGTTATTAAAATCAACTGAAGAAGAAAAGAAATGTGTTATAATTCTGCCCCAAACTAGCAGTGAATGATATAGTCAAAATTAATAAGTTAAGTGAAAGGGGAAGGAATATCTACTCAAAGCATTTCTAGTCAAAAGTTCAGATTTGCACACAAATAAATTTGCAACATTAGAAGGAGCAAAATTAGTAGAATATTACCTCCCAAAGACTTGGGTTGAAAAAACTCAGCTTGTAAAGCTACATCCAAGCTCTAGCATGCCAACTCCATGACAAATCTGACCCAGAAAACAAGATGATCAAGGAACCAAACTACAAACTACTTCTCTATCCCAAGAATGTGCTTGGTGGCATGTATCCCCTCATAGCACCTAAGCCTCAAGATGCAAGAATAGCTAAATATGGTTGTCATGAACATTCACCATATTTAAAAAAAACTAATAGATTTTGTTACTGACCAAAAAATCCTATGCGTAGAAAGTAACAACGTTAATAAATAGCCCTTCACCCTGTAGTATTTCCAAAATTCCTTGGCCATGAAAAATGAAAAAAATCAGTTTTTCAGTAGAAAAGAATTCAAACCGACCTGCAATATATCCATCGCCTACCAAAACTATAAACAACTAAAGACACCTTAAACCATGACAGCACAGCTCGACCACTTCTAATCATACCACTCTTACCATCCAAGTGTCCACCATTGAACAACACAATTCACAAACAAAAGGATCCTCCAAAAACAAAAACAAAAGATCTCAAAAATGTCAGCACGTTAGACTTTAGAAGTGATGTGCCCACCTCCTGCTAAGCAAGAATGCCCACTAGCTACTAATAAGCCTCTTTAGCAGTTGATGTATCCCAAGCTACAAGACATTCGCCACATTTAGTCATTTCAAGTCCTAACAACAAATTCCAAACCCACTATCACCGCACCCTACCATTTTCAAAGCAGACCAACACTCCCATAACACTCATGCACATATCCACCTTGACCACACCTTCTACAGTTTTGTCCCATGAATTTGGAACTCTCTACTATTATGTCACTAATAGGAAAGAGCAAAAATCAATAAACTTTCGAAATTTTGCATTAAAAGGAAAACAGCCCTTGAAGATAGTCTACTTCAAACTAGACATGAAGTTGAGAAACTTGTAAAGTCCAAAGCAAAGTAGAGCTGCAAAATCAATTTGGATGAATTTCTTATAGCGCAAGGATTGAGCTCTTAAAATGTGGTCGGGAAAAGATAACAATGCTTCTTACACTGTTCTTTTGCTTCGTCCAAAGTTGATATTGCTAGATCTGTGCCCTGTAGTATGAAGTACGTATCAATGTGATTCTTCAAGGACAATCTTCCCTAGGTTTTTCATCTTAGATAATCAAGTGCCTTAACATGATTTTGATGATTGTTGCTAACCAAAATTTGATTCCTGAAGCTTCTCAACCTAGATCTGAGATTGATACACTAATTGCAACAATAATTCAACAATAGAGCTTGATAGGAATATTAGGATGCTTAATAACATACACTAGCTATCCTCACTAAAGTTCACTTGACATGATTTTTGATTTTGAAAATTGTGAAACTCGTATTCTAAAAAAGAAGTCTCGTATAGATTTGAGGCTTAGTCAACGTGTTCTAAAAATTTAGTGCCAAAGTTGAATGAAATTTTGGTGCTTTGAAACATACCATCTTATCAAATGTGGCCTTAACTACTGACTTTGACATTCTTGAAGGAGTATATTATGATGTTCTAATGTAGTTGGATTAAAATTATTTAAAAAAACTTTTGCACAAACTAACCACATAATCTACAAGCCCATTGATAGTGTTTTCGGTGAAGATCAATATTTTCTATAATGACTCAGCTAAGTTCTAGTTTTGATTCAATTATATTATTGGTATTGTTGTTGTAGTAGTAACATAGCAAATATCATGAGCCATACTATCAAATCTAAAACTTGTCTAAAATAGAAGCATATAGAAATCAGCATACATGAATTAGGCGTACATGAATCAACATACAAAAATCATCATACAGGTATCATAACAACAACTATATTAGCTCCAAAGGCTTTGTTTGACCAAAGAATGTAACCAATAATTGCTCATGTTGCCAAACAAGTTGAACAATTCAATCCAGATGATGGAGCAAGACTTATCCCAAAAGATTGAGACTTGGGGGTCGATGCTCCAAATAGTCTTGTGCCGCTTCTCGTTGCTTGACTATCACCGGACAAAATCATCCTCCAAATACAAAATGATGAAGTCTGACCACCAATGTTAATGCCAAAGCACCACAACCAAATGCTAGGGTTGATGCTGCGTTGCTACCAAAACAAGCATGCAAACAACATGAGGCCCACAACACTAGACTCACAAACTAACATCTCCAAAATCTATACCAGAAAGTACAAAGTTGGAATCTTAAAATAAAATCTCATGATTCAATCCCAAACCATTGGTGCATTACACTCAGACACTTCTAAGACCCTCATAACACCATGCCAAACCACTTATGTTTTACTCACCAAATAGTAACGTCGCCACTTTGCTCTCGAAGGCTGGGGTTGAGCTTGCACCAAAAGTAGAGGTATTTTATCCAAATGGGCGAATACTAAGTTGCCATGCCGAATGCAAGCATCAGTATTGACAATCCGAAGACAACAAAATCTTGAACCTTGGGTGTTTACAAATTTGAAACCTTGGAGCCATCACAAAACCCCAACCTCCAATGATCACCTTACAATCCTAAACACTAAACTGTGAGTATGAATTCAAAAAATTGATGATACCCTAAATCCACCTTGCACTAAAACACAAAAAAAAAAAAATTGCAATAATCCTATCCGCCTTGCACGACACACAACAAAAGAGTGACAACAAATCCAAAGTCCTCCATAATTCTAGCCACATGGGAGTGAAGGTACCTGAATGGGTCTTTCCTATGAACACAAACTCCTGTCATATAGCCTTCATTGCACAATTACAACTCAACGTTATTTTTCATGGAATAGTAGATTCTTAAATGCTTACATTGTTGGTGCACTAATGGAGGGATTCTTCTGGAAAGGTTGAAATTGTTTGACATTATCAAAAAATCTCTAAAAAAATCCCTAGATTTATTGGATTGTGTACATTTTACTGAAAATTATTAGTCCACATCTACACTCACTGTAATATAAAAAAATTTAGAGGCCCCTTTTTGTCAAGGCTAATTTATTATTAAAAATGCCTACTACATAATGTTTTTACATAGCCTATTTTATATATAATAGAGTATGTCGGATTTCATAGACCCTATAGTAGCCCTACACATTATATAAAATTTGCCTCCTTTGAATTAAATGGACCCTATCTTTTAACTCACATAGTTTTCTAAAAATCGATAGTAATCTCCCCAGGCCCTCGTATCTCTCACCAAAGAATACCACGTCAAGGTTAAGGACAAAAACAAAAAAAGAAGGAGGGACCTTCAACACTCAAAGGACTAGTGACCTGGATTAGTAACATAAATGACTTGAACTAAAGACCCTCCAAAGCGGCATCATATGGGGGGTTGCTCTAGGGTTAGTACATGACAAAGCAAGGAGAGTGACCAACAGGGCCTCTCAAAGGGTAAATACACACCACTTTTAGTAACACAGTAAGTTAGCAAAGCTTCCAAGCTCAAATTCAGAAGAGTTAGTACTTTACTCACTCAAAAAGGCAAGGGACCCACATAGACCTTGCAAGCTCAAAAAACAACAACAACAACGGCCAAAAGTGCCCCCCTAAACACCGTTGCAAAGCTTATGGCTAAAATGCCACAATTTCCAACATAAATTGGATCCAACAGACCCAATTACACAAAAAGGGGGTGGTGAGAGAGGAGAAGGGGTGCCCTTTTATACTCTTTCCTGGGCATCCACCTCTCCTCGTTCATCTAAGTTAACCTTATCTTCTTGGATTTTCATCCAAAACTCAAGGCTTTCATTTTATCCTGGCCCTCAAAGGTAACTTTTGGAGATTAACTCTGAATTGTAAACAGATTGCGCCATTGGCTTCAAAAGGCCATTTTTAGTCAACCAGAATCTTCCTCCCCCTATTCTACCTTCAAAATCACAATGAAACCTAGCACCAACTTAACGCCCCAAACGGGGAAAATTCCAACTTTGGGGGGTTGACTTTTCTAGCAAAAGTAACTAGCCTAGGATTCTAAGCAAGTATGGGGGAGTAAAAAAAGACCTATCTTGGGCCCCATTTCACTTTCGTATACTCCTGCTCGGATGGTTAAATCCACCGTGGACCTTCAATTCCATTAATTGTCAAGGAATGTTGCAGGTTCGGGTACTTCTGACTATCGGAATGTTGTGAAACTTGTTAGGGCAACTTATTAACATAAAAAATCTACACTAATTTTTAGTGGGAATTTACCACCATTTGGGGAATTTCTAGGAATTTCCCATCGCAGATTTAGATAGTTGACCGTCCAGAAAGACATCTTCTGACTATTAGAAAATTTTGAAACTTTTTGTAGAACCTCCCATGGTGGGATCTCATGGCACATATGTAGGCTCATATTTTTATTCTACACATTGGCCTAGGGGGACAAATTCCACCCCCTCGTTTAATTATCAATGGCTGAGGAATCTTCCACACTGGAGGGAATCTTGGTGAACCGACTTCGCCGTTGGCTCCTGGGCATGGTTTTAACCCCAGACCACCCTCCTTAGACATGAGATTCCTCCATGGTCCCGTCTTGGTATTTTCAACATCTGCAAGCCAACAATTGGGGTTTCACTATTTCGTCAATGGAATGGGGAAACTAGAACCTATCTCTAGGAATTGATTATTATGCCTTACCAAGGTTCCCTCAACCAATTCTATCCTAGAGATGTCCTTTCCATGTGGGATTTTGAACTTGATATGCCCAGCACTCATAATTGATTGATTTGCTACGATTAGTTGGGTTCTAACCTATTTACAACTCATGGTTGGGCCATTCTAGTTATAATACTCTTAAAATAGACCAAATACTATATTGAAATGAGACACTCCTATTTTGGTTCTACACTCTTTTGGGGCTTTTTGTATATAAAAGTGCATTTAAAATGACAAAATACGAAAAAAAAAAAAAAAAAAAGAGTGAGCCTCTAGTGATGAACTAGGGGCTCACACATACATATGGACAAAAATAGTTCAATCATGGTTAAGAATTTCGAGAAAACCAATGCTTTAATGAAGAAGGTAGAACAATAGATGGATAGATTTATAGACAAGCTATAGATTCAATTGTTTGTAGAATCAAATGCATCATGGTCACGAGGGAAGAAAATTTTTCCTTCCATTCTCAAATGTGCTTTCCAAAAAGATTGAGCTAGTAATTCATGTGCTTGTGTAGTTTGCACAAGCATGTTCTTCACCTTAGCCTCCTTATCTTTTCTTGTTTCAACAGCTTCCACACTTGAATCTTCATCTTCCTTTATAACTTCAATGAATCAATGTCATTTATTGTAGTCTCTTTAATGTCTTCAATTTGCACACTTCCTAATTCAACCTCGTCCATTTTCAGATATCTTCTCATCTCCTTTGCAGCTTGTGTAGCTGCCATAAAAATATTTGCATTCTCTAACTGTCCTAACTAATTTCTACTTTCTATATGCATAGTTCTCTCTCCTTCTTTGGCCCATTAATCATCAAACTTGTCTTGGTGTATTATACACAAGTTGTGAAAGCAAATGTAGGTGGTAACCACATTTAGTACATGTCGGAGGGGCATATCGATTCTCTTCAAAATAATCCTCCACCTCCCTTTTAATATACCAAAGGCTCTTTCTACGATCATTCTTGTCGAGGATTCATTTGGATAAAATTCCAATGCGCCTTTGCTCTAGGTAATCCATCTTTTTCACCTTTGAAAGGAGAATAGAACTATGGTCTCATTGGATAAGCAACATCACCCATAAGTTTGTAAGGTGATAGCTCACCTTCTATCACTCTCATTCCTATATTTGAATTTTGAAACAAAGTCCAATCATGGCAACGTTCAACCCATCCAAAATCATAATCCCAAAACCTACATTTGCTATCTAATACACCTTGAAGTAGAGTTGAATAAAAACTTTTCTACAATAATATGAAGTAGGATCTACATGAGGAACAATGATGGATATGTGACTTCCATCAACCGCTCCAATTATATAAGGTAATCCCTTGAGCTCTTTAAACTCAGCTACAATTCTCTTCAAAGTGCTAACAAATTGTTTCTCAATTACTAACGGTTTTAAATGCTTATCAATTGCTCCACAAAATTGCCTAACAATGATAGATGTTGTATTTTCATGAATCCCATAAGTTTTTGCACACCCGCGTAATGAATTACCACTACTTAGTCTATTCAAAGAAAGAACAACCCGATTTCTAAGAGGAATAGATGTTGTGAAATTTGTATCCATAGGATTCAATGATGGGGATAAGACACCACACAAATAATCTAAGGTTTTGGGAAATAACCTTGTAGGTTGCTTGAATAACTTCATTGAGTAACATCCAAATAACTATCTATCCGCAAAAAGAGTACTCTAGTCATACATCCACATACTCCGAGTCTCCCTAGAAGCACCGTTCTCTTCAACCATCACAACAAAAATGATTGCCATGGTAGCATAATGTTGGTGTGTAGCAAGTTTTTGCAAAATTGCAACAACTGCCATGACATGTTGCATGGCCATAAAGAACACAAGAGCCACCTAAAGAGCCACTAAGACCTTTTGTCTACGTTCATCCATTTTGTACAAATGGCAATGAAAAGAGAGAGATAAAAAGAAAGGGGTTAAAATTTTATAGATTTGTTGAATTGGTGTGGCTTCTTGGCCCCAAGGCCTTTACATATGGGAGAATTGGCCCCCACTAGTAATTAGTACTTGGAGATGGCCTCTAACCCAAAAGGGGCTGAAATTCTGTTCAATCAGCCTCAAGGAGAATTGGCCAGGCTTCTAGGTGTAAAGAAGCCCTTATTTAATTTCAGTCACTAAATTTGGAATTGAAAGCATTAGATGAGATTTGGAAAAATTAAAGGCCGTTTTAGGCATGTTCCCCATGTTGTTCCCACAACGGAGAGGGCACGATTGCTTGTTGATGCCATCATAAATACTTAAAATAAATTAAAAAGTTTTTTTATGTCCTAAATTTGAAAAAAAAAAATTCTAAAGTAGCAGACACCCAACTACATCAACACTGTTGTAGTGGTACAGTTGAATGAGTTCCCCACTACAAGGAATTGTAGGGAACTCATAGTCTTCTATTTGGCCCAAATCTCATCTAATGACTTTGTGTTCTAGAATAATTGTAGTACTATAGAGTTGTGTCATTGACAACCTTCCTAACCATTCCTAGGGAATATAATTTTTACCACTAACCTAAAAACTATCTACTTAAAGAAAAAGTTGAAAACAAAATCCAATTGCAAGAAAGATAAAAATTGCAAGTTTATAACTATAACATAACAGTTTCCTCTTTACCTCTCTAATTAGCAACTTTCAAACTTTTAGCCCTTGATAGTAGAAGCTTCATTTCATTGAAGCTAAAGCTTGAGGCATGAATGAACTTGTCTTCTTTGGATTCATCTTGTAGAGGTACATGAAAAGGTTATATAGGCACTTGTAGTTTACTTATTGTGGACAATCACCAATTGCATCTATAGTCATGTCAACAAAACTAGAGCAAGAGCATTCTAGAAACATGTAATGGAAATGCGGTACACATTTGAGGTATTGTGAGTTCTAGTTTCTAAATATATTATGGCTTTGAGCCCTAGACAAAGTCAAGACAAAAGAATAGAATAGAAAAAAAAGAAAAGAGAACAAAGGTAGAAGATAGAGTAGAAGACAATAAAGAAAAAAATAGTAGATCATAGAAGGAAGGTGAAAGGAAATAGAAGTAGGGTAGGCAAAGGAAGGCCAAAGAATTGCAAAGAAGATAGCAATAGATATCAAGTCCACACTTCCCAATCTCCACTTTTCCTACAAATATACCAAGCTCTCCAACAAGAACACCAAGTAGCAAGTGAAAGAAGAGGAGGAAGAGGGAGGAGAAGAATTTCAACCACTAGAAGATAGCCTAGGTGGCATGAGAAGTAATTAAAGGTGTAAGGGGTGATTCAAGTGGTAAAGGCCATTAACCCTTGCCTTGGGTTTTGTAGGTTAGTGGGAATGGAGTGATAAAGTAAGTACAAGTGGTCATTAAAACTTGACCTTAAGCTTTGTAGAATAGTTGGTGGCCACCCTAAGGGTGATTGCAAAAAACACTTCATGTATTTGGCTCAAAAACCCAACTTCTGGCTATAGGATTGGCAGTACTATGGACCATTATCAATTTCGTGCATCAGACTACGCCTACAAATCTCAACCATTGATTTTGGGTGCCTGCAAATCTTAACCATTGGTTCAACACTATACAGTACTATGTAGTATTATAGACTACTGTGGAGTACTATAGAAACCACTGGGAGTAGAAAATAATAAAAAAGGGATCTATGGACCTTTTTGTTTTTAGTAATTCAAAAAGAATTAAAAAAAATTCCTAGAAAAAAAGTCATTTTTATAGACAAGCCTGCTCTCACATTGCACCAAAAATTTCTTCAAAAACAATTTTCTCCTGTCCGAAAAATGTGCGCGAACAATGGTTACTTTGGCCCCATGTAGATACCTCATGCAAAGTTTTCTTGCAAAAAAACTCTTTGTCTCTCATTGGAATGCAAATACACCTCCAACTTCTCCAATTTGTGACTTCCAATTCGCAATTTTGGATACAACTTCAAACAAAAAAACCCAAAATGGCCAAGGTAGACACCCAATTGGGGGCACCTTAAAAATAGTAAAATAATTTTTTTTTCAATCCAAAAATAAAAAATGTGTAAAACTTTTATGTGTACATTCATTCGAAATTTCAAGACAAACAGACTTATAATGCAAAAGTTATGACCAAAAAACCACATGTTTGAGGGCAAGGGGACAAAAAATAGAATAAGTGTTTCTTGCAATCACCCCTAACTACTATACTCCATATGGAACAAGGAATTAAAATAGATCGAAAGAAGGGAAGGAAAAAAAAGACAAACAAGGGGGAATGGAAAAAAAAATAGGAGGAAAAGATCGGGAGTTAGCCAATATTAGGGCTTAGCAGGGTTGCCAAAGACTATACCAAAAACCGACATACAAAATTATTTAATCAATTACCAAACTCCACAAAGGCAACATGGTGGTTAGAAAGATATTGGAGGGAAATTTTGACCACTTAATCGTGGAGCTCCAAGCTGAGGTAGGGTGCTAATGCTTTCTTTTTTGTCCTAATTCGTCCTAATGAGTGAGTCCCGATTAGGGCCACGGCCTAGGAGTAAGTCAGATCTTCAAGATAGGAAATCAAGTCTAGCCTAAAAATCATATTATAGAGGTCAAGAGGGTCCAAGAGTATAAAACAAATAAAACCAACTCATAACAAACAAGATATGAGCAGGTGAAATTTTGGATACAAAATGGATGAAGTCGATTGAAAATCATCCATCACAGTTCCAACGTGGAATTGAAGTAAGAGTTAGTAACATAGGCCGAGGTCCAAATCTAGAGGTAATTTGAAATAGGAAAAACACCCAAAGTGGAGGATGAGGTTTATATATGTTTTTAAGGGCCAAACTTCAATCTGGCCATAACTCCTTGTAGGGACATCCAAATTTCATGCACATTATGTTTTTAGAAATGGTGTGATCTAAGTTTCAACATAGGGGTGGTAGATCGATTTAGACTATATCTACCTTTATTACAAAATCACAGTGGTTAAGGAACCAAGATGGTTAGTTAATTCCCATCATTAGGCTAGTTTGGGAGTTTCTTAGTGAATTTGTAGGACTTAGGAACTTAAAAAAGATTCATTGCTTGGAAGGTACAATGGACCAACGTTAGGCACCCATTACGATAGAAATCAACCTCCAAACAAAAGAACCTAGTTGTGCTTGTGTATTTACAAAAGGTGGATAAATAAATATCTACTCTTATAGAGTTGCCCTTCCACAATCTTCAAAGTGGCCATAAAGTCACAAATGTACACATTACGTTTTTGAAGCAAAGTAATTAACAAGTCCACTTTTTAAGGAGAGGCATGAGTGTTTTCATTCCAAAAAATACGTAAAGATTAGGGTTCCTAATGTAGAGGTTGGAAAGCCATATGCTTACCATTAAATTTGAGATTCTTTCAATATTGAAGTTCTAAGATTTTTTTTTGAGATCTTGCAAAAGGTGTCACCATCTTTGAACATTTATTCTTTGCAAGTTGATTTTGGATATATTAGTTACTTAGATTCCTCAAATATGTTTAGAAAATTCACACACTAATAACCAATTAACATGACTAAATTGTTACATAATAGTCATTTAATTCGAAGTTTCATTGATGTCAAGTTCTCCACATAATGCCATCAAGCTTTGTAGATCTTGTTGAGTTGGGTCCACTATTTTTTATTCCAACTAGTAGATCTCTTGTACCCTCTTCGCATTGGGTAATATTTTGGGAGTGAAGGGCATCAATAGATCAAAATAGTTTGACAAGAGTAATATAAAGCCCAAATAAGAAACATTTGTTGGATCCATAAAAATACTTTATTCTAACTCTAATCGCTAAGATCTTTCAACCTCCTCAATGAAAATTTCCAAATTATTTTCCACACATTTTCGTACTACATTGATTTTGTCCTAATTTTGAGGGGGGGGATTAGAGTCATCTAAAAAATTAATATTACCATGCAGTTTTATTTTGTGAAAATTGGTACAAAATTCATCCTACAGTAATTCAAAATAGTGTGACTCTGATAAATTAATGGCACGCACATTCATTAGGAAAAATCAGTGTAATGCCTTACTACACTCCTTTTACACGTATCAATTTTTTCCACCGTATAATCACCTTTGGTGTGAATGTACCAGAGCACAGGATTGATACATGATGCACACGTCTACGAATATACATACATACGATCTTACGAATACATATACGTTTACGTCGTCGTCGTCGTGGTTTCTCTCCTCTTCGACTCAGGGTTTGCATTTGTCCAGAGGCTGCGAGGGTTTTGCAGCACAAGCTTGGAGCTCAGTTCAAGTCCCCGTAGCCCATTTTTCAGAGTCACAGAAATGGCGTCATCAACGGTCCGGCTTCTGTCACTTGTTGCCCTCCTGCTGCCGATCTTCTGCGCCGCCTTCAATCCCGACAGCCCTACCGACCGACGCGTCCTCGTGCTCGTGGACGACCTAGCGATCAAGACCTCGCACTCCCTCTACTTCCGCTCGCTCACAGGTAATCCTTGTTTCTCGTCTTATTTCGATTCAGTTTCCGGAACATTGCATTGTCCGATCTGCCAATTTTTTGCGTCCCGTGAAGTTGAAGTTTAGCTCATCGGGTCGTCGTACTCGATGTGGACATGTAACTTAATTTTTTTGCTCACGTAAATGGTTGTTCACTTGTCACATTTTTCGAATTCTTAGGTAATCTGTGGTTTTGGGATCGATTTCGGGAATTTGATTTGGACTGTGAAGTTTAGGTCATCGGGTTATGGTAGCTGATATGGGAATGTAACCTAGTTTATAGCTGGCTTAGAGATCGCTCCTATGCGTCATCTGACTTCGTTTTTCGAACTCATTGGTAATCGTGTGATTTTCGTCTTATTTCGATTCGGTTCGGGGATCACTGTTTAATTCGATTTGCAATTTGATTCGTCGCGTGGATTTTGAAGTTCGTCGAGTTTGGGTACCTGATGAGGAAATGTGACCTAGATTTTGGCTGGCTTGGAAGTCGTTCACTCGCTACATTAGGTTACACTTTTCGGATTCATTGTGTTCAATTCTGCGGCGTTCATTTGTGTATGCTGGCATGCTGACTGTGCCTCGGATCGATCGTTGTGTGGTGAGGACGATTGCAGAGCTAGTAGTGTAATTATATCACTTGCTTGCCTAGATTTTGGTGTTTTTATTGAGTGGTGGTACTTGTACTAGGATTTTGATCATTCAAGACATGTTGTCGGTAGATCTCATTTTACAATTTCCTGAGTTACAGTCGCGAGGAATATTTTGTGACCTTTTGGCTCACTGAGAACCTTGGGACGTTAGTTGTATTCTTATCAGCATCATGGGGCTCTTGTAGGTTTGGACACAGAGATTTGAGTTTGGAAAAATGCTGCTGATTAAATTGGATAGACTTGTCTGTACAGCGGAAGCTGTATGTTCAGGCAGGTGCGGAATTACTGTGAGAACTGAATGTTTGGCTTTAGGCTGCAGTTCTCGTTTGAGGTGCTAGGAATGCTTGGTTTCTAGACTCGCTTGGCTAGAGCACGGATTTAATGTGAAGTCACAAAGATCAAGGTTTAGCAAGGATCGTAGCCAAGCACATGCGTAGGAGAGTGTCTGATGGGAAGAGTGTTTGGGAGTAAAGAGATTTGCTTGCTAAATATTTCTGCTCAGATTGACCTCTTTGAAGCAGCCTCATAATGTGAGGGTTTATCTTTCATCTCTTTGAAGAGTAGAATTGGTATGAGTCAGTGTTGCTTTTGCTTGACTAGTGTTGGCTATTTGGTGCAGACAGGGGTTTTGAACTCGACATCAAGTTGGCGGATGACCCTAACCTGGCACTCCAATCATATGGATCTTACCATTACGATGCCCTCATCTTGTTTGCGCCCAAAGTTGAAAGTAAGTACATTCAAAACATGCATAGTTGTTGAAATAGCGTTGTGGAGTAGAATATGTGTCAATCTTTGAGCGTTGCTTCTGTCGATTGAAAATCAAGATGATGACTGTCTAGTTCCAAATGAATGTTACGCTTTTCTATGACGTATGGGATACCAGAGAGGTTGGTGAGGCCATCAGTCGAAGCAATGTAGGTTGAAGGTTGTCATGTCATCGCGGACTTTGGTGTTATCTTTAGATGGATTTACATGCTAGTTGTATGCACACGTTGGGCCATGCATCTGGATTATTTTAGGAGCTCCTCGTGAAGCTGCGGAACGTAACATTGTGTTTAACGGTTAGCTGTTGTCTCCCTTTCAGGTTTGGGTGGCAGTCTTGATACCGCTGCAGTTATGGACTTCGTGGACTCTGGTCACGACCTAATTCTAGCAGCGGACTCCACAACGTCAGAGGCTATTCGCGAAATTGCTACCGAATGTGGCGCTGATTTTGATGAGGTAATTTAGTGAAATTTTATTGCAGTCTACGTCGACACTGAATAACTTTGTGAATCTCTTTACTGATAATCGTTGTGTGTTGCCATGTGCAGTTTCATAAGGCCGTTGTGATTGATCATATTAAGTACGCAGTTACCAAGCTTGGCTGTGATCACTCTCTTATTGCAGCTGACAATCTGATCGACTCCCCTGTGATTCTAGGATCAGAAGGCATCAAGGTAGGTTTAAAAACATTTGACAGATGTAGACATGTCCTTGCACGGAGACAAGTTTGTTTGGGGTTCATTGCAGATGACTTCGATGTTTCTTTCAAAATCAGTTCTGCATCTGGATTGAAGAAAAGTTTGCATGTTATGATATTCTTTATTATTTAGAGTTTTATTCTAACTATCTACTGCCGCTATTTTCTGGTTGATGTTGATGTAGCTTATTAGTTGCTTCATGTCTCACCTACGTCATCACATTTCTCCAACAAATGTGTTTCGCAGGATCCTATTCTGTTCCGTGGTCTTGGACACACTCTTAACCCGACAAGTGAACTGGTACACCTTTTTACCTGATTATTTTGGCACAATCCATAACTGGCAATCCATTCCGCTAGCTCATGAATGCGTAACTTGTTCAAATGCTTTAGTGGAATACTTATTTATGTGGCCACCAAATCTGGATGTATAGTGGTTGTAAAGCCTGATGTCCTGGCCAATAATCCTTGTCATTGTCCTGAATGCCCTTCACAAAGAGTCTGCCATCTCAAAATCAAAGCAATAACGAATTGGAGTTTAAACTTGTACGTAGGCGCGATCAGCTTTTTGATAGGTTGTATGAAGGTTAGATGAGCCGCATCGTATTGCTTCTAATCATGTCAAGTAGCACTGAGTTAGTTTTTCTTTTAGTCTGCATTAACCAGGGTTATTTGTATGATTTTTTGGTCTCTAGTGGTGAACTACACATTTGAGAGCTATATTCTAATGTTCAAACGTCCCATTTCTTATGTTGTAGGGTATCAAGGTTCTTTCTGCATCTCCGTCTGCATTTTCTGGGAAGGTTGGCGCTGAGATTACAGACCTACCTAATTTAATTGGCACCTCCATTTCTTTGGTCTCCGTAGTTCAGGTACATATTCTGCCAACGTGTTCACTAATGACCTCAATCCTGCTTATATGCCGACCATTTCTTTGTGTAGTTCACATGAGTGGACATGTTAGGGTTGTCTTCTTCATGTGATTGTAATCCTGCGCAACTTTTCACAGGAATTTCTATGTTTCGTATGTCACTCAATAGGTGGTTCTTCATTGTGTACAAAGATGTTTTAGTACCTATGCTCAGGATGTCTCATAATGGGATGGATCTACAACACTCCTTGTCTCATGATAAGCCACTCCTTGTTTGCAGGCCAGGAACAATGCTCGAATTATGATCTCTGGCTCCTTGGAGCTGTTTAGCAATAAGTGAGTATGCTCTTTCTTGATTTACTATGCTGTGGTGACATACATGTACTGGCAAGTTTTTCTTCAATAGCATTTACATAGAATTTGACCAAGAGGTAACTACTGTTTCTAGAAGGGATTAGTGAACAATTTCTTGTTAACTTCACACAATGATATTTTATTGCGATACTTTTTATTAATTCTATCTGTGTCTCGTGTTTGCAGTGCCCTTGTCTAGTTTACTTCACCAATTACTTGAATGAGATGGGCATTTTTGATGTAAGGTTTGGCTTGTTTGTGCAGGTTCTTTGAGTCTTCCCTACAACAGTCTGGCAGTGAGATTAAGTAAGTGCTGTTTATGCAATGACTTGTTGATTTTCTGGGCTCTACGTTTTATTTCTCCAGCCCTGAAATTAATGTCCATGATGAGATTGGGAGGTTTATCTAGACATGGGCTAACTTTTTTAGCCTCTTTGTGCATGATGCTGTAGTAACAAGGTACTGCTTTCTGTCCTTACTAGAAAGCAAAGTTGGGCTCGACTGTAAGTTATGATTTAGATTATTGTAAAATGTTGAAGGTGCCTGATGTTTTTGTCCTTGACTAGGCATGAGAAATCTGGTAACCAGCAATTTGCGGTAGAGCTTACCAAGTGGACTTTTCATGAAAGAGGTCATCTTAAGGTATGTGCTTTGCAAGTTTCTATATTGTTTTCAAATGTTTGCCATGTTTTATTTTTTTATCTCATTAAAATCAAAGCTTTCCATTTTTCGTTGAACTACAGTATTGTTAATGTTTACCATGTATATCAATTTACTCAAAGCACAGATGGGTCTGCTTTGACTTTCTTAGCACTGGAATGTAACATTTTCAAGATTTCTTTGAATTGCATTGGATGAATGGGCAACTTTTTTTTTTTTCCTGATTTCAGGTCTTCCTAGACAAAGAATTTTTTTTTTCAATTTTTGTAATGATAACCATAGAAATATGTGTCCATGATTTTGTATGTGGGGATTTGGATCTTCATGACAGGCTGCAAATGTGCATCACCACAAGATTGGAGAGACCAATGAGCCTTCTATGTACCGGATTTCTGACAATGCTGTAAGTTCGGGGGATCTCTTAACCTTTTCACATGGCAATGATCTGAAGTTCCAACCGCAAGTGATTTTAGTTTCCAAAACAGAGTCGCCTGCCATTGGTATCCGTGTCGTTTTTGTTATACACCTTTCACCGACCAAAATTTATGACCAGACCTCATATTTTTCTTCATTTGTGTCTCCAGAGGTATTCTTTAGAGATACACGAATGGAATGGGAAGAAGTGGCAACCATATCAGGCCGATGACGTTCAACTTCAGTTTTACATGATGAGTCCATATGTTCTCAAGACTCTTTCTCACGATGGCAAGGTAATGATTTATTTGCCTTGTTAGGAGCCGGGCATGTTTGTTTATTTGACGAGCTTATCATTCGTGTCAAATCAAATCACGATGTTTTTCTTATTGTTTTTTGCCTTTTAGATCAATCTCTGGTTTCCAATTTTGTGGTTACCAGTCTAGCTGGAAAGCTAGAATACAAGAATACATTTGGGAAAGGCTTATATATATTATCAGTCTTCCCAGGTTCTCACACCAAGCTTGTCTCAGTTTTATATGTGGTGATCCACTCAGTTCCGCTACAGCTGTTATCTCTGTAAGTTTTTTTTAGATGCGATACCAGATTTTGAACTCATATTTCTTTGGTTTTATGGTGCAGGGATTGTATTTCACGGAGTTTCAAATTCCAGATGTGTATGGCGTTTTCCAGTTTAAGGTTGAGTATAATCGACTGGGTTATACATCACTTAACTTGGCGAAACAGGTGCTCATTCCTTTTCCTGTACAGTATTCAGTCATTTGAGTTCTATTATGATGGTTTAGTTTTGTTAGTATTGTTCTGTGTTGTAGATTGCATTGTCTATTCATTACTGCTGTATTAGTAATTTCACAAGGCCTCATTCACGCTGATGAACTAGCTGAGGATGTTGGTTAGTTTTACAGCTTTATAGCGATTGTCCGTTTGATATCCAAAAAAGATTCTGTGGACATGGAAGTAAGGTGATTATCGAATACGATTGCTCATTTCTTTCTCATGTTTCCTCAGATTCCAGTGAGGCCATTCCGGCATGATGAGTATGAACGTTTCATTCTATCTGCCTTCCCTTATTACGGAGCTTCATTCTCTACGGTATGCGTTCCTGGACAATTTTCCTTCGTGTATAGTTGGTTTATGAGAGTTCCAGTTAATTGGGTGCTCATCGTTCCGCTATCCCCTGTAGGCTTGTACCCTTCTCCTATTTTGAAGATTTTCGAGGATCCTTTGTTTAATGCAACTTGGAAGAATAATTTGGAGTTGATGTAGGCTTTGAGTTTTAAATTTTATATGTAAGGTTAAATCTATCATTGCTATCACAAATACTATATATATTAATCTGACCGTAGAATAGTAGAGTTACTTTCGTAAACGTCTTTTCAATTTTTTTTTGCATCGAACAATGCCCTGAGTTGAGAGGAATAGTTGTTTTAAACATCCGTCAAGTCGTTTAATTTCTCGTAAGCTTCGAAGTTAGATCCTACAAAGCGATGGGATGCTGACCTGACTATCCCTTTTGAATTGATTTCCGACAAAAAGCCTGATTATGTGTTGGTGGTTATGCGTGCAGATGATTGCTTTTTTCGTGTTTGGAATTGTCTTCTTGTACCACAAGTGAGGATGCTGCTCAGTTTCGGTTTCAGCCTTAATCTCTTTGCCTGGCGCGCCTCAACATTGAGATCAGCTTCGTATTGAGGTAGTATTATCAGTCAGGATGACAAACACTTCCATGCCAGTAGTTCCGGTCTGGATCTCGGCTATTAAGCTTAGGGCCTCTTGGAGTAACTGTGGCATCCATTTAGATATTAGAATCCTGGGTGGATTTTATTTAGGTATGTGCAGTGCCACCGTCGTTAAATTTGAATTATTTCATCAGGAATGTGTTCATTTTGGGCCGGACTTGCTTTCGTTGAAACATTGTTTTCTAGAGCCAGATAAATGCACAGATGTCCTTTACCCGGCATGGACATGGTGACCAAAAAGTGGCCGAAAACTTTCCAGATATCTGTAGATATGACGAATGAACTTATTGTCCACTGTTTGGATTGACTACCTTGGTCGGTGTCAAAGGCCAGTGTCCTTCCAGGATTAACCATTATCCCTTAAAAGGACGGGCTGGTGATCGTGGAAATCTCCAGACACAAAACATCTGTGTCGACGTTTGAGGGTTAGTTAACCCATGAACAATGCGCATTTTGTCTGATGGACGAAAGTGCAATTGTTCATTCTCAGAATTTTGTGCTAAAAGGAGAGATTTTGCATAGTAGTTTGACCTCCAATGAATATTTTTGGTTTTCTTAACCCCTAAATGCCCAAGCCTTGTTTGGAGCTCCATGAAATTTGATCTAAATTGATCAAAAAGTCAACATTTTCACAAGTTGTACCAATTTCTTTTGAATTGTAACTGTACAAATTCAAACTAGACATGTTTGATCACATAGGAAAAGAAAACATAACAATATCACTTATAGATTGAAAGATTATAATGTGTGATCATGAGGGTGTAAAAATTGTGAAAATTTTTCAATTCACTTTTTGCATGTCAACTCTAAAAAGTTGGTCACTAAAAAATATAACGTTATAGGGCCCCGCATGCACAACCCCAATCAATTTATGGTTTTTCAAAATCTATTCTACAAATTTTTTAAATGAATTTCTAATGTGATTTTGCCTACAAGATCTTGTGTATTTGAGGGTCATTTTCAAGAGACCTCAACACTATAGGAAGTCAAGATTGCAATGGGCATCCTTGCACTAAATCTTCTATAGAAAAATCATAATCCTTTATTTTTCAAATCAACTTTTTGATCCTAAAACTAAACTTCAAAAAGAATTCTCCAAAAATACGAACTACTAATACTAGCAATTTGGTTGGGTTTTACTTAACTTCAAAGTTTTCGAAAAACCAGAATCTAGTGCCTTGGGCATTTAGGGGTTAAAGTAGATAATGTCACATAGTTGCATAAGGGATGATTTCCATAGTCACTAGTTCGTCTTTTAAGAGTTAATCTTTAAACATCAACATAGACAATTTGTGTTCGATGGATGATAAAGAACCTTCTTACGTACGACAGAAATGCAATTGTTCATCCTCGAATTTTGGGGCTAAAAAGAAAGGTCTTACTAAGTAGTTTGACCTCCAATGAGTATTTTTGTTTTTAAAAAAATAGATGATTTCACATGGTTTCAGGAGTGATTTTCACAATCACCATTTTGTAGTAAATGGCAGCATGTATATTCATTTTGCGTTGAACTTCTCCTGATTATTGTGCTTTGTTCTATAGGGCTCCAGTTTCGGTTCCATCAATGGTCTCCTTTCGTTCAATATTGGTGTCATCAATTGAAGTCCTACTGCCCAAATATATCGTTCAATGTAGAAGTAAAAGAATGCACCTATTAATTCAATAATCATAGCCATTTTGGTGACTAACTTGATCATGGGGACCACATCCTTTAGGGGTTTATAATTGACAGAACTACTACTAAAAGTGACAATAAATGCTCAAGATAAGTACTGAATTGTAAGGGGATCCACATTTCTAATGCTCAAAGGTCTTTCGGGAGACCATTCATAGTCTTAGGGGATCCACATCTCTAATGTTCAAAGCTCTTTTGTAAGATCATTCGTGGTGTATTGGCAAGAAATGTTGATACCCTCCAAGAACGTTGATACCAAAAAATAGTGTTGGGGATGATCATCTTGTACATTCTAAAACTCAAGATATCTCAACATTTTTGACAACGTTTCTTCAAGAGAAGCTTTCTTAGGTGAAATACCATTCTTATGGATCTTCACTTTTAAGGGTAATGCATTTTCCTCACTATTTGTAATTATAGACCTTTTACATGCCTTGGACAACATCAAAATGGGAATCATTTGTTATGGAGAGATAGTACCTGCCGGAAATTGAAATTGATTTTTGTAATCCCTTCACCATAAAAGAAAAGTAATTGATTAGTGTGGCAATGGATTTCACTGATTTGACCTCGCTGATTGAATTAATCCAACGTTCCGACACTTCGGAAAAAAATATCTTTGTTCTGGGGAAACTGGTTTCGCTTATTTCGAGTCCTGTTGCAGTAAAGCTTCGTTTCCTTCATGAATTTGAGCCTCCACTATTGAGATGTTTCTCTCGTTAGCGTAACTTCCCGTGCAAAAATTAAGAAATTACGCTATATCCATCGGCCTACAAAGCGAGGAATTTCAGAGGAAGAGCAGTACACCTAAGCAATTTTTCATGATTGCTTGTCAATTCTTAAAAATAAATTCGTATGAACTTCTGATAACTTCTTAAGCGATGAGGAAGTTTCTGGCACATTTTATTGCTCTGATGTATGACGCAGTTACCAATGACTCACAAACCCTTCAGAACCGACTGAAACCGAAAAACTGTGCAATACGTCATCTGGTTTTAAGTTCGAACGCCTGCGTAGACAGGTCAACCCGCATTCACGGAAGCAGGCATTGATTTGAAACTCAGATTGCAACTCTACGATCAGGATCGACATCCACTCCAACTGTTCTGAAGGTGGTAACGTCTCTTTGCCGCAGAAGTGCTCTTGCAACCGACTTCTGCGATATAAATATACACCCCACCCCAAAATGAACACCAAACGAAACAAGACCAATAACCAAAAGAGGAACGAACTACAGGGGTCAGAAGTTGTGATGTTGTATCCACACGGTTATTCGGTCAGGGATAACTGTATTGGCATTTCTGATCATCATTCCCCTCCGACAAAACGCAAACAAAACAAAGATATGCGAAGGATCAGAAACAGCCTCATGGATGTCTCCACAATTATGTCAGAGATAGAACAATTGGTATAAATAATCATCTCCTCCGCATCCAACACAAAGTCATGTAACTGAAAGTAGCATGGTCTGTCCCAAGGAGTAATGGCAGCGACGCTGCTCTCCAGGGTAATGGAATGTGCAACCCCGCTTTTCACAGAGGAAGCTTTTCGTCACGGCCGAGACCGATCTGAACAGGTTCATCGTGTGGCACGCGTCTTTCTTTGACGTTAACGAAGAATTCTACGACCATAAGCGCATCAAACAGATGCAAATAGCCGCTCCACTTTGTTGAAGTAACGCCCCGCCAAGAGCGCTACCCCCGTCATGTTAAGCTATAAGAAACACAATCTAAGCAAAAGAATTTCATATAGGCAAATTAGATTCAATGTAAGCAAAGCACAAAAGAACAAAAACAAATACTTCTATGTACGTTACATGGTCTGTCCCAAAGAGTAAAAGCAGCGATGCTGCTCCCCAGGGCAGTGGAATATGTAACCTCGTCTTCACGACAACCGCCTCTTATCACGAGTGACAGAAAGGCGAATATCTTGAAGCGTCCGCTCTCCGACGTTAGAAATGGACTCTACGACCACAAAAACGCATGAAATGCAAGGTCGCTCCATACTGCTAAAGCAATATCCCGCCAAGAACATTACTCCCGTCGTCATTTACGATACGCTTACATAACATTCCTCACAATTACAGGAATGAGTAGAAGCCTATTCCATGCCGTCATTAGGATACAATGGAACCCAAATTCCTAAACAGGTCTGTGTATTCCATCTTCCTCCGGTAACCTACACCAAGATCCTAACTCCGTACAAAATTAAATTCAACCACGAAGTTTAACGACGTATTGAACAAAACTTTAGAGAAGGCCTCAGTTTACAGTATAGCGTCATAGAAATGCAGGCGACATACTGAGGAGGTTCTCCTTGTCAAACAAGGTCCCAGCGTCACCCCGCAACTGCGCCCATAGAGGTAACCATCCTCGGCCACTTCGAAAACCAAAACGTAAAACCCAGAATCCTGAACCCTCATACCAAAACCAATTCAGAGGAACTTGTTGGAGGTGGGGAACAGATTATTGCAGGAAACACAAGAGAATAACTTGACAATACTGGCTAACCTACATAATCTAACAGAAGAAAGTACTGCGACTGAAGAAATCGAGGAGTAGAAGATTATGCCTCAACATCAGCGATGAGAGGTTTATGTAGGAAGAGAGACGGTTGTAGACCCAAACGGTCCGATTCTGCAACACCAGCCCTAACGTCAGCCCTAATTTAGTTATTACTTGGCTTGAAGAAAACTAGGGTTTCGATTGGAATGTGTGAATGTCTCTATTGCTTGTGATAAATTGATGTGCATTGGAATTATGCAGAATCATTTGCCCCAAAATTCTTAAGTAATGCAAATAATTTAATTTTTGTGAAATTTGTTGCATAATTCTTATGAAAATCAAAATTGTATGATATTAGAAATACTAGGTAGTGCAAGGATGGAACAATATATATTTATTACTTACATATAAGAGGAATAAAATGAAAGAGATGATTCAAAAAATAATGGAGCCTATTTTATATTCAAGATCAAGTAAAAGTCCTTTAATTATATTTAGAAAAAATATAAAGTAAAATATAGTTTCTAAAAATAAAATAAATATTGTAGACTTGTCATTTGTTGGCATAGGCTACATAATTGATGAAAATAAATTATTGATTATAATTGGGAGTGAGTTGAAAAAAGATAGCTTTAAAATACAATAGTTTTTTCTCATTATTTTGTTTAAGTCAATTGTTATAGATGTCCAAATTCTATAGTCCACCTACCTATTTCAAAAATGAAACAAGTGCTAAAAACATTTTACAATGAAAAGTTTATAGAGCATTCAAAGAGTAGGATTTTTTTAATAAAATAATAGATCCAACCTCACTCCTACATGACTAATCATACTACTTATAAATTGAGACTAACAAAATAAATTTATATATATATAATTTTATTTCAATTATTTTAATATTCTAGTGATGACCTTTAGATTGAAGTTAGTTTTAGCCTTGTTACCTTGATATATATTTGATCATGTTGGCAATTTTTAAACACCTTTATATCCCTTTATTGTTGACTGCCACAAGATCCTATGAAGTAAGACAATTCAAGACATAGAATAGCAAAGTCACATGAATGTTTTGGGTTGTATCCACCCCTATGTGTATCCATAGTATGTTAATCCCTACAATTTAAGTATTCTTAGTATGTCTGACTTCAAAATCTAATTTTTAGTTTAAGAAAAATTTAATTTGAAGAAATATTTAAATTTGTGTTTTATAATATGTCTTCACACTTATAATAATTTGGACTATCCCCTAGTCTAATCCTCCTATTACAAACCTTCCACAATAGACTCCAATTAAAAACACATAAATATACTTATTAATAAGAATCTTTTTACAAAGAGTTCAAACCACTTGACCATAGAGAGAAATCCATCTCTAAAGAAAGTTCTCCACACCTCAAGCTCCATCTTATACAATAGAAACTATCAATAAAGACTATTAGTCCTTAAGATAGACTAGGATTTCTTTTCCACCTTTAGCTTTCTATCCTTGGTTCTATCTAATAATATCCTATAAAGTAAAAGTCTTAGTTAATTATACTTTTCCAAATCATATCTTATCCAAAACTTGATCTCCTATTTAAAGTTATTTAACTCCAAGTTCTAATACACTTGTCTTTATTTGGGAGTTGTCTAAGTCTAATGTAGTACCATTAGGAGATATTTATCTCCAAGTAATCTTTGCTTGTCCACTAGTGTACATCTTATCATGAATTAGTTCATCCATCAAAGGTCATGACAATCCCTTGAAGTCCACATGGTAGTCTAAATTTCAAAAATTGTGGAGATGCAATATGAAATGCACTTTAGAAGACAAATTTAAGATGGTTTTCAAATGAAAGTTGTAAATGCAGTCCATCCATATGCTTCAAATAAATTGTTGCACAAGCGTTCCCAAAGCAATTTTTAATAAAATTTAGAACCGAAAGTTGAAAATTCCTTCTTAACCCTTAAAGGACGGACTGGTGACCATGGAAATCAACCCTTTTGGAATTGTGTGACATCATCCATACCTTAAGATAGGTTGTTTGTTTGTTACGTTGAGATCTCCAAGACCGTACATCCCTTGGTCAAGTTCTTGGTACCGTTGGAAAGCCCTCGGCAAGGAGGGGTGCACGGGCTTTGTTTCACAACGTTTGGTCTTACGATGTGAAAGTTATGGAATTTTGAAGTTTTTATGAATAAAAAAATTCATAAAAATACTTTTACTTTTATTTTGACTGTGGCATTGGCACAGGGCACACTAGTCTACATTAAAAAAATAAAATACTCAATGGAGGTCAAAGTACTATAGAAGATCTCTCCTTTCCACACAAAATTCAAAGGATGAAATAGTTTCAATTCTGTCCTACATAGAGAGATTCTTTGTCATTTATCAAATACAAAACGTCTACTTCGACGTTTAAGGGTTAAAAAAATTATAGATTGAATATTTTTTATTATTTCAATTTTTTTTCTTAGAAGTTCAAACTGGTAAGTTTTCAAATTGGTAATTTTCATATTATTTTATATATTTATTTAAGTCAATTTGGATGCATCATTTTTTTAACTGAAATAGTTATTTTTTGAGATCAAACATACATTTACCCAATCAACTATAGAATATTTGCAAAGAAGTATTTTGAAAATCTATACCTTATAAATGGAAAAGAATGTAAAAAAAATGTAGAGACATTTAAGATGGATGAGAAAACCATGTCTCTATTTGCTAGGGACCTGTTTGCATCTGTACCTCAAAAAATTTGAATGTATGGTCCTTAAAGGGGGTAAGCAAAGAGGAAGCCAAATCAAATTCAAGTCATTCCATATTTTTTGAATCTTTGTAGAATTTGACAAATTACAAATTTTAGGAACCAAATTATGAACACTTTCCAATATTCTTATTGACAAATCTTTCAACACTCTCATTCCAACTCTCTTTATTTAACTCTGTTTTTGTTACACGTCCAACACTTTCTTCATTACTGAAATGTTATGAATTCAATAAATCCCATTTCTCAACACTTTATAGTTGAAATTTGTGTGAAAAACAAAGTCTTGAAAACAGTGTAAAAAACACAACACCCCGTTTTTGGTAATGCCAAATTAAAGTCATGTGGAGACTTTAGGTTCATATCTTTGGCAATTAGAAAGCAAAATTCAAAGTAAAAGCACAAGAACTAGACTCGTGTCAAACATACTGGCCCTACCTAGCCCTGGGCGTGATCCTGATACAAGCTCCACAGCTCTCAAATCTTGAAGCAAAATGTAACATCCAAATCATCCCTTGACAAGTTTAAAATTACTAATATTAGAGTTGATGGTTATTCCAGGAAGCCATCAACTCAAAGTTACAAATACAACTCCGGCAGTAGGAGAGCAAGTGTGCCCGCAAGGTTATACAAATCAAAGGAACCTGTACAAGACCATGTGAATGAATTAAGTATCCGTTTTAAAATGTAGAATACAACGAAAGAGTCAATTTGCTAGACTACCGCCCCATTTCTTTTTTCAGCTTCGCAAGCATATCCTCAATTTCATCCGAGTCATTATCAATTTTGGTAGTCGGCTCTTCCCTTGGTGGAGCCTTGGTACCACTACTGCTTGATTTGGGTTTTGAGCTTCGTTCTCTAGTGTCTTGACTTCGGCTCTGGGAATTTGTTGTGGAAGACTTGTTCTCCTTTTCACTATCATCATCACTTATGTTCAGCTCCTTCTCTAAGAATTCCACAAACTCTTCACCAATGTCCTGGATCATAAATCAACAAATCAAGAAAGAGTCGTAAGAAAACTGAAACCTTTAGCTGACGATCACTAGCTCAGTAGCATCCATCAGTCCAAGAATTGTTTACAAAAATATTATCAGCCCACATCTGGATGAGATGACATTCTTGAGTAGTAGAGGCATGGCACCTTCAAAAACCAGTCCCAAGTAAGAGTTACTTATAGAAAAGTCGTACCAAAGCAAAGGCATGTGTCGTAGACTTCAAGAGCTTTTACTTGTTCAAATCCAACTTTGCAAAACGAGCTAGAAAACGAGGAGTCAAGGATTCCCTTTCAATGCTAATTTAGAGGGTTCCCTAGAATGTCATGTACTAGTCTTCAGAAATAGGTATTTCTATGTTGAGAGCAACATAAAAGAGCTGCAATCAGTATGCAAATGCTGACATATACTGGAGGGTGTGAACGCAGCTCTCACCGCTAACTCCTCCCACAGGCTCTTCGGCTTTGCACTCCTTGAAGAGCTTCGCTTTTTTAAATCCGATTGCAAGTCCTTGAAAAATTCGTCTGCAATACGAGAGAGAAAAGTGGTAAATATTAGCACGCCGATGATGCCATTGTGCCACAAAGCTCAAACCCAGTAAAGCCCAGAGATCAAAGTTTGTTGCTCTACCAACTGAACCCTGCAAGTCCTGCCAAAACTCGCCTGCACCCACAGTCCCGTTCCGTATAAGTCCAACCTAAGGTTGAGGTACCTAATGAAAAACGTGACAACCTAAAATCTTTCACAATGAGAACATATTTATTTTCAGAACGTACACCACCTCAGCCTCAGAACTCGTGTCGATTTTCCGTCAACTACCAATAAAACTTTGAAATCTCATAACTTTTGCATACAATACCCAAATAAGGCATACTTTGGTGCACTGCAAACCCTTTGCAATTGCTATCGAGTATCGATAACCTCAGTATAAGAAGAAGAAGAAGAACCGAATTCAGTGCTTGTTACCTTACTACTTGATGAACTATCATACACGTATAGATTCTGTACACTAATCTGTTTCTCACGTCGGCATACTTTACACTGCAGATTCACGAAACAACAACACTATTTGTTCTGTGCATTTAGAGAAGCTAGTTTCTATTTCCGTTTTCCTCTAGCTAACAAGGGTCGAAGAACTTTGAGAAATTGCCTTCAGGCATAAAAAGGGGGTGTTCAAAATGGTACCCAATCCGTAAAACTCCTCCTTCTCTTGCTTGCGCCCTGATGAAAAGCTGCTGCCCCACTGAAATGGATCCCAATCATCCGAACGTGCACTTCGACTCCTTGCAGCATCGTACTTCGAACGGTTCTTGCTGTCCACTAAAGTCTGATACGCGCTCTTAATTTCCAAAAATTTCTCCTGCGCTCCAGGCTGCTCAAGGAACCAACGGAAATCTCACATACTTCACATGTTGAAGTGAACTCTTATAAGGGAATGAACAGCACGATCAAATTCCGAGAAGTTGGACATCATCATACTGCAGTTTGTTTAAACATCAGCGTATCCTACGGATGCCTCCCCGAGAACCAAAGCTACAGTGGAATTGAACATAATTCTAGCTAGAAACCCTAAACCTCATAACACCACAGTCCTAGATTCGTAACTCACTCACTTGCAAGACAATTCCAACCCCGGAAACACCGCAGTCCTGAAACTGTGACACTCAATTGCAATAAACTGAAGTCATCTGTGGAGCTGGACATCATCATACTGCAGTTTGTTTAAACATCAACATATCCTACGGATGCCTCCCCGAGAACCAAAGCTACAGTGGAATTGAACATAATTCTAGCTAGAAACCCTAAACCTTATAACACCACAATCCTAGATTCGTAACTCACTCACTTGCAAGACAATTCCAACCCCCAAAACACCGCAATTCTGATATTGTAACACTCAATTGCATTAAATTGAAGCCGTCTGAGGAGCTGGTCATCATACTACATTTTGGGTAAACATTGACGTTTCCACCATCGTTGAGAATCAAAGCTACAGTGGAATGCGCGGAATCGCACCTGTTTGTTGACGTCGGGGTGATACTTGAGCGCCAAGCCTCTGTAAGCTCGCTTAATCTCCTTGTCCGTGGCGGTAGGGGGCACGCCCAAGGTCTCATACAGCGACTTCTGAGTGGAGAAACAAATCCCAAGGGCTTTTCTCCGTCTTCTTCTACCACAACCACCACCCCGCCTTGCAAATTCAAAATTCCCGCCAGACAGAGATGTCCCAGCACCGAACCTGAAATTGCTTGCCAACACTCTCACTGCTGTCACTCGCCGCCTTCTAGAAATAGGAGATTCTAACCGATGGTTGATGACTTCGACACAGCAATGGCCTGTCCACTGAAGCTCTCGTGACAAGAGAGCCATCAATGCGGGATGCACAGAAGGGAAGTGTAATGCTAGGGATTCGAGGATTCCTAAACAAGGAGATTTGAAACCCAAAATCGAAAGCCCCAAATGAATTCTCCAGCTGCTAAACTTCGGGAAGCAGAGAAGGGCAGTGCGGTGGTAGGGATTCAAGGATTCCAAGAGAAGGAGAATTGAAACCCAAAATCTAAAGCCCAAAACGAATTCCGCAGCTGCCAGAAGTCGGGGTGCACGGAAGGGAAGTGTACAGTAACTCTAGGGATTCCAGGAGTCTGGGACAAGGAGAATTGAAACCCACAACCCAAAATCTAAAGCCCAGAACGAATTCTGCAGCTGCCAAACTTCGGGATGCACAGAAGGGAAGTGTAATGCAATGCTAGCGATTGAAGGAGACTTGGACAAGGAGAATTGGAACCTAAAACCTAAAAATCAAAATGAATTCTGCAGCTACCAATCAAGATTACAGAAACAGGGGATTCACAAGAGATTATTGACAGGAAGGTGAGAAATGGGGCTCTATAGTACAGTAGTGAGGGAGGCCACATGGCTGTGAGAAGTTGAAAGCTGGAATTCGCTTTTCGTGGGTGTTGTGGGAGGCTCCTTTTTGCTGGAGACTTTCACATCCTCCTCGTGTCTAGCTTCCACTGCATCCCCAGAGCTTTGTGGTTAGCTTCGATTGGCCTTTGCCATTCGATGAGGTTGTTAAGCAATTTCATGAAACCCTAATTTGTGCGAGATTTGAGGAATGGAGATGAGGAAACATGCGAGAACAATTGGGTTCTCTGAGACTTCAAGACTGTTTTGTGCATTTTTGATGATCCAACCGCGTCTGGAATGGGTTTACCGTAATAACTAAACGACTGTTGTGACTAATGAATGTGCTAATACTATGATCTGATTAGATGAAACTTTTCTTTTCTTTTAGGTTTAGTGTCAGTGGCTTATGGATTCAATAAGGTATGCACACCCATAATCAACACTAATTACAAATGAGCATAGTTTACTAGGCCTATTATGAAAAATAAAATATTTTTATTAGAACATATTGGCAACCAAAAGGAAATCCCAACACACTTTAGCATGCATTATTTGGACACCATGTGAATAAGTTGTGAATTTTCAAGGTACTATCATATTTTAGGTGACCATAATTTATCATTCCATGGCATTAATTAATTAGATTGGTAGTTTCCAAGGGTAACATGAAGTCTTTTAAGTCTAAAAATTTAACACGCATGTCTACTATATGAGAAAAATGAACTTTTGGAGGTTCAAAAACTAATGATGTAGTTAGAAGATGTTGGTGATTTAGTTCATGCCATATCAATAAATGAAGTACAAGCCTTAACACTTAAATTTTGTTTGGTACTTTGCATTTTTTTGAGTAGGCCATTTTTTTTTACATTAAAATTATTAGTGTACTATGCTCTCATATTTTTAGCTTTCTAATGTACTAATTTGTTCCTAATTTGACTAAAATGTTGTAGGATTTTAAGGTGAAATGTATTTTTTGTCCCAAGCCAAGAAACTAATATATACTGCATAATGGATGAATTGTGATGTATTTTTATGGCATTGTGCATATATTGTAAGTAAATATAATATGATCATAAAATTATAACATCATATAGCTAAGTCTTTGGAGTACATTATATTAAAATTTCCATGCAATATACCTCACTCATTGTAAGATATTTATTTTGAAATGTAAAAAGAATGAATATGATCATTAGACAAGCATTGTTTACCTTTTAATTTTTTTCTTGAAAATGTATGAGCCTCACAACTTGTTCAATGACTTGATTTGAATTCTTTTTAATATTCATAATTTTTTTTTTAAAATTCCCAAATATAAAAAGATTTTCTTTATGCCCAACCTGCCTATATTGAGAACAAAAAGACTAATGGGATGTAACTTTGGAACCACTTATCAATTGCTAAAAAATTTGTAATGCATTCCAAATTTTCCTTATTTGCATCCATGTGCAAAATTTCATCCATAGGATCATAAAATTGTCATTGCAATTGCATGCCCAAAATTCACAAAAGCCCATAAGATATGCTTCTTGGATCTCTAGGGATTACTAACTTTCAAAACATTTTTCTTGATTAGTTTCATGTCCAATGTGTAGGCGCTTATACTTCAAATAATCAACCCCTTAGCACTCCAAAGTTCATGTTTGGGATGATGATTAGAGATTTAGAGTTTTTCAAAGTGATGGGTTTTTTTTAACAACTTTTCATTCTTTCATATCACTAGCAGAATTGGTGATAAAAACAAATTTTTACATGTCTAGTACAAATCTACCTTTAAAAAACCATCTTAGACCAAGGATTTGTATTAAATCTATGCTAAACTTAATATAACTACATTGAAATTAATGCAGAATCAATTTCAAATCCCTACCTCCACTATCCATCTATTATTGCCAATGGTGACAAAAGGAATAAGGTAGAGGCAACAATTGCCAACCATGCCCAATACCCAACTTGTAGGGTGTAGTATTTAATTTCCGACCAAGTGCTGGAACAAATCCCCAACTAAAGCTCGAAATGTGTTTTTTTGGTCCTTTTCAAGGTTGGGACTAATAAAGTTATGACACATGTCCCAAAGTAATGAATAAGAAAGTAGAAAGTAGTGAGCAGAAAAGTAGTTCTCAAATTAGTAGAATTAGTAGAGTCTAGACATTGGCTATAGGCCATGAATACTTTTTGGCTTCCAAAATTCACAATGATTTCAATTTGGGAATAAAATTTTGAAAACTTTACAATTCCTATATTTCCTATCTTCCTACATGGGAAAAATTTCCACCACCTCATATTGCTCATGATCTACTTCAACCTTAACCCTTGAACGATGTCGAGGATATTTTTTGTCCAATGGATGACAAAGAATCTTCCTATGTAGGACAAAAGTGCAATTGTTCATCCTTGGAATTTTGTGCAAAAAGGAGAAATCCTCCACAATAGTTTGACCTTCAATGAATACATTTTTGTTCTTTTTAAAGTAGATGATGTCACATGGTTCCAATAAGGATGATTTCCATGGTCACCAATCAATTCTTTAACCCACAAATGTCAACACAGACGTTTAATGTCCAATGGATGAGAGAGTACTTTTCTATGTAAGACATAAGTGCAACTATTCATCTACAAAATTTTGTGTAGTAAGGGGAGATCTTCTACAGTAGTTTGACCTCCAATGAGTATTTTTGGTATTTTTAAAGTAGATGATGTCACATGATTCCAAAAGTGATGATGATTTCCATGGTCACCCATCTGTCCTTTAAGGATTAAGGGTTGAGTTATCATATGCTAAATCAATGTAGAGTGAGTACCAACCCTTTTTTTTTGGCACCATAGGGCCAAATTGCACTATTCCAAAATAAATGTCTACTTTTCACTAGAAAAAAGTAATCTTTTTTCGCCAAAAATTTTCCATTCTATTTAAAATGTGGATGAATTTGCCAAATTTGGATGAAAAAGTGTATGAATATGTTTGAAAAGTATTTTTTGATCCAAAAGATGGATGAATGTAGAAATACAATACTTCACTAAATTTTAAGTGATCACCACCCTGGCACTTTCTCAAAAAGTAAAAAAAAAGGGCTAGTGAGTGCGGATATTCTATGGTCCACGTATTTCATAGGTCCATAATTGGGACCCTCCGTCGCCTCATAGCTTAACCATCAGTCCCAACTTCTGGCAATTGCAACCACACAAGCAGGCCGATAATGTATGATGCACGCTAAGTTTGCCCTTGAGTGCTTGAGGGAAAACTGCACGAAGATCAAATGATCACAATTTAATGAATACGACTCGCTACCGACCATGGAATTGTTCTATTACATTCGACTTTATCCCCAACAGTAGTTACGTCCATCTAAAACAGGAGCCTGATGATGCATGGAAATAAGATAAGTGCTGGACTGCCTCCCTCGATCCCAATATGGAATGTCGAGCATCTTGAAGACAGTCAACAAATTGGATGCTGGAACCAGAATGTGGTTTTCCCCACATTTTATACAAAGTGCAAGTTGCTAACTTAGTTTTTTTCAAAGTGGAACTCGCCTGTCGTAGGGAGATGAGATGAGAGCGCATGTACCCATTTTCAGCGAAAGTGGCCCTCAATTTATGACATTGAGAGTGAGTGCTGAATTTGTTTTTGAGGTCTATAGGGAGTTGCCCATACTTGTCCACACTTGCCCACCTGACTTGCCCACCTTTGCCCACCCTTGCCCACCCTCCCAACTCCACACAACTATGTGGTGCCTCCCTAGCAACTCACAATGCTATGAAGTAGGGAACCAACGTCTCATAAGTTACCCAACAATGTTAGAGATACATTGAATTTATGCTTTGGAATGGTTACACAGGCCCCTGATTGTTATAGACCTTGACTTGTATTTTTGGAGCCTACTCAAATTCTACATAGTTCACAGGCATGGATAGGGGACCTTTTTACATGCAAGTTCTTGTAGAGTTGTTGAGGCTACTTGTTTGGAGCATAAGTGTGAATGCAATTATGTATCAAGACTTGTAGCCTAGAATATTATTCACACTTTTTTGGCTACCCAATAGTGATATATTGTTAAAAATTCCAAGTTCCTTCTACGATTGAAGAGTACAAAATCAAACTCAAATTTGTAATCCAATTTTTTTTATACACATTACACGGAAATTCATCCAAAATTATGATCCCAGAGACAAGCAAACCAAGAAAATGTATTGCTTGCAAACAAGTAATATCCAACTTAAAGAAAACCATTTTTTCTTACAAAGGTGATTGCAAGAAACATTGGTCCTATTTTTTGTTCCCTTGGCCTCAAACAAGTGGTTTTTTGTTCATAACTTTTGCGTAGTACGACAATTTTGCATGAAATTTGAAATAAAGGTACATGTAGAAGTTTTAGACATCAAGTATTTTCTAGCATTTTCTTAGAATTATTTTACTATTTTTAATCATCCCGCTATTGGATGTCTACCTTGGCCGTTTTAGAGGGGGGTAGTACTATTTTTGATCCAAATGCAAATTAGAAGCCACAAATGGTATGCAAGGACTTCTAATAAAGTTACACAAACCTAAGAGGAGATTTTCTCAAAATAGTAAATTTTCCACATTCCATATGTGTTCAAAGTGCACTACATTTGTGCAAGTGCAAATAACACAATTTTTTTTCCAAAGATGAAAATGGTTGAAAAGAAGCATCCTTAAGTTAGAAAAAAAATGGATTTCTTTGAATTTTTTTTACTATTTTCTAAAAATCACACATCAAAGTGTCCATTTTCTTGGCATTTTTTATTGTCCTTTTTTGTGCATAACTTTTAGAAATAAATTTTTCTAGGTCTAAATTTTTAGAGAAATACTATTCTCAATGCTTTACAAGTTATCCATATTTTATTTTATTTTAAAAAAAATTATTCCAACATTTCAGAATACTCCAATACTATGGCCGATTTGAGCCCAAAACGGCAAGTGTTTCTTGCAACGACCTACAAACAAGTTAATTGCACAAAATTTGCCATAGTTGTTGTTCTCCATTTATACATACATAACAACATAATCCAAATGATATACTCAAAAAATTCCAGAAGACCCACAAGAAGACAAATTTGAAAAATCTACATTCAACATGTATTGAAGTATTCATGAAACATTGTAGTAGTAGAATTATAATTGTGTCCAAAGACAAAGAGAGCATATAATACACTTTTAAATTTTTCTAATTGTCAAGTCCATTTGTGTCTTGTTTATACCAAGAGATCTTCAAGGTTTAGCTCTCTTAGTAATGCAAAGCAAGTAAAGAATGTGTTAGACTAATAACTAATTTAAAAGGATCCCATCTACAAACCAAGCAACATATGTCCACTTACAATTTGTAAATTGGAATCCTTTGAATATATCACAAGACTTTGACAATACAACAAGAATAGGGTGGCATCACACACTATAAGAACCCCACATTTTAGGTGACAAGCCTTAATTTTTTGGAATAGATTTTAGGTCATGTCAAATGAAACAAACTCATGTTTTTATGTCAACATTGATGCTACATTGACATTTTTTTTCACATAAAAACATGAGTTTGTTTCATTTGACATGACCTAAAATCTATTCCAAAAAATTAAGGCTTGTCATCTAAAACGCGGGGTTCTTATAGTGACGCACTTCCAAACGCAACAACAATCTACCTAGGGGGGGATCTAGTGAAGAGCAAATGACATCAATAGGAATGAAACGACATTAATAGAAAATTGAAAGAAGAAGGTTCTAGAAATTACTTGTGGGTGAGACTTCCAAACAAATACTTCTATTGCATTGGCAACATCAATAGTCATTGAATTTGGAATATAGTCTACTATGACTGCTAAAGTCTCTAGATTTCTTGTTCTTAGTGATAGATCCTTGAGACAAAAGTACAAAGGTTGATATAGAAGAGCCCACAATACCATGACAAAAGATCTAGTGTACTGCTACCTTAGCTCTCTTGACATCTTTCAATGTTTGCATAGAGAGTTCACCTCCACTTCAAATCCTAAAATCTACATTGTACAATGAGCAACTATAATTGACACATGATTAAACAAAAATTGCATGTAAATGAAAACAATACATTGTGACACTAAGGTGAAGTATTCTCAAAATTGCAAGGCACAATCATGGTCTTGAAATGCAGAAAAATGAGATAAGAGAGCTCGCAAATGCATAAAAAGTTCGTGTATTTGCAGTGAATATATTTGATTGCAACATTCTTTTGAGCAACTACCTTTCTTGAAATGAGTTGATCAAATTGCCAAGCCCAATTGTAGAGACATTGTTCAATTTGTTTCTCCCACATTGTGCCATCCTTTGAAGCTACCTAAGCCAATTGATTACATACAAAAACTATGAAAGTCAAGACACCCACTATCCACAATCCATAGGGGTACATTGACAATATTCAATAAAACTTCAAGTAGTGAAGCTCATAATTAAAATAAACTAAGAGCAATAGAGGACTAATGCATTGTACATGGGTGCAAAATGGGCAATCATTCCCTCCCTTGGTGTTACTAAGTGAGTGATCCCTGAAGGAACAATTTACACATTTCAAGGACACAATGATTATTTTTGAACCATATTTGGCTCACAAAGACCTCCACTACAATGTGGCTCAATACAATTGGGTCATTCTAAAGTCTCGCTTAGCATAAGAGGTGCCATCATGCCCATTGCTCACCCAAGCAATGTGTCACACAAGCTTCACTACTTGCAGACGAAATGCATGCACTAGAACACTTGTTTCTAATGATATTTATATTCTTTTAATGGAATTTCATAGCATTTGTAGTTAGGAAAAAATATTTTTCTTCAAACTTGAATGTCCTCTTGGAATGGGATAAGTGCACTAGAAGTAGATTTCTTTTTTTAAATTTATACTATATGAAGTTAGTACATAAATGCCAAATTTAAGAAGTAGATTTGGAATTTTGCAAAAGATGCCAAAGCTACTTGAACTGCATAAACTTTTTAAAGTTTATATACCTTTAAATCCAAGCATCTTATTAGAATTTTTTTCCATTCCCATGAAGGAAGTGAACATCTCCATCTTTTGCTAAATTTTCAAAAACATCCATTCATTTTTAATAAGGGATGCTAAACAATTAAGGTATTTATGTCAACTTTATTATCTATCCTCCAAATTTCAACTTAAAATATCATATTGTCCAACTCTTATAGCTGGTCAAAATTCTCTATTTTCAATTCAAAGGCAACTCATCACTACTTCAATTCAAAGCCCATATCTCTCACTTCATAACTCCAAACTAAGCATGTGATATTTCTTTGGAAAGTTAATACAAATATCTACAAACCCTCTAAATTTCAACTCAAAAGATCATATTGTCCAACTTTTATAGCTAATTAAAGTTCTTTGTCATTAATTTAAAGGCAACTCATCCTTGAAATTCATTCAAGTAATTATAACCGCACTATTTAAAGAAAAAAAACTTGATATTGAATAGTGTAGATTCCTTAAATCATGTGAGCAACACTAATAAAAAAATAATCTTAAATATTGAAATGCTATTTATTTACTATGGACCACACTAAATAGAATGAAGAGAGTGGTTTATGTAGCATTTTATATATAATTAACATGTAATGCAATTACAAATTAAATTCTTTCACGTGAAGCCCTTATTCTATTTCTCTTCGTGCTATATGATGAAAATTGACAAAAGTTTAAGCTAATTCCAATTGTAGACTCCTTCCAATTAGTACCATTTCTACAAATAATATTGACATAAACAACTTGGTTTTTCGGCCTTTATAATTATTGTATCACATTACCTTACATAGATAACTAGGTTGATTCAAATTAAACAAACTTCAACACAAAAGATAACATTGTCATAAATTTTTCCTTCCCTCTACTACATACACATATAGGATATACACCATGAAACCAACAACAATCAATTCAATTCAAGTGCCATTGACCAATTGGCATTTTGGATAAAAAGTTTACTATTGAAAATACTTTAGAATCTCCATTCAAACCATCTTGTGAACATCCCATTCAATGTAAGTGTACTTAACACATATGGCTTCAAAGATTAAAGTTAAATGGACTATAAACTCTATCTTTGTATTGTACAACTTTGAATTCGTTGAACTCATTAGTGTAAACCTCTCTATTTATACATTGTGACAATTTTTGCCACTTGTGGTCAATGTTTTACATTTATTTTTAATGTATACACTATTAGTACGGTGGCACAATTTCAATCAACCACTCTTCATTGTAGATTTTCTTGATTGTATCCATTTTATCATCCATACTATCTATAATCACAAATTTGCAAATCCATACATTGCAAAAATCTGGCATAAATGGCAAAGTAATTATAACCATACTATTTAAAGAAAAAAATTGATACTAAATAGCGTAGATTCCTTAAATCATGTGAGCAACACTAACAAAAAAAATTAGCTCAAATACTATAATGGTATCTATTTTTAGTATTTTTTGTTTTGGAATTCTTTTATTCTCACTTTTCATTTGAATCCATTACATGTGACCTGTAGTATATATTCTCATCGTAAGGCATTTATTGCCTCTTTTGAGCACATTGTGAAAGAATGTGAATTTTAGAGAAAAATACTTTTCATTTGAATCCATTACATGTGACTTGTAGTATATATTTTCATCATAAGGTAGTTATTGCCTCTTTTGAGCACATTGTGAAAGAAGAGGAATTTAAGAGAAAAACACAAATCATTTTCAAGGGGATATTAGTGGCATTCAACCAATGGTCATTGAACTTTTCTAAAAAATGTGAAGGGGGTACACGAGTCACTTTGCCAGTGGCTAAAAGTTGACATGGGTGCTTGTGACACTCTCACCCCTACCCCAAATTTGTATTTTTGTGATACGTGCTTCACCTGCAATTCTACAAACAATATGGGACTATGTATATCTATATGGTCATATGTATACATATTTATCTCATATATATCCCATATATATTTTCTGAGATATATTCCACACATATGTTATACATATTCTATATTTGTCTTTTGTATCCGTATCCTAGAGTATCTATTTCCATATAATTTGTTCTTCAAGATCAACAACATTCGAGGGGGGAGGGGAATTTTTGTTAATGATATCAACTGCTCTCAATTTTACAAGGAAGGAGGGGGGGGGGGGGGGTTGAGTTAATTTCAACTTGAACTTAGATGCTTCTTCTAGGCTCATTGTATATATTTTCAATTGCTATTAGTGTCGATCATGGATGCTTTTATCATATTGCACTAGCAATCTACTTTGTGTTCATATCCATCCCTCCTTCTCAATCCTCATTTAACACCTAAAAAAATCATGATGTGATGGATGCATCTATATCCTATTTGTAAAAAATCTAAGTATGAGAAGTTTTGAAAGTTTTGAAATTTAAATATGTACTACTTTGAAGACCCAAAGTCCCCTAGGGAGACTTTTGGGATTTTGGATAGGCTTGTGTGACCTCAACTTTTGACATGATTGACTCATAAAAAAATTAAAGATTAAAAAATCACATTAGCTATCTAGGAATAGAATTTTTATTTCAATTGGTGCCTGGGAGGCTGGGAGCAAAAGTTACGCCACCCAAAGTCCCCAAAGCAATTCGCTTTGCAACACAAAAAAATCACAAAAAAAATGATTTTTCTTAATTTCTAATTATTTTCTAAAAGATTGTATTTTTGTCTACTTGTGAAGCTTTGATTCTATCTATTTGGATCAGTGATGAGAAAGTTTTGGACAATGGCTAAGCATCATTTTGAAAAAAGATCTCATAGAATTCATTTTTGAATGCAATTTTATAGTTTAAAAATAGAATTGTTTGACAAGGTTAATTTCACGTGCTAGAACAATCTCATCGTCATTATTATTTAGTTTCAATTCGATCTTAGAGCTATTAAACATTTAATTTTCATTCAATCTCATACTTACTTCTATAATTTAACAATTTTCTTAAAAATGAAGACCAAGTGTGGGTTCTTTTTGAATTTTTTCCCCAAATTATAACTCATTTTTTCAATATAAAAATTAGAATTCCAACATCAATAGTGTAGAGATTTTAAATTAAGAAGATTCATAGTCAAAAATCTAGTCGAGCAAGATGCAAAAAAACTTGTTTTTTTCACTTTAAATGCAAATATTTTGCAATCTATGTGCTCAAAGCATTAGGAATTTCTCCCACATATTTTTATAGAAATCTAGTGCAATATCCTATGGTTAGATATAACAAAAAGTATTTAAGACTTTTTTACTCTTTGCAATAGAAATGACAATTTTGAGTGTATTTTGATGGAAAGAGGGCCTTGGGACTTTAGGGGTTAAGTTAATTCAAATAGTGTATTGTAGCTTCCTAGTAGCTTGGTCAAAAAATAAATAATTAAAAGGGTGATTACCAACTTTTGAAAAATTACCTACCTAGGTTGCCAAGAAAATTTATTTTAAAGGATTGCCTACTTCATAGATATTCAACCTCCATGAGCTCCAATCTAATAATTAGCATCTAAGTGATCTAACTTGTATTCTAAAGTTGGCACAAGTATTCCTAACTATGTTATGGCACCTGAAATTGCATTGACAAGCATTGGTCCCAAAATTGATGCTTCTCAAAAATAGCTTGGTAGAAGTCTTTCACAAATAAAAATCTTTCTCATATGCAAAAAAAACTAACACTTAACAAAACCTTGACACACAAAGTAAAGAGTTTAGGGTTTGGAGGTTAAGACAAGAGTTTAGGTAAATGGATTGGTCTTAGATGAAAGTAGCAACAACCATCCAAAATTGTAAGAATAACTTCAAGTTAGATGAATGCCTAACTTCTTTTCATTATTTTAAAAAAAATAACCGATTTTAATATATTCTTTTTTGGATTGCCTTACTATTTTTTGTACTTTAATCAATTATTAGGCAAAAAACTACCCAAGTTGCTAGGAAGCTATAATATCCCATAATACTACTACTAACTTGCACTAATTTTGGAATCATATTGATTTTCAAGGTGCTCATATATAGTAAATTTTACTATTTTGATTGAATCAATATGCAATCTATAGTATTCTTGAACTATTTCAAATATTGTGATTGTTATTCAACTTTTATAAACTTGTATCTACCAATTGTCATCCATTGTCATCAACCATCATCAAATTTCACTAAATTTCATCCAAATTTTCATAATAATTAAACTATGTTCATCTAAAATTCACTCCATGGGTGAGAAATTCTTGTTCTATCTACACTCTCTAATTAGTTGAATTCACTTGAGTATTTGTGTATTTGTTTTAGATATTTTCAATAAAGATGTCACTATTTAACTGAGCTTGAATACTCTATAAGAATTTTATTAGGAATTCAAATTTTAATTCTCTTTTATTAATTATAGTAATCCTTAAGAGAGCCCACATTCTCTAGGTAGTTTGTGAATGTTTTCAAGAGCTTCTTGTGGGAGCTACAAAAAAAGAAAGAAATACATCCAAGTGTGTAGAAAAAGAAAATTTTGAGTTTTCTTCAACAATGCAACTAGTGTACTTGATGCTTCATGAATAGTGTGTAGGGTTCTAAATCAAAGTTTATGTGAAGAAGAAAGACAAACCTTACAAAAATGAAGATGAAATGTCTAAATTTTACTTATGCCATAATTTATATTGCCAAAAAAATACCCAAAATCTACATCTGCCTTTTCAATAGGGACTCTTTAATGATAATTTGTCAATCCATTGGAATAACTTATACCAATCAAATTATCTTACAATTATATATGTGCATTTTCCTTTTTGTTTTGGAAATAGGTTCAGCCACTTATCATTCCTTGCAATTCCATAAATCCACCAAAATATTAAACTTAAGGGTGTACCATCACTAATGACTATCTTTGAACCAATTGAAAGAGCAACATTTTAGAAGAAACCATGCATAGGTTCATATGGAGCTATGTGAGTGGTGGAGAGAATAATAGAAACAATAAAAAAGAATCAAATGGCTAGACGAGAATAATAGAGAATATGTAGGAGTCAAAGTATGGTACCATATGTAAGTATAATAAAGATTTTTTAGATAATCCATTTTAATCTATTCAAATTTTGTAAGAAAGAAATTCATGTCCTTTTTACATTAATTATGTTCACTTGATGGAAGGATTTGTGTTGTTTCTACATAGAAATGCATTGAAATTAACAAAAGAATTCACATTATATACACAAAATATATTACACTGCATGTATTATGTAGAAGAAGAATTTATTAAAAAATTGCACATATATTTTTAGGATATATTATGCATAAAAAGTACACTATCCCAACAAAATTTTAATATAAACATAATAACAGATTTTTTTCAAGAAGAATAATTAGACAAAATTCAATCACTTTTAATCCCTTGCCAAATTTTAGGATGGATTAGTAATCCTCTTTCACAACATTGTATAATACAATAAACTTTTGATGCCACTTTTTATCTTCTAGAAAATCATGAACTTATTATTTAAAATGAAATTGCCTCTTAAGTCTAAAACCCATGACAATAAGAGGGACCATAGATGTGAACTATGTTTCCTTCTTTCTTTAGCATCATCAATCCAACTACGTAAACAACTCAATAAAGTATCTTACTATCTTTTGCTTGATGTAAATAAAAACTTATGATTACTATCATTCAAAGCCCAACAAAAGCTTCTTTGAATAGACACAATAAAATTTGGATTTGAAAATTGAACAACAAAAATAAAGACATTAAAAGTAAGCTAAAAGAGAAAAAAATTATATGCCATGGCAAATCATGCTTTAGAAAAGCAAAGGCACTTCAAATTCTCAAGTATTTTTGAAAAATTATGAGGATTTAAATTAATGTTTTTCAAAAATTATGTTCATTACAAAAAAATTTGGCCTTCAGAGGGTTGTTGTACTATGTCATGTTTAGCTATTACCATGCATATCATTGTTGTCAGAAACAATGACATATTTTTGACAACCACATCATTTGACTTTCGTGACTGATTCCAAGGTAGCCACTAAGACTTTGTTCTCACATGGACATCCTAGTGGACCAAATTTTTTGTAATTAAATGTTTCAATAATACAATGCATGACAAATTACAATAGGTAGGAAAGTAATACATTTTGATTAAAGAAAGGAAAGGATAGTGCCAATCATACTTGAAGGCTTTGTGAACTTACTTTCTAAGCATTTGTTATTTTTAAGCATCCTCTCATAATAGATGGTCTTTTAGAATGGTTTGTGATGACTTTATTAACCCCTAAGTGTCCAAATTGTGTTTTTTGGCAACGTAGCGATTTTGGGCAGCTCACTACAAACGGAGTTTTTATTCTTTTTCTTTGAAATTTTCACACTGTATGTTCCCGATGAGTAGCTTTCAGGCCCAAACATTTTCATAACTTTTGATTACATGATTTAAAAGTTATTGTATGATATGTCATTTTATTGCTTAGCAAGTAGTCCAGGCAAAACAAAAAAATTCTTCAAAAAACACTTTTAAAAAAAAAATTGAAATAGATTTTTTAGATTTATATATATGTGGAAAGCTTTGAATCATTCCATTTTGATTCATGAGAGGAAAGTTATGAGGAGTTTTAGTTTGCAAGCAATTATGGGTTCTCTACTCTAAAATAAACTTTGAAGTCCTTTATTTAACTCAATTTTCAAGATTTTTGGAAAAAAATAAAATCATAGGATGTAGATTGATAATTACAACATTATAACCATTGGGATTGGAATTTTTCAATTTTATCATTAAACTCTTAACAATTAAGTAATTTGAATCATTCTTTAGTTCTTTTTACTTACTATTTTTTTCCTTTATGTTGTGCAATTCCAAATGATCTGAATTTTTTCAAGCATGTAACTAACTTGCCTTGAAAAATGAATCCAAAGAAGCACCACCATTTTAGAATTTTTTTCATATAAATGTAACCTTGTGAAGTGCAGCTGCCTGTTTTTTCGAAGGGCCAAAAATATGATTTTTGTCCATTCAAACGCTAATATCTTGCAATCTACAAGGTGGAAACTTCTGAAAATTTTACCACATCTTCTCAAAACACAATACTACAAGGTCCTATGGTTACATTTGTCCAAAAATGGTTTGTTTTTTTCTAAAATTTGAAACTGGTACAAAACTAGAAATGGCAATTTGGGAGCATTTTTGGTGAAAACATAATTGAAGTCATTGATGGATTAAGACATAAAAAATCAGAAATCATCATGTAATTTCAAAAAAATAAAAATAAAAATATAATTTTTCATATTTATAAGTGAACCTCTAACCCATCACAAGAAGCATTAGGTTTGCTAAACAATGAAGAGTTGTGATCACAATGACAATTTATGAAGAAGAGTGAAGACTTAAGAAGGCTTTCTATTGCAACGGATAATTTTTTTTTTTTTTTTTGCCAAAACTTGTAGTTTTTTTTTTATTTCTTAGTATTGGGACTTCACATGAAATGCATAATATTGTTACCCAACCTAGAAAACTATTTCCCATTAGAGATTGGGATAATCCCTACTTGAATCCTTGGTGTAAATTCAATTGAATTTGACAAATGTCATTAACTAGTAGGATTTAGAACTACTAGCTAAATTTATGAATTGGTATCCAAGTTTGGGAATACAAAAGTGTATCCAAGTTTCCACACTGACAAGGTCAACAATGCTAATAATTCTTGAATCCCTTTTCTCCTAATTGCAATGTTGGGGGGGTCGTGCTTTCTAGAAGAGGCCCCCCCCAATAAAACAAAACAAAACATATTGGTTAATAATATCATGGTGAGTTAGTGCACTACTAAAAATTTGTAAAATAGCTAAAAGGTGAATTTTTAACCCCTAAATGCATTAGGCACCCATTTCTAGTGTCACTAAAACTTTGAAAGCCTTTCCAAGTTACTATTTCAGTAGTTTGTATTTTTTTAAATTCATTTAAAATTCTAGTTTTAGCGTCAAAAATCTGATTTTGAAAATGAATGATTAATTATGATTTTTCTATTCAAGATTTTGTGCAAGGGTAGTCATTGCAAATTTTGATTTTCTAGTGTTAAAGGCTCCTAGAAATGAGTCTCAAATACACTATACCTTGGACAAAAAATCACATTAGAAATTCATTTAAAAAATTGTAGAGTAAATTTTGAGAACCTATTAATTGATTAGAGTTATGAGTGTTATGTCCTTTAACCACATATTTTTTTGGTGACCTCAATTTTATATTTGACATTTGAAAAGAGGATTGAAAGACTTTAAATCACTTTTATAATTTTAAAACTCTCATGATGAAATATCATAATCTTTCAATCCATAAATGATATTGTTGTATTTTCTTTTTCCATATTTTTGATTTCTAATATGTCTAGATTGAATTTGTATTGTTACATGTTACAAACCTCTCATGGCTTGTAACTTCAAATCACAAAGAATGCCAAATATAAACATAAAACATACTCATTAAAAAAATGCTTTTACAAAGAGCTCAAACCACTTGACCATAGAGAGAGATCCATCTCCAAAGGTGAGAGTCTCCTCACCCCTAAGCTCCATCTTATATATTAGAGACTATCAATAAAGACTATTAGTCTTTAACCCCTCATCGCTTGAAGTCCAAACATGTGTAAGAGAATCCTTGCTTTTCAAGTGCTATAAGTCTAAATTTCAGTGAAGTATGAAAATCTCAACCATACAATCTTGTAGTGTGCATGTTGTAGATGGTGTGAAACAAATTTGGGGTGATTTTACCATATAGATGGAATGATTACAATGTTTTAGTCTTGAAAAAGGATGCTAGAATTCTCTTAAAAACACATTTGGAGGTGAAATTCGATTTCTAAACCTACTCAAATGAAGAAACTTTTAACTACAAAGTGATTCAAAACCAAAAGACAAACACCTTGGTGAGAAAAAAAATATCATTCAATTGACTCCTTGTGTCTGCAAAATTGTTTTGAAATGTAAAAAAACAGTGAAAAAAGTAGCAAAAAATCACATCTATGGCTGAACCTCCCTCTACTAAAATGCTTCTTAGTCACTCATTACTTCTTGAATTGATATGAAATTTTAACCACACAAACTAGACTAGTGTGTAAAACTTTTCCAACAAAAATGATCGAAAACGGACCACATATGAAGAAGTTATAAGCCTCGGAAGTTCACTATATTGCAAAAATGTCTGCATTTTGAACTTCAAATTGCTCCCTAACATTCTAAAAAACTTGGATTGACATGGAAATTTTACCACGATAACTAGACCTTAACAGAAACAAAATCCAACAAATTTTTATTGAAAAAAAACATTTTATGAAAAAGTTACAAGCCCCCAAAGTTGCAGTTATCAAAATGCAATGTGGTGAACTCAAATTGAACCTATGAACTTCAAAGGGCTCTCAAAAACTCATTACATCTTGTATTGATTTAAAATTTTTATCAGTGAAACTAGAATAATATGCGCAACTTCTACAACAAGTTTTGTTGAATTCGGACATCGGATGAAAAAGTAATAGCACTTTGAATTTGACTGCCAGACAATGTGAGGATACTTTTTGTCCCCTTGGGCGATGAGGGGTTAAGATAGAGTAAGATTTCTTTTTTCTATCTTTAGCTTTCTATTCTTGGTTCTATCTAGAACTATCTACTAAAGTAAAAGTCTTAATTGTACTTCTCTAAATCTTATTTTATCTAAATCACATCTTATCCAAATCTTGATCTTCTACTTGGAGTTGTCTAACTCTAGGTTCTAACCACTTGTCTTTGTCTAAGAGTTGTTTAATTCTAGTGCACTAGTCATCCAAGTGGAGTTGTCTAACTCCACTACATAAATCCATTGTTTGGAGATATCTATATCTAGGCAATCTTTGTTTATCTACTAATGCACATTTCATCATGGATTAGTTTATCCATCAATGCATTTATCCATCAAAGGCTATGACATGAAGGTCACGACACAATCATCATAAATTCTTTCATCTATCAATGTGTTCAACCATCAAAGGGTTGTGACAAGGGTCATGACATTACAATTTTTTTTAAATTGATAAAACTTATCAAAATGTTGACTTTTTGTTCAATTTAGAGCAAGTTCCAAGAAACCCAAAAGGCCTCTCATCACATAACATTCTTTGATGCTTTCTTGGAGGGTCCCTATCCAACTATAGAGAACCCAAATATCAAGGAAAGAATGAGATGAGGTGCTCTTCATTTTGTGGCTCACGTAATGAATACTCCCTTTGTCATGAAATGATTGTCCAAAAATTTGTTGAGATTTTTTTTATGCCAATTTCATTGATCATGTTATGAAAAATATAATTTTAAAAAAATTCCAAATTTTATATCACTAGAATCAATGAAGAACATTGCATGTGTTCATTGCAATCTAAATAAAATTAGTGACAAGGAAGTCTCCATTTGCTCTACTCAAAATAACCTTAAGAAAACATGACCACATTCAAAGTGAACAATCATTTTGGGACAAATGTAATATTTTCTTTAAGTCAATCTTTATTCTTGTAGTTTTGGGAGTGTTTTAGGCTCCTCTGCTTCTTGTAAAGAATGTTAGGAGGAGGTGGAATGTCATTTTTATTACTCTATTCATGCAAAGGAATGATATTTGAGCAATGAAAAGACTATCAATCTTCCCCTTTTTTTTGTCTAATAAAATGAATCCCTCCCATTGTTCTTCTTTCTCAGTCCCCTATTTGATCTCTCTTTGATTTCTTGTTAATTCTGTGAACTTGTGAATTTGTCAATGCAAGTATCTCCTACGTTGTTTCTTGAGGATTCTCGAAGTGACAATATGTATAATATTTGCCCATTGCACTTGGCTAAGACTAAAGGGAACATCCACCACCTTACTGAATAATGTTGTGGATTGTCCACGTTCTCATGATAACTCAAAAGTTCCCCCAAAAAACAATGTATCTCAAGTTTGTTGAACCTTTCTCATTATCTTCCCTGACGGGGACACAACGGAAAGCTACAGGAAAAATGCAAGGATAGAGGCTTAGTACATTTGGGTAACCCCTTCTCAGCGAGTAACGTACACACTACACAGTCAACCCTGTGAAAACTCACTGTTTGACGTTTACGAACAGTCTCAATTCAGTATGGGCAGATTCTGCGAACACATTCGAACTTATCTTCGTCGTCAGACAGGAGACGTACTTAGCAAGTGTTTAAATTCTGACCAGCTGAGACAACTTCAGAATGTAAAATATGTTTAATTCATCCACAAAAATATTGCGGTTTTGATGTTCAGGTGCCATACATCAGGCCTCACAAAATAAAAAATTCGTAACTATCGACATATACTGTACTTAATCTAAGCCTCGCAAGCATTGGAGAGTATCACAGACAACTAAGAGCCTTCAGCGTAGAATTTCTGCAGTCGATCAGACGCCGGTAGACAAGGACTAATGTAGCCGCCCGTCAGCGCCAAGAAAATTACACGAAAAATCGATTCGAATCCTGCTCTTCAAACTTCATAAATTTCCCCAAAAAGCTAAGCCCTGCAATTACATTAAACCCTGCCTCTCACAAACCTAGGCATCCTCATCAGAAAGATGTGTCAGCTTATCATAGAAACCATAGAATAACCCAGAATGATGCGTAATTACAACCAAATCTGTAGTTACCTTAACTGAATTGCAAACGATCTAGCTAGAGGGTTGGCGTCAGGGCATGGAAAATGCATTCACCTAGACTGCTTTTAACACACATTTTTTAGGAAGCCAACTGGTACATTGTAAATTGATCACAGAGGGTTAAGCTGAGAGTAAGGGTTAAGCTTTGCAATACTGTACCACGTTTTCTTCCTTCTGAATCCTCCGAGATGCGGACATGGAGTGCTGGTAGGGGCATTCGTTCAGACCGGTAGCAAGTCCCTTGGTTGCACACAGCTTGGCACGAAATTCTAACCTCTTTCCGGGACAACTAACAGGAACAGAAAAGAACCCAAAATGTTCACCAAAAATCTTACCACCAACTTGCAGCAAGAGAAGAAGCGTAGAGCAACAATAGCAACTTCCTGCAGTCGCCGCAGTCAGTAGAACAAGACAATAACTGGCGCCGACAAGACGAAAACCTTGACTGCAGCAATTTGAAACTCGAGCAGGCGTTCTAAAAACGAAACCCCTTCACAATAAATCGATGGCTTTTACGCTATCAAATATACATTAACCCCTAGCTTACACCACCAAACACTTCGATTTGGTATATGTAACGGGACTGCGAAGACAGCGACATAGCCGAGCGTTGCAAAGCCCGCAGAAACCCCGCAACCACAAAGAAAAACCAAAATTGAGCATCTCAACATTTGCAGCAACTGCAAACCAAGACCAGTGGTAACGGACTGAGCAAGAGCTTCGTGCCAGACTGTGGCTTCCGAGGGGCTGCACTTGGAATGCACCCTACCAGTGATCGAGAGCTTCAGCTGACTAGCTGAAATGGTGACCACAACTCTGCGTTGCTTCAAAATTGGCTGGCTGACTGGCTCGCTGGCTAGTAAAGTATCACCACGGCCACAACTGCAACCCGAGACTCCTGAAGCGCGTGGTTACCGATCTGAGAAACCTGGCTTTAAGTAGGCTTCTATAGTAGCTAGCAAACCAGCCGCAACCGAAAAGAGGAAGCCTAGGATAGCTGCAAACTGAGGCCTGCAACCCGAGGACGAAGGCTGTCAGACATTGCTGTCAAGGACCAGGGTCCGGTCCTCTGGCATGACTCCCTGTGAGGTGAATCTTTCCTTCTGTTATAGAGTCACTGCAGCTAACTTAACTTATCTGAAAGTTACTACAACCACCAACGAATCTTTTTCTGCCAAGGGCAGTGCGCACAAGACTCGTCATACCCCTGAAGGTGATGGAGGCTGGGCCTACCGCTTGCGAGCTGCAAGTGATGGGAGCTTCGTCCACCGGAGAAGAAGGCTTGGCTGGACTTTGTCAAAACCTGGAAACTCGGGTTCAACGGCGGGGCCAACGTTATAACTTACTCCGATTTTGAAAAGGAAAAGAAGTGGAATTGCTGTGCCGGCGTTACGCCCACATTGGGGCTTTTGCGACTGATTTTTTATCTCCCGGGGGCTAGAAATTTGAAAGGACAGTGCACATGATGAAATGGGTGAGGATCAGTCAACTTGCTTTGGAACAACGTGAAGGGTAACTTAAGGGCTTCCTGCCATGTGAGCCGGGCGGGTAGAAATAGCACTAGAAGACAAGCAGTTCCCACCACCGATTCTCTTGCCGGCTTCAGTGAGCAGAAAAAAGGATTTCGAGTTTCACCGATAGATAGCGGTGGACAACCCCATTGGTCAAGATTGGCCTATTATGAGGGAATCCATACGCGTACTATTCTTACTCGATACTCTTCCACCCAATCGGTCCACATTACAGTGCCGTTTCTCCGTTGGACCCTGTAGCTCTGCCGGAGAACTTTACCGGCCTGGCTCACATGGAGGCCCTAAGTTAATGGCTGGGCTCAGATAGATTTTCAGTCATTGCTTCGCAAAGCCCCAGCCGCTAGGTGCTGAATTGCTGATAATGTTCCTCTGCCCTGGTTGGTCCAGCAGTGCAGGAAGTCTACTGCTTGGATCCGTGGCTGCTTACAGTAGCGAACACAATTGCACTAGTCCTGGGTGCAGCATCATAAACGTGCCTCCCTCAGCGGTACTTGGGAGGTCCAGAAAGCGTGCGTTAACTGAAGAGCTGATCGCATTTGGGGGGGAAGCTGAACTCCTTGAAATATTTTTCAGTAATTTTCATAGAAAGAGAAATGGAATTGGCATCTAGTACAAGTCGTTTCATATTTTTTGGATCTCTGTGGAATTAAGTTAGTTACTAATGTTTGAAGGTGAAACTAAGTGGTCATTAACTCTTAAACAATGTCAAGGACGTTTTTTGTCCGATGGATGACAAAGAATCTTCCTATGTAGGATAGAAGTGCAACTGTTCATCCTTGGACTTTTGTGAAAAAAGGAGAGATCTTGCATAGTAGTTTGACCTCCAACGTGTATTTTTGGTTTTTTGAAAGTGGATGGTGTCACACAATTCCAAAAGGCATGATTTCCACAATCACCAATCCATCCTTTAAGGGTTAAAGGCATCCACTTCTTGAAATGTACAATATTGGTACAATGATGGTGCATTGAAGAAAGCAAACTGAGGTACTTTTGCAATATGGGGTGCTTCTAGAGCCTAGTCAATTTCAAGACCTCCTACTTTAGTTGCAACTATATTTCAAGAAACGCTACACGATGCATTTTTTTCTTAAATTTTTTTGGCAAATGTTATCTAAGATATTTGAAAAATCATGGAAAGTCATGATGTGGGTTGGTTTGTAAAGGATTCTTTGGCTCACATTGAAAACATGTCAATCTTTTTTGGAAATGATGAATATTGAGCTCATAGTTGTTGGAATTGAATTACTTAAGGTAATTCAATTCAAGTAAAGCCTCTATTGTATAAACCTTGAGGTAGCTAGTGTGCATAGGACATTGGTAACCAAATACCATAAGATGTTGGTAGCTAGACTATTGTGGGATTTAGATGACACTACTAATAAGTGCACAATACACCTATGAATCCTTACATAAGTCATTCTATAGTATGTAGTGAAAGACATCTAGTGGTATATAACATAACTTAGTGAATGAAGGACACACAATTGAGTCGAACATATCTCTCAATATCTCTCTTCTATAGTTGGGTGCTCGGTTGGGTGTCGTGAGTTACAATCTCACAATTTTTATGTCTTCTTCTTATAATTTAATAATAGTTATATACATTATAGTTGAATTTTTTCTAGATTGGAATATTGGTAAGATATTTTCCTGGATTATCTCCTAAAGGACCAAGGCACATTTGAGGTAGAAACTGTGAAAAACTGCCACTTTTTAGAACAGTGAGAAAAAAATGAGAAAAGAAGTTTTTTTTCAAAATTCAATTGTACAAATTTGTACTAGACTACTATAGGAATGTGTGGAAAAAATTTCAAAAACTTTGACAGCACACATTGAAAGATCATAACGTTTGAAGTTAGGAGAAAAAGTTTTTTTTCAACCTTGCCCAGCAAGGCCAGCAACCTTTAACTCCTCCTAAAGTGAGATTTTTACACTACACATGGTTATTTTTTTTGACATTTGGATCTTGTATCATGTAAGTTACATACCTACCAAATTTCAAAAGTAGAAGAGGTGTTTTGCACATGCTACCCGAAGTTGCCCAAGCTACCTTAAAAGTTTAGGGCAATATAACTTTTGATCCAGGCACTTGATCAGAAAAAAATTACATTCCAACTTAGGGGGAAAAAGTTCACACCTTGTATCAAAATTTGAAAAACCTTCGTTAAAAAATGACTTCATATGCACCTATCCAAGATTAGTTGTGTACGTTCAACGGTCCTTTGGTCCTTTAGGGGTTAAAATCTTATCTTTTCAAATATTCTATAGTTTAGAGTGTACAAATATGCTTCACCTCAAAATTAACTTTCATGGATTAATAGTTAGTCCTTAAACATCCAAATGCCCATATTCTAGTCGTTGCTTCATTTTGAAAGGTTGTCCAAAAACAAATCCATGTAGTTTTTCAAGTTTGCTATTCATAGCCAAAGATAAATAAATCTTTATCAAACAAATATTTTGTTTTACATGATTTTTCAAATTCAAACATTATTTGGAATATTCTATATAGTTTATTTTCGAAGGGAGATGCAGTGAAATGATAGGCATTCTAAAAATATATATTCCATATATAGTGCTAATAGCCTAGTGGAGAAGTATTTATTGGATAGAGTGAATAGTTGATTGCCATGGTACGTTTGTTTTCCTAGTGTAAATTAGTTGATCACAAGGCTTTGAAAATAACCTTCCATTGCTTCAACCCTTAAGAAAATTGGCATCCATGTTGGCACATCTATTCATATTTGTATTTGGTAAAAAAAAACTCTCTTTTACAAATAAAAAATTGTAATATAATCCTCTGAAATAATTTTCTCACAAAAAAAGTGTTGTTTTTTCAAAAATTGAACTTTGATTGTAAACATCTTAGAATCTATATGTTCAAATTTATTTTTAAAGTTTGAAGGGTGACTAACTTAATATCAGGGAACAAAATAATGTGTTTGGATTTTGAAAATGGATTTTAAGAAATGATTATACGTAGATTATGAAAATTTGTAATTTATAGCTGATTTTATACAAAGGATGCCTAGGATTTTTAGGGGTTTGAGAAAGAATTGAATAACAAAACAAAATAAATATTTTACAAAACCACATGAATACAAATCATCATTTTGAATTGTATTTAATACAAATCTTGATAATTATAAATATCTAATCTTCAATGAATTATGTGATCTTCAGTGAATTTGTGACCACAATTTTCAAAAAAGATATAATTTTAATTTAACATTTTATAATTAAATGTTGGTCCCATTTCAATACAAATTTGAGCAAGTTGATTGCAGGCATATTTCTTCTTATGACGTACTTGTGAGGCTTGAGATGTTCATTTAAAGAAGAAATTAACCCCTTAGTTTGTGCTCTTACATTCAAAATCTTGATGATGAACAAAGCAATTCCAAGGGCCTTTTGACCTTATAACTTCTTATTTGTCCAATCCATTGTTTGACAATATAACTTTTCATTTGTCCAAACCATTGTTTGAATTTTACTAATAAAAACACTATCTATATAATGAATTTGATGAAATTTAGATAAATAGTTTATACATTTATAAAGATATAAGCCAAAATATGCAAAAATTCAAGAAAGGATTCAAACATTGAAGGATTAACAAAGAATGGGCTTGCCCAAACTTGTGTCCGGAATGGGCTCTTCTACAAACAATCTTCAATAAGATCATTCATTTTGGGTGCATTCAAACAATCTTCAACTAAATGTTCACTATGGGTACGTTCAAGCAATCTTCAAATGGTCCAAAATGACCCTAAACTACCCCAAGTGATGGGGCAAGTGGTAGGGACCTTTGAATGCATCTACAAGGTTGCTAGTTTAATATCCTATGGTAACTTTGCTCACATGGTGGTCTTGTTCATGTTCCTCTTCTTCTTAAGTTTTGACAAAGGAACCTATGGCATCAAAATTATAGTTAAAAAAAAATTCCAGTTGCCTAGAATGTTGTGTCTTCTTAGTCCTCATTGTGACCCTTGAATATCTTATATTTAAAAAATAAATAAAAAATAAACCAACAATCTTCAACTAGAATATTTACTTTGGGTACATTTGATGAATAGGTGTGTTGTACACTTATACCTTGCCAAGTTCTTTTCAAATACTCCCTCTATTTTTGAAACTGCCATGTGTTTCCTTTGTGTCTTACAAGTCTTTTTCATAAACAAGTGTAGTAATATATGCTATAAATGACATTGAGGATGTTTTTTGGTCAATGGATGACAAAGAATCTTCCTATGTAGGATAGAAGTGTAATTATTCATCCTTAGAATTTTGTACAAAAAGGAGAGATCTAACACATGAGTTTGACCTCCAATGAATATTTTTGTTTTTAAAAAAAAGTAGATGATGTCACATGGTTCCAAAAGGGAAGATTTCCACATTCACTAGTTCGTCCCTCAAGGGATATTCCGGTGCAAATCTGTAGATAAGCTTTGGTGCTAATTTTTAAATTAAACAAACCCAAGGCTAATAGTATGATTCGTTCCTAGGGAGGTCTTTTCTAATAGGATTACTTACTACAATGACACTAAGACGACAATTAAGAGAACAAATAACCCACATACATCATACTTCCAACTAGAATTAACTTAATTACCTCACAATTTGTAAATTAGTTGTTTAAATTATTATTATTATTTTTAATTATTATTATTTTTAATTTAATTAATTTTTACTCTCCACTCTTAAAACCACCAAGGTTTAATTTCACCCCAAATTGTATTCGATCTTCCATCTTCAAATCGGAATTCTTTATCTTTCCCAACTTGAATTCGACCTGCCTGGCTTGGCTGGTCCTTCCCAATTTGGACTTGCACTACAGTGGCCCAGCAAGTACTCCACATTCGGTTCGGAACAGCTGCCAGCTTGCCCCCAATCAGGATATGTCACATCCGAATTGGTCTTTGCCTCCAGCTTGGGGTACAGTCAAATCTTTTATCACCAACTTGGAACCCACTTCTCTCACTTCACAAATCTTCACTAAATTCTCCTTTTAATCCCATTTGATTCTAATTAACTCCCAGCTCAATCAGTATCTTACAAACTGAATAGGAATTTAAAACGAACCTCCTTCAACTTGACCGTACCAATTTGGTTGAGCCTTCAGGACGTTGTGCATCCCACAGCACATGCAAGAAAAATCACTCGCCCCAAATTGGATTCATGCATACATACGAAAATGCCAAACAACCTTGGAACACCAATTTGCTTTAATTCCCACTTTATTAAGCCAAATTGGTGACAGATCACCATTCCAAAAATAATGTTCACTAATTGATCCACTCAAAATTAGCTTCTGTTCAGATTCCTCAACTTGGATACTCCAACTACTAAATCCAATTGAGTCTAATCTCACTGAAAATGCTATTAAAATCTTCAACCTATTTTTAGCACTTTATCCTAATAGGTTGGCAACATCTTTGCACAATTCCTAACAGGCTAAATTACTATTCCTTCTGCAGCCATCTTCACGATGCCGTTTTAATGAATACTCCAAATTGGATTTAAAGCTTCCTGCCTTCAAAGTTAACTTCCAAATCGGACTCTTGCAGCAACCTCTGCATTTCGTTCAATCTACTCGGATTACTCCGAATCACAACACAACTCCACTCATCAATTTGGACTTTAGACACTCCATCACATCGTCTCAAATTGGATCTTCAAATATCAACCACGGTATCCAAGATCACACCAATTTGGACACACTCACATCACACACAGCCAAGCATCACTCACTTGGCAAATCATATATAAGAAATCATACATAAACCAAATAGGAAAACAAAACATAACGCAGTCACTCCGACTGGAACTCGCACTCGCATCTCTCGCACAGTGGGTGCCTTCCAAATTGGAACACTCCCCTTTTAAACTCTTCAGCCTGGCAGTTCCTTAACCAACTTGGCATCACCTCAAACTTCACAAACCGCCAATTAGGAACCTCAACCAATAACCGCAACCATGCATTATATCAAACACAGAAGAAAACCCCAAATTGACACCTCACTGCACACGACAACCAAAATCACAAACCTAATTGCCACAGCCTCCCAACCAAATCGGAATACGCTCCATAACTAACTCAGGACAAGACTACAACATTTCCGATTTGGAACAACCCGGACCATTCCACTTGGAATAAGACAGCCCGTAATTCCAACTCGGATTTAAACCTTAATACATCACAGCCCAGCTCCTTGGATCAACTACTCCCAACCTGGAACTGAAGCTTCAAAAATTGACCTTCCAATTAGGTAAACAAACATTCAAAACTGCCAATTTGGAACACAAAGCATACGAATCATTAACAAATCATACAAAAACCTCCAAAAATAACATCAAAAAGAACAAAATTAACATCCGAATAGGTCATTTACAAAATCCTACAAACCTTGACAACAAGCAAGGGTTCCGTATTGGTTCAAAGAATATACGTCACCTATTGGAGCATCCCCGAACATTTTTGAAATGGTAAGTTGCAACAATTTACTACAATGAATAAGGATATTAAGGGGAGCTATACTAATTAATTGACATTTCACACTATATAAATACCTACCTTTATTGTACATCAATAGTGATTGAAGTTTCCAAGGGATGTACATCATGTTTCAAAGATGTATAGTTTTCTACAATAAATCCCTTTAATTTTTGGGTCCCCTTAATACCCCTATTCAATGTAGTTAAACTTACTATATGGACGGTTGTTGTTAAGTTATATATAGGATTATGTAGTCAGTACAATAATTCTTGCAGAACAGTAAGTTACTTCCTCGATAGGGAGGATAAATGTTTTGAAAAGTGTACTTCATCCAAGTACTATCTGAGTTGGATATCGAGGATGTCATTTATGTTATTTTATTTTCTAAGAACTATATTTGAAATTCCTTGGAAATCATTTACAGAATAAATAAAAATTTACCTAAGAAAATATGTAGCTATTGGCTACATGAAGCATTTTCGATCCCCATTGCACTAAAAATCTATACTTGAAGTTAGTGGTTGTTTGTTTTCTTTTGTTTGTTTGATATGTTGAGATCTAAGAAACTATGAAGCATTTGACAATGCTCTTGATACCAATGGAAAGCTCTCCAGGTGAAGGGGTGCACAGACTTTGTTTTGTGGAGTTTGGACCTATGGTGTGAAAGATATTGAATTTCAAAGTTTTTATGAATCAAAAAATTGAAATAAATGATCTTTTTTTTTATTTTAAAAAAAATAAAAATTTCACATCACGTGTCCAAATGCTATGAAAAAAATCCCTTGAACTCCTTCATGCATAAAAGATATTGAATTAAAAAATTAAAAATTATTTTGACTTTTATTTTGACTGTGGCAACGGTACAGGGGATACTAGTGACTCGTGGAATTAGAATGGGGAAAGTTTATGAAAGATTAGTGTATCTCTTTATTTCTCTCTTTTTCATTTCTTTCATCTTTGAAAAGTGGCTTGCTTTTTGAGTAAGATAGCCGTACTCAAATATATAACTTCCTCACAATAGCTTTCTGTCTGTACAAATTGCTTTGGTCCTCCTATTTTGTGATCCAAAGCCAATAAAGAGATGTAGGGGAATTTTCAAAGAAGTGAACTTGTATGATTCTCAGAACAATTCATTACTCATTGCAGATATAATATACTAGCACAAGTTTGTTGCAACAGAACATCAATTAAACTTAGGAGAATATAGATTGGATGAAAAACATTCAGGGATGAAATATACAGGATATAAACGTGACCATTTTTTGACAACAGGTTGTGACAGGTGGGGTGGATTGACCCCCTCACTCGTCCCCAGGTAAAAACCCTGAAATGTTTTATTTTTCACACATGATAAAATTTGCAAATTTTGAATTCATATTTGCAATCTGAGGCCCCAATTAGCTAGGAGAGGTAGAGAAGATAAATTAATGATGCACAAAATAGGAGGTCTTTTTTTTACATGCACCCTTGGAATGACTGGGGGGGGGGGACAAGCGAGGGGGTCAATCCACCCCGGCCGTTGTGACATGGGTCATGACAATCTGTAATTAATATATTAAATGAATCTCTAATTTTTCTTTTGCATTCTGATCGAGGAAGAAATCACGTGTAAAGTAGGGGCGCTCTAAAAAGCACCCTTGCTCTAAAAGCAACCACTAATGTCGCAAAGGTACATTTTTGCTTTCTTCAATGTACCAACAATGTTCATTTCTAGGGTGATGCTTTTAATGTTCAACTTCAAAAAGCCATAACTAATTCTAGGAAGGTCGAAAAAAGATGAAACGACTTGGGTTCGATGCCAATTCCGTTTATCCTCCTACGAAAATTGACAACAAATTATTTCAGGGAGTTTAGCTTCCCCCAAATGCAATCAGCTCCTACAAGGGCTCCTACAAGGGTAGAGGATACTACCTGAACTTATAATTGTCAGAGCCTTCTTTCCTCTTCTCTTCCCGTCCCGGTCAAGTCCGCATGCACAGAACTTATATCCCAGCAAATTGACTGAGTAACTTAAGTTAAACGAGGAAATATCTGCATGGGAAATATCTGACTGGGCAAGCTGGCCGGGCCGGGCCGGGGTGGATTGACCCCCTCACTCGTCCCCAAGGGAAAATCCTGAATTTTTTTATTTGTCATGCATGATAAAATTTACAAATTTTGAATTCATATTTTCATATTTGCAATCAGAGGCCCCAAATTTGCGCAAAGAGGTATTGAAGATAAATTAATGAAGCACAAAATAGGAGGTCTTTTTTTTTTTACATGCACCCCTGGAATGACTTGGATTGGACAAGCGAGGGGGTCAAATCCACCCCTGCCGCTGTCAGTGGCTGTCAGTGGGAACGGAACCATCACCGACTCACCGTCATTTCTTTCCCATCAACTGGACTGCGGCAAATAACTTATATGTGGTGACCGTCCTTTTTTCCGTTCCCGCTACAGTACAGTACTGTAGTGTGCGCTGCGAGTGCTCTTGCCACTGTCAAAATAAAAGTAATTTCTTAATTTTGTTAGTTCAAAAATGACTTCGAAATTTAATAAATGTCACATCTGGTAGGTTGGAACGCCATGAAACAAAGCCCGTGCACTCCTCTTGAATGAGGGCTTTTGGACGGTAACAAGAATGTGACCGGGGGATGCACAGTCCAGGAGATCTCAACATAACAAACAAAACAACCTAACTTAAGGTATGGATGGCTAAGCCTTCCTTAATCTCCTTATTAAGTAAAAGTAAAAACAAATTTCTAATTTTTTTAAATAAAAAATCCACAACTTTCACTGTGTAAGTCCAAATGACAAGAGTCAAAGTCCATGAATTTACCTCTCTTCATAGAGAGCTTTCCAATAGTACCAAGAACATGATTAGTACCAAGAACATGATTTCCGTGCAGTCCAAAAGATACATAATTTATGATAATTTATGATCCAAAAATAACTAAAAAATTCATAACTTTTCCATGGCACATGCTAATACCATGAAACAAAGTCTGTGCACCCCTCCTCATTGAGGGCTTTCTAATGGTACCAAGAAGGTGACTAGGGGGTGCGTAGTCCATGAGATCTCAATGTAACAAACAAAAAAATTGAACTTAAGAATTCCAATTTACAAACTGTAACTTACTAGACAATGTCACTTGGTTTGTGGATGGTATCTTTTTAAGTTAATTATCAATCTAAAACATTCTCTACTTGCTCTGCATTACTACAAGAAGAGATACCAAGACAGCTAAACCTGGAAAATCTGTTGGAATAAACAAGACCCAAATGGACTTGACAATTACAACAAATTAAATGTTTACTATATGCTCTTGTGACTCTGGACACTGTAATTATAATTCTTCTGCCACAATGTTTCCTGAACATTTCACTACATGTTGAATGCATAATTTTGAAATTGGTTTTCTGGAACTTTCTGAGTACGTCATCTGGATTCTATTGTTATGTTTGTGTATTTGGAGAATAACAACTATGGCAAATTTTGTGGAATTAACTTCTTTGTAAGAAAAAATGGCTTTCTTTAAGTTGGGTATTGCTTGTTCGTAGGCTCTATATTTGCTTGGTTCGCTTGTCTCTAGGATCAAAATTTGGATGAATCATTGTGAAATGTGTTTAAAAAGAAATTGGATTACAAATTTGAACTTGATTCTCTATTCTTCAATCATAGAACAAACTTAGAATTTTTTAAGCATCCACCATTAATATTGGGCAACCAAAAAAGTGTGAATAATCTTCTTGTCTACAAGTCTTGAAATATAAGAGCATTCACACTCATGCTCCAAACATTTAGCCTTGACAACTCTCCGAGGGCCCGCATGTAAAAAAGGTCCCCCAATCCATGCCCTTGCAACATGTAGAATTTGAGTAGGCTCCATAAAAACAAGCCAAGGTCCATAACAGTTAGGAACCGGTGCTACCATTCCAGAGCATAGATTCACCATATCTTTGTCATTGTTCAGTAACTTATGAGAGGTTGGTTCCCTACTTCATAGCATTGTGAGCTACTAGGGAGGCATCCCATGGTTGTCTGGAGTTGGGAGGGTAGTGAAAGGTAGATGTACAAGTACGGGCAACTCCCTATAGACCTCAAAAACAAATTCAGCACTCGCTCTCAATGTCATAAATTGAGGGCCACTTTCGCTGCAAATGGGTGCAGGTGCTCTCATCTCCTCATCACCTCACCCATCCCATCGCCCCGACCATGGGCAAGTTCCACTTTCAAAAACTAAGTTAGCAACTGGCGCTCAGTAAAAAAATGTTGACAGAGAAAAACTCACCATGGTTCCAGCATCCAATTTGTTGTTGCAAAGATAGTCAACATTCTTTATAGGGATAACTTATTGGGAGTAGTGGGAGGTGGTCCGGCAAATATCTTATATCCATGCATCAACTTAATAGAACAATTCCATGGTCGGTAGCGAGTCATATTCATTAAATTGTGACCATTTGATCTTCGTGCAGTTTTCCCTCTCAAGCACTCAAAGACAAACTTAGCGTGCATCATACATCGCCGACCTGCTTGTGTGGTTGCAATTGCCAGAAGGCCATGGAGGGTCCCAATAATGGGCCTCGGAAACACGTGGACCGCAGAATACCAGCACTCACACTGTGCATTGATGGTCCTACAATGAGAAAATGGTGCAATGAGGGAATAGTTCCTCTGCTTTGCTAAGAAAGCAGCTTTAGTTTTTATTTTGGGCAATTTGTCTGCATTTGCACCAAAGGAATGAGCCCAGCACCATGCCCTTGGAACCAAAGAGTACTCCCTCTGCATGTCTCAAAATAAGTCCAAGATTTTCAAATATACTTGTCTTAAATTAAGTTTCAAAACTGGCTCCACCAAACTTGACATGATGGACAACAACTGAAGCTAGTTCAAACACCTTGAAGCAAAAGCATCCATTGATATCATGCTCCAAAGACTATTGATGTAGCAATTTGATCCTCGCAAAGGGAATTGAAATTCAACCTTTAACCAACCAAAGGCAAAGAGTTCAACCCACAATTGTACAAAAACTGCTACTAACAAATCTCTTGTTGAGAATTTCCTAAAGTTGAATTACAAGATATTGTTGGAGTTGAATGTAGGACATCAATAGTTGTCACTCCATTAACGTTGCTCAGAGAATGATAAAAATTAATATCACTAGAGTAGTTTCCCAAAAGGCAAAATTATATCAATTTCAGTGCTTGATTTCAATATGCATCACTTCGTTGTAGACTTCCATTCTTTCATGCCTAGTGGAATTTAGTAGAAGTTCAAGGGATTTATGCAATCTCTTGGAAATAGGAATAGCTCAAGCATTAATCCAACCATTTATAAGAAAATCCCAAATTTATTTCCAAACAGAGGGAATACTAAAAAGGTAGGAAGGTACCAGAAAACTTCAAATTAAAAAAAATCTTGGTCAAAATCACCAGATTGTGGATGAAAACTAAATTATAGATATGTGATATGTATTGATGTGATATTTTCTATCCAATATGTGGATGAATGTTGATATTTGGAAGACCATTGTATCATTTTATATCCCCACTTTGGCACTTTATAAAAAATGAAAAAAAAAATTGTAAAAAATGTTGAGCCAATATGGTAATTTATGAAACACTTCCCTAAATTCCGATGAAAATGCTTTGCCAATAGTTTCAACATAGTTTGATGGCTCTAATGCATTCTTCATTCAGCTTTTAGAAGTCCCCATTGTTAGTTGAATGTTGAACAATTGAATATTTTTACATATATTTTAGTACAAACGTATTCACCTAAATTTCAATAATTCGGTCGTAACATTAGTACAAAGTCACCCTATAATAATCATTTGAGACCATGGTTCTGTGTTGACTCTATGCCTTAGCTTAAATGCAATTGTTCTAATTTCAGGCTAGATTTAATGCAAAACCTTAGTTTGAAATGGTTTTTTCAAGGGGGATTTTTATTATTGTAAAATGTCTTGTTTGATTAACAATTTTGCAACTGATGTAAATGAATGAAAAGTTTTAAAAAAAAATCATCACCTTGAAAACCCTTATTCATCATCCAAAACATGAACTTTGAAGTACTAAGGGATAATTTTTTGAAGTCCAAGCACCTACACATTGAACATAAAACTAATAAAAAAAAAGTGTTTTTGAAAGTCAGTAACCCCTAGAGATTTGAAGTGCATATCACATGGGCTTTAATGAATTTTGGGCATGCAATTGCAATTCTAATTTTTTGATCCCATGGGTGAAATTTGCACACAAATGCACACATTCTCAAGGAAGATTTTGAATGCATTATAAATTTTGTAGAATTGGAATAGGTGATTCTAAAGTTACACTCTATTAGTCTTTTTGTTTTGAACGTAGGCAAGTTGGGCATAAAGAAAATCTTTTTATATTTGGGCCAACTTTTTTTTTTAATTTCATGAATATTAAAAAAAATTCAAATCAAGCCATTGAACAAGTTGCGAACAAGTTTTGAGATTCATACATTTTAATAGAAAAAAATTAAGGAGTGAGTAATGCTTGTTCAAAGTCATGTGATCATATTTATTTTTTGAAAGTTTGAAAATAAATATCTTACAATGAGAGAGGTATATTACATGGAAATTTTAAAAGAATGTACTTCAAAGACTTATATTCCTCAAAAATCATGGCGGATTTTGAGATGTTATCCATTTTTAGATAATGCCTCTATAAGCACCCCAAATCCTCAATTCCTAGAATGAACTCCCTTGGTTAGCGAACATGAAACTTTCTTGAGTGTTTGAGATCACTTTTTACCAATTTCAACAATGTCTTCAATCCTCACTTTCTCCAAGGAAATGCTACAACTGTGATGGCTAAATCCATCTCAAGGTTTTTGTCGGTGGTTGCAAGAAAGATTGGTTCTATTTTGCATGACATTTCAAGCGATGGAATTGTCATTGGCCATAACTTTTGGAGCATGAAGCCAGTGTACTTGGAATTTTTATTGAAGATGACTAATTTGGTAGGAACGAGATTTCTTATTTTTCAAAATTTTTTAATTCTTTTTATATAAGTAAATTTCAATTGAGCTAATTTGTCACACTTTGTGGTTTAGGATTTTAAAGTACTGCGGAGTATCAAAAATTAATGATGTAGAATTGAAATTTTTGTAGGATATTCCTACACTAGATGCTCATGTGTCTACCAAAGGGCACTTAAAAAAACTTTTCTTTTTTGGACTTCCACATGCGCGCAAATAGGGGTCCCTTGTGTATGTCATTTTGAACATTGAAGATGGTTTATCTTTCATTCTTTTGGTGAAATCTCTTCCATCATAAAATCTCCCAAATTTCCAATTTTTCATTTCTATGAAAATCCTTTTACCTATTTTTTACAAATTAAAACATCAAAGTGTCTATTTTTTGCAAAAATTGTGTCATTCTATTTTGTGAATAATTTTTTACCCACATTTTTCTTATGTCTCAAATTTTGGTAATATGCTATTTCTAATGTTACACTAATTATCCATATTTGATTTCATTTAAAAAAATTCCAACACGTCATAATACAGTTAGCAAAAAGCCCAGTGCTATGAAAAAAGACCGGTCTTTCTTGAAATGACCCTTGTGTGGAGTTCAAAGCACTTCAAATTTGAAAATTTTGCTCGACTTGTAGTGCCTTGCAGGAACAAATTTGCTGCATTGTCACAATGAATGGTCAAGCGATTCCAGATTTGGAGTTTTCGAACTGCTTTTTTGCTATCTGGGTTTGGTGTTTTCGAACTTCCTGTGTTCTTGAGCTGCGACCTCATCAAGTCTTCAATGAAATTGATAAATATTGGGACCACATTCAAACTGTTGTTAAGAGAGCAAGAATGATCTCAAATGGTCTTTGTAATTACAGACAGTATGCTTGGCTTGTAACTGAGGTTTTGAAATCCCAACCACTAAGAAATGATTGCATATTGCTATTCCTACAACTTTAAAAACCTGAGTGCCTACTTTAGTTCATAATCAAGCAACTGTAAGTCTGTAACAATGCTGAAGATTCATTGTAGCACTCTTCCAGTAATTACAACATAACTTCCAGTATTGTAAAAATTCTCTCAAATCCTGGCAAGCAACCTAGTGTCTAGCTCTGTCCATGTTTGAGAAGTCCGTAAACTCTTAAGACGCTTCGTCAAATTTGCCATGCTTCTGGAGCGTCAAAATTATGACACACAAGTGTATTAAGCTTGTACTTTGGTCGTTTGTCTACAATGATTGTCCCTTCATTTGCTTGAAAAAAACGAAACAAAACTAGGACTGAAAGAGATCTGAGGTTAGAGATAAATGCCAATCTCTTAGAAAAAATAGCCATGATTTTAACAAATATGACAAAATAAATCACACTTACAAGTTGTGCTTATCAACTTCTCAATGTCGGTACCTTTAGTAGCTGGTCGATACTGTTCAGTACAAATTGCAAGCTGACTTTGATGGAACCATGGGAGCAACTGACCGGTCCATGTGTTCAGAGAGGTCTCAGTCTGGCTCATGAACCCGTGAGTCTCTTGTGAAGAGCTCCCTCTTTACATCAAGTCACTGTGGTACTCTCCTGTAGTACACATAGCTTCTAGCCATATGAAGTCACGTTTCGTCTTACTAATTGGACTTATCAACAGCCAATTTTTTTGCCTTCTTTTGTTTTTTCTTCCAGCAAAAACGATAGAAGATTCATTGCATTAACAAGCAGAATAAAACCGCTGCTAGCCGGTTCTATAAGATAAATTCTTGACGCACCAAGTATGGACTGGCAGCTGGATCGAAAAATTTGGAAGTTAAGGCACTTTGAGTAGATAAAAACAAAGAAGCATAACTTGTACAATACCTGCTTTAAATGTGGGACCTTCTGTTTATCTGGATTTCAGTGATGACGATATGATTGACAATATTCTAAAGTACGTGCATTAAAGAATTAAGGACAGTATCTGATTCTTTACATGAATGATGCACGTGCTAAGAGTCTAGTCCCTCAGTTAAAAAAATTTCTTTTTCGAACTTTAATTTTTAAGGATCTTTTTTGAACTGAGGGACTAGATCCTTAGCACGTGCACAACTCTTATAGAGAATCAAATGCTTTTCCTTATTCCCTCAATGCAACATGCACTTGTCTCGAAATTCAGAAAAGTATAATCCTTAATTCAGAAAAGTATAATCCTTAATTCCAGGAGGTCACTCAGTAATTGCTTGAAGTTTTGTCGCACAGTTACGCTGCACACACGTGTGTATAATAATTAGTGTGGGTTTCGAAATATGTTGGACTTTCACTGTCGGAGAAACATAGAAGTACTGTGAATGATGTTGCATCGAACTGTTTGATTCTAAACCGGTGTCCGGAATGGCAGTTAAAAGCATCGCTTGAAATAAAAGTGGTCCAGGCTAGTGAGAGTTCTCTGGAACGTTACGGAAATACAGTTACTTTACCTTATTTATGAAGAAGTTTGGTCTTTCATTCTTCGATTACAGCAACACAGTACCGACGCTTCTACTCTAGACAAACGCCAAAATCCTATAACCGGAACTTCAGAATTCTATTGCAGATTTGCAGCTCATTGCCCAGGTGTTTACCAGAATACGGCCACTGAGTACATGCACGTGGACTTTTTAAGCAGCAACCTGGTCAATACCAGTCTACAAGGTAAACAAAAAAGTTGTCGCACTATTATTACTAAGGTTTAAAATGAAATAAATGAGGCAATTAATCTATGTCCCCAGTTGTGTACAAACCGTAGAGGTACAAAGTAATGCCGAAATACCTGGCGATTTAGGTGGATTAAGACGGGTTCAAGTCGACAGGATTTACTAGTTGTGTGCTCGCTGCACCTGCACACACAAGCAGAGTCTGTCACTTGACAAGAGAATACTGGCATCGCATCTCCACATGCAGATGTACCTCACATAAAGACAACGAATTTCAGTAATATTTTAGTGCAGTACGTGTTGCAGTTTCAGTTACCCGGCTGAACCCTCAGATCTATACCTGTCCTAGTCTTTTGAGCTCTCAGCCAATTTTAGAACTCTAAAACAGATCATTGTAATATATATGACTAATGATATCTCAACTTTACTAGATTTCTTCTCCTGTCGGGAACTGAGATTAACTGACGCAAGTGAGAACTTGAACAACTCCAGAACTAGGAGGGGAACAGCAACTCAGTCTTTAGAATTTCCAGTGATTCCAGTCAAAAGTTGGCCCACATCATGAAGGATGGCCAGGTACTGTTAATCAGTCCCCGCAGTTCCGTCATCCCATGACAAATGTGCGGTTCCAGAAACATCCAAACCCTGCAAGGTGACCTTGCAGAAACACTAAAATTGAAGCTCTTTAGATAAATTCTCTTCTTTCTATCTGTGTTTAAGTATTCACCCTATTCCAGACTTTGCGTATTGGTTGTTCAGGTAAATATCAACAAGCCTTATTGTGACGTTCCAGGGCAAAGTTGGGACTTTCGAGTGCTCAAAACGTCAATTTCAAGAAATTCGCATAAATCACCATTTTGGCACATTTCAGGGCACAAAACCTCAAATGTACACTATCTATACCATGCTAGTCCTAGTTTTCTGCAAATGAATGTCGCAGTTTCTGTCGTTAGAATCGTGACGATTCACGTAGGTTTGAAGTTGAATAGGGAGATTATCATCGGTTCCCTTACGATAATATCAGACATTTCCTAGAAGATTTTCCAGTAGCGACTAGAAATGGAAGAATAAGATCAAATAAGGAAAAAGCATTCCGTTGTAATGGCTAGATTCCGACGCCAATTTTTTTGACATACATCTACACAAACTCAAAAAACTAGGACAAGTAAAGCATTACGTATGAAGACACACATTACGACAGGTGCCAAAGTAGTGGCATAAGTACGTCAAAGTAAATAGCAAAATTAGTGGCACAAAATTTCCCTGTTGACAATACTTTTAGTATATGTGGGGAATGACAATCCGGGAGCTTGCGATAATCTCCATGTGAGTCTGAAACCTGGGTCGTAGAGTTCAAAAATCTACAACTAGTAATATTAATTCTAGTTCCGCATGGCATCCTAAACCCACAGGCCTACTAGCCTCTGTGATACCTCACATCCGATCCGACTAACCAAGTTAGCACATTCAAACTCAAAACTCTTGACATTCCATCCATAACTCAAAATTTCTTGGCATTCTAGCTATGAGAGAGAAAAAGAGGAAGTAAGTGCGAGCATTTAAATGAGCCTTTATAATAAGCAACTCCATTGAGTACCACGTACCTCGGAGAGTCCCAGATCACAAATCGAAATTGCAGGTGCTCAGAAAGCAAGATTTCTCAAAATGACTTCCGACGGGCGACTTTTCAACTGCCAAATGGTCATTGATGTGTTACTTAGCACCAAAATTTGTTCCTGAAGCTCTAACACTTAGGATTTTCAAGTACGTACAACTCTGAATATGAGGATTGGCCGATACAGATATGAGATTTCACTAAGGCTACTCGAGCTGTGCCAAGCTGGGTCAATCACAAAACAACGAATATGACCATGTGGAGAACTATCTGATAGATTAAATCTGCAATCAGAAGAAACTTATCAGCTTCGCGCGACTCATAGCACAAAAGAAGAAATAACACCAGACAGAATGTTCGACCCTCTTGGGACTTCACACAATCCCGTTGGACAAATCTTCAAGTATGATAAATTGGCATCATTCCAGTACATGATCACTTCTCAGGACTCGCAGCGCCAAAAGTAAATATATGCACTTATAATTATCCAAGTTTTTAGAGCTGTGTAATGTATTTGTCTAGATCTATGGCACAATTTTTGGTGCCATCAGTGAGCAATTTATGGGAACTACTAATGCAAAAATTGCAGAAGCAATTTAGCAGTCACAATACAACTTTTAACCATCATTCAAAGCAGAAAAAATAACATTATTAACCATGCAGATGGGGACATGTTTATAGCTAGAACATGTATAGCTTGTTGGTTTTTTAAGTACTCAAGGTTAAGGTGAAACTAGATCTAAAATTGGTCATTGAAACTCATGTCCATAGATTGAGTCAAAAGTAAAAGTAAAAGTCATTTTTTTTCTTGTCATTAAACGAATAGAAATCATAAAAGATCAACAAAATATATGGTATTCTATTTGGAGTATTTTTGTAAATTTGGCGAATTTTCATAGTAAGACTTGAAAAATCCTAGAGTGTCGCATATTAAGTAAATCTTTGAATCATCTTCACAAAGACTGAGAACCACTCACCAAAGTCTCTGTTACTTTACAAGAGCTAGAATTGGGAGGAGTGAAAGGTTTCATTTATTTAAGAAGAGTGCAGAGACAATTTCAGAATATTGTACCATGAGCCATTTATTGTGGGAATGTGAGGTTCGTCTAGCCTTGCACAATAATAGAGTCACGAAGTCTAAGAACGCCTGAAGTATGACACTAAACTCTTGCACTCGACTGTCTGCTATCATTCAACAGTCTGCCTATGGGCAAATGCCATTTGGAGAGACATGTGCATTAGCAGCCTGAAGAACATGGCATCGATGTTCCTGCTAGTCAAACAGTGAAATCATGAACACTGTACCCCCGTCGACACCACAGTTCCAGATCGATTCGCCTTACAGAGACGGACGTTCTAACTAAAAATACTACAGGCTTTAGATTACAAAACGTGATCGATTCGAGAACAACGACTAATGGCGTAAACAGGTTTCAAAAAGTTTTTTTTGGGGGGGGGTATAGTTACACACTGAAATATTATACCCCCCCGGTATCACCCTCCAGATCTCCCTGTGCCGGTAGTACCGATTGTGCCGAAAGTTTGGTAAATTAGTACTTTTTGTAGAAATATCAGTACTCTTGTACACTAATACAAATCTTGCACTCCACAATTTTGTGACAACAACAATACTGTGTCATCACGCCATCTCAGGTAAGAGCAGGGGACCGGGGAGCACTTACTGCAATCACGTCACCGAAGATTCCACGGTAATAGGGGACTTTTGTTGCAGGACGCTGTGCCCTCATCTCCCAATCTCCGGTGACATGAATCTCAAAACGTTTGGGGTATTGCCTGCTCGCTTTCTTCCATTCTTCCATTGCTTTCGTCGACCGTACTGAACAACCCCGCCCACGTCGTCGATGCCAGTCAGTATTGATTCATTACTGCAACTTTCACGAAAGCATGCATGTGATCGAATTCTAGCTTTACGGCTTCGATCACCTGTCCACGATGGGATTCCCAGTTAGCCAAATTCTTACCATGAGCTGCAATTCCAACCAAATACGTGCACGCAAACCTCTTTCAACTCCCCACCAAGGTTTCCCTAATTGAACGTAATTTTTCAATGTCGACAACTGCAGCTTCCTGTCAATCAAATCCAATTCAGTGGTGGTGGCTAGTGCCGCCCAGGATATATATTCTAGCTGGAATGTCAATTTAGAGAAGGTGGACACTCCTTCTAAAGAGGCTGGTCAGAATCCGGATCGAATCCGGGTTCATCACCCTTTGGGCCGGCCTGCATCCGATCGAACTCCATTAAGCAACTCTGAAGCCAAGTCCTGTTGAAAAGTGTTCTTGATTATACCCAGTATTGCACTCGTAATAGTAACCTAGTAACCTAGTAATAATAACGCAGCGGGATGCCCCACCAATCGGGCCTCCGGTTATGTGAGGGCCCTGCCCCTCAGCCTCGGGCTTCGCCTTCGGCTTCTTGGCAGGGCCCTCACACAACGGGAGGCCCTCATGGTAGGGCGTCCCAATATACAATTCGACATTGCCAAGTGGAAGGATTTGAACTCACCGGGTGTCCTCGAAAGTCATGGTCGCACTGTTGCATGCCAACCGCATGTCGACAGATGTCCAAACTTAGGAGATGGAGAAGAACTTGATAGAAAAAAAATCTAGCAGGGGTTCCTGAGTGGTCGCCATCTCGATCTCCTGGGGAATCAGGCAAGCGCATCAACGGACGCAATTTCCTGTACTGGCGCCGAAGCAGCGGGGACGGCAGTGCAAAGCCGCGCCCTCTCGAAGGGAGAGAAGGCCGGGGCCAATGACTTTGAGGTGCCATGCCAGGACAAGGGACCGCGGAAGAAGAAGACGAAGAAGAAGGGGAAGGTACTGATGAATGTTTACCTTTTCTTTAGTTGGCACGGCATGGGGCCGAATTGCATCATTTCAAAGTAATTCTCTGCATAACATTATCCCTTAAAGGATAATGGACAGACTGGTGACTGTGGAAATCATCCCTTTTGGAATCGTGTGTCATCATGTACTTTAATGGTCAATTTCATTAAAATGGCAGTGTTCCAGTAAATTGGCGGTATTCTAGTAAATTGATGGTCTATTTCACTACTTTGGCATGATCTGAAATCTAAAGTTGTCCTAGATGTCTAAAATCTAGATACTTCATAGATAGTTTAGACCGTGCGGTTTGAAATCTAGAGTGTTTCTAGATTTTTGAAATCTCTAAGTGTCCTATATGTTCAAAATCTATAACAGTCTTAGGTGTTCCTTTTAGAGTTCAAACTGCGCAGTTTGAAAAATGGCATTTGAATACTGCCATTTTAATGAAATTGACCATTTTAGAAAAAAAAATACTCATTGGAGGTTAGACTAGTGTGTGAGATCTCTCTTTTTTGCACAAATTTTTGAGGATGAACAATTGCACTTATGTCTTACATAGGGTGACTAAGAGATTCTTTATCATCCATTAGATAAAAAAAATCCTCAGGCATCATTTAAGGGTTAAGGGGAGTCATGATTGTGAAGGCCTTTGCGTATAGGTCGTCAAACTCATTGAAACTAGGGCCACGGAATGTTGCAAATGTTGCTCCTTCAATAAATTCTGTGAAGAATTTTTTTGCTTGCTAAAGGGAGACTCCTAACTTTAGTCTATCATGTCATGTACATTTTTATATCTAAATTTTGGAAAGAGGTTGTACACAGACTTTTAGGTCTGATGGATGACATTTGAGATTACAAGAGAAACAAGGAATGAACCTAATTTGCCAATTAGGAATTAGATCTTTTAGGGCAGTAACAATCTTGGTGATAGGTTAAAGTAGTTTTATTTTATCAATTTTTGGGGGGTCTTAAATAAAAAATGATAGATGAAATCTTCAACTCTAGATGAAAAAGTCCATGTATATAAGATATGAAACAATTATTTGCTTAAAGGTGGATGAGTTAACACTTATTACCCTAGAAAGTTGGCAACTTGACATCCACCTAATGAATGATGAAGGTTTTCAAGAGCTTGATGTGGGCGTGACTATTGGAGGCCTGGGTGGAAGGCTTGATGCAAGAAACACCTGTCCTTTTTTATATTCCCTAGGTATTGGAGACATTGGACATGTGTTTTTTGCTCCTAACTTTTGCTTTATATATCCTTTTCTATGAAATTAGAAAGGAAGATACATATGGTAGTTTTAGACAATGAGTAATTTTTTCCAATTTTTTTAATATTAATTTACTCTTTTTAAACATCTCCAGATTAGATGTCTACCTTAGCCAATTGGGGTGAGGGATTAGTACTATTTTTGACCCAAAAATGAAAATTTGAAGGTCAAAATTGGGATACAAGGCTTCTACTAAAGTTATAGAAGCCTACAAAGAGATTTTTTAAAACTGAAAGTGTCTACCTTCCACATGTGCTCAGAATGTAATGACTACAAATGTAGAGAATACAATTTTTTCCCCAACGATGCAAATGGTTGAAAAGGAGCATCTTTGAATTAGGAAAAAAGATTTTTTTTAGTTGTTGTTTTTAAAATTTTCTTACTATTTTCTAAAAATCAAACATCAAAATATCTATTTTCTTGGTATTTTTCAATGTCTATTTTTGTGCATAACATTTTTAAATAATTTTTTCTAGGCTTGAATCTTTGCACATATGCTATTTATAATGTTTTATAAATTATCCATATTTTATTTTACTTTTCAAATTTTTATTTCAAATGTCTCAACATTCACCATACAAGGCCGTTTTGAGACAGAAAAAGATAGGTATTTCTTACAACGACCTTGGAGGTATACACAACGGTTGAAGTACATCCAAGTTTGTTGGAAAAAGAATTTTTTCATGATTATCTTTTTTGGCTATGTGACTTAGCTTAGTGAGTTGGTGACTTTATATTTCATGATTTTTGTTCAAGGTTGTGAAACAATTCATAAAAGAATGGAAAAAAAACATAAACTTGAGAAGATGAAGAATTTGGTATAGATTTAGATTCTTTGCCTAGAACATAATTTATTTTGCCAAAAAGGTTCACATCTACATTGCCCTTTCTTCTAGGTTTAGTTTAGGAACAAGGAAGTAGTTAAAACATTGTTTTACCGTAATATTAGTGATGGACATCCTAGCATCCCCTTCGAGAAGAAAAAAATGATTGTGAGGTAGATGAGTCCATTGGTACTTTATTAGGAGAATCTAGATAGCCTTGCTTGGTAGTTGTAAAAAACATCAACCATTTTTGGTAGTGTTTTGCAAAATTGCAATTGTCTTCTACTACAACTTTTGAAGCATAAACCCAATGAACTTGAATTTTTTGTTTGTGGATGTCTTGATTACAATTTTATCCCTTGTTTTTCAGAAATTTTTAAAAATCATTTTATATTTAAAAGTCAAATTTGATCATTTGTCACTCTAGTTAGGATTTCAGGGGGTGGATTACTAATTAGTACTTTAAATTAATAATTTGGAGTACTAAAATTTTGTGGTCTAATCCCACAATAGGCAAGCATGTTTCCATCAAGTCTTCACAAATCGCCCATTTTTGTTTTCAAAATTTTGGTTGATCAATTATAAATCAAAACCTTGACATATCGATTAGGGTGGACATGTGCTTTCAAATATAGTTTTGTGGGTAGAAAAGGGGTATGTTGAGATTTTAATTTATAACAATTAAATCATCCATAGTGAAAATTGAAAAAAGAAAAATTGGCCATTTGTGAGGACTTGATGGTGATGAGATTTCACCAATTTAAGAATGAGGTCAAAACCATCTTCAATGTTTAGAATTGTGCGCACTAGGAAGACCTATTTGTATGAAATCAATGTGGAGGACATAAAATAATACAGAGTATTTTCAACCTTAATCCAAAACATTTGGTCTAAGAAGATCATTTGGGGATGGAGGGAGTATATTTTTAGATGCCCCTTGGTAGAAACATACCTACCTATTGTGGAAATAGACCACAAAATTTCAACTCTAAATTATTAATTCAAAATATTCAATACTAATCAAACCTCCCAAACCCTAACTAGTGTGACAAATGATCAAATTTTACTTTTAACCCCTAAGCGTCCAAAGTCCTCTCTAGAATAGACAATTTCAGGAAAATCATTATAAAGTGCAATTTGGAAGCATATTTTGGAATTGATATGCAAATAGTTGTTGTAGATTTTGATTTGTAGATTCCATTTGAATGGTTAGATTCGCCAATGCTATCACCAATATCTTTTTTTTAAATTTTGAAAGGAAAATTTCAAAATTCCTTAAAAATTCAATTACAAGCAAAATCGTATAATTTTTTGAGTAAAATTTGTTGGAATTGATTTGAAATGAGGTTCTCATCACATGGTGATGACCTCATTTTGGCAAATCCAATTTTGAACTAGGGTCAATGCAATTTTTTCTTGGTCAACCACTTGAAATACTTACACATTTGTAATTTTAGAAAATTATGTACTCTAGTAACACCAACTGCAACCATTAGATAAAACAACTTGATAAAGTATCTCTACAAATTAGGATAACTTTCATTCAAGTAGTAAGGAGGATGAGACTCAAGTTTCAATTTGTTCATTGTCCAAAAAATGGACATTGGAGCACTTGAGGGTCATTGCAAGAAAGATCAACCATTTTTTTGTAGCATTTGGCTTTTTGCCTGTTGTACTCTAACATGTTGGAAAAAAATATTTAAAAATAAAATAAAATATGGATACTTAGTATAACAATAGAAATATCATATCACTAAAATTTGAGGTAGAGCAAAAATGTGGGTCAAAAGTTATTCACAAAATAGAGTGACACAATTTTTGTAGAAAATAGACACTTTGATGTTTTAATTTGTAAAAAATAGGGAATAGAAATTTCAAAGAAACAAAAAATTGTGAATTGAAGAGGATTTCATGATAAAAAGATTTTACCAAAAAAAAAAAAGAGAAACCATCTTCAATATTCAAAATGATACATACAAAGGCCCCCTATTTGCATGCATGTGGAAGACAAAAAATAATGTTTTTTTAAGTGCCCTTTGGTAGGCACATGCCAACCTAGTATAGGAATAGCCCATAGTATTTTCAAGTCTATACCATTAATTTTGGGTACTCCATAGTACTAAAATCCCCTAAACCCTAAAGTGTGACAAATTAGCAAAATTGAAATTTAATTACAAAAAGTTTTTTGAAACTTTCTGAAAAACAAGGAATCTCATTATTACCAAGTTAGTCATCTTCAATTAAAAATTCAAGTACATGGGCTTCATGCTCCAAAAGTTATGGCAAATGACAACTCCATCACTCTAAATGTGATGCAAAATAAGACTAGTCTTTCTTGCAATCACCCTTAAGGGTTACATATAAAATGATTTTATATTTAAAAATGATCTTCAAAGGTCAATCATTTGATCCTTGTGACAAATGTGCTTGACTATTTCCTCAAAGTTAGGCCTTTCTAGAGGATCGGCATGCCAACATCTACTCACCAACGTCTTTATCTAAGGTTCAATGTCTTCAAGTAATGGAGGTCTCTCTCCTCAAAGAACAACATCGTAATCATTCAATAAAACATCTTCAAAAGGAAGGAGAGGTGATTATTTCATAGCAAGTCATTGCATAGCTATACACATCAGATGCTTGAGTAAATATATCCGATGTAAGGTAAAACAATCCATTATGGACCAAATGGGGGGTTTGCCCTCTTGTCATTTCTGAAATTTTCTACTTCTTTTCCAGAGAAAGTCAAGTGATAGAAATGGCGAGAGTATATGAAACTATATTTTTTCGACAAAGTGTGAATTTGTTATGAATTTTTGAAGTGTTCAGTCCATCACAGCTTGTAGACTACCCCAAAACCAACAAAAACTTATCCTTAACACTCATCTTACTCACCTATTGTGGTCACAATATTTTATAACATAGAAGACGAGAAAAGGCACTTCCTGCAATGAACTAACACTAAAAAACTAAAAGTTCCTATTGTAGTCACTAATTACTCCATTCCTGTTAGCTAAGACATTGAATGTAGCCCAAATCTCAAAAACTGAAAGAAAATCGTAATGGGCTCATACGTAGGAGTCTGCAATGGGTAAAAGGTCCATAATGGGTTGTTTTACCTAAACATTGTGATTTTTCAAGGCTCCCAATATTTCAGGAGCTCTCTAAAGTCAACCGAACCCTCATAATCTGCTACAAAACATTTGTAAGAAGAATAACTATTAGGATGATTACCCATTTCCGATCACTTAAGCAATTCAACTTATCTGCGGCATGGGAAAAGTTGAAGAAAAAATTTCCCCATGTAGAAAAATAGATTTTAGAAGGATTTTATAATTTCCTAAAAATTTTCCCTTAAAAGTAAAATTATCATGAATTTTTTCGGTGAAGATTCTATTCGTCCCATTCTTGATATGTAGGTAAACCTATTTCCAACCATAGGATGGTTCCAAAATCGATGTAATGCTTTCAATGTATATGGTGTGATCATTGTAAGCTTTCAATGTATACCGCCTAGACATTTTTGTTGTCCCCCACGGTCTTGCGATGCATGAGCTGTCACCTACACTTCATCTGATTAGAAATGGAGAAGCCTAAACTACGAGAATGGGAGGCTGATTCGAAATGGGTGATCTCCTTTAACCCCTAAATGCCCAAGGCCCGTTTGGAGCTTCTTGAAATTTGCTCTAAATTGAACAAAAAGTCAACATTTTCATAAGTTGTACCAATTTCTTTTGTATTGTAACCGTACAAATTCAAACTAGACATGTTAGAGATCACATAGGAAAAGAAAACATAACAATATCACTTACAGATTGAAAGATTATAAAGTTTGATGATGAGGGTGTAAAAACTATGAAAATTTTCAATTCTCTTTTTGCATGTCTACTCTAAAAAGTTGGTCACTAAAAAAATATGAGGTTATAGGGCCTAGCATGCACAACCCCAATCAATTTACGGTTTTTCAAAATCTATTCTACAATTTTTTTAAATGAATTTCTAATGTGATTTCTAAAAAATCATAATCCTTTATTTTTAAGATAAACTTTTTGATCCTCAAACTAGACTTCAAAAAGAATTCTCCAAAATTATAAACTACTAATAATAACAATTTGGTTGGGTTTTACTTAACTTCAAAGTTTTCCAAACACCACATTTGGGTGCCTTGTGCATTTAGGGGTTAATACCGAAGGAACTATCTCCCGAATCCGGATGGAATCCTGTAGTAGTATTCAGAAGCACATTCAATGCTTTCAGGTCTCGGTGGATAATGTTGTGCTTTTGCAAGCCCTTGATCCCTTGTGCAATATCCAACATGTTTGATTCGAGTTTCTCCGGGGTAAATGTTCAGTTTGGATACATGGCGGTTGTATTGCAATCTGTAATCCATAATAGCTTGCGCAAATCACCCCAAAACTTCCGCCTCTCAATGCAGACCGTCCAATCGTCGCCACCGTTCCATGTAGTATTTGCAAAACGAAGGGAGAGCTATACGCACTAACTGTTTGTTCCAGCATTCCCTTGGGCCATTGCCATTGCATGTCGCACATGGAAGAGCCCTCCTTGAAAACCTTCAACACATAAGTTACTCATCATGATTCCACAAATAGTCCACTAAATCTTCGGCCTCAAAGATTTCGGTTTGGCCTCCCTCGGCAATTTTAGCGCCTACCACCGAAGTATCGCCGACGTCCATGAAGAAAGTCCCTGTGCCTGGCCATTGCCTTTGAAGACTTCGCACAATCTCCGAGTTTGATCGTCTGACGAGGGATTTCACCCGCATGGCCACGCGACACACTATTTGACCCACTATTAGCCTTCGTTGATTGCAGCTCGCTCCAACGATCTCAGAAAGCGTCGAACTGAAACTCAACCTCTGTTGCAAATTCACTCCTCCGTCGCATCATTCTGTTGATGCGCGTAGAAGACCGACTTCAAGGACGAAGAGGGTCAAATCGCAGGTGTCGTTAAGACTGTCCCTGAAGTTGGTGTCGTGCTTTCACGCCATATCCTGCGAAGAAGCGCTTTCAACAATGCCACAAATCTGGATCTCCTAGCTCCTACGACCGTTCCACAGCGATTGTGTGAACTTGCCTTTCCCTGTTCCCCAATCTCGCGCCGTAACAAATGCTCCCAAGCTAGTCATCTTTACAATTGCACCTATAATCTAGATATCTATCCCCTCTGTCTACAAAAATTGCTACAGTAGCGTTAGAACCCCTAACGACTCAAACTCCCGGCTCTAGCTAAGTGCGGCAGGAGATTCCTGATGCTACGTGGAGCGAAAGAAGAACCAACACATGCAACCAGCATGATCTGCATCTGCGCTTGCGACTTGGATCCCATCCATCCCGAATTGCCAAACTACGTTTTCAGGGTCCGTGTGAAATGGGGAGATGCTTTACCCTCAGACACTATAAAAGAAGAAACACCGCTAAATTTGCAGCACAAATCTGGGTTTCCAACGTGTACAATGGCACCTAAGTTATTACTTTGGGTATGCACTCACGACGATCGAAGGTAACTGAAAGTGAGAGACGACGGACGGCCGCCGTCATCGATCGATATGATGAGAACTTCAGTTGTTGTCCCGCACGACCTGCTCCGAGACTTTCTCCGAGACTGGCTCCGAGACTTGCTCAGTCAGTCTTTTAGCAAACATGAGCTGTCAGACATGGCGAATCACATGGAGTTCTAAATAACTTAAACTAAAGTAGTCTGCTCTTAACCCTTAAAGGACGGACTGGTGACCGTGGAAATACTCCCTTTTGGAACCCTGTGACATTAGCTACTTTATAAATCCAAAAATATTCATTGGAAATCATACTACTCAAGAAGACCTATGCTTTTCTCACAAAATTCAAAGGATGAATAGTCACAGTTCTGTCCTACATACTGTATATTGAGAGATTCTTTGTCATCCATTGGATACAAAACGTCCGTGTCAACGTTTAAGGGTTAAAGTGACCTTTTAAGAGTTGATTGCATTGGGGGGAAGTTAAACTCCTTAAAGTGATTTTCAAAAAATTCTTGTAGGAAGGAAAATGGATTTTGCATCAAACCCAAGTCATTTTATATTTTGGGGACCTTCATGGAATTAGTAACAAAGTTTTGAAGCTTAAATATTGTCATCACTAAATGCAAGCACCTCCTAAAATGTACACTATTGGTACATTGAAGAAAACAAAAGTGTACATGTTTGTTAATGGTTCCTTTAAGAGCACGGTCACTTCTAGAGCATCCTACTAAGTGACTACACCTTAATGCACCCGAATAAACATTTTAGCATGGTTAACATTATCATTAGAATAGATTCTAGTACTCTAGATGACTGTTTCAATCTCGTTCCCCTTGTTGTAAAATCAGCTAGTGCTGGCCAAAATTTTCAAATACTAAAAAAAAATCTGAAAATTTAAAAAAAATTTTAAAAAATTTTAAGAATTTATTATTATTATTTGATGTGGCTATTGGCCCGTCACCTAGCCACATCAGCTAGTTATTGTGGCCAAGTACCATAGTTTGAAAACTCATAGGAACTCGTGGTCTTCTAGAGTAGCTACATCCCTTCTAATGTTGTATTGAAAAAAGATTTTGTAGTCTCTTATTGGTAGTAAAAAGGGAATTTTAGATTCTTTTAGAATGCATTTTTTGGACACTATATGAATAAACTATGAATATTCAGAGTATTGAAAATAGGAATACCCAAATGCAATTGTAGGCACTCACTTTTAGAGGTGTACATTTTAGACAAGAATATGTAGGGGTATATTTTAGAAATTGGTCATAATTAGGTGTTGTTACCTTATCCATGAGGTAAATATACCTAATAGTGCCTAAATAAGCAATTGAGTATTGTTCTTTTTATTATTGAATTGTCTAATTCATTGTTGAATCTTGTTGTTTGGATTTAAAAGAGTATTATAGATTCTCTACTTATACATTTTTTGGAAAATGTAAAAATGAAGTAAAAAAAAATTCAAAGTGTTGGAAATAGGTGTATCTAAAAGCAATTATAAACTTTCATGAATTAAGGTACTACAATTAAGGCAAGAATTTGTTGAGGTTGACTTTAAAAAGGGGTCTTAAATAGGTGTCATTATCTTAGGTTTTAATTGAGAAGAAGCCATGTTGACCTATAAGGGAAAGCACTCTTTTCTATATGTGTATTTTCCATGTGCACTTAAGTTGGAGCTATTATGTTTGGCTTTGGAAAATGGAAATCTACTCAAGCACAAGATTAGGAAAACTTTTACAATATTGGGCCTAAGGGCATATAGAATTAACCATGGAGAACATATTTTTTGGTTAAGCGATACAAACATTATTTAACATATTTTCATTGTTGATAATTGTCAAGAATAACATGTACTTTTGTATTCATTCCCTAATTGCTTTTGCCAAAACTTCAAAAATCATGTGAATTATTCATCCTAAGTCAAATTAATTGTATAACACCACTAAGAACTGACGATGTCTAATGAATGACTTCAAGATATTTGTAGGAACAAATAATGCACCTATGTATTTGGAATTGACAGCCTTAGTGATAGAGGCTCCATCTTTTCAGAATTCGTAGACTCTTAAACCAATCCATAGGTAAGGTATATTGATAAAAATAAAAGATACAATGTCACTATTTGCAAGATTAAAAATTTTAGTAAATTTTAGATTTGATTATCTTCTTTGGATGGCTAGAATTGGAAAAGATTGGCTAATTGACTTTGGGAGGTAAGCAAAAATGTCAAATTAAAGAATACCTCTTGTACTTTATCTAAATAATGCATACATGGGCCAAAGTATCTTTATCTATAATGTGTAGAAGAGATCTTGAAGATTGAATGACAATAATGTTTTTGGGAAAAAGAAAAAAGAAATTAACTCTTTCCCATAGTAGGAATGTGTCTTGAACAACATCCAAAAAATTTACACAAAACTTTGAAAGTCTTATTATGCTGTCTTTAAACTACTCTAATTAGACACTCTTCACTTAGGAAACAATATTCTATATTGTAGCTCTGAATTCTTTTGAATTTCTTGATTTGTTTTAAGCTTATATCACTAGATAAAAATGAAGGATTATACAATTAGGATTTCACAACTATCATTTCAATCTACATGACACTATATACAATTGGTGCAAATTGGAGGACCTTCAATCATTATGGACAACTTATATTTGAAAATCTAGTCATTTCAGACAAAAGGGTTCTTTCACAACCATTGTCTTATGTGGAACTTCAACAGTGTTAGTGTGTGAGCATGGAAATGCAAGTATGTAAGTCTTGAGTATATGTATAATTGAATATACTACAACCATAGAAGGTGCTTATAATATAAACACTTGTAATATAGGTATTTATAATATAACTACACTATTATCATTGAAGGTTTCTATTATATAGACACCTATAACATAGGTATATAGTCTTCTAGGCTCACATAATAGCACCAATCTATGGAACTTCATCAATTGAGTTTGCACATGTGGATGCATGTCAATGCCACCACTTCAACATGTCTACTCAACATTTGAGGATGATGATTCGCTCTAATGTAGCATTTATAATTGTATTGGTTCATAATAATTGGTTTGTGATTGCAATGTAACTAGTGGTGCTTCAGACTTCCATAATGTGGCAAATTTTCTTTGAAGGACATATAGTGGACATTGTTGTTGTGTTTTATCAAAGGTTTTACCTATTTTAGATTATTAAAAAAAATTGTATAATAATTTTCAAATAAATATTATTGCAATTGTTCATTAGTTCATATTTTATGCCCAAGGATTAACGGAGTCATAAATGTGTTGAAAATGAGTTGTTGATGGCAATATCATCATTGATGCAAAGAACTTTAATTATATTTTGAACTCAATTGTGCGACTTACAATCACTCTTAGTCATTTTATAGTCATTGGTTGCTAATATTATTAAGCAACAATTGTTACAACAATTACTCGTATAAGATTGAAGATTCATGTAAAAATGACATAGCTATTCTATAGTAATTTGTATAATTTAGTACACAATCATTTATAAAAGAAATGACATTTTGTATTCACTATTGGCAATGCCACCACTACTACATATTGCACACAACAACCACAACATAGATCTTCAATGGGATCTTTTAACCCCATTGTAAAAACAATTCAACTCTCTCTGATAATACCCCTTCTAATTCCCTTGTCTAATACTAATATTTCTACACTATTAATATATTACATCAATTAGAAAAGTCTACTTTGAACAAGAACTCTAACTTATATGTACCACAATTATTGCACCTGAAACAAAGTTTGCACCTTACGCTTGTTCTCCTTCATTAGAGATGCTTCTTTTAATTCTCATTTCTTTGTTTTTCCCTACATATACTAACAAAGACACCAAAGTTAACCCCTATAGTTCTTTGACTATGTTTTTACAAAAAAAACTCCAAAATTGCCATTTCTAGTAGAGGTACTAAATTTATTTAAAAAAAACATTTTTATGTACATATAACCTCATGATCTTGTAGTAAGTTGGTTTGAAAAGATGTAGAAAAAATTTCAGAAATCTCCATGGTTTGGATTGCAAGATATTAGCATTTGAATTGACAAAAATCATTTTTTTGGCCTTGTGAAAAACGGGTAGCAGCACTTCAAAAGGTCACATTTGTATGAAAAAATGTCCAAAATGGTAGTGCATCTTAAGGTTCATTCTTCAAGTCAAGTGGGCTATATGCTTGAAAATTTTCAAATCATTTGGGATTGTACAACATATAGGAAAAAATAGTAGTATAAAGAAGTAGATAATGAATCAAAATTCGAAATTGTTAAGAATTTTCTTGTGAAATTGAAAAATACCAATCCCAATGGTTGTAATGTTGTAATAAAAAATCTACATCCTATGATTTTATTTTTTTCCAAAAATATTAAAAATAGAGTTAAATAAAGGACTTCAAAGTTTATTTTAGAGTAGAGATTCCATAACTGCCTACAAACTAAAATTCCTCATAGCTTCGATCTCATTGATCAAATGGAATGATGAAAGCTTTCCTCGTATATGTAAATCTAGAAAACCAATTTCAAATTTTCATTACTGAAAAAAGTGATTTTTTTTATTTGCTCGGGCTCCCCGAGTTGAAAAACAAACAACATTTTGCATCATAACTTTTCACTTGTATACTCAAATGAAATGAAAATTTTCACTCATGGAAGATATCCTTTTCCATAATTTGTTAAATAATTTCAGCCTAAACAAGTCAAATCTCCACTCACATATACTTGCCTCAAAAAATTATGTTCCATAAACACAAGGCCGGTCCTTTAGGGGTTAAGACACTTCATGCAATCTAAACAAAAAGTAGAGTTTTTGAGGTAAAATAAATTATTCACAAATTTTCATCACTAAAGACTACTAATATATTAACAAAAATTGTGTCACTACATTAGTTTGAGAAGCTATCTACAAGATATTAAAAAATGAAGTGAAAAATCACAGTCTTGTGGTAGCAAACAACAACATTAGGAGATGAGAACAACCAAGACTCTAGCAATCACAACATGCAAGAAAAGAGAACCTTGCTAAAGTTGTGTAAGAAATGGTCATGGCAAGAGAAACAAAGACCAAAACAAAGACATATAATAGGTGTTACATTTGGAAGGCAGCTTGGGGGTTCTTACACTCAAAATATGAGAAAAAAATCCTCACCAACCATTTTTTGTAGATTCAAATGAGAAGAGTAGTAGCCATGTCACAAACCCTAACATAATGTTCATAATTGCTCTTTGACTATACTACTACTTATCTTCAACTACACTACAATTTATATATGTTAAATGAATTTAGCTATTGTAAAGGGCCATGAGTTCCCCCAAGTTCTTGGATTATGGGAACTCAGTCAAAGTGGTGGGTCATTAGAACAGATTTGAGACCATGGGAGGTCCATTTCAGGCTTGTTCCCCTAGCAACAAACCAACATCTATTGGTCAAAATATAAAACATTAAAAAATAAAAAATAAAAAAATATTGAAATAATATTATTTTTAAAATATTAATAAAATATGAAATGATTAATAAAATAATAATATTTGACATGGCAGTCTTCTGACCATGTCAAAATTGATTTGGCAAAGTTTCCATGTTCTTTACAATCTAGAAACTGTGGGGAACTCATAGCCTTGTTGAGGCTAGGAAAAACATTTATTATGTCATAGCAGAGCAATGAGAACATCAAATAATAAGAAAAAAATGTTTTTTAAATACTTTTTTGGAATTAAAAAATAATAATTTTTAAATTTTGAATTTTTCTTAAAATGAATTTTGGCGAACAATGGTTGGTTCCTAACGTGGGGAATGAGCATGAAACAACTCTCTATAGTAGTTGAATTCATCTACTAGACTACTACAACTACTTTTATAATTGTTTGTGACAAAATTACAAAGTACAACGAATCCTATTTCAATTGCTAGGAAAAAAATCTTATTTCTATCCATTTTTTCTTCAAAAAACACTCAAAATTGCTATTTTTAATGCAAACAATTAAAAATAAAAAATGTTTGTTTCTTTTGCATATTTAAACAAAAGATCTTGCACTAGTCTAGTATGAAAATGTGTGGGAGAAATTTCATAAACTTTAACCATATCAATCACAAGATATCAGTATTTAAGTGAAGAAAACAAATTTCTTCGCTTCTAGCCTTACTAGATTATAAGGCTTTGAATCCTCTTGATTGAAAATTCTTGAACTAAAGATTGTGAATTAAATTCTTTTTTGTTGAAGAATTGTGTTGAAGATTGGAGAAAAAAATTCACCCCAACTCCTATGATCTTCATTTAAAAAATATTTAAAGTCAAAGTAGGACAAAGATAGAAGGAAAAACTTCATTGTTGACAATTCTAAGATAGAATTGAAAGACTCTACTCTCAATGATGAGATTATTCTAGAAAGCAAAATAAACCATGTGCAATTTTTTTTTTAACTTTTTGAAAATTGAGTGTAAAAAGAAATCCTTGCATTATTTTTCAAGAATTTCCTAAGATAGACCAAAAAACAAGAAGTTTCATAACTTTTATATCACGTATCCAAATTGAATGAATCAAATCTTTCCATGTAGATAAAAATATAATCTACAAGACTTTTAAAATATCAAAAATTGTTTCAATTTTTAAGAAGATTTTTTTATTGCCCTCTAAGAAATGTTTTGAAATAAAAATTACATTTCTAGAAATCTATTAAGTTTTCTTATATTGAAAATTTTTCAATTTTTTTCCGAAAATTGAGATCTTAGATACCTACTCAAATCTTCAAGAATAGAGAGAGTCTAAATATAAATCGTCTATCTTGAATAAGTGTAATTGAAATCTCAAGGTACCATGTTCTAAACTCTAATTTTCATATTTCTTATAACTTTAATGCCTATTTGATGCCGGACTATTTTACAAATATTGTGTGATTGCTTTACAACTATTCTATGACTTATTATAATAAGATGGTAAATTTCATTTTTATCATCACCAAATTAATTTATAGTATGAATATAAAAATATATAATTTTCATGACACTTCTCATAGGAAAACTGCAAGCTATTTAGAAGTTGATTACCAACTATTCTTCTCATGAAATTATTTATCATTCCACTAGTGAATGATATAAATTTCATATATGCCATTCTTTTATGCCTACATCAACTAAATAAATGCAAATTTGGGTGGATAATAAGGTATTCATGTAATCAACCTTCATTTTGTTTCTTGTTTATCATCCACTAGTTGTTTTTACAACTATCATAGACTATTCATGTATTTTGTAGATCAAACATTGTCCTAATATACTCCACTAGATTTATAGATGAGCCATTTAGGGCTTGTAGATGTTGTTAAATGGTTGTAAAGGATACTTGTTTAAAAATTATTGAGCCATACATTTTTTAAATAATTAGAAAAAAATTCTAATAAGTGGAAAAAAAATAAAAATTAATTACTTATTCTATTAAAAGATACGTCAAACAATGAGATTTTTCATTTGAATCAATTTATTGTGTAATAATGTAACTGAATTTTTAAAATTTAAATAATCTATACCATTCAAAATCTAGGAATTATGTTGCCAATTATATTTGTGTCTCAATGAGATTTAGTTTTTAATTCTCAAATGGTCAAATTTAGGTTGAAGTTAAATGAAGTTAAAAAGACATTTGAGTATGTTGTGCAATAATTAATTATAGATAAATACTCAAGTGATAGATTTTCATAAACTATGATCTAATATAAATGTTCTTACGTTGATATTTGTGCAATGAGCATCTACTTGTCTACAATTATTAGGAGGCTTTTTGAAATATAACTAGTTTTAACTACAATCCTATTTTTTTGCACATCTTTGTTGACATCTTTTGGCACCATTGTATCATGCATTTAACTCGTATTCATTCAATTTGTTGTAAAGTAACATTGTTTTCAAAATATTCAAACATGACTTTTAGGATGAATATACACTTTCATTCGGATTTTTTCTTTGAGTGAAAATTGACTTAAAGTTACAAATTTTTTTGTGAAAATATTCACTCATTGCTATTATATTCCCCTACTTTCAATGAATGAAATTGCAAGAGTAGGGTTTCATTTTTTGGGATGAAAACACCATTCCATTGTATTTTTCATGTTTCATCCATATAACAAGCTTTGTCAAGCAATTGAAGATTTATTTTTGCCCCAAATAAGTGAAATGAGTAGCTCCAATGTGAAAAGTTTTGTTTCATAACATTATTTTTCCATGAATCTTAGGATGAATTATCCCAATCTCGAAGGGGGGATTGGTTTAGCATTATCTCGCAATTCCAAAAATGTAGTTACTCAAACTTCCTCATAGAAAATTTGGCAACGTGAAACTGAACCTTTAAAAAACAAACAACAAAACCAAATTGAACCTCTTCTCCTTCAGTGTTTTTTTAATGCATGAATTTTCGCCACTTGGCCACAACCAACAGATGTTGTCTATTTTTTGTATAGGAAATTTTTATCTTATGGGGTCAAAATAGCTAGATTACTGCTCTATTTTATGACCTATAGCCAAATTTTACCTAGGTATCACCTATTTTTTGTATACATATCACCAAGTATCACATGAGTATTGAAGAATCAACTGTCTCCTTCTCCAAAATGAAAAAAAACCCCACTGCTCCACTTTGACCCAGAGCCAATTAAAACCCTGACTCCCGCCGCCGAAATTCATTTCGCCACATCAGTATTCCCGCTGTGTGAACGCGACCCCAATCCGAACCTTCTGGCCCCTTCCAGTCGCCGCCAGGCAGGGGCGGGAGCCTTTCAAACCTGTCACCGGCACCCACTCTCCATACTCATCCCATACCCATCCCCTACCCATCCTATACCCGTCAATACCGACCGGCTATCACAGGTAACCCGAAACCCTTTCTCCACAATCCAGATCGATACCCCTCTCCTACCCTCCGGTTATACTGTCAAAACCCGCGGGAACGGAACGCGGGAAGCGACCACTCATGGCGGGACCGAGCCGGAACCGGAAGCCCTCCACCGTGATCCGCAGCAGCAACATCGCGATTTCGGCGCAGATCGTTACTCAGGGTTTCCAATCACGGGAAATATTTCTTAGCATTGCCGCAGACAAAGCGTCGCAATTCCTCGGAGACGGCGGAGCATTTGGAATCGGGAAGAGGAAGCCGAAGAGGCGGAGAATTCGAGCTTCTGGGTTTCGAGATTTGGGGTTTTGAGCTCATTTGGGAAGCAATCTCGGGAATGGTGAGAGGATTCCGAGCGTGCAGGAGTCTCGCTTCCTGGAAAATTTTGTGGAATTTTGGTTAATTTTAGGGTTCTTCCGATTGGGAGCTTGTGCGAGGAGGATGAACGCGGTGGTGAATATGCAACAACGGCGCACCATAGCCGCCGGGAGACAGAACCAGGATCCCAATAAAACTGGTTCGTTTCTATGGCTTATCACAGTTTGTGAGTATTTTTGGCGGTTGACAAGTGGCATGTTTGGTCGAAGGTTCTAGAAAGTTCTTGGGAGGAATGTCTTTGGATGGATTAGGAATGTGTAAGATGTGAATTCAGTGCCGTAGTGTGTGGTTACATTTATTGAGTTTTTTTTTTCCTTGTTGTGGATTAGCTTCTGAGAACGAGCTGACGCCTAAGAAAATCTCAGCTGATGTCGGGAATTCCATTCACGAGGTTCTTAGTCACCGCAAGAACACCACCGGTGAGGAATAGCATTCATTCTTGCTGCCGTTTTCTTTTTTTTTCGTTTAGGATTTTCGTGAGTCTCGAGGAGGAAGACGTAGTTCTCGCTTCGTAACAGTTAGTTCTTTTTTATTTTTAGTCTTGCCTCGGAGGGGGCAGAGCCTTGCTATATTTAAGGTTTAGGGTTTTGCTTTTATGCTTGGAAAACACAGGGCGAGGTCGGCAAATGGTCTTGGCTGAACTGCCCAAGAAGCGAGCGGCTGAAAACTCGCCTCCTGGTATGCAGTCTTCACGCTCTCCATTTCTAGAGCCTGCCGTTGTTCTTGGATTGGCAATTTGTGATAAACGTTGACCTCGCCATCACGGCTCTGGAATAGGCTTTCATTTACATTTGTGTGCATTCAACGGAGACAATGTTAGCGAAAAATATTTCGTAGTTTCCAAATCCTAACACGCAATGGACCGAGGAGTCCTGATCATATTGTGATTAATTTATATGAGATGGGACCGATTTTGTATCATCAGAATCGGTGAAGAAAATTGCGTGTATTTAATAGAGAATGAATGAATATTGAATAGAAGGAAGTCCCCACTTGACCCACTCAAAACTGCTAAAATAATACACAAGGCGCCTTTTGGTCTTTCATCTTTTGGCCTTTCAGGGCTAAATCATGTTTCTGACTTTGTTTTGAGTTCATGAGCTTTTTCGTTTATACTTTTTCTCTGTTGCCTAATTTAAATAGGATTGCACCGTATCTAATTTTACAGTTTTATGAGCCAGAACGTTTAGGTTTTAGGTTTGTTTTAGGTCGCTCATAACGGTATCTCTTTTTAAATGATTGGTTCTCAGTTGGGATGAAGAGTCCTCTATCCGGAAATAAATTACTTGGAGGAAGTGCAAAGAAGAGTGAATTTGAAGTGGCTCCGGCGGAGCTCTTTGGGAACAAGCTTTCCATCTCCGACATTCGCAAGAGGCGCTTGGATTTGGAAGAGACGAGACCGCCGTTGTCTGCATTGAATACTGATGATGAGCCAGAGAGTGACTGCACGGATGGGACTGTTGGTAGTCCAGTGAAAACAGAAGGAACTTTCGTTTATAGGAAGAGACAAAAGACGGCAACCACACCACGGACACCCTTGAGTTCTTCGTTTCGGCGGCGGGAGGTGAAAGAAGTTTCACCGCCACCAGGGTTTGAAAATTTTAGCCCCAGTCTGAGGAGGATTGTGACGACAACGGAGGCTTCCCTCCGCGTGCCAGAGCAAGTTGCGATTGCTGACACTGAACACCCTGAGAATAGGGAACTCATGGGGCCTTCACTAACTGAGGATGATAGGTAAGTTATGAACCGTATGTGACATACTGCAATATCTGACTGCAACGTGTCTTCAGAGTCCTATTTTTTCCTTTTCTTTTCCCTTCTCCTCTTGTGCCATCATCATTGTGCTCTTTTCCAGAAGATTTAGTTAATTTGGTTAAACGACCAAGGATTGATGGTTTTAGAATGACCAGTTTAACTGCTCTTATTATGGAAAGTTTAATTGAGATGGGACTGAATTTTCTTTCACCGGAATTAGTGAAGAGCTTTGCATGTACTGGTTAAGGAATAAGTAAATTTGAGAGAAAGAGAGTCCCCATATGCCCCACTCAAAACTGCTAAACCACCCGAGTTTCTTGGTCCTTTGTGGATCATGTAAATTTTAATTGTTTTCAGATTCTCAATTATTTGTAAGTTGATCGTCGATGTTGTAAACTTTTCCATGTCTTTCCTATAAGTCTCATTCACCGTGTCCATTGTATGTTTCAGCGACCCTTACGGATTTAACTCCGTGAGAAGTGACCTGGAGGAATCGAATGCTCTTGCGCTTTGGAGCGAACCAGAGACCCCAGTTCATGGAGTTGAAGATCAATCGTTCTCTCTCCTTTCAGAGAGCCCAAGAAAGTCACATGGGTTGGTTCTGCACTGCTCAGGATTCAGTTCTTTAATGTGTACCTGCAAGTTCACCTCATCAGAATTTTGTCTCCACCACCGATTCCTTCCTCCTTAGATTTGCGATATTTATCGGAATCCCACGCTTGTACTCACTGAAGGTCGTTGTTCCTATTCCTATTGCAGGTTAATGAACCTCGGAAACACATGCTACATGAACGTCATCATTCAGTGTCTCTTTAACTTGCCCAGTTTCGTAAATGGCATGGAGCGTTTTTTTGGTTCATCCGTGGAAGAGAATGCGTTTGAGGTGTGAACTTTATAACAGATTTTTTCTTTTGATTAACATTCTTTCTCTCGATGTAGGTAATGCAATCTTTTCTATGTGAAGCTGTAAACAGCTCAAACCTTCCAACGTGAAAATTTGGGCTCTTTCTAACCTTCTCCCAGTATTACTTGCAGGGCATGGGATCGCTTTTCACCTCAAATGATGAAAGTTTACACCTCGCTCTGCTCAAGGTGTTCCATGACTTGAAGCGAGCTGAAAGATATGACACCGTCAATCCCAATGTTCTCAAGGATGCGTTTGCTAAGCATCAATCGAGCTTTTGGGGTTGCATTCAGCAGGTACTTGTATTCCATTACTTAAAGCTTCTTTTCCATGTCTCTTAGCTGCTACTCCAAGTACTCTCCAAGTTTTGCAGACCAGCTTTCCTTGGTACATGCCGAACGATGCTCAATAACAATATATTTATGAATACGTTGTCTAACTTGTGTGACGATGTGCATGTTTAGGACGCGCATGAGTTTTTCTGCAGCTTGATCGATCAAGTGCAAGAAGAAGTATCATCTGAGCTCAAGAAGCAGTACAACTCAGAAGCTGGTCGTCCCAAACTAGAGGCTGTGTGTCCAACAACACAGAATTTCAGGTTGGTCAGTTGGACAGAATTTACTGAGGGTTCAGTGGTATGATGGTCTGGTGTGTAGAGTTAGGCCATGAGTCTCTGCTTCTAACTTAGTAATCTCTTGATCATGCAGCTGTTTAGTCAGGAATAACTTGACATGTGCTGGATGCGGCAATGTATCGTCGGTAGAGGAGACTTACCGTGACTTCTGTCTAGCATTGCCTGAAGACGAGAGGTAATTATACCCCATCCATCCGGCCTTCCTTTTTGTCTTGCAAGTTGCTAGGGTATTTTCGGCTAAAACTGTGTCTGTAAGTTTTTAATGAGCATTGATACTGAACCAAGCTAGAGTTTCTGGATATCAACCCGTTTGTCCGAATCGGTTGCTTCCATATCTAGGGAACTTAATAATTTAAAGGTCGTGAAGGAAAATACAAAATATACTAATAGAATGAAGAAATCAAGCCCCATATTTCTGGACGATAGACATTTATTTTGCAGAAGTTCCAAAGTGGAGCTTCTATTTTTAACATTAGGAGAGAAAGATGTGAGGTGACGGCAACAAGAACCTTTCTTATCTGGTCTGAAATGCATCTGAACGTGTGTGTCTGGTGATGTTTACAGGACTGATGAATCCCAGAACTGCAGCCTGGAATCGTTGTTGAACCTTTACTTTCAGGTAAGTTGACCTTGTGCCATAATCCAAGAGAATGTCGTTATTATTAGCAGTTGCTATTCATCACCGTGTTTCATCCTCGTGCATTCAACTCTGTAGATATGGTCTCATGTATTGGGGGAATATGACGATTGCAGGAGACCACCATGTCTCGCAAGTGTGAAAAATGTGGAGTTGAAGATACTAAGGCTCAAGCTCAAATTCTGAAACTGCCCCATGTGCTAGTGCTTCAATTGAAGCGACTGCATATGGACCGTGATGTCCCTTGCACCAAAGTCTCTGCACCTGTGAAGTTCACCTCACGCCTTGATATCGGTACAATTTTCATCCTACCCTCGCTTGAAATTTCTGCTGTAAGAGTGATTTTGTATTCAACTCCGATGAACGAGTATTCATGCTCTTATTTGACTGCCAACATATAATGTACAGGATACACTTTGTATTAATCGATATCAAAGTCGATAAGTGAGCAATTCCATTTCCATTTAAAGATCTGTGGCCACAGATAATTAGCAAAGACGTGCTTACATCACTTGCAAATAAGTCTAATCAAATTTACTCATGGATTAGTTGTTGGTTAGTGAACATGATGAGATCAAGTTTCCTAAGGTTTTGCAATTCTCTCTACCTATTGGTAGGACTCATCAGTTCTTTCTTCTTCTCCTTCAGGCCCATGGTGTGCACAAGACAAGCAAAAGTTTTGGACCCCGACACTGGGTGATGTTCGACCCTCTACAAGCCACGATTCTACAGCATCCACTTGCACCATGCGAAGTGGTGGTGGAAGCTTGGACTGGGACTTCAGTAGTAGTGAAGGAAGCTTGGACAGTGGACTGCCTTCCAGTTTCGACCTTGAACCACAAGAGTTGCATTCCACTCTTAAAGTAGATTCCCGGAATGTGAGCACGCGCTACAGGTTACATGGGGTTGTGAACCATTTGGGATTCACCGCCTCCACTGGCCATTTCCTAACCGACGTTCTTGATCCTGAAGCTGACAGATGGCTCAGATGTGACGACTCATTAGTCACGGATGTAAAGTCTCTGAACTCCCTTTCATTTTTTGTGGTGGGTCAATTTTATAATCGTGATTATGGGGAACCCTACCTACCTACCATTACATGCCTCGTACTGACCTTGGGTTTTTTGTTCATTGACAGGTTACGGAAGACTCAGTGCTCGCCAATGAGAGGGAGGCCTATATGTTCTTTTATGTACATGATCCTGTCTTGCGCATAAAGGAGAAGCTTGACTGAACACAATTCCACCTGTTTTGACTTTAAGAGCCCAGTTTTAGACAGCACTATTTGAGGGCCTGTATAAATAACAAACAATTTTTTTGTAGATGTAGAGAGGAAAATCACAGCCTGCAGACGGTGTAGAGCTATCGGCTAGCAGTTCACTTGAGATGGGAGTTTTCAGTTTTAGTCATTTTACATCTAGTGAAGCAGTGCAGCGCTCTGATGGTGGACTGTCTTTACAACTCTGTACGATATGAAATTTGATTTTAAAACACTGGTATCTGTCACAGAAAGAAGTAGAATCCCTCTATAGAAATGAACGATTACAATAGAAATTATGCTCATATACTTGTGTGAGTGCCCTTAGGCTAACATACCTTCGGAAGCAGCCTTCTGCGTTGTAGCCACAATGCAATTCTTGATTGACTAGCCAATTGCCACATGTGTGCACTAGCCACCATATCTATCACGCAAGGCTTCAGGTGGTCTCTCGTCCATCACACCAACGCCTAAACCTGCTTCAAGGTACTTTCTGATGGTAGTTGTCCTGTCTCCCAAATACGTGTGGTCCAAGAAACTGTCGTGTGCATCCATCCCTAGATTCTTGGCGGCCAGAACACTGCTTCCACAAGTACGCACCACTAGTTAACACCAGCAAAAATCCACCTCTTAAGACGTAAGGTAGGACACAAACCGTTAAGGACCATAGTCACCATACCTGTCTCCTATGTTGACTATTCATTGAACATTTTAAGGTGTCAGCAAGGCTTGGTTGAATGACCACTTCTCTTTGAATGGAATTGGGGTTGTCTACCTTCACAAATACTGGTCTACAACCTCCCACTTTGATCAGAATAGGCTCGGCTTTAGAACGCAAAGTGATCTCTCCACTGCTCTATACATCTCCCAAACATCAAATGCTTGAAGTGACACAAATAACATCCTCTACCTTAGTTCTCTTGAAAATTCAACTAGAACTCAATGCACTGTGTGTGGGGAAATTATACCAGTGGCGAAGGTAGACTCGACATGGAAATATGTCATCTCGCCATATCTGCTCAATTTTATACTTCCCGTAACGTTTGTGGTACTCCTCCCTGCTTCCTGCAAATCATTCGATCACTGAGTCAGATTCAGTATCAAAAGAGTGAATACTGTAACAAAACATTGAATGTGAATGGATTAATACCTTGACATCGTACGCTACGATATTCCTCGTCACTATATCTAGAACATATGACCTGCCACAGTCCAGTCAAAGAATCAGAGACCGTCATCTCAAAGATAGTGAGAAACCTAGTGTCCATGGCGTGACATGTGTGGAGTAGTAAAGATTTGAGATTTGAACACTCACGGCTTGCTGAGAGAAGGGCTGCCCATCTTTGTCTTCAACGGTTACCTGTGGTGCCAGGCAAGTGCAAGATGTGACGATCTCAACTAATGAGCCTTGAATGATAAAAATTTCTTCTTTAGGAGTGCTTATAAATTCAATGATAACATTTATTTCTTTAGGATTTGCCATATTGATAATTATATTTAGAAAATAGGACTTACCTAATTTTAGACTAGCTTAAGTTGAAAAATAAACGAACTAGTTTAAGAAGCAGTTTATGACAACCTGCTTTACATTGCTTGCATAATTAGATTATTTGGGCAATTGTGAAGAAATGTAAGTTTTTGAGTTTATTTTTTGCATATACACCATGATGCCAAATCAATAAAGACATATAAACTGCGTGCTAAAATGAGAAATGTCGTTGGAATTTAAGTGGTTAAGAAGACCACAGAAGCCAATGCATAGGATTGTTGCATGAAGTGCATCACCTACCGCAAGAAACCGAAATTCATGCTCCCTCTCAATGAATGCTGGAACCTGCAAACAATCGTGCCGGACATAAACAACCTGGTACTTGCTCACTGTCTGATATCAAAGTTCACCTGAAGTCATCAAAAACATTCTGAAATTGGTATCTAGTGTCCATACCTCAGCCACTGATATTTCAAAGACAGTTACTACGATAGACTCTCCCACGCACGGCTCAACACTTAGACTTGATAATTCCTGCAGACAGTATGCACGAGGCGTGAACATTTGGTTTGAGTTCTACACGGAATGGAAACTGCTTTAAGCTTCAGCAAAATTTCACACAAGATTGTTCTGCGTAAGCACAAAGCGTCACCCTACTTCTACATAGCAAGAACGACCTTGTACAGTCTTAAAGTGTCAAAAGTCTTAGTACCCCAACAAACACTACCAAAGCAATAATTCCTTATTATCAATTTAAAGCTCATTTTGGTCTTGGAATATAAAATTCAAACAGTTGTGATACTACCATTAAAGTTTGGGGTTTTAGAATGCTTTTGACGACCGAAATTCAATCTTAAACGTAATTTTACAAATATGGAAATTGCACTTGGTGCCAGAAGGATGCTTAGAAAGTGTCATCTCCAAGATAATCATGTAATAGTAGTGATTTTATCTCACTAGTAGAAACTGTTGGTATTACAAGGTAATTGGTGAAGCAAACATTTTCACTAACTCAGAGCACCCTTAAATGATAACAGAGATTGTCTTTACGATTATTTTGAAAAAAACGGCAAAGGTTGCATACCTTCACATCCAATCAACTTTGTTGCTTAACTCGTAAATGAAATTGTTCCACGAGAAGATTTTCCAGCGTTCTCGAAGGGAACAAAGACTTATGGCATGAGACTGTACAAGTGAATTCATTTCGAAAATATTCTCAGCAAAGGCTCCATTACAAAATAGAATCCATTGACCTACCTTGGTCTCAATGTTGGCGATCCCTCGATCCAGAAACACAGGAGCGACGTGTGCGAACACGCGACGAAAATCACGAAGCACAGCCACTCTGAAGTTGCGCAGGTTCGGAAACGTGTACAGAGCACTCTTTTCTTCCATTTCAACACAACAAATCAACTATGTGAGATCAACAGGCACAAATACACAAACAACACACACCTTAACCACATGAACCACAACAAAAAGTCAACCAAAGAATGCAAACCTGAAAGCAGCGATCCAAATCCGCAGATGGAGATCTCTCCATCGCCATTGGCAATACTCGCAAAGTCAGCTTCGTCCTGCAGCTCCTGCGCAACCGTGCGGATTCCTTCCATTCCTGTGCAAATTCCAATCCTCATTTATCTGAATTTGAAAAGAGAACCTCCATCGCAAACGGCAGTACTTCTTTCTTGGCTAAATATTATCAAACTTCAATCACATATTTGGTATAGTTCCATTACTTTATCCGGAAATTTGTTATAAACCAGAAACTGAACTGTGGCTAGCAGAATGACAAGAAAATCATGCAAAATTCGCCAGAATTGGAAGAATCAACCGCATTCTTGGAGTCATCCTACCGACAAACGAAAAACGAATTTAAAAAAAATAAAAGGCACTGCGGCACCATCCACAAGACGTGCAATTGCATCAACAAGGCCATCAAGTGGGAATTCCTTACAAACTCTCGCATTGAAAACAGCAAATAACTTTGGCAAATTAGGGTAAGTGACTGACCTAAGGTCGGAGCAACAACCCTGGACTCCATACTAGCGCAATGCACTCTGTTCTGAACACCAAGCCTCTGCGTCCTACTATGTGCGAATTTTAAACGCGATGGAGAGTTTCCAGAGATCACGAGATTGCGACAACGGAGGAGGATTTGAGATTGTCCATGGCCAGGCAACAGCGTTGCGACGCTCCAAGCTGCACAAGACATGGAAACTGCAGGATTGCTGCAACCCTAAATGCTTATAACCCTAAATGGAAATGGAATAGAAAGGGAATGGCATGAAGATCAACAGCTCGTCTTTGTTCTGTGAGCAGTTCTCGAGCCTTTCAAATAGAAGAAGAAGAAGAAGAAATTGGATTTACTTATGTGGTTTCGGTCATAGGCCCCTTCAAAAAATAAAACTTTATATATTTTGACAAATATCAAAATAAAATTATCATCAATTTTGAGGAAATAGTGAAAAAATCCTCTTTCCTACTGAAGAAGATGTTTGATTCATAGATCTGAAAAGATGTAAAAGACCAATTGTAAGCATGTTTAAGAACCTCAAAAAAATAAAAGGATCAAAATATTGTTTTTTTGTGGCCTATATACTACCTTAATCCTTAAACATTGACAAGCACATTTTGTGTCTAACGGATGACAAGGAATTCTCCTATGTAGGACAAAATTGCAACTATTCATCCTTGGAATTAGGGGTGGAAAGGGGAGATCCTCTATAGTTGTTTCACCTCTAATGATTTTATTTTTATTTTTAAAGTAGATGATGTCACAAAGTTCCAAAAGTGATGATTTCCACAATCACTAATCTATCCTTTAAGTGTTCAAGTCAATCCTCAACTATTTTTTGGCCTCCTTAGAATTCCAAGATATTCCCTTCAATGCAAGAATTGATCTTTTCCACTTAATAGTAAATGAACTTCAAGTTCATAGGGGCTAAAGTGAACAAGCTTCACAACAATCTTTTTGCTCTCTTTATGCAAAATAGAGTATTTGGATGATTTTTTTAATGATTTTTAACATCTAGTTCAATCTTCCTTCAAATTTTACTAAAGGTTATAAAATACATATTTTATAGCAAATCTTTCTTTGTTTGAAACACCTTCAAGCTTGTTCTAAGAAGTGTGAACCCTTAGTCATCACTTAGTCATCCCTTAGTCCTCATTCCACATTAAAGTAAATGCACCTAATTTTGACCTTATTACTAAAACCATCCCATTTAGATTCTTGCCTAAAATGCAACCCATTGAATATGAGAAACTATGTTCAATTTTGAGTGCATCTATAATCAACACATTGCAAATTCATAGTCTATTCATATAGTGTCCAAAAAACATTTTAGACTACATCATATTGGATTTTATGTAAATAATAGTGAACTATTATATTAGTTCTTGCACCTTACAAATTCAAATCATTTTAAATTAGTATATGTTATAATATTGTTACAATAGAGCTTACTAATCGAATGAATTTTAGTAGGATCTAGCTTAGTGCCTATTCAAATGATTTTAGGTGTAGTTACCTTAACTCCTAAATGTCCAAGGCATCAAATTTTGGTGGTTTGAAAACTTTGAAGTTAAATAGAATCCAACCAAATTGCTATTATTATTAGTTTATATTTTTATAGAATTCTTTCTGAAGTCTAGTTTTAAGATCAAAAAGCCAATCTTAAAAATGAAGGATTATGATTTTTCTATTCAAGATTTTGCACAAGGATGCCCATTGCAATCTTGATCTCTTGTGGTGTCGAGGGCTCTTGGAAATGAGCCTCAAATACACTAGATCTTGGAGGAAAAATCACATTAGAAATTCATTTAAAAAAATTGTAGAATAGATTTTGAAAAACCATAATTTGATTGGCATTGTACATGCTATGCCCTATAACCCCATATTTTTTAGTGACTAACTTTTTAGAGTTGACATGCAAAAAGAGAATTGAAAATTTTTCATACTTTAACACCCTCATGATCAAACATTATAATCTTTCAATTTGTAAGTGATATTGTTATGTTTTTTTTTAGGCTATGTGATCTCTAACATGTCTAGTTTGAATTTGTACGGTTGCAATTCAAAAGAAATTGATATAACTTATGAAAATGTGGACTTTTTGTTCAATTTAGAACAAATTTCAAAAAGCTTCAAAGAGGCCTTGGGCATTGAGGGGTTAATTCAAGAGAATCAAATCCCTTGGATCATTTATATAAGTTTTTAAGATTTTTTCTAGTAAGTACCTAAACTAGTGACAAAAGTTGTTATATATAGTTGAATATTGATAGTTTCAATGCTTTTCAATATTTTTGTGGCTTCAAACCAAAAACTCATTATGTCTTTGTTTAAACAAAAATCCAATTAGTATCGTAGTGATATATGGAATTAGCATAATATATTATATTTGTACAATTTTTTTGCACTAAATCTATTTTGTTTCAATGTTGCTTTGGTGGTCATTCAATTACACACTAATTTAGTCCCCAAATTATTGTATATGAATATAATGTAACTAAAACAACGTTTGTATAATAGTGATTTGGATGCTATTTTGGAACTATACAATTACTTTTCAATACAAGCCTACAAAAAACTAAAACAATTGATATTTAGTATATTAGCGAGACTTTTGTGATGATGTGCCATTTGGATTTGGTTCAATATAAAGACAAACTTTTGTTGTTGAGGTTTGCACATCTATAATCATTAGCAATTACAATTGAGCATATTTACTAATGTAAAATATAATTCTTTTTATTCAATCTTAACAACAACTAAAAGATGATTCACTACACTCTAGCATGCATTACTTAGATACCATGTGATTAATTACGAATTTTTGAAATCATTGTCTTTAGGTATACCAAAAAGCAACACTAGGCTCTTATAGACTCTTATGTTTTAATTGCAAACATCTTGTGTGATCATCATTTAGTCTGTTGTGATATTTTTTGGTTCAAATGTAGGTGTTGCATTTTAGGTAGTGTTGACTATGAATATACGTACCTTAATCTATAATTCAATAAATGAACATTCTATGTCAAATACACCCACAATGCCATGTTGCATTGAAATTTGGGCTCTTGAAAATTTTAAGGTTTGAGTTAGAAGTGTCTAAAACCAACTTGAACCATAATCCAATCTTCAAAATATCTAGATGCACGTAATCCAAAATATTCTAAATGTGTACATGAATGCAGATAGGATACATTATGAAGTTGAGTTCTATTAATTTATAGCATATTTTTATATATTCAAAAAATTTGAATAAGAAAATACATGTATATATATGATTTCCAATTGTCCATATATGAAAAATAGTCACATGTGTTTGTTCCGCATTAGAGTAGGGCTACTTTTTTACTTCATGAGAAAGTCTTAGGATGACAATCACTCAAAATTTGGTGAAGCACTATATTTCTACATTCATCCATCTTGAGAACCAAAAAACACTTTTCCATTATACTCATGCACTTTTACTCCAAACTCAACAACTTCATCCACATTTAAAATAAAAATGAATTTTTTTGGCAAAAAAAGACTAATCCTATGTGGTAAAAAATTAGATCCATTTCTTTTAAATTGACACAATCTTGCCCCATGGTGTCCCCAATAGGTTGTACTGCGAAATAAACGAAATTGCTTAAGTGGATGGTAATAGGCACTTCCTCCTCAAGGGTTAATCACCCACTAATCCAGCTCCAAGTAACTAATTCCACTTTAACTTACCACCTTCTCTCTCCCCGCTCCTCTCTCCTCGCGCTTCGGTCCTCTGCATCGGCTGCTCCCGCGCAGAAATCCTGCGCAACAGCTGCGCAATCCACTGCCACTGGAGTTACCTCACCATCGCTCCCCCAAGCTTCCTCCTCTTAAGTACCACTCGGAAATCCTCGCCATTTTCTCTCCTCACAGCAATTTTGAACATGAAAATCCAATTATTTTTTGATTTTTTCTATCTGAAGCCGTGTTGACCATTTGGCAGCTTCTGTCAATGGTACGACCTTTCTTTTTCCTCTCTCGTAGTGCAACAACGACAAAGTTTCAGGGTTGCAGCTGCAGGGTAACTCCGCCTTTGCACTTGGGACGTATCCGGGAGGCATTCGGGATACATTTGGGATGCATTCGGGATGCATTTGGGATGCATTTGTGTCCTAGTTCGGGGCTTGTACATGATTTTCGTTTTGTGTGTGTAAAGTCGTATTGTTGTCTGCGTTTAATTGCGTTTAGTCTCTTTATGGTCTAGGAAACTACGGAGCTTCGACTTTTGTGATCGAATCGCCACTAGGATTTTTGCAGTGGTTCTGGAGATGATTGGATGAGGACTTATTTATTTATTTATTGTGGTTTTCGCTGATGGTGTTGTATCAGGAAGGATTTGAGGCGATCGAATTCTGGTGTTCAGATCGTGGTGTGACGATTTGGGAGAGGAGTCGTTTTGCCGACGTTTGTTTCGCGCTGGTATCGATTTTAGGGTTTGAAGCTCTGGAATGAGAGCTTGGTTTTGGTGGATGAGAGCTCTTTTTTCCAGCGGCTTTATGGATTGATTGTTTGGAGAGTTATTGCAATTAGATCACTTGCGTGATCACTCGTTTTCTGTTGAAGAAGATGGCGAGACCGAGGGCGCAATCCGCCTCGGTGCCCCGGTTTTTGAGCCCTATGTATTACCTTCGGCGACCTCGGCGCCTGCTCATTCTGTTTGCCTTCTTCGTTTGTAGTACTTACTTTCTCTGGGATCGTCACAACCTTGTTGTTCATCAGGAGGTAACTCTGCCCTCCTTTTCAATCTATTGCAACCATCAGTTTTGGGTTGCTTAGACTCGTTGCTGTTAATTTATGAATTCTGTATAGAGTATAGAGTATATGGATTTAAGTAGAGGATACTATTTGCGTTACTTTTAGCAATTCAACGTATGTAGGAGTGTGATTTTGGGAGCAGTGTAGAGCTGTTTTGAGAGCTTTGGGTACAAGAGCCAATCTATCTTGAGAATCACTATGTATGGATTTCTTATGCAATAATTTGAAGTGGGTGGTTGTAGATCACTATCAGTGACATTATGCCAAACCTATTTCCAGTCAAAAATCAGTATCCATAGACATTCAGACAAATTTTGCTTGCGCCCTTGCTTATAAGTTCAACCTAGTGCATGACTCGATAAGTTGCTGTTGGTAACAGGTTAGTATAGGAGACGGGATTAGGTCCCTAGCGGTTTGACTATCCTCTTCCTTGCTTGAATCTGACCTTGCAGGTATAGTGTGCGGACCTGAATCTGTTTTTTTTTGTGTGATAATGTAGGAGACTGTGAAAAGTTTAACTCGACAAAATGATAAGCTTCAGCAGAAAGTAAGAATCCGAGAACTTTCTGGTTGCATTATACCTTACATTTTAGAGCATTTGAAAGATTGCATTATCAATTTGTAACTTTCAATCTCGAAAGAATGTTTACAGATTAATACTTCTAAATTTTAACCCTTACAAGACCTACAGGCCCGAATTGGGCGTCATGTTTTGTTTAGTAGTTTGGGGTAGGTCAAATGGAGATTCTTTTGGTTTTATTTTTTTATTAACCAACACATGCAATGCTATTCACTGATTCTGATGATATTAGATTTGGCCTCATCCAAATTATTGATTATTCTCAATACGATCAGTCAAATCGGTCATTTTTAAACGATGATTTCTTGGTCGTTTAAGGGTTAAGATTGGTGGTACTAGGTTTACGGTGCCACTGGAATGTCATTGAATGTTGAGCCTCGTTTCTCTTTATTCCTATGAGTCCGATCAAGACTACAATTGAATTTTTGTGTCATAATCGTATTGCAGCTCGAAAAGCTCACAGATCTGCTGACGGAGAGAGGTGAGAGCCTACCGAATGAGCTAGAATTTCAGGAGCAGGAGAATAGTGGCAGCAAGGGCAGTGGGCAGGGTCTTCCTGATAAGACGAAGAAGCCGGCATTGTCGGATGTTGATGAGGATCCAGTCGCGGCTGAAAGGCGTGACAAAGTGAAGGATGCCATGCTTCATGCTTGGACTTCTTATGAGAAATATGCCTGGGGCATGGATGAACTCAAGGTATATATATGTACACGTTACATGTCTCAAGTATCTAAATCTAATGTTGTTTCTTTTTCCATTCGATTAACCTACCTCTCAACCAGTGCTGTGCCTTTTGGCAAAAGTATTACCTCAAGTCTTGTAATGTGGTGTTCGCACCATTTAATGTGTTTGTGGTTTTGGGGCAACTTTTGTGATAGCAATTATGTGGGTCCTGTATTGACGTTGTTTAACCTTTGAATATGTGTAGCCGCAATCCAAGGTTGGAGTGAACCAGTTTGCAGGGCTGGGAGCGTCCATTATTGATTCCTTGGATACCTTATACATCATGGGCTTCCAGAAACAATTCGAAAAAGCTAGAGAGTACGTTGTTGGGATCAATTTTACCTCAGGAATACATTTTCTAGACAATAGAACTGTACTCTTATTTACTGTGCTCCACCGCTGACTTTGGTATTTGGAATGGAATTCTTATTTGCAGTTGGGTTGCGGAAAATCTTGATTTTAACAAAAACGTGGAAACTAGTGTTTTTGAGACCACCATCAGGTACTCACTAGAACCTGGATAGTAGTTCGCTTTCTAAGCTTGTGGGTGAACTTATGCTGCAAATGCTGATAAGATAAACCTGTAGGACTGCCATTTTCGGAAGTATTTTTGGTTGGGTAGCAAAATTACTTTCCCATTGATGTTTACATATGGAACCTGTCTCTTAACGAGAACCTGGTCATCAATATATCCGACGTTCTAAGAAAGTGTCCTTTTTCTGTCTCTATCCCAATGGGAGAGACCGAGCAATGACTTGAAATGTGGAAGGATATGGTGTTCAATGAGAATGAGACATGTATCAAAAAGCAATAAGATCATCAATAACATGAGAATGCTAACATGTTGGGACTCATCATGCCAAGGGATGAATTTCTTATGCCTGGTATAACTGACGTAGTTATAGGTATAGCGGCATTCTAAGATTGTTAAGTATGGACTTTTCAAATTTCAAGCTGTGAGAATTACATTGAGGATTATACCTAGGATTATTTGGAAAAACACGTTACGAACGTTACTGTTTGGGCTAGAGACACTTGCGGTTAGCCTCTTATTTACTAATCGTTGCATATGATATTCCTCAGAGTTCTGGGAGGGCTGCTGAGTACGTACGATCTCTCTGGCGAACCAATGTTTCTGAAAAAGGCTCAGCAAATAGCAGATCGGTTGTTGCCTGCATGGGATACACCTTCAGGCATTCCTTACAACACTATCAACTTAGCATCCGGACATGCTAGCAACCCGGGTTGGACCGGGGTATACAATCTAACTATATCTTATGTAACTCAGTCAATTAATATCATCTCCGGACCGTTTTACACTGGGAACCAAGCCAAAAAAATAAAATTTCTGAGCACTCCCATTGGCAAAGAGCTTAGAATTGGTCCCACTTAGCCGAAGAGATTTTGCAGAATTTTTTATTTTCTTGGCTTGGTCCGTACTGTAAAGCGACCCTCAGTATTATCTGACTCTTCTGTTCCTTTGCTCAAGAGACTAATAGAAGTTGTAACTCTCTATTCAGGGTTCAAGCATATTGGCTGATTCTGGGACTGAGCAGGTAGAGCTCATTGCATTGTCACAACGGACGGGCATACCAAAATACAAGGAAAAGGTTTGTTCTTCCGCTTTGTTGTCGTGACAGTTTTCTTTTTTAATCTCCTATTATAGGCCGTCTTGTGTACGTTTGAGAACTGAAGACAACATTTTGTGACGACCTCAAACGATTAAGTGAAGGATTCAGAGACGAAAAAAATAGCTACCTTTTCGGGGATTCATCGCCAATCCTCCTTGCCTTGTCTGGACCCTACTGTCTCTTTTGTGTTCGACTTGGTAGCTTGTCATAGTAAGTTAAATTTTTAATGCATAGATTCTGTGTTTTAGGCTGAGAGAGTCATCCATCAGCTGAGGAAGGTGTACCCAAGTGACGGTCTTTTATCTTATTATATCAGCCCTGATTCTGGCCAGCCTACGTATGGTAAAATTACTTTCGGAGCCATGGGGGACAGGTATTGGGATCTTCAACACTTTTGCAATTTGGTTTGGGGTCTGGATCAATATTTTGATTAACCCCCAAGTGCCTGCGCTAAATATTGAAAGTCCACTATTGGAAGCAAGTAGTCGATTATAGTTACTTTCAAAACATACTTCTATTGTTTAAAGAAGTGTGGTATTAATTCTATCTATTGATACATTTTGTTATCTTCCTTGAAGCTTCCTTAAGTATCTATTTGTAATCCTGTAGATTTGTCCGGTTTTAGTCATTTCGGCACTTTGGGGTTGACATATGTGTATGCCTTACAAAGATCAACCCATATGGTATAACCACGTAGTATAATTTCTATTGGTTTCAAAGTAGTCAAGTCCAAAGATAATCCCAAATTTTCGACGTTTCTCAGCTTATGTTTGCATGTGACAGTTTCTACGAATATCTCTTGAAGGTTTGGGTTCTGGGGAATAAGACAGAAGTTGTGAAGCACTACAGGTACCTGTGATAGTCTCCGGGAAGTGATTGTTGACATTCTTAGGAGAATGAATGGAGTATGAGGCTTTCTTGTGAATAAATTGTGTTACTTATTGTTTTTTCCTCATCTGCAGAGAGATGTGGGAGCAATCCATGGAAGGTATGATAAAGAATCTGATTATGAAGACAAAAAGTCCTCCTATTTACACATATATTGCGGAACGATCTGGCAATCAGTTGATACACAAGGTAATTTATTGGGTCTACAGTATCATTACGTTTTGGGTACTTTCTTAATGTAGGCATCAAAACATTGGTTTTTTTGGTAGTATTCCTGTATCTTTTTGTGACTTGGAGTTTACCCTACTTCCTCGACACTTGTGTACACTAATCCAATTCGTAGAGAAGTTAAGTAGATTTGAGCTTTCCTGATAAGTATAAGTATTGTAGATGGACGAGCTGGCGTGCTTCACACCAGGGATGCTGGTTCTTGGCATGGAGGGAGCATCGCCTGAAAAAGCCAAAGAGTACCTGAATCTCGCTGAAGAGGTAAGTAATTTGTAGTCGAAATGTAATGTCTGGCTCACTCCAGTACCAACCAGTCATTCCGTAACCCCTAAATGCCCAATCTAGAGATAGGAGGTTCACCGTGAAAGCTAATACTGAATCATACTAAATTTTAAAGCATATTTTTACCTAAGGAAAATACAGGGTACGATTTCTGTATTGGTTCTATTGGTTCTAATTTTTTACCTTATCATATGATCACTTTAGGTTGGAAAATTGTACCGTCAGAATCCAATGGTTATGTTAGTGATAGTTCTTATGACTGATAACTGGAGCTTGGTTCTGCAGCTGGCTAATACATGCTACAACATGTACGCGTCGACACGGTCAAAACTGGCTGGGGAAAACTACAACTTCCACAATGGGGTGAGCCGTGATTTAGTTCGTATTGCGCCTTTAGTTCTTGAAAGATGTCATGGTATCCAAGCTCATTTTTTTCTTTGGTATAAATGCGAACTTAGTCTGTGGTGTGAGTGGTGGACATATGATGACTGACATTGGGATTAATCTGGGAGGGAACAGAGAATGGAAGTCGGGGTCTCTTGGAACATAATGAGACCAGAAACTATAGAGTCGCTCATGTACTTGTGGCGCAAGACGGGTGATCAGAAGTACAGGGACTGGGGTTGGGACATCTTCCAAGCCTTTGAGTCCCAAACAAGGGTCCCTTCAGGTTTTACTGGCTTAAGAGATGTAAGAATCTTCTGACACCTTTTTCTCTCTCTTCATGTTCACCTGATGTGCGCAGTGGTCAAGGCAATTGATTTAACCCCTGAAAGACTAAGGATCAGTGTTTTAATATGACCAATTTGATTGATCATATAGTTATAAATATAATTCAGATGGGACCAAATTTTATTTCACCAGAGACAGTGCAGAATATTGCTTGTGTTGGTCAATAAATAATTGGACAAGTCGGAAGTTTCCACATGATCTGCTCAAAACTGCTGAAAGCAAATAAAAAATGAAAAATCCAAACTTAGACTTCTTTATCCTTGAGGAGTTAATCTTTTCTCGCTGGCGATCTGGCAACTGAACACACATCAAGCCTATCCTGTGGCTGTAATCCTACCCTGACTTTGTTCGTACAATCTCTGCAAGCAAATGCTTTTAATGATCTCCTCTAACGATGTACAATTTTACAAGGAAGCTTACCATTTGAATCCCTTCGGTATTTTCAAAGTAATTAGACAATTTTAGGTTGTAAATTTGGAGCTTGACCTCCAGAAAGTATACATGTTGGCTCTCGGTAATACCAGAATTATTTGTAACTTCTTTTTTTCCTGAATCCCTTGATTCTAAAGCATTGGTTTTGTGTTGTGTGTATTGGCAGGTGAACAGCGGTGATAAGGATGACATGATGCAGAGTTTTTTCTTGGCAGAGACGCTCAAATACCTCTACCTTTTATTTTCTCCCTCCACTGTTATCCCGCTGGATGAATGGGTGTTCAACACCGAAGCTCACCCTGTGCGAATTATACCCCGAGTGGACGAGCCTATCAGCCTTGAAGACCCCGTCCAGAAGCCTTCAAATGCCGTTGTAAAAGTAGAAAAGCAGCGATGGAAGAGGAGAGGTGGGGACTGAAACACTTGAATCCCAACTCAGGGCCCTTGATTATCAATCAGTTTTGGGGGGTTGAATTACATTATCTTCAAGCCTTGACGTAGTTGTTTCCGTGTATCTGCGGTAGTTCATTTTTAAGTTTTAACCGCACACAGAGGCTTGAATTTGGATTCTAGCACAGAAGTTTAAAAAAAAGTTATTTATCAGATATTGGACACTGTTTTTCAAGAGCCAGGTCAATTTCTACGTTGTTGCTTCTAGGCTGTGTAGCTTGATGTGAAGACCGTAAGGTAAGGAAATGTGAGGACCGATTAGTTTACCCTTGGAGAATCAGCCTTAGTTGGCATCATCCTTGTTGAGTGACCGGGTTATGGAACTCTCATGCCCGGGCTACTAGGCTTTGCAGACAGACTGCAAGATGGTATTCACGAGGATCTGAAATTGGTAATTGAATAGACAAAAAACACTCTTTCAACATTGTTCTTGTGCGTCCTAAGCATGATTCTGTAGTCATGAACTGCCAGGCTATTCATCATTCCAAATATTGGCATGACTAACATTAATTTGGAAAACTGCCAAACTTCTACTTTAAAGAACTCAAGAAGCATTTTTTTGTGTTAAATCATCAGATTTAGGTGTTTTTCACTTACAAAAGTTTTACTTTAATGGTTTTCTACATTGATTTGTCCTATTAGTGTCTGTGATGCCACGGAAATTTCACAAGTTGAATTGAGACTGTTTGTTATGTGGACTGAAATGTATATTGTATTCTACTAATATGCACAAAATAAAATTAGTGCTTGGCAAATTTGTAACCTCTCTGCAGTTGCTGCTAATTTAAAGGTAGAGTTTGATAAATCTTTGACTTTTGTAGTACATGTGTTCCACGAAATAAATTTAGTTTGAAAGTTTTGTATTCCCTTCTAATTTTTCCTCTAGTACTGTTCCTTCACTACAAGGATAAATAATGCAAAATCAGTGTAATTTTTGAACTGTCTTAGAAGGGTGCATATAGAAGAAGGAATTTGTAAAGAAAACCATTTTTTCTAGTGTTCAATGTCCCTTCATTTTAGAGGTGGTCTCACATGCTTCTTGACTGTGAATTCTCTTCTCCAATTCACTCACATTCGTCTCCAATTTTCAACTTGTGGCATGTCCACAATTAAAATTCAGCCTCTTCTTTCTTCTTTTTAACAACAGGAGCTTTATTTTTTTTTCTTACTGAATCTGTTATGTTGTGTGTGAGTCCACCTTTTGAAAAAAAAATAATAATAATAATTCTTGTATATGCTCCCATTTATGTTATGCATATATGGTGCGGGGGTAATTCTGAACAAACAAAAGTGTTTTTATTTGAGTTGTGTCATGCGAAGAACCCAAGTTCTTTCTTTTGTATGTTGTGTGTGACCTTGCCCAAAATTGCCAACTCAAGAACATTTTGAGGACCAAGAGAGAAATCAAAATCTCTTCTTGCTTGCTTGCTCATCAAGAGATTTGACTTGTTGATGACAACATTTCCATCATCATTGCATAGAAAGAAGCAACACATACCCTTTAAGTTTACATGCAACTCACCACCAAATTGCGATGCTCGTCTCTTACGTTTCCCTTCAAAATGCTTTTGTCATGACCTCCCACATTTGATTTCCTTAATTTCTTCACAGGGTCACATAATGCTCATTTTCTTGTAATCCACACCACCACCACCACCGGCGAGTGTTGCTCAAGATAAAAGACCCAGTTTCAGTGCCTTCAACAGCCAATTTGTTGTGATTGATTTCTAGCAAAGCTCTTCTAATTCTCCTCCTCGTTGTCACATACACCGTCTTCAGGCACAACTTTTGTACAATTTAATTTTTTTATCTTCCACTAAAAATTGCTGAAACAAAGTCTGAAGTTATGATGCAATATTTGATAGGACTTTTAGTACTGACGTGCTCCATGGCATATGTCTCCTGTAACTCACAGGGCCGGGATCATACCATTAGCAGTGCCAATCATGCAATTAGCGGTGCTAATGATGGAGACGGTGGTTTGCTTAAAAATTCAAGAGTGTTGGAGGAGGAGGATTTCGATGACGACAATGACACGGAATTAATTTCCTTGATGGATGCGGAATTCATTTCCTTGATGAAATTGGAGGATGATGATGATGAAGAGGTCCAGCTTGGGTCTGAGAGAATTCAGTACAGTGTGCTAAATGAAGGAGCTGTGGGTGATGGAACAACCAACGATACTGAGGTATGAATTGTGAAACACGTGTATAATTTGATATCAATCGGTGGTCATTCCCAACAAAATGCTTCATTCATGCCAGTCTTTCAGATTGGGGTTATTCTTCTTCTTGATATTAATGTCAGTTCTCTTGCTCTATCGAATTCGTTACATGTGCATTGCTGGTTTCACTATATAATGAATCATTATATATTGATTTCAAGCAAAAGAAATCACTTCAATGTGTTTGTTGTAGCAAAACTTGTCATGCAAAATGTAGTTGCACACTTGCATAAATAAAAAGAAGTTGACTCTAAGTGATTTTGACACTCTCTTGTGTTGATTTTGATTGATGTTTTGACTGACAGTTGTGGCTACATTATGAGTTGTGTAGGGCAATTTGTAATTATACAACAAAAGCTTCTAATTAGGAAGATTTTACAAATATAGATTACAACAAAAATAGGAAGATTTAATAAATAGTGATGTAGCCATGTAGAGGGTGGTTGGATCACTATCCTAACTCTCAATGTCCTATTTCAAAATATTGAGAACCTAAACTATTAACACTTTCACTTCCAATTTCAGTGGCCATCAAAATTTTGATTCTCTTTTTGGGAAATTTCATTTGGATGACAAATTTGTAAGTTAGATTGATCATGGGTTATTGTTGCTCATTGGATGCCAGATTTGCATTGGTGCAGAATGAAATTGATGTGAGTTTTAGGTCAAAACATCTAAAGAAAACATAATAACTACAATAAATTCCAGAAAAATGGAATTCCTTCTGATGGGGTGTAAGTTGCAATGGTAAGATACAAAATTCTTTCAACATATGTTCCATGCAAACTTAGGTCTAACATTGATAGGTAAATAAGCTTTTTACTTGTAGTGTTTGGACATTAACCAACAGAGCTTGCAAATGAAATAAATTTCTCCAGGGTTGAGAAATTTTTTATCTGAAAAAGAGCAGTTTAAACCAGTTAGGCTTAAATATAAGGAAACTCACCTTCAGTGTTAAAATCTGATTTGGCCAACAAACATAACATTCATTATGTTGAGTTTTGTATGTACTCAACAGATTGGGATTTCTTGTTACATGTTCACAAAGAAGCTACTCTAATTTGTACTAAGGTAGCAGGTCCATAAAGTGCCCAACTAAGAGCCGAAACTGAATTTGGGGGAGGTGAAACTTATTGAAATATTTTTTAGTAAATTTTCCTTGAAAGACAAGTGGAATTTTCATTGACATCTAATTTAAGTCATTTCTTAGTTTTTGGAGCTTTGTGGAATTAGTTATGAATTTTTGAAATCGAAATGGCATAGGGCTCTAAAATCGCCCACCTCCTCAAATGTACATTGTTGATACATCCCTGTAAAGATGGAAAAAAACCATGTACAAACCGTGTATATTTGAGGAGGTGGGCAGTTTTAGAGCCTGCACGAATTTCGAGCCTCCTACCTTACCTTGATTCCGGAGAAAATGGTGCCTTCTTCGACATTCTCTAATTGGACTTGTCTAAATTGATGAATTGATGTAGGCATTTTTGGCAGCTTGGGCTAGTGCTTGCGAAGTTGAGAATGCTGCAGTATTTATACCATCTGGGTACAAATACCTTGTATATCCTTCCACATACTCTGGTCCCTGTAAATCAGACTTACAATTTCAGGTATGAACCTTCTCTGCTGTGAGTGAATGTATGATTTTTCAATAAGGTAAAAAGTTGCTCTTAAAATTCAACATTAGATAATTTAGAAAAGATTTATTGGTATTATTTAAACAAAGTGTATGTCATACCAATATAATCCATACTAAAGGAGCATTTGCCTCCAATTGCAATGGTCCTCATCACCTATTATCTTCTCCATTTTCCATTATTCATGAAGACTGAATTATTTTCTTCTACAAAATCCCAGAACAATCATTGTTGTTTCATGTTATGAGTTCATACCGAGATAACATAGAAGTCTTGATTCCATTTTTCTATGACTAACTCTTGAAACCAACAACAATTGATCTCTTTTAATTCATTTGTTTAGTCTTCAATTACTCTTAAGTTTGATGGAAGTATGACATGGCTAAATGTTTGGATTTCTTATGCAATTTTGAGGGGAGGTTGCAGCTAGACCACTATAAGTTGTAGTAGACAATCTCATATCCATCCAATCATACATACAGTGATTGTATTTTGAAGAAACCAAGTGTTACAAACCTCCCATGGCTTGTAAATTCAAATCACAGAGAACTTTAAATACAAACACAAAATATACTTATTAACAAGAATGCTTTTACAAAGAGCTCAAACCCATGACCATAGAGAGAGATCAATCTCCAAAGAGAGTGTCTCCTCACCCCCAAACTCCATCTTATATATTAGAGATTATCAGTAAAGACTATTAGTTTTTAAAATAGACTAAGACTTTTTTCTATTTTTAGGTTTCTATCCTTGGTTCTATCTAGAACCATTTACTACAATAAAAGTCTTAGTTGTACTTCTCTAAATCACATCTTATCAAAATCAATTCTTATCTAGATCTTGATCTTCTAATTGGAGTTGTCTAACTCCAAGTTCCAACCACTTGTCTTCATCTAGGAGTTATCTAACTCCAGTGCACTAGTCATCTAAGTGGAGTTGTCTAACTCCACTACATAAATCCATTGTTTCAAGATATCTATCTCCAAACATTCAAGTGCCCTTGAACGTCATCTAGTGGAGTTGTCTAACTCCAGTGCACAAATCTACCATTTGGAGATATATATCTCCAAGCAATCTCTACTTGTCTACTAGTGCACATTTCATCATGGATTAGTTTATCCATCAATGCATTTATCCATCAAAAGTCATGACATAATCATCATAAATCTTTTCATTTATCAATGCATTCATCCATCAAAAGGTTGTGACAAGGGTCATGACACCAAATTTGGTCACTAGTGGAAAACACAGTTTGCAAAGACCATGGAATTATCTACAAGGAAGCCTACATGACAAATTAAAACAATTGCAAGTCTACTCATGATCTACATAGACCATATTCTTACACTCAACAATCTCTCCACAACTCTATAAATCTCAGAAAAAACCATGCTCCTATTCATGTTAAAATCACTCTTGATGTGATACAAATTGTATCTTGTACTTCATATCATTGTTAGTAATCTATCTACAATCAATATCAACCATCGATCAATGTCAACCGTCCGTCATGCATGTGAAGGTGGAAGGGGAGATTCTTGCTCCCACCGAAATAAGTGCATGGGATGGCAAAAATGTTCGTATTTGGTTTCAATTTCAGAACTTGGAGGGCTTCACACTCATTGGAAAGGGCACCTTCAATGGCCGCGGCCAAAACTGGTGGGCCTGCCGAGAAAATGGAACATGTCCAGAGGCTCCAACTGTGAGATCCTGATTTTCTTTTTCTCACCACACCAATTCACTATCCTCATTATTAGTGAGGGTGAAAATTTAATATTTCTGTTTTTTTATTTTTGTAAATTTCTTGATGAAATTAGTAAAATTATACAATGATATTTTTGTGTGCACTAATATAAATATAAATTACAAATAGTGAATCATTAGCCCAGTCACTTTGGTTAGTTAGTGTCAATATTATTTTTATTTTTATTTTAAGAGTGAATCTAGTACAATATAATAATATTTTATACTACTTCCTATACAATAATATAAATGATAATAGTTCTTAAGCAAGTTATGATGCAGTTGAAAACTAATGAGAATAATTTACATTTTTTTGGCACTCAGGCAGTGACAATATATCAGAGCAGCCATGTGTTTGTGAGGTCGATAACCCTCATTGACAGTCCTCAAATTCACATCAACTTTCAATACGTAAATCTTGGTGTTGCCAAATCCATCAAAATTCAAGCTCCATGGTCAAGTCCCAACACAGATGGCATTCACATTGGGTACGCCACCAACTTTGCTGTTCAGCACTGCGAAGTGTCTACAGGTCATCTTCTAAACTTTTTACTCCCTCTGCATCAAAATAAATCTTTGGTACTTCCACAGTTTTCCACTAGAAACCATGGATTTATTTTGAGACAAAGGGAGTATTTTCTGCATGTACCTGTCACAATTCTCACAACAAGGCTCTGCTTTCACATTACCTAGTCCAGAACATTTTATAACCTGAAGATTTTTCTTACTTATTGGTCTTTTGTGACACCTCGATGAAGGATGGCATACCTCTTCCCTAATATTTTTGGAAGGGATATAATAGAAAGTAGCTATTACTATCTCAAAAAAGGATCCCTATATTTGTAGGAGGCAAATTATGGCCCCCACTAGAACTTCATAGCAACAATATCATTTACATATATGTTAATGACCAACCTCAATTCTTTAAGAAACCATGAAACTGTTATTTGTGAAAAACAACATATATGAATTGATAAGAGTTTGTTGGGAATGATGTATTTTAGGTGATGATTGTGTGTCAATAGTAAGTGGCTCGCACAACATTGCGGTGCAAAACACTTATTGTGGATTAGGTTGCCATGGCATCAGGTACACTCTATGTTAGCCCTTGAGTTGCCTTCTACTAGTATTCATATGTATTTTGAATTTATCACAAAAAATGAAGAGAATTAGAGCTATGTTCACACTTAGTGATTGGAATTGTGTTGTTGACAATCTTAGGAATGCATTTTGGTACACTCTTAGACTAGATTTATTTTGCAAATCTACTCCAAACACAAGTGCAAATATGTTAACATATCAAATATGGATGATTTGTCATCTTCATTAGCTATAATATGTGGAATTTAGTAACACTACTATTTATTGGCCTATATACACCTTAGTTTATTACTAAAAAATATTTATTATAATGTTATAGTTGTAGTCTTTGGTGGGTGTACACAAATATTAGCACAACATATCTAACAAACATCAAGTCTAGAATTCTTCAATATCTTGTTAATAATAACACACTAGTGTATATGTCTACATGTAATCACAATATTGTATTTCCAACTTAATAAAATGTAAGAGAGAAATAGTAATTCTTGAATGTTGGATAGTGTGGGAAGTTTAGGAGCAAACGGGGAGCATGCAAATGTATCGCAAGTGCTTGTGAAAAACTGCCAACTTGAAAGCACTACAAATGGATTGCGAATCAAGACATGGCAAGTGAGTTTCTTGGAATTTTCTCATGGTGATAATTCTCTCAAAAGAAAGATACATTGCTTGAGGTTTAACTAAATTCTTGTTCAAAGTCATCATTTTATTTGTCTAGGAGTTGACAATTATAAAGATAGATCATCCATTGTTGAGCTTGATTACCAAACTGGCTATTTGCTCTAGATAATAAATAGATGTTCATCTCACAATGTTTGATATACGGGTATTGAAATTAGAATGTGAATTTGAAAAATCTACTAATTGAAATTAGACTACTTATTATTTTTGTATAGAATATTCCAATATCATTCTTGGACTTCATCTACTCTTAGTTGAAACTTATCTATAAAACCCAAAATCATAAACCCCAAACATTAAAACTCTAGACCTTATAAACACACAATCATGATTGTTAAAAAATTGCTTGGAAGTAGATTATCTCATGGTATTTGTTGAAATGGAGCAGTTTCAAGTGCCAAAATTGTGATGTTTGAGTGCCCATAGCTTTGAAAACTGATGCTTAAAAGTTTATTTGGTAGTATAGGGAGGCACAGGGCTTGCAAGAAATTTTGAATTTCGGAACATTAAGATGACAAATGTGAGCAACCCTATTATCATTGACCAATACTATTGTCCACCCTCTCAATCTTCACCATGTTCAAACCAAGTAAGTAAATTCATTCAACTTCATATTCACAATCCTTCTCTTCATATTGTTTTTCAGATCAACTAAAAAGTAAATACGTTGGTGTTCTTGATTTAGTAAAATAATTTGATAGAAATTTGATACTCTTTTCAAACTCAAAAGCTCACTCAAAGGTATTAAGCTTAGAGTGCTTATTTCAATATGAAGAGATATCTTTTATAGTCTAAATTTCAAAACAATTGTATTACTTTTTCAATTGACAAGTCAAGCATAAAATGTAACCTATAATTGCTACATTCAATGTTTTTCTTTTTATCAATCCAAAACCATAGGATTGGATGTTTAAAATTCAAGACATCAATTTTACATCATGTCTAATAACTTCATTAGGCTCTCAAAGATTATCTACCTTATAAGTTTGAAAAAGGCAAATAAAAATGGCATAAATATAATATTATAGCTTGCATGTAAAGTTGCCCTAATTACAAGGATAGAAATTGAATCTTCTACCCTTGTCCCTAATTATGAAGTCAAAGATAATTTAGGTGAATAGCATACACAAATATAAATTAAACAAATTACATTCCAACTCCAAAAATTGCCTACAATCCAAATGATGGTACCCTTCACTTGACAATTGCAAAATATTCTACTTGAACTTTCTTAAACTCCAAAGACATCCCTTTTGCAAAACTTAACAATGATAGTAAAAGAAATTCTAGCATAAAATTTTGGAAAGACTATCAATTAACACAAGATTGTATGAAATAAATAAGAATGTGATGTCTAATAAAAAATTGGTACAAGGACTCAAGGAGATGAGAGAAACTTAAAAATCTTGAAGATGAGACTTCAAAAAGGATTGTCAGAATCTCAAGATCGCATACGAAAGGACATAGCTAGATTTGTTCGCATGACCAATACCAAATACTGCGCGCAAAGGGTTCAGGGTTACGATTTAAAATGCCATATACAGACTTGGTACATGAACTAGGACAGATTCTGAATAATTGAGGATGAGACTTAATAAAGACCACCATATACTCAATATTGTGTACAAAAGGTGTAAATCTAATTCCATTGGTATGAACAGCGCCAAGAATGCAAAGAGCTAAAGGGTTTTAAAGGGTTTTAGGGTTACGATAAGGGCTAGGGCTAGGGGTTTCTCAAGAATACTGTGCCTGTGCACGCAGTTGGACGCAGTGGCTATAGACCTCGTAAAATTCGCAAACATCACCGGCACATCGGCGACGTCGACAGCAGTGGAGCTGTCATGCAGTGAAGCCCATCCCTGCACAGACATTCGCTTGCACGACATCAATATCACCCAACTCAGCGGGGAAACTGCCGGCGCCGCTTGCATCAACGCCTTCGGCGGGGCTGCAGGGACGCAATCTCCCCCGAGCTGCCTTGCAGACAAATCCCTCTCCAACTTCACGCCTCTCACTCTCTACCTCCCGAACTTCAACGCCATTTTGCACGAGTTACGACCTATTTTCTCGATGTAGAATCGCAAAGCTTCGTTGCAAAGTCTTCTGTAGCTTCCTAATGAATATCCTGTAGGTAGTAAACGGTGGACAACAGTGCGCGTACATAGAACCTGCCAGACAAGAAGCGCCTCATGTGGAGTAGAATCAAAGCACTGAAGAACTTACAATCGAAATTATAAAATGTATTAGCATGAAGTATTACCATAACGTATGTGACGTATTAGCATACTGCTAATGATACCATCATGTTAAAAAAAAAAGTTGATCTGGCAAAATTACAAGAGATTGGCATTTCGCCCATCTGGAACCTCAGATCTACACTAGTCCTGATATGGAGACTTTGTGCACTTTATTGGCAAAATTTTGGCACAAGACTCGCTAATTTCACTAAATATCTGAATTGCAAATCCAACAGTTGAAGTACATGAGAAAAAATGAAAGGTGTAAAAGCATTCCCACCTGTCAATGCATGGTTTGGCAACATTGAGTGCGCAAATAATCATATATCTCAATAGGTTGTTTAGAAGATGATATGAGATAATCATTTATAAATGAATCAATGTTATATACACCACTTGCTTCCTCTTCTCTCCTGCACAACCAACCTCATGTCAGCTAAATTGGCGCATTTCAGGGTAACAAGAGTTTTTGAAGAGGTATCAATCTAAGCCCAGATGATTCAATTTGTTGCAATGATAATTTTCACCCCAAAACATAACATTCAAATGCTTGGAGATTTTAAATATATGCTAAGCAGAGATTAGAGATTTGATCAGTCAATTAAAAGTTTTAGCCGACCACCCGTTCCTTGTTTAAAGGCATAAATAAACTAAATACATGAATCATTAGAGTTCACAAAAATCAGCATATAGACCAGGTGTAATTCTGCAAGCCAGATGGCTCAAGAGAATAAAATGTCATAGCTAATGATATGTTTGCAGAGGAACTCACTTAGTAACATTTCTAACATTGACGACATTGTAGCAACAATCGTAGTGACTCTCGTTCAAATATCTATTTGAGAGAACAAAAGGATAATCAACATGCGACAATTAAGTAGAAAGATATATAAGTTGAAACTGGTGTCAGTGATGAGACATACAAGATGATTGAGGGAATCATTGTTGCATAAATTGCCGCTTCCAGATTTTGTCACGTCTTTTTTTCCATATCTTTGGCAAAAACAGCTTATCCTGAGCAGATCTATTGGGTTTTATTATCTGTTTCACACCAAAAGCCATCATGAGATCAATAGCAGTTCACACTAATTTCGGATATCTTGATAGATTAAAAGCACCCTAATCAAGGTGAACCCAAAAGTCCAATCTTTCTTTAAAGATTAGCTCTACTTGCACTCGAGCATCTAAAAAAGAATTAGTTTTCAGAATATTTTTGCTCAGTTTGATCCAATTCTGTTAACTTCTTCAAGTCACAAAAGATAGACCATGCAACTATTTATTCTAATTTTGCTCGCGCCCAATAAGTGAAAAGAACATCTGGCAATGAACTTACCAGCTTGCAATATTCAAAGAGGCCAAAAAAAAGGGCTGACATCAGCGATACATGAATGGTCCTTGCACCCTGCAAACGCAATGTACTCAATATTTCATTTTCATAATCACCAACTAGCCATAAAATCACTTCCAATGCCAAGAGAAAGTATAGAAGAAATTTCTTTGTCATTTGTCTTCCAAAAATCTTAAGTTCACTATATTCACAATTGCAAAACTTTTAGAGAACGTCAATTTCCATGATGACAAATTTACTGTGACAAAAATTACCTTGTTGGTACAAACTTTTTGACACATGATAGACTTTTGACACGTGGATGGTCAACTACGTGCGAAGTGAATGGAACTTAGGGACCAAATCTGCAAAAATCTTTGCCATGAAATGCAAGAATTCCTAGACCATACTCTTCTGCAATTGATTTTTCGAAAGAGATAACCCTCACCAGCCCACTGAAAAGTCCAGCAGCTCCTTTCTCTCTGATAACACTGGCAACGATCATGGGTATGGCCTGATTTGCGCCACATTGCTGCCGTGTCTTCACAAGATCAAGCTGTATCAACAAGTGAATCAAAACTCTTTATTGCCTTAAAATGCGTTGTCATAAAAACCTGGGCTTAAAAAATGGGATTTATGTATCTAGATAAAACAATAAAACTAAGAGACAGAAAAAAATTCTGAAAAATAACGAAGCCTCATCTATATTGATCGGTATTCAAGGATTGATAGTCAGTCATATGTAAGTTACGTACGGGCATAGTGAAAGTTGCCGCAATTGCCCCTGCACAAGCTCCCAGAAGCAGATGCTCGGGAGTCCTGCACAACCAGAATCAAAGTTTAAAGTAATATGACATTGGAATTGCCCTAGAGTTTTCAATCCTATTTCAAAAGGGGAAAAAGAAACTATGAAATAAAGGCTTGACAACTGTACATGCAGACTCAATCAGGTTCATCAATTTTCTGATTGATTCATATTTTTTTACGAATAAAGGAAATTTCTTTAGTATTGATTACTCACAAATTCATGATGTTTCTGGAAAGGAATATCCAGATAAGAGAAAAAAACAAAAAGCCAGAAGACTTACGTGAGCTTTGCGACGTTGCGCTTTTTCTGCACCACGGCTCTCAGCTTTTCATACACTCCGAACTGCCGGAAATTAATCAAAACACACGTTAGTACTTTCTATCGTCCCATCAGGACCTCGCCATACCTATTCTGACCGCCTCAAGACTATATCATAAATTTTCATATTCATTAAAATAGCAAAATTTCAAAAAATTGGCACTTTTCCAGAACCTCATATTTATATCACTACTCGTTTCTACCACTCCGTGCACTTTATTGTCACAATTTCGGCGCTTTGACACATGCCATTTTAACAAAATATGATCATGTTACCTGAATGACAATTTCTGGCACATCTCTCATAAGAGTGGGCCAGAAGCCCTTGTACAATCCACCAAGACCCTCAGCAGTCACAACTGATCGAAAAGCTTCAAATACTGTATCACATAGGCAAATTATGCACACTCCATGTCAGACATGCTTGAATTCACATGGACTCAGGTTCCAGAGGAAAAATAAATGTCTCCCAAAGACAACTCTCCGTGCAATTCCTATGGTTCAAAGTAAATTTAATGAGTATTTCTTCTTGTAGTTATACGTTTGAATTAAAAGTATCCATTCTAACTCATTTCGAACAAAATGGGTTAGTGCGAAGTCATGCACGATTTTGTCCTTCGCACATTAAAATTATACAAGTGAAAAATTACACCAAGATACAAAACATCATATAAATTTAAGTATCGCCCCACAGATATAGCACAAATGCTTGTAATCTACAAAGTATAAACTCAGAGGCACTCGGTAGCGACATATAGATGCAGGGACTAAAATATACCATTTGGATGCATGTATGCTTGTACACGATGCTTGAGAGTGTCAGCGGGTACCTATAACGAACAATAAGCAATATATGGGTCAGTCAACATCAAATTTATTACCAGAAATGTAAACAATCCAATCCCTGCACGTAAAAGTCCTGTAACACGCAATAGACATGAAAGTCACGGACTTCAATTGCATTCTCAGTACCCGCACAACAGATGACACGAGAGTACCAATAGAGGCAGATGCAACATGCACTACTCCAGGCGGTAAATACTTCTCCAAATTCTGCTTCGATGCTGCAAACCACAAAACAAAACAAGCACGTACAGATCAATTTGAGATTCAAAGCCTAATTTGCAAGCAGTGTAAGGTCTGCACACCCACAATAGCCGCTTATTGCAATTCAGAAAAAACTGGTTAGAATTTCGATGAAAGAATAACCAATGTTTTAAATCAATTAGAAGAGGACGGGCAACCAGTTCAAGAGGTGAATGATCAATTCCGGGATGCAGCAACTAACTATTTGTTTTGTTTTGTTTTTCTATTTTTCCATATTTTGTGTTGACAAAAAGTAAGCACATTAAATTGCAAGAAAAAGAAAGAGGCACTTACTTTCGTAGGCCGCAAAATACAGCAGCGCGTTCGGCACGGTTCCAAGAATGGCGCCGGCGACTCCACGGTACAAATCTGCAGGTCCTTTAAAAAACCAGTTATCAACACCCACGGGCCCGATGCCGATGTGGTGTGAAGCAATATTCTTTCTCCACTTCCGGAGCTTTTTGGGAGGGTCTCGAACTTGCATCCTAGTCTTCACTGTGTCTACTGGGTGTCCACCAACCTGCTTATAGACCGTGTTCAGGGTCTCATTTCTTTTGTGACCTAACTTACATATCTTTAATCCTCAATTGAAGCCCATTTCTGTCAAGCATGCAGTGGATGGCTATGTTTCATAATCTTGCTCTTCTTTGAAATCATCGTTTCATAAAATCTATCCAATCTTTGGAATAATTAGACAAATGTATCCTCCATCTATTACATCAAACAGGTTCGAAGTAATGACAATTTATGCGTACCTGAGATAAGGTTTTGGCCATGGCGCCCGCATAGACGTGATTCAACGCAGTCTCAGCCTCGGAAGGATTAATGTCGTCGACAAACGGAAACCGAAAACTCCATTTCGGTCGCTGCTTCCCTTGGGGAGCTGCAGCAGCAACTACCGTTCCCTCCGCCAAAACTCGCTCGATCTCGATGGTATCTTTTCCAGCAGCACAATGTATGGAAGCGAAGGAGATTCGCACGTTTCGACGAGGCGAATGCTCTGATTCTGCTGATCGAGGGAAGGTGGAGCACATCTGCAGCTTCAAATTCTCCACAAGATTGCCGTAGCTCCATGGGTAAAGACCATCTACTTGCAAACCAGCAGGCTCACAATGCATCCAGAGACGCATCACAACGCCATCTCGCGCTCTTGACGCACAAGGTGCCATTGCGCTTGAAAATCCTACTCCCGCAACCACAAGTCTATGCGGTGGGAGAGATCACCGAACTTGCACAAGACGGGACTGAAGCTCTATTGACACGAGCATACACAGGTTTCTAAATTTAGACGAAGCCTTCGGGACGCACCGCTTCTGTGTTTTCTCCGCTGATATAACAGAGAGAGCGGACACAGAAGCTAAGAACAGGGGAACTGACCGATACGAGACAGAGTACTGGAGGCGCATATCGAGATAAACTAAAGCCACTTTACACTCGTCACTCCACAGAGAGAGGCTTCCGAAGAGCTACAAACTCCTCCAAACGAAATTCGCACAAAGAATGGAGCTCAAATTGTCAGAATCCAAGCAATGTCGACGAATTAAACGAGGAAAAAAACGCGAAGTTCCCCGAATCTCCACCAAAACACGCACTACCACTTCCAATTCCATTCAAATGCACACACACTCCCCCTCGTCATTCCCAAGAACTGAGAGAGAGCTGCCGGCACCACCGCAGTCGAGCCAGCAGCAATCCCTCCAGAGGCGGTGACGACGCGCTTTATAATAAGAGAGTCGCGCCTTGCCTGCTCGCAGAATATGCTGCAGAAAATATGCTGGCAAGGTGCCAAGTAGGCAGCTCACATGGGGGAATGAAATGAAAGAACGGACGAGAGAAGAAGTGGCGATGGCGGAAAGGATATTTGGCGCAAGATTCCAAACAAAGGCAAGACAGCAGCAGCCAGTTCCAGTTCCAGTTCCAGTTTCCGCAATTTGGAAGAGGAAAGTGACGACAACGAAGGTAGTGAAGACTCCAAAGACGAGAAGAATGAATGATTTTTTGTCTCTGTTCGTCACTAGTCATCCAAAAGGGAATGATAGTGTGACGAGGTTTGATCAGATGTCCTGCTTATCGCGGTGACCACGGCGCCACGTGCCGGTTCTTACCTCCAGTATCAACGAAGTGGGAGTGACGACGATGATAATGAAGCTGGAGAAATGGATGATATTTACTTGTATTCATCGACATTCATCTACTGTTGCGTGAGCGGTGATCAGATTTCCTGCTTATACGCCGCCACGTGAAACTCGTCACTGGTTTTCATTCCATTCCTTTCCACGGTTTCCATTCTGGCTGTATTCTTCCAGGGTATCAATAGTAGTCATGTGGCTAATGTCTAATGCAGGTTCGGGGAGGTTTCGTAACTGGCAGTGATCCGGATATCAGGTGCAGTGTATGCGGACTGTTTGTACGGATATCTGTAGGGGTATCTGCAGGGGAATGTTTTCCTCTTGACGGGACTCACGGGAGTACCAGTTTTTTTGTTTTTGTTTTATGTTTTTCATTTTTATGGAGTGCCAAAGCGGTGATATAAAATGTTGATATAAAATATTATAGTGGTGCTCCAAATTTCAATATTCATCCAATGTTCAGGAATAACTGGCAGCTACTAGTAGTTCTAAAGTTATCTGGAGGAATTGGGAAAAAACCCAACGGTAATTTGAAAACATCAACAAAAAATCAGTGAAAAAATCTATAAAATTTCTATTTTGAGTGAAAAAATAGAGAAAATAACTAGACTTTATATGTGGAAAACACATTGAATTTGAGAATTGAAGGAAAATAGATGGTAAAAGTAAAAGAAATTCTAGAAGGTTGCATTCATCCACCTATTGGATAGAATATATATTACTTTAGCACATGTCACATGTCCATAGTTTTATTTTCATCCAACATCTTGTGATTTCATCCCAAAAATTATTATTGTGAAGTTTTATGGAGAAAAACTTCATGGTTTATTGCTGTTTTTTTGCCAAATTATTTCATTCAATGCAATTTCGCACTACTATACCAAAAAAACCCTTGGAGAGTACCTTGTACTCATAACACTCAGACATTGGAATTAGGTAGGGTGGATTTCCTTGTTACCAGTGGGCATTTAGGGGGTGTATCTCTAAGATAGAATTGAAACACACTAATCCCAATGGTGAGATTGTTTTAGCAAGCGAACTAACCTATGTGGAACATTTTTTTAAAATTGTGCAAATTGAGTTCAAATTTTTCTCAATAGATAAAAATATAATCTATAAGAGATAAATTCTTAAAATATTATTTCAAGTATTTTTTGTAGCTTGTCTTTGCCTATTTTGTTTGTTTGTATGGCATAATTATTGCTCTTGGGTACTAATTGAAGTAAAAATCACATTCCCAAAGAGCTAATTAGTTTAGCTATCTTGAAGAAAGATCCTCAAAATCATGTCAAAAATTGAGATCATATGAACATGTCCAAATCTTTAAGTCCCTAGAGGGGACTTTTGGGACTTCATGGATTATATATTATTTTTCAAAAGTTTTTGCTAATTTGTGCATTCTTTAAAAGATGAATCTAGGTAATTTCAATTCTTAGGTGAGTTTTTGTTTTTTTGTTAAAATTGTACTACCTCCTACAATGAATAGAAAAAGTGATATCCAATTAAGGACTACTTAAAAATACTAAAGATATTTTTCTTAAATAAAAAAAATTCATGAAGGTACAAAGTAGTCTTGTATATAGCGGTCATAAATACTAATCTTTTAGACATATCATGCAAAAGTAGTGGCCAACAACCATTGCTCTTAGAAACTTTTTGACTTAAATTGATACAATTTTTTCTTACAATCACTACTTCCATATTATTGCTTATTGTAATAAGCTTCTACTAATGATCATCAAATGTGTTCATCTAAAATTGCAAACTCAAGTTAGCTTAGTTATGTCTAGAATTACATTAGATGTGATTGAGGTACTCAATAAAACTATGAGTTTCCCAATGTTCCCAAACTACGGGGAACATTGTGAACTATGCTACATTAGCAATCTAACATGGTCAAAGTTTGGCCAAGTTAGATATTATTCTTTAATTAATTATTTAATATTTTTTCAATATTTTTTTGTTGAAATTTAATTTTTTTATCATTTTTTAATTATTGAATCATTCTAAGCAATATGGACTAGTTTCTAGAGTAGAGAACAACCCTAAAACAGTCTTCTATAGGCATGAAAAAATATCTAATACAAAGGTTTTTTGGCTCTTAAGCAGCCTTAACAACCTCATAGTTGGTAAAGCTATATTGGAAATCTTTGCATCCATGCCAATTTCCAATTTCCAAATGAAACAAAGCACTCATAACATATTTTAGTAGTTGTGAGAACTCACCCTTTTCCACAATTGCAATCATGTATACAAGTGATTTTGGTTAACCCTTAATTGCCTAGTCGACCATATATGGTCGATCTGAAATTTTAGGCCCATTTCTGTATAGGCAGTTAAATTCTTGTGATCAGTCTAAAATTTTTTTCAAGCAATTTTGAGGATTAACTATGGAAAACTTTCATTTTTCATTGAGAAAAGTACATATTCAATTATTGAGAGGTCTTCAAAGGCATATGTGTACTAAAAGTGTAGTGTAAAGCTTCAAATAAACACTTGCTAATTTTACTTCATTTCCCGGCTTTATGCAAAGCTTGGCAATTTCATTTGATTTGAAATCTAAGAAATTGTACTTATCCATTTGCTTTGAGAATGGTCCGAATGAAAAATTTGAAGTCTTGTCATGATTTTCACCATTGAAAATTTCAACATGCAAGTGTTTATTTGAAGCTATTTGCAATTTCTACTTACAAACAAAAATTACATTTTAACAATTGCTAGGTGAATTGTGTGATGAATTTGATGTCTTTTCATGTGAAATTAAGTTTTTTGGAAGTGCATTTTAGTGTGCTAACACTCTTTGAAGTTGGTCATGTTACTTCCAATCCTAGAAAACATATATATGCAAATTTTTGAAACATTGTGGACAAAGACAATACACTAAAAATAGAAAATGTATATTTCCCTTTGTATAATCTCACAACTCCTAGGAAATTTCTCACTCGAAATTGTTGAGTATACTAATAAACAAGCTCTATTAACATCTATACAGTTAGATTTGGAAAAAAACACAATTTGCTTCATTGAGGATAACTACAAGCCAATGCTCTTTTTTCATAGTCAAAACACACTTGAAAACGCTTGGGCATTTAGGGGTTAATTATACAATTTTTTTGGTTACAATAGCTTGTAGCCAAAAAGTTAGGAGATGAACTTTGGAATGCCTATGGTGTGACACACTTTGTGGCACTTGGATAGTTTCAAATGGATTGTACTTGATGAAAAACTATGTTTTTTCATCCAATTATTTTCTTGAGAGCTCTTTGAATGTGTGTGGATGGGATGGTGGAGGAAATTATCTTATAGAGGTATCATTTGCTTAATGTGGGGATGGGATGTAGAAGATGATGCCTTTTCAATGCATTTTAGCAACTTGATGCTCTTGACTCTTGATCTCAATTTTAGCCATAAAAGGGATCTTTTTTGGATTTGAGCCCTAGTAATGAATTGAAGCTTACAAAGTGTTGTTATTGTTTGAAAATTTGAAAAATTCTTCAAATTGAATATTTGATTGCAATTTGAACTTGGGATTTATGATCATGGTCTAACAATTTTCTAATAATAGAATGATGTAGAAATTTGATTCACATTGAGATGAACTAATCTATACTGCACACCTAAGGTTAAATTTTCAGATTTTTTACACACATTTTGTATTTATCATGAAAATCATTTCAAATTTTGACAATAAAATCTAAAAAATTATAGACTTATAGAATACATATAAACTCATCTTTGATAAATAGAATAAAAAAATTTCCATTGATAATTAGTGGCAAAATAGAAAATTTTATAAAAAATAAATGATCTCATGTCAATGAATGTATACCTAAACTGAATGCAAAACAAACTATTGTTTATCAAGAAGTCATAATATTGGTGAATGAACATAGTGGAAGAACATTTTTTCTTCATAGACTATGTGGAACAAGAAAAATATACATGTGTATAATACTATCTCTTGTGATGATGCATCCAAATTCAAATTGTAATTAAAGCCCCCCTTGCTCTTTGTAAAAATCAAGAGTTGTTGATCTCATAAACAAAATTCTCCCCCCCCCCCCTTCGATGCCGTTGATCTTGAAAAATAAATAATACGAATAAGGATAATTTGGGATACAAATACAGACCTTATAAGACAAATACTAAATAGGAAAAGTGTACAACATGTAAAATATGCATGGAATATATATATTGTCTCATAGTGTTTGTAGGTGAAGTACATGTCGCAAAAATACGAATATGGGGTTTGGGGGGAGGGAATGTCTCAAGCACCCATGTCAATTTTTCAGCCAATGGGGAAATGACATGTGTACCTACTTTCACATTTTTTGGAAAAGTTCAATGGCCAATGGTTGAATGCCACTTATACTCCTTTGGAAATGTTTGTGTTTTTCTCTATTTTTACATTCTCTCACAATCCACTCAAATATAATACAATTGTAGCAAAACTTAGGAGTGAAGGAAGGATTGGAATAAGTGTAGCATCTTTTGATATTATTGTCCTTCTCCTAATGGTAGACTAACAATCCATTCAACCTTCATACTTCCAATTGAAATGAATGAAGATTCAATATGTGTGATTGATAAAAAAACATCACATCATGCAAATCTTCTATGTGAGGCATCATAGATCATCTGGGATGAAGTCTCCATGATGCAATATTGTCATTTTGCCTAGAGGGGTCATTGCAAGAAAGACAGTCCGGTTTTTGAAGCGTTTCGCATAGTACTCATGATTTTTTCGGGAGTATTGTATAATTAGAAAAATAATTTTTTTAATGTAAAAAATATGTTTAATGTATAAACCTTTAAGAAGAAGGTACCCTAGGAAGGTAAAGCTTAGAAAAATTCTCTAGAAAATAGGTACTTTCACATTTTAATATGTAAAAAATAGGAAAAAACATTTTCAAAGAAACTCAAAATTGGACATTTGTGAAGACTTCATGGTGAAGATATTTCACCAAGAAAATGATCTTGAAACCATTTTCAATGTTCAAAACTGCGTGCACAAGGGAGCTTTGTTTGCATGAATGTAGAGGACATAAAATAATATTTTTTTAAGTGATATTTGGTAGATACATGCTTGACTAGTGTGGGAATAGACCACAGAAATTTCATCTCTATATCATTAATTTTGGGTACTCCTCAATACTAAAAACCCCTAAACCCCAAAGTGTGACAAATTAGCTAAATTAAAATTTAATTATAAATTGATTTTTGAAAATTTTGGAAAAATGAGGGATCTAATTAATATCAAGTTATCAATCTCTAATAAAAATTTCAAGTCAATTGGATTTATACTTCAAAAGTTATAGCGCAAAACAACTCCATCATTCCAAGTGTGACGCAAAATAGTACTAGTCTTTCTTGCAATCACCCAGAGACAATTGACGTACATTGTGTGACCTTTGTCACAATGATAGGGTTTTCAGAGGTATGATTGTAATTTTTGGAGGGAATTTTTGTTAAATTTTACACATTATTGTCAAAGATTTAAGAGTACAAATAGTAGCCGCTTCACTTTGAAGTTCTATGTTATGGCCAAGAATGCGCATATTGAGGTTACAACAAAATGTGCACTTGATCATATACTATGTATTTGCAAACTAAAAGTTATGCAAAATGGCTCCTTGGAATTTGAAGCGGATGGATTCCAACTGATCCAAATGGTTGCATAATTATGCTAACTGAACAAATAGTAATTGGTCAAGGAATGGTTGTCCTTCATTCCAAAAATTTATGGTGGTATACATAATATTCCTTTACAAAATGATGAATATTTTAAGAACGAGTTTTCTTATCAACTCAAAATGAGGTTGTCAAAAATATCAACAAGAAGGTCTTTCAAGGGTGACACAAACATTTTTGAGTGCAAACAATGCAATCCTTAAGGGGGTTGCTCACAATCATAACATATATCCTACATAATACCTCAATTATTTGAATTTGCATGGATTGTCACCTTCAAAGCTACAATTTAAGGTTAGATGTCCTATCATGTTGATTTAGAATATTGCTTCCAAATGTGGTCTTTGTATTGACTCTTGCCTTATAGTCACATGCCTAAGCACCCATAAAAGCCTGGATTTTAACAAAAAGACATGGAAAAAAAACCCCAATCATTCCAATAACTACTTTACAAACAACAACAACAACAACAACAACAATAAAAGTACCTTTCAAATTCTCTAGACAACAATTTCCTATGAAATTGGCTTTTGCCATGATGATCAACAAATATCTAGGTCAATTTGTTAAAAATGTAGGTGTAGATTTGCAGACTTCGGTGTACCTTGTGGTCAATTGGTTGTAGCACTTTCTCTGATAGTATCTATCCATTCATTGAAAGTGCTCCTTTCTAAATGTGTAGCAAAAACAATGAATATTGTGTATTTAGAAGTTTTAATATAAATTCTATATGTAAAAATCATTTTTTAGATTTTTTTTGCCTCACCCCTCTATCATCGCTAATTCACCATTGGACTCATATTTTGAACATTTAAGCATATAACTTCATATTATTATTTTATTAAACCATAGATAAATTATGACAAAAATAAAATGAAAAAATCATAACAAGAACTAGGCCAATGGCATAGGGCTACACTAGTTTCCATTTATAAATAGTGGAAAAATAGAGAAAAAAAAGAAAAAAAAAGATCATGATGTTCATAATATGGTCATGGGCTTTCTCCACTAAGGGTTGAGGTAGGCACACCTATTGTAGACCCTAGAGCTTTCTAATTGTGTCCCTATCTACACATGTTCAATGTTCCAACTAAACAAGTATTTTATTTCTTTCATACAAACCATACAAAATCTAGAAAATAACTAATATCACTTGATATTACTTCAATGATTCTTGTGCAACTATGCACACAAAAAGGATGAAAATGACCAATTTTTCATACAAAAATATTTTGTTTGATTGCTCATATGGCACTTTTTGACTCTTGGAACCAACCATTCTTTTTTGTTTTTTTGGTAGAAGAGTGATTTGCACCTTAGAATATATACAAGTACAAAAAGAAATGGAAAGAATCATTCACACATGTACATCCACAAAATTATTCACTAAAAACTATTTTGTTGCAACACTAATGTTGTACTACAACAATACACTTTTAATACTGGACTGTGTAACCATTGAAACAATATTGCAATAGTACTAAGACAATGGGCAGGTTAGTTCCTGATACTATCTACTGTTAGTAGCTTTCATCCAAACATTGGTGAATCTAGTGAATTTTTTGAGAGGATTTTGGCAATATTCTATATTTTTTCAAACGTTTTTCTTAGAGTTGAAGCAGCCAGTGTCAAAATCGGGTAAGATTGTGGCGAAAAGTTGCCAAGAAAAATTTGATTGCCTGGAACCTTGAAGAGCTAAATTGAGACAGAATACCACTTTAGAATGTGTGAAGCACTACTACTGAAAGAGTGCCACTCATGATTTTGGGGCTTAATTAGATCACTCGGCAAGTGTGAAAAAGCAGTACGTTGCGTGAGCACAGGGATAGACACACTATGGGTGTAACAGTCTGTCTATTGAGGATCCCAAATCAAAGCCCATAAACAATTTTCTGTGGTCGTGCTGAAAGGGCAATAAGGGCTAGAATCAGATAGAGCATCGATCCCATAAGTGTACTTCACAACACACTCCATGATTTTTCTCCTAGCTAATGATTTCCCTACACCTTCAAGTTACCAACTGAGAAGGAAAGATTCAGCTGAATTACTGAACCTTGAGCTCATCCTATTCGGACCATGCACAAAAATCGTCTTGTTCCGCAAGTGTGATACATAAGCCATGTAATTTGCTTATTCTTATCACAGGTAAAGAGTACTCTCTAACCTGTTCCTTTGGAATACAGGTCCAATCACTGACAGATCTGATAAACTCCTCCTAAACTGCTCAAGCCAAGCATGGAACCCCTGCCCAAACAAACACCATAATGAAGGGATAAATAGCCCTCTGAGACCGCCTTCATCGACAGACCTTTATTCTAGTCCTTGATCTGCCTTTGAATTCCTAAAACTCTCCCGTAACTCCGAGAAACGCTTGAAACATTGAGCCTTCGATCGGCCGGGGACAACATCAGCAACTTTATCCCACCTCTTTAGAGTGTCCTTGGGAAACGTTTTCAATGCTGCCACGAGCGCCATGTCTTCAGTCTCAGTCCAGTCAGATTTCACTCCATTGCTGGCATCCGCCAGATCTCCTTCCCATCTCTGAGATAAAGGAGAATCAATGCTTTTCTCTCCGCCTTTTCTCTGAGCCAAAAACTTTGCGTATGAGTCCCCATCTGTAAACTTCTTCTCCCCAAGAAGTTTAGACATCTTAATGACATCTTCTGTTGAATGGGAGCCTGCAAAAACTTCGGATACAACATCCCAACGCTGTAAGGTTCCCCGTGGGTATTTGACTAACTGCTTGCGAAGCAGCTCAATCTCCTCCCCGGTCCACTCTTTCTCGGCCCCACTTTTCGGTTGTTGAGCGACAAGACTATTCGCGGCTGTTCCATTCGCGTCAGTTTTCGACAGCAGTGCAGGGGAGGGCATCAAACTCTCCCGTGAAGAGGCTTTTCCGGCATTTGCATCAGACCTCCTATTGTAACCTTTGATTCTTTTCTCCGGCTCGGCTGACACCTCCTCCACTGGCTCTAGATCTGGGAGCAATTCTCCAGTACCTACTCTACAGCTTCCCCCTGTTAAAGCCACTGGTGCAAAGGGACCAACAACTAAAGAGAGAGCCAGCCAGAAGCATAGAAATTGAAATAGCCCAGTCTGAAACCACGAAAGAGCCAGGAAAAGGACTCCAACGCTTGAACAAATCCCAATCAGTACTCTGTTCAGCTCTTTCTCGTCCACGTCGGATGCCAGGGGCCCAGACTGCAGCTGAAATCTCGGCTTCACATCATCTATAATGTCGAAATCCATGTCGAAATTCTAATGTAGGTTGCAAAGACAACCAAAAATCTGAAGACAACACGACGCAAAGAAAGCCTTAGATGTAGGTATACGGTCACAAACAATGTCGTCAAATACAAACTTCAAACAACGGCACAGACTTCGTAATTTTATGAAATGCTCAGCCAACTATCCCATCAGCGGAAAATCGACACCGAATATAAAAAGTACCAACGAACAATGCACATCCAAAAAACTCAACGAATTCACATAGACGATCAAATCACAAATGGATCTAACCTTCCTATCAGAGCTCAGAACGATTCTTCAGAAGAAGCTCGTGCATGCATTACACGACGTAGCACTAAACCCTATGCAGGATGAGGAGCGCGACAAATCCCCGTTGCACGAAAGAAGAAACCCTAAAGCAGCGTCGGCGACTTCGCCGTCCTCGTTGACTGACCACTCCTCTTCGTCGGAAACGTAAAATGGAAATGGACAAATCAAATTATTCTCAAAAATAGCAACAATAACGAGCCCGTGTATGAAGTAAACGAGTAAAAATGCCGCCAACAGCAAGACTGAAGAACAGGGGATCGGAATGGCAACATACATTCGCCGTGACGGCAGTCAAAAAACCCCACAAAAGCGCATCTCCCTCTTCCTCCAGGAAAACCTCGTGCGTTAAACAACTTCGGCGGAGAGTCGATTCACCGTCAGGATCTCGGCGATTGCGGGGGTACCAACCACGGGCATAAAAGCGAAAAGTTCAGCGGCCACAAGCGACCAAATTCCGCAAGGAAGACCTCGATCCAAAGCTTGCGCGTTGGACAAACTCCTGACAGCAATGTGGCGACTGCAAAAACGCACGCCTCCAAAGAAATTTCGGGGACAGATCGCGCCAGGAGGCGTGCGAAAGAGCGTGGGAGTAAAGCACATCAACGTTTTGTTGTCCAACTCTGACTGCTGAAAAAAGTGTATCAATACCTGGGTCAGACTTTCACACCCGGGAAATATCCGGGTGGACGGGGTATAAGGAACAAGTCGCGGATATCCACTTCAACTTTTCATCCGATAATATCTGTCCAACTCTGAAATCATTCGTCCATTCATAAATGACAACTTGCTCCCGGAGAATCCTGGACGGCTCATGAGTCATGAGCACTGTGCCGTAATCTGCAAAGACCAGGCACACGTGATTACTGTATCAGCTCGCCACATAAAGCTTATTAGATTTTGCTAATAACCAGTACTTTTCTTTTTCTTTTCCATTTATCGCATTGCAGTGATTGGCCTTATGCAAATAGAGACCCTGGAGACAAAAAAAAAGATAATAAAACTAACAAAATAAAAAGCTAAAATAATAAACTAAAAACTAAAATAATAAACTAACAGAATAAAAAGCTTCCAGAAAAGCTGCAGATTGAGAAAAAAAGAAACCAGTCTTTCTATATTCCACTGAAATATACTCCGCGGTTAAAACCCACATGCTTGACGCCTTCAGTGACGGATCAATGTCTGGACCCATTTCTTTCCCTCAAAAAATAATTAAAAATAACATCAACCCAAATAAACAATCACAACAAATTCGACCTGCAGAAGTTACTGAACCCAGTTGACTCCACAACACATTAAAATGAAATAAAATAAAATAAAGCAAATCCATGGTGGCACGTCCTGTACACTTCCTGCAATCGTCATCATGGACACAATGATCACAACAACAACTGAACTGACTGAATGAAGATCCCCACACGACAAGATGGATGAAAAAAAAGGGAAAAAAAATTCAATAAAAGGAAAAATAATTCATTCCTTCTCCCTTCCCAAGGTCCCAGTTTTGAGCCCCGCCGTTGACAAAGGATCTCCTCACATCTATATTCACACAACCGACGGACAGACTCATCAGTGGCCAGCACCAGCAAACAAAAAACAGACAGACACAAAACACCCACTCACAGACGGACCTTAGGCTTTTGCCGTAGAAAAGGCTACTCCACTTAAAGCTTCAGTTATACTTACATAAGCTTACACACACAGTAGTGAGGGTGAGAGTCTGAGAGATCGAGAGATAGACAGGGATCTATTCAAATCGTAGCAGCAGCAGAAGCAGCAGCAGCAGGAGGGGCCGGGCACCCCCACCCGAGGCGGGGCGGGCTGGCGCTGGGCTGTCTCTCCGAAACCGTCATCATCCCCCCCCTTTTTATTCCAGACACCCAATTATACTTCCCCACACACACACGCAGACACAGTCAGTCAGTCACACACAGGCCGATTTCAAAGCCAACAACAAGGGGACGGGCGCCACGCCACGGCAACCCGCCCTGGAAGGTGTATTGATAGTTTACCTTCTCGTATCCCCCGGGCGGGGGGAAGGAAGGAAGGCAGGCGGGGGCTCCCAGTGGGGCGTTGAATTCATTTAACTTACAGGCAGACGACGACGACGACGACGACGACGACGACGACGTTCACAAGGCAACAGCAAACCCTGTCCATCTGCTTTCCTTCCTTCCTTGCTTCCTTCCTTCCTTTCCTGCCTTTCCTTTCCTCCGTCCCCAGCCAGGCATCAAAATGCAAATAAATTCGGATTTTTTAAATAGGAGGCTTGATGAGGAGCCCAACAAGTCGCCGCTGAATAGGCCAGTAGACGAGGAGCCCCTTACGAAGCGGAGGGGAGGGTGGGGGAGTGTAAGTTAGTATGTTTTGGTTGGGTATTTTGGTGGGTCAGCCAGGCAGCCAGCCAGCCAGCACTCAACAGAGAGAGAGAGAGATAGGTAGATAACTTAGTGATAGATGATGGGGATTCGCTGCTCGCTCGCATGTGTACAGACAGAGAGACAGACAGAGAGACAGGCAGACGGACGCAGGCCAGGCGAGGGGGGGGATTCGTTGATGAGTGGTGATAGATAGACAGACAGACAGATAGACAGACTAGTAGTAGTAGCAGTAGTATTTGTAGAGCGCATTTAAGTCGTCCGTCGTGGTTGTCTTTACCGCGGGTTTACTGAGTGCGTGAAGAGCATGGTGGGATTGTATTTTAGCGTCCGTTTTTATTATATTTTGTGATTGGGGGTGAAGGAGGAAGGGCAAGCCGGGAAGGGGGGGAGGAGGACTAAGTTAACGCGGGGATAGGTGTGTTGGCTCCCCTCGCCGGGAGAAAAACAGAACAGAGCTGCACAACGCCTCAACCATGAGGTAGGTGACTTAGAGGTGTCCGCCTTGGAAACGGGGTGTGGGGTTTGTTGGAGTTGGGGAGGTTTGCTGTTTTTTGGGTGTTGAGTGGATGGTTGGGAATTGGGAGTGGGATGGTGAGGAGTGTAGTTAGGGTTTGAGGGGCGAGTGGAGAGTGTTTGAGCAAGGCACGGAAGGCAAGAGGGAAGGAGAGAAGGAAGGAAGGAAGGATGGGGGAGATGGAGGCCGGGTTCGCTAAGTTGCAAGGGGAGGATTTCGAGTATTACATGCAAACGTATTCGATCGTGTTGGGGCGCAACAGTAAGAAGTCGACGGTGGATGTGGACTTGGCGGGGTTGGGCGGGGGGATGAACATCTCCCGGCAGCACGCGCGGATCTTGTACGACTTCGAGCGCCGGCGCTTCGTGCTCGAGGTTTTGGGGAAGAACGGCTGTTACGTGGAAGGCGTGCTCCACATGCCCGGCCCTGGAGTGGCGCCCGTGAAGCTCGACTCGCAGGACCTTCTGCAGATCGGGGAGAAGCGGTTCTACTTCCTCCTCCCGGCCAAGCAGATTGCACGCTCTGTTGCGCCTGTGTCCAGCCCATCCAACCCGTCCAACCCTAGAAAGCGGGCCGTGGCCGCTGCTCGCACTTCCTTAGTACTCGGCTCGGGGACGGGAACCTCGCAACAACAGCAACAACAGCAACAGCAACAGCAACCACAGCCGCAACAGCCTCCGGCAAAGAAAGGGCGAGGGCAAGCGAAGAACGGCCCGACTCCGTCCCGCAAACAGCCGTGGATGGCGCAACAAGAGATTGAGCCTTCGCCTCCCCAGGGTAGCACAACTCGAGTTCAACGCGAGGGCTACAGATACGACGAGGAAGAAGGCGACGTGCATCAAGAGGAATACGAAGAGCGAGAGGTTGTGCGGATCATCTTAGAGAAGCTGCAAAGCCAGTACCACCCGGGCGAGTGGATGGCAGTGTCAAAATTGCACGCGGACATCCTGGACCACTTCCAGAGCCGCAACATGTCGCCACAGTTCATGCACATCATGGGTGTGGACGAAGACGGAAACGAAATTGACGGGAAGGGCAACGGACGCGCGTGGTCGGGGCTTGTGCAGCTGCTCAAACGCTACGACCGAAACTTCGTCATCAACACCAAGCTCAAAGGAGGAATTAGGGTTGAATACGTCTCGCTGTACCCAGAAGAGCAGTAGTCTCTTCCCCCCGGGCTTGCTGTGATTGCTTTCTCTCGCTCTCTCTCTATTTGTAAAGTTGACCATGACGATTGTGTAATTACTTGTGTGAGGGTGCCACATTGAGCTCGCTCTCTGCGTGATGAGGGAGCTCTGTGGATGGATTCCTTGGGGCTGGAAAAAGCAAGAGCTTCACAAGGATGGGAGAGACGGAACAACTGACCTGGTAACCTCCTGCAACGACTGGACGCTTCTGCGAAATGGGGTATGCTTTTGCGAATATACTCGACCTGTTGTGTGCTTCAGGCAACAAAAACAGGGATGATGGCAGCGCTGTGGTCCTTTGGAGGAACCGAGATTAGACCAATTTTTTTGGCTACAAGGAAGGAAAACTCATTAGGCAGGCATCTTTCTAGGCCAGAGCTCTTCCGTGTGTATTCTTGAAGTTACTGAGTAATTCTTACAAATGTACCATCTCCATGTCTTTGGATTCTTCATTCTATCCTGTGCTTTGTGTTGCGAATTTTGTTGTGAATTTTGGCCCGAGTCCGTTGAAAGTCTGTACATTTTGTGTGGTAATCAGGAACAAATACTCGAGAGAATTGCATTTCTGAACAGCATGATGTTTAGTTCAGTCTTACTTGTAGTCCTCTGTTGATCGAGCATGTGCTTTGAATTGGGCTTTTCGTTCTACAGGAATTTTGTGAATTCATTCCTTGGAGAATGCTGCATTCGTTCTGCTGCTCCAGTGACGATTTATTGATTGTACGTGTTTCTTTCGGTTACTCGTTTTGTTCAGACCTTTTTGCTCATGGTATGTGCGTGCAAATTGCCACCTGAAGGGACCACAAAGACACCACTTGGCTTTTGCAACTACATTTGAAAAAAATTGAAATGTGAACCTCATTAATAGTTTGTGAACATCAAAGAGACTGTAAACTACTTTTTCCACTTAAATCTGTTAGATCAAGTGATCAATCGTACAATTTTTGGAGATTTTTTGAGAAGGATTGATTGTACGATTTTTGGTGAATTTTTGGAGAATGGAGAAGAAACTCTAGGCCATCATTTTAGATCCTTGTATGTCTTTTTTCACACCTCAAAATGGTCCGAAAAAAAAATTACACATATAAACTATGATGATATTTATCCATGGGAAAAAAATCAAAATTTTTGGAGCACTTTTGAGTAGTATGATTTCTCATTTTAGATCCTCATATGTTATTTTGCACACCTCAAAATGATCTGAAAAAAATACACATCAAAATCATCATTATATCTACTTGTGGGAAGAAATCAGAATTTCCTTAGTACTATTGAACATTTTGATTTCAACATATGTACGAAGTATTGCCTAACCAAACATCTTTCATCAATCTTGTCAATGGTGGCATTTTCTCAAAAATTGTGTGATTTCATCAATCTTTCTTTCACATGAAAATTACATAAGTCTTCTTTCATCTCAACATTCCTGGTGATCATCAAAATTATTCCAAGTGAATGGAGAATTATGCTTGTTACAAGAGTGAGTCAATTAAACAAGAGCCACGCTCTTCCTCACTTTGGTCCTTTAGGAGTTACGAGTTGTGGTGAAAAGTGGAGAAATTTTGCTTAAACCAATGATTTTGAATTTGAGGGAATTGACATTGAATCTCTATAGTCAAGTCTTGAGCTTTGTTTTGAGATCACCTCTAGAATTTATAATCTTTTTGGAAATTTGGATTGAATACAATATCTATCTATGTAGATTGATTAATACCTTGATTTTGCACTAAGTTTCAAAAAAATTGAGTAAATTGAATGTACAAATGTAGATTTGATGATATATATGTAGATCACAAAGGATTTCTTGGGATGTATATACCATAGGGGATTAATTGCTTTGAGCAAATAAACTCACCAATAAAATCTAAAACCATTTTATGAAATCAACACTAACAAGATACTAACAAGACTACTTGTCTTTCAATCAAATGTGGTGGAAAAGATTTAGTAGGGGAATATTGCAATTGTATGTTGGATTTGTCATCATGAAGTTATCTTCAAAGTTCACAAGCAAATCATACTTTTTAACCACCCACTTTTGTACAAACATCATTATTCTTCCATGTGTAAGAAGATCTAATAATTATTGAAATCTAGCATTCATATAAGGTTGCTCTTTGTATTTTTCTTTATTTCAATTGCATTCACACCATTTGGCATCTATTTAGTCCAACATAATTCGAAAACTTTTAAAAATTCTTGGGAATGAATATTTTATTGTAAGTTGAAGTTGAGAGTCTATAACCACATTTGTATATATAGAATGATATGGTAACTTGGTTTATGCAATGATTTTCTATACTATAATGGACATCCATTCCCAAACTTTAAGCTTTATTTAGCACATTTTGTATTGACCTAACCTTTTCTTAAGAAATTCAAATTAATTCCAAATTTTCATGAGTCTTGAATGGCTATGACTTGTAAAAGACATTTGATTTTATCTTTGAAAATAAACTTTAAAACATTTTACTCATTCATCATTACAATTAAAACATATTTAGTGAATGATTTTGAAATTTGACTTCATGGTTATAAGTTTTATGATCCCTTATCACATCCTTTACAAAGTTACCTAGTACAAACTTAGGTAACTATTGTAGAAGGTTAGATGAATGACTTTCAAAATACACACAACTTTATGTAAGCCCGTCTTTGTCATATTCCCTATACTTTCTTATCTTGATCCATTAGAGAATTTGATGCCCCATGTAAGCTTATCTTTGTCATATTCCTTTTAGTTTCTTATCTTGACTTGCTACAAAGTTTAATGCTCCATGTAAGTTTGTCCCTAGCATATTCCCGACAATTTCTTATTTTGGCTTGTCACAAAGTTTGATGCTCTATATAAGTCTGTCCCTATAGTTTCTTTTCTTGACCTATCACAAAGTTTGATGCTCCATATAAGTTTGTCCTTATCATATTCCCTACAATTTCTTATCTCAACCTGTTATAAAGTTTGATGTTCCATGTAAGTTTGTCCCTATCATATTCCTTATAGTTTCTTCTCTTGACCTTGTCACAAAGTTTGATGTTCTATGTAAGTATGTCCCTATTATACTCCCTATGGTTTCTTATCTTGACATGTCACAGAGTTCGATGCCCTATATAAGCCCATCTTGCTTAGTTATTTAATTTGATGAGCATCTAATAGGTCAAATACGTGTTCTAAGCTTGTCATCTAATCTAATATGGAAATTGGCTCTAAAATGGTTTGATGAATGACTGTAACCCCTAAAGCAGACCAATATTCCTATGGGGGACAAAATAGATTTCTAGTAGGTTCTTATGAGCTCAATTTTTGGTCAAACTTTTTGAAACTTTTTCACAAGATAGAAAAGTTGATTAACTTTTGGGGAATATAATTTTTATTTCAATTGGTGCTTGGGAGCAAAAAAAATACCACAATAAACCCATAATTGAACTTGGTGGGCAAATAAAAATTTACAAAAAATTGAAATTAAAATTTTAGATTTTTTTTCTCAAGGATTATATTTTTTTCTACATATAAAGCTTTGATTTATTCCATTTGAATTTGTGTTGTGAAAATTATGGAGAATCTTGTTTTGTGGGCAATTAAAGCATCTTCTTGAAAAAATAATGTTTAGGGTTCATTTTTGAGCTAGTTTTTTACATTTATTCAAAACAAAAAGTCCAACAAGTTTAACTTTGATTGTTAGAAAAATCTTACCATTGGGATCTTTTAGTGTGTTTTAATTCCACTTTAGAACTATATATTAATGTTTTATTTTTATCCTCTATTATGCACCTTCATCTACTTAATTTTTTTCTTTAGAAAGAAAATCATGTTATTTTTTTTAGTTTTATTTTTCATGTTATCCTCTATTCAATTCTTCATGATACACAAATTTTAATTCAAAATCTATAATGCAAATTTTTTAAGCTAAGAAGATTCAAAGTCTCATAAAATAGATTGCGACGGTGCCAAAAACTTGATTTCTTTATCTTAAATGCATTTATTTTGCAATCTATTTAATTAAAGTGTTTGAAAATGTTTGAAAATTTTACCACACATTGTTATAATAGCCTAATGCAGGATCCTATGGTTGGATATGCAAGAAAATATCATTTCAATTTTTTTTGAATGGCAATTTTGAACAATTTTTAGATGAAAAACAAGCCTTGGTCAGCTTTAGGGAATAAGGTACACTTTCAAGGTTCTCTTTAAACAAAAATACACTTAATTCAAACCTTGAGAATTAAAAAGACTTGACGGATGACTCTCAAGGTACAATGTAAACAAAAAATGCACCTATTCATGAGATAGTTGGACTTGCTAATTAGATTTTTTTGTTGGCTCATTATCTCAACGATAGGTTTTGACCTAACTTACTTCAATTATCCTAAAAATGCACTGAATCCAAAAACAAGTTGATGAATGACCTTCATAGAAATTGTAGAAATGAAAAATGCACTTATTCATCCAAAAATTTGATAATTTATCCGTTCCGTGGAAGAACAGGACGGACGGAGTTAGTTCTCTTATTTCATCCATCTTCTCCTTACCGTCTTTCGATCGCCGTCCACGGATCGTCGCCACCCCACGGTCGCCGTCCGCTTCGTCTACAACGGAGAAGAGGAAGGGCAGGGGCAGCAACCGGTGTATTCATTTGCAATCCCCTGTTCCAGCAGAGGAGCTCTTTCTCATGAGCGCCAAACCCTAGTTCGCGTTTCTCTCCCCATGGCCGCCCCGCAGCAGGCTTCCTCGCTCTTCGAGGCGGCCTTGCAGCAGCAGCAACAGCAGCAGCTTCTGCACTTGCAGCAGCAACAGCAGCAAGATGCGTACACGTTTCTGGAATTGAACACGCAGGGGGACGATTATGAGTACCCGGGGTTCACGCCGGAGTTGTTGAGTAGTCAGGGTGGTCCGCCGCGCGCAACAGCCGTGTGGACGGAGTCTGCGGGAGGCGCGGGGGATTTGGGGAGTCCAATTAGTGTGGGCGATGGGCGGGAGTTGGCTAGTGGGAGTGGCGGGGGTTTGAGTGGTTTGGTTGAGGCAGGTGTGGACGGAAAGATTGGTGCTGTGACGGCCGGGATTGGCGACCTGAATTTTGAAGATGCAGGGGATGAGGACAGTCTGGAGTATTCGAAGCGGCATCTGCCGGAGCACGCGTGCAAGTACTGTGGCATTCATAATCCCGCCTGTATCATGCGGTGTAACGTGCCGACGTGCCGGAAATGGTTCTGTAACTCCCGGGGCAATACCTCCGGGTCGCATATTGTCAATCATCTGGTGATTTTCTCGATCAATTATCGTGGATTTTGATTATACCTTGAATTAGGGTTTGTCTCAGTGCTTTTTATTCGTGGGCCTTCGGGATGGCACAGTTCAGTATGAGGTCTGCTAGGGTTTTTTTGCCACAGGAATTTGTAAAAATGATTTTGAATTTTGAATTTGCGACTTATGGCCATGCGGGCACCATTCTGCATTTTTGGTGCAGAGAGGTTCAGAAGGTTTTCGTTTCGTTGTTAATGAGGGCAAAAATATGTACTGTATACAGATTTGGCTTTGCATTAGTTGATCACTGATGATTTCCCCATGAAGTTTCTATTCTTTTTAGGGTTAGAAGGTGGTTATCTTGTTGAGTTTGACAGAAGCAATGATTCCGCGAAATAGAATGGGGTTCGAGTTAGCGTTTTTTCTTGCATTGTGTCTTCAGGAGAAAATTAGAGTGCTTCACGGGGGTTGAAGAATACAATACGGAACGATTTTCAAAAGAGAGGGTACAGCTTCAGATATTTTAAAATGTGAACCTAATTTTCAGGTTTTCAAATTTCCAGGTTCGGGCCAAACACAAAGAGGTCTGTCTACACAAAGACAGTCCGTTGGGAGAAACGATCTTGGAATGTTACAATTGTGGGTGCCGGAATGTTTTCCTGTTGGGGTTCATTCCTGCGAAGTCGGAAAGCGTTGTCGTGCTTCTTTGCCGGGAGCCTTGTTTGAGCGTAAATGGTTTGAAGGATATGAATTGGGATCTCAGCCAATGGTTACCTCTGATTGATGACCGTTGTTTCCTAGATTGGTTGGTTAAGGTACGGTTATTGCAATTCTGTGACTGAAGAGTCTTTCTGGGAGTTCGCTCCCTCGTGAATCTAGTTTTCAGTGCCCTGATAACTGAACACTGTTGTCTGAAGGAGAATGTTTGCTTCTCATTCTGGCCTTGCAATTCTTTATTTTGTCGATCTAATGGGCTACGTTTGGTGTTTGGCTCTTGGTGGAAATTCTGTTCTTCAGCTGAAACGCTTGCTGCTTACTTACTCACTTTATATTTACGAGTCTCAGGTTCCATCTGAACAAGAACAGCTGAGAGCACGTCAAATAAGTGCTCAGCAAATAAACAAGGTGGAAGAGCTTTGGAAGACTAACCCGGAAGCCACTTTAGAGGATCTCGAGAAGCCTGGTGTGGACGATGAACCACAGCCAGTAGCACTCAAGTATGAAGATGCTTATCAGGTTAGTGTTTGGTGATCTCTGTGACTTGTTTGATAGTGTTTGTTACGTTTCCATTCAACTATTGATGTATTTATTGGAATTCCACTATATCGATTTCTCTGTGATTTGCATCTATTCCTGGGTGACTAGAAAGTATCTGGCAATGTCCTTCTCCTGTAGTCAAAGTTTAGTTTATTTGTTTTTGAGAGTGTATGCGCAATGTCAGGTCATGTCTTAACATCAATCTATTTTGGCAGTACCAAAACGTTTTTGGCCCTTTGGTCAAGCTGGAGGCCGATTATGATAAGGTAATGGCAATGAGTTATGTATTATTAAACATTTGTTCTCTTTTTCCTGGGACGTAATGACTATCGAGGGTTTCTTAACTGGAGAATCAGCTGCATTGGTAGAGTGAGTTGGATTCTGTGTTTCGTGACATTAGCAGCTACATATCTACTTCTCTGAATTTTATTGTCCTTGGAAGTGACTAATTGTATCCTATAATCAATTCTTGGTACAGGGTTATTGAATGTACTAGCCTGTTTATGTATTTTTTTTCTCATGAAATTCTATCCGTGTGAGTTTGCAGATGATGAAAGAATCTCAAAGTAAGGATAGTATAACTGTTCGGTGGGATGTGGGTCTCAACAAGAAGAGGGTGGCTTACTTTGTCTTTCCAAAGGTTCGTGTCTGTTTCACTCAAGACTTCGACCTGCTTAATATTTTCTTACTACCATGATGTTATTTGTTCCTCATATGCTCTTATTGTCGAGACTCAATGGCATTGACGGGTTTGATTTGTTCAGGAGGATAATGAACTTCGGTTAGTTCCGGGTGATGAACTGCGTCTGCGTTATCAGGGAGATGGAGCACATTCGGGATGGCAGTCTGTGGGCCATGTGGTATGTCATGCTCCGGAATCTTTGGAAACCAAATTGCGAAGTTGGGACGTTTGGAGGCAGATTGTAGCTGAAGATTGCTGAAATTCTTTAACGATTATTGATGTTATTTGTTAGTCTTGCTTATGGTTATCCATTTTGAGCAGATTAAACTCACGGCTCAAGAGGAGGTGGCTCTCGAGTTACGCGCCAGCCAGGTTGGTGTCATTGAGTTACCTTGGTTTTGAATTATTTTTACCATGTGTGTATAAGTGCACTGCATTCCTTGTCTAAATGCAGAGATCTAATCCAGCTTGCGGTGGTTTTGATAATTGGATGCTTTTTATGTTTTCTTATGGGTAAGTTTAGGTCTGAGCGAGAATAAAGCAGATTATCACTTCTTTGACACTCGGGCTTTGCAGGGTGTACCTATTGATGTGAATCACAATTTCAGTGTGGACTTCGTTTGGAAAAGCACAAGTTTTGATCGGATGCAAGTTGCGATGAAGACATTTGCTGTCGATGAAACGAGTGTCAGTGGGTAATTCCCTCAATACTTTTATTGAGGTGTTTTGGTTTCTTATGTGAAATTTATTCATTCTATAAATTTTTCCAGAACGAGTACACTTTTCTCTTCTTAGAGTTTTATTGTTGCACAGTTCATGAAGTACTTGCTGTAAGGTAAAAATATACGCTCTTTTCTTGCAGATATATCTATCATCGTCTTCTTGGTCATGAAGTAGAAATGCAAACAGTTCGGAATACACTGCCACGGCGGTTTGGAGCTCCTGGACTTCCGGAACTCAATGCCTCGCAGGTATGGTTTGAGTCACCTTACTTTTGCAGGACAGTCCAAATAAGTTACGGATCATAATATACTGGATTCTATTTCTACTGTGATGTTTAAAATTAAAAAATGAGATTTTGTACAGTCTGAAGTCCAGGATGAAAGCATTTCGACACGCAAGTTTTGAAACTGTCCTAGGGGCACGGTATTGTGGACAGGTCTATGCTGTGAAGAGTGTGCTGCAAAAGCCTGTAAGCTTGATTCAGGGCCCACCGGGCACTGGAAAAACAGTGACGTCAGCAGCTATTGTTTATCACTTAGCGAAACAGGGCCAGGGGCAGGTGATTTTCTTATCGTTTGTGTTTGGCTACTAAGTCGTCAACGAATGTCCACTTGTGGGCTTATGCTGGGGAGTATGGAAGTGCGGTATGCCTTCTTTGATGAATAAGGATATAGAGCTGATTCCAGTGATTAGTATGGTTACACTTATTTGTGTATTCTTGACGTGGCTAGAAATACCGATTGAGTGCTTTATTTTTTTGTAGGTACTCGTCTGTGCTCCCAGTAATGTTGCTGTAGATCAACTTGCGGAGAAGATCAGTGCAACCGGTCTTAAGGTAATTGATGCTATGTCTTGAGGCTAAATTGTTGTTAGGACTTAGTCTAAAGAAATTTGAGACTTATTCAGCAGTAAAGGCACTGAGTTGATTGATTTCCTTTTGATAGAATGCATATACAATATAAGCTTAAAGATTATCTGACGTATAGCTGCAAATTCAACATGGTATTATGCAGAAATAATGTAGTAGACCATCCCTGTTGTAAGTCAGTAAATACTTTTTCGGTTACTTTTGTCCAGGTTGTAAGATTGTGTGCGAAGTCAAGAGAGGCAGTTAGCTCTCCTGTGGAGCACTTAACACTTCATTACCAAGTAAGTCTTGTTGCTTTCTTTGCTTTAACTAATCAAATCCTCCTTTGAGTGCTTGGCTGATGTGTTACGTCTGGTATGTCTGTCTGACTTGTTCTTGCAAGTGTAAATGTAAGTGTAAATAGTATCAGCAACACCTTGCATACTTGGGATTTGTAGTTATCTTTTAACCTTAGGTCTGAGAAGGAATTTTCGATTACTCAGTCAAGGTATTGAATTTGGTACATTTGTCTTGGTTTCATAGGTTCGTCATTTGGACACCACGGACAAAAGTGAGGTGCACAAACTGCAGCTCCTGAAGGATGAACTAGGTACTTGCATCTTCTCCGTGCGAATGTTGTGTCTTTACCATCACGGTTATGAGGATTTTGTTGTTCTTGCGTGTGAGATTTGGGCTTTCGTTACCGTGTTGAGCTTGGGAGATGTTTATTATTTTTCTGGGTACATTGTTTTGTGCAGGTGAACTGTCAAGTGCTGATGAAAAGAAGTACAAGTCTCTCAAGAGGGCAACTGAACGGGAGATCTTGCAAAGTGCTGATGTGATTTGTTGCACCTGCGTGGGAGCTGGTGATCCTCGGCTTGCAAATTTCCGCTTTCGTCAGGTGTGCAAATATCAAATTTTCTGAAGAATAATTAGGCAGTTCAACAATTGTCACATTAATACCACTTTTCATGTTTTCATGGACGATTGCATGTTTGATCTCAATTTCTATGCAATACTGGACACTGAACTGAACTTACTGTTCGTCTCCAATTCAGGTTCTAGTAGATGAATCTACGCAGGCAACTGAGCCAGAGTGTTTGATTCCTCTGGTGCTTGGAGCTAAGCAAGTGAGTGTTTCCTGGAGCCCTCTTTTAGTTGACAAAGTTGTGGTTACGGTTTGTGTCATTAGTTTTTTTGTTATGGTGTTTGGTCTTTGAAGGTGATTGATTTCGGTGTTTTTATATTCAGAGGTGACTTTTGTGACTAAATAGGATGAGCATAATGCAATATATCTGTTTTTGGATTGTTGGAGGTATTAAGGTGGTCATGTATGTGTTTGCAGTTGGTTTTGGTTGGAGATCATTGTCAGCTAGGCCCTGTTATCATGTGCAAGAAAGCTGCTCGTGCTGGGCTTGCTCAATCTCTATTTGAGCGCCTTGTTCTGCTTGGAGTGAAGCCTATTCGTCTTCAGGTAATCTTGTTACCCGTTCATGCTATGGATGCCAGACTTTTTCCCTTGACTTACGACGACTTATGTCGTGAGTGCCAACTACACCAAATAACATGGTTCTGAATCTATGTTATTTCATAGTTTGTGAACTTGTAGCTTCTTTTAGTCTCAGTCAAGTAGGCACACTTTTAGAGTGGTAACTCCTACCGTACATCTATGTCCGGAGGTTGTAGCAGTCTATGATATTCGAGTGCAAGATATGGAACATGATGCGCCTTTGTTCTTGAAATTGATTGTTTCTTCTTCTTCTTTCCAGGTTCAATATCGCATGCATCCGAGCCTGTCTGAGTTCCCATCTAACAGTTTCTACGAAGGAACTCTTCAGAATGGAGTTACTACAAGTGATAGGTTACTGACTCAAATTGACTTCCCCTGGCCTGTACCCAACAGACCCATGTTTTTCTATGTTCAGGTAAGCATACGGGATACGCTTTTACCTCTTGAAAGTGCTATTAATTGCCTGAGTGATTAGTTGGCTCTGTTTGGTGCGTCAAGCTGTGTTTGTATCGGATTTATTCTCTGACAAAGGTGCTCTGCGATGATTCCAAGGATCACAGCCTAATGGTACTTCTATGTTCCACTGTCCACCCAGATGGGGCAAGAGGAGATTAGTGCAAGTGGTACTTCATATTTGAACAGAGGAGAAGCAGGGAATGTTGAGAAGATTGTCACGACCTTCTTAAAGAGTGGAGTGGTCCCAGCACAGGTTTGTCTTATTACATGACACTAGTCATTAGTCACGAGCCTGGTTCTCACGATATTGCTCATAAGCTTTCAACGTCACGATTTTCTTACTTTCAACGTCTTTGTTCAGATTTCCTGAAGAGTTTCTATGCCTAATGTTCAGATTGTGACTTTTTGAAGCATGAAATTCTTAGCACGAAGGTTTTTTGATTGATGGAGTATCTTCTCATGTTATTCTCTTTCCATGTTTGGACAGATTGGTGTGATCACCCCATACGAAGGGCAGCGTGCATACATTGTTAATAATATGGCTAGAAATGGCTCTTTGCGGCAACAATTATATAAGGAGATAGAGGTACACTTCTTGCATATGAACAAGGCATATGATTAACTTTTTCTGAAGGCTTCTTCAAGTAGCTTCATTTTTGAACTATTGGTGACATGCCTGGATTTTTCAGGTCGCAAGTGTAGACTCCTTCCAGGGTCGGGAGAAGGACTTCATCATTCTTTCCTGCGTCAGGAGTAATGAGCATCAGGTACGTTTCATCATGGAGTACTTTGTTAGAGTTTTTTTTGTCTCATGTTCAAGTCGCACTCAGTACTTCTTGTATACTGTTTTCTCTCAAAGTTGAATACAACAGGTAGACTATTCCCTACAAAGAAGATCTGTGACCATCAACTATAAACGTGGTGCAATAATGTGACAGGGAATTGGATTTCTCAATGATCCACGGAGGCTTAATGTCGCTCTCACACGAGCTCGCTATGGTATTGTGATTTTGGGCAACCCCAAGGTTCTTAGCAAGCAGCCTTTGTGGAACACTCTGCTGACTCACTACAAGGTAAGGGTTGGGTCTTATCGTGTACCCCAGAATTTTCTTAGAATTAGAAACAATCAATTTTACTTTTTTGATATTTCAGTATGGTTTGCAGATTGCTGAAATTAAACTGCTCTCTTTTGTTCTCTTTTTTTGTGTTCGTGAATGCTGTTGATGCTATTTAATCCTGCACGGTTTGTCATGTAATATAGGAGATCTTGTTTTCACAAATTTTAAAAACATGTCGTTAACATTTTCTTGCTCTCCTTGCTTTATGGATATAGGAACATGAGGTGTTAGTGGAAGGTTCATTGAACAACTTGAAACAGAGTATGGTTCAGTTTCAAAAACCCAAGAAGGTTTACAACGATCGCCGTGTCTATCCTGGAGGCGGTGGACCAGCTTTGGGTCCTGGGGAAGGTTTTGTGCCAGCAGCTACTGCGAGTGCAGCGACTGGGGCCACTGCCAATGACCGCCGAAATGGACGAGCTCGGTCGGTCGATGGGCGAAACGGTAATATACCTACCTGGAACTTCCCCAAGCTGCCACTTCAACTTTGGATTTGCAACATGTTGGCAAACATCATGGCATAGTAATCTTAAGCATTAAAAATATTGGATGTTCTTGTCGCCGATTGTCAGCCATTTGTGCGTACTATTGATTGTATAACTTTTCAAAAGGATTACCGGACAAGATTTAATTGTCCCTCCGTCCCGAAATGATTGTCCACAGTTTGGTTGAGATTTTTTTATGCCAATTTCATTGGTCATATTGTGTAAAACATAGTTAAGAAAGGTCCCAAATTTTGTATCCTAAATAAAATTAGCCGCAAGGAAGTCTCCATATGACGTACTCAAAACAACCTTAAAAAAGTGAGCAATCATTTCGGGACGGAGGTAGTGATACAGAACGGTTTAGTTTCAAACGGTTACGCCGTTGGTCTGTGTAACAACACGCACCGTGGTATGGTCTCGTTAAGTTTATGGTAAGGAATTGTTCACATTTCCTCTACTGCGTGATGTCAACATATCGATGCGTTTTTGCAGTAGATTTCTAAGCTAATTTTCGTCTACATTAATCACTGATTATCTTTCTGCAAGTGTTTCCTGTGAGTTAATGTGCTGCACAAATCTCTTACTTTTTTATTCGATTATGCAGGTAGTGGATACATGCCATTTGGTCCCTTGAACAACGGTTCTGGCCAGAAAGTAGGGGTTCCTCATGGCGGTCTTACACCGTCTCGAGGGGTTCCACTTACTGGATTTCCAAGCACACCTCTAACTCAGCCGTATGCGATCCCGTCCAGGGGTGGCATGCATGGTCCAATAGGTGCAGTGCCTCAGGGCCCGCAAGCTGGCAGTCGTGGCTTTGGGACCGGTAGAGGTAGCACAAGTGGTCCTATTGGTGGTCACCTGTCCCATCATCAGGCCTCACAGCAGGCCTCACCCTTTGGATTTGGTGGACTTGACAGTCCTGCTACTCAGGCCTCTCTCGGGGGTCCCATGACACAGCAGGGGCTGTTAACCCAGTTACAAACGCAAACCCTGAGTCAGAACATCCGGGAGGGGTTCTCACTGGGAGGCATGTCCCAGGATTTCTTTGGAGAGGATTTCAAGTCACAAGGGTCGCATGTTGGCTACAATGGGCAGGATTTTGCTACCCAGGGCGCTTTTGGGATGGAATATAGTACTCAAGCTAACCAAGGTGGCTACGGTGGAGATTTCATAACTCAAAACTCACAACCGGGCTACTCACATCAATCGGGCGGGAGCGATTTTGCCACACAGGTATGAGTTCGTCATAATGGAATGGATGTTTTGTTACTTTATTTTTACTAGAAGGTGAGGTTTCGTGATGCTCAAATTCGCCTGTCAGAGGTTGAATGTTTCGTATCTGTTAACCCTCGTATAATTTTCAAGTCTGTTTGTGCTTACTACTGTGTTTGAGCTGTGTTCAGCAGGACTTCTTGAGTCACGCTACCGATGGCCTCTTCACACAAGGAGCTTTCAATGATCGCTCTCAGGACCTGCCTTCTACCCAAAATCATTATGGTCTTGGGGGCCTCCAATCTCAGGTATTTGTTTTTATCTCTGTACTTCTTGAAATGTGCTATTTTATGTTTGCTTTCAGAATTTGTGTTATTTCTTTAGGCATATTTGTAGCATTCTTAATTTCTGCTAACTCCATAATTGATGATCAAGAGAATGAAGAACTCGATTTTTTAAGGTGGTAGATGTGTGTTCCACAGATTATGAAGTATAATTTATTACAGTGCGAGGTTGCTGAATCTGGTCTGTTTATTTGCAGAATTCTCTGGGGCATGTCTACCCTCAGCCTTTCACTCAATACAATCAGCTTCACAATTCGCAGCAGCAGCAGGCTGGTCAGCGTCGCTTTAATGGCTAGCACAAAAAAAAAGGGGATTGCATGGTTCCTATGGTCTACAGCACCCTCAAAATTATGGATATAGAGAGGCTATTTATGGCACACTCCTTTGGGATTTTGCCTTGGCTGTCTCTACCTTGGATGTATCCCTTGATCATCAATCATCGATTTCCATTCAGGCGTACAGGATAGGTCACAGATATTGTATACAGGTCATGAACAAGAGACCACTGTCTGACGGACTGGGAGTTTCTGACGCTGAAACGGGATACCATGAAACAAGAGTTCTATACCTATATTGGTGGATCTGGGTAAGCCAGAGGACTCTGTCCAGTGCTGTTGCCACGAGGAGGTTTTATAATTCAGTACATTCGAGCAAGGTGCTCAAGAAGTAAGCAATTTGGGGTTTACTCGTGATGGATTGACAGGCACTCGCTATGCAGGCTTCGAGCTTCAATCTAGAACGGGTTATTTTCCTCGCGTCATCAACTCTGCTGAATCTCTTCTTGGGATATCTCTGCGTGGATGTTCTGGGCGACAAAACACTCCCCTGATTGGAGTCACCAGAGTTCGCGGAAGTGTGCATATATTGTGTTCTATCAAGCCCCCTGAGCACATGCGTGATCATGATGGTACAGCAAGCTTCATTGAAGCAGATGTTGGGTCTATCAATTGCAGGCAATTGGCGATTGAGCATCGTCGAAAATGAGTATGCTTTCCAAGCTGCCAACAGTTCGAAGACATGTTTCTCTGAGCAACATGATCACCTCAGAAAGTGGTGCTGATCAGGTTGGAGTGCGACAAGTCAGCATTGCTTTGTGTGAAAAGGGATAGTGTCCGTATAGTGCTCTTTTTTGTTGTAGCTTGCTTCGTGAGAGGGGTTATGGACTCTTGCAAATGCCAATTAATGAGGTTTTTTCATGAAGCATATATGAGTTTGGAATAGTACAGTGATAGTTTTGTTATGGGATTGTCTATGTACACGTCCATATTCAGAGATGCACTTGTTTATGTACGTGGGAACTGTGGGTTAGACATAATAGTCTGAATGTTCCTACGGTGATCCCTAGTTGTCTACATTTGCAAGAACTACTTGCTCGTTTTTTTAATGCAGGAGTTGGTTTTTACAGCTGTATCTCATGTGCCATCGCTGCAGAAACTCAAGTCTTTAATAAAAAAATATGTTTTCCTGAACAACCGACTACGCTGTCTTTTCGTATTGTTATGAATTCTCAGGAGTGGCATTCACAAGGAGTGTTTTATCATGAGCTTGTTTGATGCATACTTTTGCAACTAGTGTTTCAGGATAGAGTCTGGCCATACTAAAGTAGAGAATTTTAGTAGTCTCTTTATTAGTTTTTTCAATTTGACTAAAGCCACAGTTCCTTTTTCACTGCATGATAGCTTGGACCATGAATGCACGTTTTATCATGGAGTACTTAGGTAAGTGCCCCAAGGTAATGGCACTTAAATTGTCTATATAAGTGTTTCATGGTACGTTCCCACCCGGCCTTAAGGGTCAAGTTTTAAGCTGATTTAGGTAGTATGAAGGTGCGGTTGTTCAGACCCGCAGTCATTGGGGGAATGCCGATCCTACATGTCTGTCAACCTGGCAGCAGATAAGAGCGGTGGGGAGAAAATGGTATGAAGTCACTGCAGCAAATTTTGAGAGATTTGTGGCCACTTCTATGTAGACTGAAAATCAGTGGAAAATGAAGATTTCACTCTTAAGTGACCACTTTTACTTAATGGCAGTGAAGTGGGCCAATTAACTAGCAATGACAAGCTTCAGTGAAGGACTTATCTTTGGTTTTAAGGATAGGTCCCACTGAAAAAGACAAATAACTAACTTTGACAAAGTGCATGGCGCAGCAAGAGATGTGAAGAACAAAAGTGAATTTCTGAAATCAGCTGCAATGCTGCTGCTGCTATAACTACACGATTACAAAATGATTTAAAAAAAAATCAAGCTGCGCAGAGGGGGCCCACTTCCCTTCCATACTTCTTAAGAACTCTCTTCTGGTGTGACGGACCACTGTCAAGTCACTCGTCCCATCTGTCATGGCATAACATTTAACAGCAAAATCAAAACATGTGTGAACTGGAAGGTAAATTGCAGTCCCAGAACTTACAAACCTATTTTTACTGGGAGGTCTGGATAATAACGAACCTTACTCCTACTAAGTGTGCCCACTGTTCACCAATTTTATCTTTTAAACACGCTCCTCCCTAACACCAGGTAGGAATGTACCATCAGTGTCTTCTGTGTGGCCTTGTCATGAAAGATCTATTCAACCAGATTAGCAAGTTGTAGTGAAAGATGTTGCAAGTAGAATCTGAATTTTCTATTGCTTGATGAATCTACTGTAAAAAGTAACATTTTGTACACTCCTACAATGGATTGTAGACTCAAAAGGACATAACAGATTTTGAACCTTGAAGCAACAAAGAGTGCATGAATAGTGGCACCCTAAGTAGGATTTATAGACACTTTAGTAATATGCTCAAGTTCTCAATAGGAGAGTAATGCATGAATAGCACAACCCCTAAGTAGGGTTTATGGTTTATAGTTTTCATATCTACCAAATTGAGGGATGTGTAGAAAGACCAACAAATACCTATATATATTAAAGCCATTCCATTATTCCTCTTGCACTTGAGTAAGTTGGTATCAAATGAGGTACATAGATCCCAAATGGACCCCAACCTCAATGCGCTCTCTACTACTACACCTAATTTTACTTTGATACATTCCAATGTAGTGAAATTGCATTCAAGTTGTATTTGACTAGCTCAATATAGGATTGAAAAGGAAAGGGTGGGGATTGGGTTGAAAGTGATAGTTTAATGAATTCCATGAATGTGACTATACAGGTTCTATATGTTGACAAGGGCTCATTTATTATTCTATAATTTTGAGGCACATTTTCGATCACCATTGCAACCATATAGGGAATTGAGAGAGCTATATCAAGATACAAAGGACAATAATAGTCCTCCCCTTGGAACAACAATAGGAAGTTATATGTTTCACTTTGACTACCTATAATGTATTTATTTTTTTCTCAAATGTGGAGTATTCCTCAATTTATTGTTCTACAAGGAAAATTGTGAATCCAATAAACCTAAGTATGTACAATAACCAAAGGGACTATGGGTCATCCTACCTTAGAAATGGCTATAAAATTCAAAATTCAAAATTTTCAACTCTACTACCCACCTAAATTTTTGGAGCTTTGATGGGAGAGATCAATATTAGTGGATTAATAATGAAGCCTTTCTATTTTATTAGATAGTTCACAGATTATTAGGGTGCTCATCATTATTAGGTGTAGATTATCAGGGCATCCCACAATCAAGGATTCTCAATTGAAGATAGGTTGGTAAAGTTGGAGTTGCCTCTCTATGGATGAAATGTAAGGATGATGATTCAAGAGAGCCCAGAAGGCAAACTCTCTAAATGCTTCTAAAATGTTATGAAAACTATAGTAAGATATAAGTGTAAATACTACCAAGTGTAACTACAACAATAATGGATTGTTCATAGTTGTTGGTTCCAAAGAGTACACGGTGATTTGGTGCTTGAATGTCAAGTAAACGAAACTAACTATTAGGCTTAATGGCTCCCAAAGACACCCTTGTTACTTTGTAGAATTATATTTTACAAATTAAAAGAAATAAATATGAGGTCAAAAGAACTTACTCTAGAAGAAACCTATGTTTTCAATATTGACCTATTTTTTGTGACATCCACTTGTTTTTACATTAAACTAGATGTTACAATTAAATGACTTGTTGTTATGTTCAATATCATTGTTGACATAAAAATAGGTGGACGTCACAAAAAATGCATCAAGAAAACACGGGGTTCTTCTAGTGTTACTTAACCTTTAAATCATGGCATGTCATATTTCATTGACCTCCCTTAAATTCTTATTGTACATTGCATTTTAATATAAACTCAAACTATATTTCTTTTGGAATGGCAAGCAAAACATTATTGTATGCAACCAATTTGACATTGAGGTGTCTTCTCCTTAATTAGGACTCTTGGTCCTATTCATACAACTATTAGTAGTAGAGAAGGCTCTAAAGGTAATTTGTGAGAAGATTGGTAGATAAATGCAATTTATAAATATAATTAAGACAAATAAATCCAAGAAATTAGAATAGATAGGCCATAATAAAGATGAGTTCAATACATTGATCATGAAGTTAATAAAAGAAGCTAAGTTGTAAGTTAATTATATTGCAGTTGAAACACTACTTCCAATAATTTGTGAACTACTATCAAATGTTCTTTTTTGCAACCTCCAACTATTAATTATTGCTGCAAAGATCGAGGACTTACCGACTTAATTATATATTCATTACACATCCCCAACTTCATTTTTTATCTCCAATAGTGAAGTAGAAGAGCTTATAAAAAACTTTAACTTTATATCAACAAAGGATGTTATAGTAACCCCTAAAAGCCTAGTATGCTTTTTTGGCTACATAGCAATTTTGGGCAGGTATGTGTGATTGGAGATTTCCATATTTTTGGCCCAAATTCTAGTAGAAGGTGGGGACGAGGAATATCTTTCATATGCACTAAATTTCATGACATTTGGAAATATGAGTAAAAAATTATGGCCTAATATGTTACTTTTTTGTAAATAGTCAGTCCAGGCAGATTAGAAAAAATCATTGTTTTCAGAAACAAAAATTGAAAATTGGTTTCCCAGAGTTATATATACATGGAAAGCTTTGCATCATTGCATTTTGATTAATGAGTCAAAAATTACGAGGATTTTTTGTTTGTAGGCACTTATGGATTCTCTACTCTAAAATAAACTTTAAAGTCCTTTATCTTCCTCAATTTTCAATATTTTTGGAAAAAAAAAAAATCATAGGATGTAGATTGTTTATCACAACATTGCAACCATTAGGATTGGCATTTTTCAATTCCACAATTAAATCAGTTTTTAACAATTTAGTATTTTGAATCATTCTCTTCTACTATTTACTTACTATTTTTTTCTTATATGTTGTGCTATTCCAAATGATTTGAAAATTTTCAACCATGTGGTCAACTTGTTTAGGAAAAAAAATCCAAAGAAGCACCACCATTTTGAACATTTCTTCATAGAAAAGTGAGCTTTTGAAGTGCAACTACCTTGTTTCTTGCAGGACCAAAAAAATGATTTCTGTGAATTTGAATGCTTATATCTTGCAATCCACATGGTGGGAATCTTTGAAATTTTTACCACATGTTCTCAAGTCAACATGCTACAAGATCCTACGGTTACATGTGTCAAAAAAGTTTCTTTTTCAAAAATTTGGTACTTGTACTAAAAATGGCAGTTTTAGAGCATTTTTAGTGAAAAGATAGTCATAGAAATTCAAGGGCTAACGTGCAACCTCCATTTTTCATTGAAACTGAATAATAATGATTGCTAGGCAATGTGGTGTAAAGCAATTTAAAAAGTATATGTGTCCATGTTCTAAAAGAATTATTATTTTTAAAAATATTTGTTTGTATGGTAATAGAGGAAGTATTTACAAAAATTGACATTTGCCTACATCTGTTTTTGCAATAAATATTCAAATTGGCGCATGAATGTTAAATGCAACCAATTTTTTTTTTTTGTTTGTAGAATGACTTGCACTTGACAATGTATGTAAGTAAGGGTAAAATGGATAGAATCTAAGTTCATCCATTAAAATACTATTATTTAGTCACTTTCATCCAAATATTAAAAAATCTAGTACTTTTTAACATAGGATTTCACAACGTCATCCATTTTTTCATCCAATTTTTGTAATGCTAAAGTAACCAGTGCCCAAATGCGGTCAGATTTTGGCAAAATTGCACCCAAATAATTTGGATGGTCGAATCTGCTAACACTCTACAATCAATGTTATGCTAAGTGTGAAGGGCATTTCTACGAGAAATGCAAGGAACGAAAAACTGACAGTCGTCGGTCATCTTTTACGTTCACCGGTGACTACCGGTTGCTCGGCTTCATCGGACATACATACAGTATTGTAGGCCAGATCTCCCGAAGCTTCAGCTATGGCGGGTCACGCTTCGATTCTTTCTCCGCAATATCAATTCCATTGCTCCCCCATCGAAATTTCCAGTTTCCATTGATCGCGGCCAATTAAATCATTCGAATCTTGCATTGCAAGAGAATCATCTTCGCACATGATCTCATGAGCGATCTCCGCTGTCGTAACTTTTTATAGAGCGGTGACTTGAATGGTGCTCTTGCCGTCGCTTCCACTTCACCGCTTGCGTAACGGAGAGTTATCTCTTCTCTTTTCGCGGATCAAATTGGCGTTTTTGAGAGCTTCAGGGGGACCGATCTTGGGATTCGAGATTTTAGGGTTGTGGGGTGTGAGTGAATTTTAGAGGATTGAGTGATTGATAGAGATCGGTTTGGATTTATTTATTTATTGGTTGAGGTCGATTTGGATTGAGTGATGGGGATTACTCCAGCGCCACCGACAGAGGGGGATGCAGCGAGTACTCATGAAGGAGCGACGGAGGAGCCCATGCCGTTCAAGTTCGTGGCGTGGGGGGGATCTGCGGATGTGAGCTTCTGGCACCGCCTGGCGGATTTCAAGCTTGACACGCAGAAACTCACCGAGGGGCCTATCGCCATCTCTGGTAGGAAATTTCTTTCTCTGTAGGATTCGTCTTTTGTGTGATTTATTCTTTTGCCGACCTGATTTATGGCTTTGTCTGTGCAAGATTGATGAGAGACTTGTGAGTGGATTTTGTGTTGTGAGCTTTCAAAATCATGAAATTGAGATTTTTCTTTCTCGGAAGATTTATTGCTGTTGTGTGATTTAAGAGACGTGCGAATACGGATTTGACTTATGTGCGCATGATGAGAAATTAATTTTGAATCTTTTTGTGTTTTGGCCACGAGGAAATTGAAGTCAGCACAAGTCGTTTTGAAATTTTTGGAGTTGTATAGAATTTTAGAAGTCACTATTGTGACTTTCCCAAAACTATGCTTTAGACTTTGCTTATTCTGACCTTACAAACTTAAAACATTTTTCAACGTTTCTCAATTAGACCTGAGAGATGGTTGCTCATGAACACAGGATGTTCAACAGGATTAGGGATAAACGCAAAAGTAGTTAGTCTAAAAACCTCGAATATGGAATTACTTTCCGTTCTCGATAACCGAGGTTTAGGATTGCCACTTGAATGACATTGAGTGAAATGATAGATGTATCTCTAAAGGAGCTGAGTGAAATGAGTGAATTGATTTATTGCCAGGGTTTTTCGCACCATGCAACCAGCCGCATGCCCCGTCGTACTTGCAGCTGATGATGGAATCATTACCACCTGATCCGGGTGTCGGCAGTGGACCCTCCCAAGTTCCGTACAACCGAAACCGCCTCCCAGTACCCGGAACTTTGCACAACACCAACACTGTGGAGACTTACAATGCCCTGGACAAGCCCTCGCTATTGAAAGACACAGCTGACAAGGTATTCTCATGTGAATTTGTGATCACAAAAATGATACAAAATCGTTCTGTATTAGCTACAAGTGCACGAATCCGTGTGCACTTTTTCACCTGTAAAACCTGCAGTATTGCATCCACTATACTTCTATCGTGGTACTCCAAGCTAGAGGGGGTAGACGATTGTCCACCTGCTTTCGCAATGGTCATTTTTGTGCAAAAACTGCTTGATATGAAATTACGCTCAGTTTGGTCTTTTCACATTTGGTATCTTTCTGTCTGCGATAAGGGGTTGGGGTTTGAGATAATGTCTTTGATACTATCTTTCATGATGTTACAGATATGGGAGGATATTAAATCTGGAAGGGCAGAGGAAGACACCAGCCTGCTGAGCAGGTTCCTCGTTGTTTCATACGCTGATCTGAAGAAGTGGACTTTCACTTACAGGTTTGCTTTTCCAGGATTGAGAATGTCGCCGCAGGCCACTGCTGCGTCTTGTCAAGCTGCCTGTGACTTCTTTACTAAAGATGAGGTGACTCATCTGCCTGGACTAGTGTTCAATGATATTTGCAAAACATATCTGGTTCCTCATTTCTGATTCGATTTTAATATTAATTTTCTTTGGGAGAGTTTGTCGTGTATTGTCATTTTCATGCTGAAATGTCGGCTGCTATCATAGAATTCTACCGACATTCCTCTTAATGGTCCACTCCAGTACACTATTTGATCAGATTAGTGTTGCACTTGAACGTTAGTCATTCACTCACTTGCTTGTCAGGCTGCAGGAGTGTTGGCGGCATGCACCGAGTGGCGAGCCTTACCATCTGGTGCAAGTATGTCCCATCTTTTGATCCTCTTTTTCGTTTTTCTCTGTGTTTATTCTGGTGCATGATCCTATTAGTTCTGGAGTCGCTTTAGTACTTTGAGAATCCTAAGAATCCCCTTTAGATCTATGATTGAGGACTCTGCAGTATTGATTTGTGCAAAATTTGTTTCAGGGATTGGTCAAGTGATTAGAGATGGTGTTTCTTTGGTGGCTTATGTAGTTTTTGAACATCAGCTCTATTGATTAATGATGGGGTCTTGTTGTGTAACTTTCTGTCTAATTCTGCAGGCCTTACCTCCTTCTTGCTGAATATAACACCTGATGACAAAGTAAAGACACAAACCTTGAAGGAATGGGACGCTGCTCAACAAGATGGTGGAAAGGTGAGGACGCTGGAGTCTGTTTACAGATTATGTTTGACCAACATTGCTAGCAAACTTGTCTGCCAATTTGTTATTTGTTATTAGTATCTGTTAAGCAGTATTCAGGTTTGTACGTGGCGTCTATTTGAGTTTATTGTCAGATGGCGCTGAGGTGTATCTGAAAGATGGTAACCTTCCACATTCGAAATTGCAAATACGATCTGGTCAAAGTAATGCCTGAATAATCTACTTGTGCTACAGGTCATTTTAGCGTTTTATGATCCATCGAATCTTCCGGCAAATCCTGGTTGGCCACTTCGGAACCTTCTTGCTTTGGCAAGCGTCAGATGGGGTGTCACACGGTTGCAAGTTCTGTGCTATCGAGAGAACCGAAGTGGTCAATTAGATCTCGAGCATTCTCCAGTTCTTGACATTATCCTGCCTGCTACTCCAGGTTGGTGCATCATCCACAGCATTTCAGATTTCGCCTATGGATTTGATATCGGTATCACAACATGTTGTTAGAACGGCTGCTTGGGTTCCATAACAGCTCCTGATAATTGGGCTGTAAATATGTACACTGTAGATCCGGTATATGTCTGCCGAGCGGTTCTTCAATAAATCATGCGCTACCAATACAGTAGAAATAGTTATAGTTGTGAGTCATAATTACTCTCGTAGTTCTCCAAAATTTATCAAACTTTTATGGATCAAATTATATATATGGACTGTTGGTGTAGTTGTGGTGTTTAAAGTACAATATAATAAGTTTTGTGGTGATTTGTTATTTCTTACAGAGTGGAAGGATCCAGTTGGATGGGAGCTTAATGTTAGGGGCGGCAAAGGCTCGAAGTTTGTTGATCTTGGTCAATCCATGGATCCGATCAAGTATGTGTCCTCTCCAACGTGTAGTTTTAAGTCTTGCTGCCTTAACTTTTCTCTTCGTGACTGAGATGGAACTTGTGTGATTACGTTATCATTGAGAAATGTATCAATATAACCAGGGCATATACTCAAACTTGTGCTTGTTCGCTCAATTTATTGGCAGGTTGGCTGAGTCTGCAGCGGATTTGAACCTGAAGTTAATGAGATGGCGACTGCTGCCATCACTTGATTTGTCTCTCATGGCATCTACGAAGTGCCTGCTATTAGGGGCTGGCACTCTTGGCTGTCAAGTGGCACGTACACTAATGGTTAGTATCGCATGCTCATTGAAGTGACCTGTCACGAGAGTGTTTGACTGAACAGATGACTTTTTCTGTCTTTGGTAGGGCTGTTGTGATTTCTTGATCGGTAAGCAATTGATTTGGTCTCACGGCTTTCGTGAATGTTGATGAAGGCATGGGGTGTGCGGCACATTACGTTGCTGGATTATGGAAGAGTCGCTCTGTCGAATCCTCTCAGGCAGTCACTCTTCACCCATGAGGATAGTCTGAACAACGGAAAGCTAAAGGCTGAAGCTGCTGCTGAGAATCTGAAGCGAATCTTCCCTGGTGTGGTAGTTGATCAGACCCTCTCCTTGTGCTTGCATTTTCAGGATCTGTAGTTGCTTACAACATTGTGAGCATATTAGAAGATTCGTGTTTTTTTTGTGTAAGTATCTCTATAGATCACTAATAGAGAACTCACCTCCAGAGTTATATCAGAGAACCTAACTTCGTTGCAATTGGCAGTGTTTATGTTAAAACCTACCTTAAATGGTTTTACAAATGCCAGGGTTTAATGCGACTAGAGTTTCTAGGGATATCTCGGGGGGGAGGGTTTCCAGCTTGTGGATAGAAGAAGTATGATGGTTTACTACTCCTACTAATCTTTAATGTTTTCAAGTTTTCGAAATTCATGAGGTCTGTCAGCTGTTTTAAGAAGCTTCTTTCTACCTGAATACATAATTCAGCATGTGAATGGGCTGCTATAGTCTAGGATTATCCCATTCAGGGTTTCTAGAGGGCTTTAAACGTACCCAGTCATGATAGCTTAGATCTCGGAATATCAGCACCAAGACATTTATGGCTTTCCATGCTTCTTTAGAATTAGCATTGATGAATTTTAAATGTTAGATTGGTGTACTCACGTTTATCTGAGAGCTTTCATGTCTCTGTACGGAAATTTCTTTTTTTAATTCAAATTGTTGCTGCCTTCAGAACGCTGCTGGAGTGCAGATATCAATACCCATGCCAGGTCACCCCATCAGCAGCAATGAAGTTGCGGGGGTGCTGGAGGATTGCCGGCGTCTAAAAGAACTAGTGGATGAACATGATGTGATATTCCTACTGACAGACACTCGTGAAAGCCGATGGCTGCCGACTCTACTGTGTGCAGATGCAAATAAGGTACATAAACATGACAGAAATAGAATATTAACCCTCCGTTTTTATTTCAGAATCCTTGCATGAGAAGGTGAACTTTACTTTTACTTTCCTGGGAGAATCCTTTGATTGAATGAATGCTATGCTGCAGGTGGCGATTAACGCTGCTTTAGGCTTTGATACATACCTAGTCATGCGCCATGGTGCAAGCCCTTTGCTTGACTCTCAGAGCAGTTCCGATGAAGGTCAATCCAGGCTGGGCTGTTACTTTTGTAATGATGTTGTTGCTCCGCTGGATGTAAGTTTAAATCACCTGTATACTGGTGTTCGTTTCTTAGCATGCTTTCTTAGCACGATGCATTCAATATCTCGTGGTCGACTCATTCACTGAGTTCGTTTATCGATGTATGCAAACTCTATTATGCCCTTGTAGTCAACTCATCTACTATGTGTAGTCAAGATCCTCTTAGTTGGATATATGGAGTATAGGATAGCAATATTTAGTATCAAAATCATTAATTGCTTTCCATTGTTTCAGTCAACAGCAAACAGGACACTTGACCAGCAGTGTACGGTGACAAGGCCAGGTTTGGCTCCCATTGCTGCTGCCCTCGCCGTTGAGCTGGCTGTGGCCCTCCTTCATCATCCACTTGGGTATGTTGTGATTTGTAACCATATCAATCTGAGAATATTTCTAATTGTGATGGAGCGATGTTCTTTTGTTTCGCGGTGTGATGTTTATGATTTTATTTACTGCCCCGCTCAATGTCTAACACTCTTTCTTGCCAGGCGTTCTTTGGCAATGTCATCACTCATACTGTTATGTTGGCTGCAGGGTATTAGCACCTGCCGACCAAGGCACTTCTTTAACAGATAACACGGAGCATCCATTGGGGATTATGCCACATCAAGTGAGGGGATTTATTGCTCATTATGCACAGTTGGTTGTAACAGGCCATGCTTTTGACAAGTGTACAGCCTGCTCTTCTACTGTAAGTACCTACTTCTCTGATTTTCTTTTGCTCTCTTTTACGGCATGGCATGAACCAACTATTACCTTCGTTGCTAGATTCTTTATTTTAATGGGCCCCAAGAGCACCGATGCTTTGATCATAGTTTGAGACCTATCTTCAACCATATGTTCAGTTTCTTGTAAGCAACCTCCCTAGGTGGATCGGGGAATCAGGTAGTATAGAACCGTCGTTTCCAACGATGTTATGAGGATGCTCACATGCTACGTGATGTTGGCAGGTTGTAAGAGAATTCAGGGAACGAGGTTCAGACTTTGTACTGGAGGTTCTGAATCGCCCTAATTACTTGGAAGATTTGACGGGTCTGACGGAGCTCCTCTCAGCTACCCAGACCATGTCGCTGGACTGGGATGAGGACGTAGAACCCTCAGATGATGCAGACTTCTGACGTGTAGTTGTAAACTAGTTGTAAAGTTGACTTGGCATTCCTTTTCTTGAGTATTCCATAGCATAGCAAGTGGCTATTCCGTGGGATACTGTAAGCGGATCCCATCTTTTCGTGTAATCAATTTCTCAGTGAATGGGCAACAACATTTGTTGGCATTTCAACTCCGTTGTCTGAAAACCAATGGTGGTTTTCACTGTATCTGAAGACCTCTCAGTTCTTTCTTTTATGAAATCCCTAATTTTCCTATCATTTTAATTCCTATTTGAGATCTGATGTGCAGGTTTACCGTGCTGGGGAAGCAAACGTTGTCTAAACTACCTTCCTTAAAGTGGTCGGCCTGTATCTAGAAGAGGTGAGCCATACAGAACCTCGTAGAATTTCCTAGTACAAAGTGTAGGGTCCGTTCGTCTCTTGGTTCTGTCATAGCGAGGTGGAAGCGGGCGAGCTGCAGCCAGCTTGAGGCTCTTCTCATGCAATCCCTGACAACTGGGGACCATGACGTAGGGTATCTCCAGCTGCCCAGACTCGGTGTTGCGGCTGTAGACCCCGGACACGGCTATGTCGTCTCGCCATAAACCTTCATGCTTGGATTGCTTGTCCTTGAAGTAGAACACTCCCATCCCTTCCTTCCAGTCATTCTTCCATTCTCCTTGATAGACATTCCCATTTGCTGCTCTCCACAAAACAAAAGAATGAGTACTACGTGATGCAGGGGTTATGATCCATATGGGACAATGGCGCTAGGCTGCTGAATGCCAATCCCCGGAGGTATTCTTAAAAACCTAGCGCTTTACAATTGGCAGGGTTTATGTTACAAATTGCTTTGAACCCAGATTGTATCACTAAGGCCGTGCAGTTGTTTTTGATTCGTGGTACGTTTAGGGTGTTGAATCTTAACCCTAAAACCCATGAGTAGCACCCTTCCACGGGTACAATGTGCATTCTACTACAATTTTATGATTTTCTGGTTACAGGCTTACAGAGGAGCTAGGTTTAAATGGCATTACAAATAATAGGGTTTAGCCCGACTAGGTTTTCTAGAATGCCTCTGGACGAGGTTTTTCTAGTGTCAAGGAATGTGAAGAAATGGCAACGTACACATAGTGAGTTGCCCTTGCCCCTCGCGCTTCCCGTTGACCCAATTTCCATAGTATGTATGATAGACCTCCCCCTTGGAATTCCAGTCCCGGTAGGTTTGTTTGCCCATTCCGTGGCGCTTGCCTCTCTCCCACTGGCCGTTGTACCGCTCTCCTCCGAGTCCATAGTAACAACCAGATCCCTGTTACACAATCCTCACAGGATTTATTGACCAGTTGAGATTTTGATGATTGTCTGACGGTTTAGTGCATTATGAGTTTAAACAAGATTTTAGCGCTGTATAGACTGTTTTCTCTATGGTTGCGCTGTCGTTGGCAGTAATAAAAATCGCCTGTGTTGTTGACTGAGTACTGTCTTGAACTTAAGATGTGAGAAAACTTGTGCCACAGAAGGATGTCAGAGAAACAGAGCATCTTGGATACCCTTAGTCTTCTTTTAATTAGCAGTTGGACCCATGGTGTACGCTGTTCCTTTCAGGACTGTTATGTGGAGTTCAGGTCACACTTACTCCGTATTGATTCTCTTTCCAGCTCCCCTTGTACTTGCGGATGTAGTACTTGCCGGACTTGATCCAGAAGGTGCCCTGTCCGTCCTTCTTGCCGCCCTTCCACTCTCCTTCGTATCTGTTGTCGTTCTTGTAAGTGTGCATGCCCCTGCCTGCAGAAGAAATTAATTCCATTAACTCGTGCCCAAGGTGCGTTATTTTTCATTTTTGTGATTTTCTTGGAAGTATTTTGGAGCCATATTGATTTCCCACCCTTTTCTCTGTGGCTACACTGTTTGGCAGTGATTACACCTGTCTGCAGTAGCTGACTGAGAACCAATCCTTTCATTCTAGAACTCAAGATATAAGAGGTTCTGTGCCAAAGAAAGAAGATATCAGTGCATATTGAATGGCTGGATTCTTCCTCGATTTAGCAGATGGTCCTAAGGTTTTAGTATCTCCTCTCCAGCGTGTTATGGACTATCTTACCATGCCGCAAATTTTCGTGCCACTCGCCACTGTAATGGTCCCCGGAGGTCCAGTACACCCCAGGCCTGTATCCTTCCTTGTTTGAGATCCGATCCAAGTAGTGAGTCCAAGGCTCTGGGATATTCTCGTCGTCTCGGCCATGGCTACGAACCTCTTCAATAGTGCTCAGCTTCGGACTTGCTTCCATGCCCTAGAGTTTCTTCTAGAATCACTTTTGGAAGGCATGTGCAAAATTATTCCACGCGATCTGGAGAATCTGCTGTTGAGAAGAGGGAGCCATGTTGACGGTCCGAACTGATTTTTTCTTGGTGAAGAGAAATCCTTTGGAAAAGTTTGCGAATGGTGGGAGGGTGTGTCTCTTGGAATACCAACAGATATATGAAACCAAGCACCGGAGTAAATTATAGGGAAGTTTAGCGTTTGTGATCTTATGGCAAGTTCGAAGCTGAATCGCTTCAGATCCCCCACCCTCGAAGGGCAACACGTTTTCACCACGTCTTACCAAAGCCAAGGTTGTAATTCTACTTGACTCTGGTTGCATGAATTAGCGGTGCGATCAGATTGATGAATTCGTGATTAGATCAATGTTATGAATTTCTGATGTAATCAATATGATGGAGTTGTGCGATCAGTTTGATGAATTTGTGGTGTGAATAATTTGATTAATTCGATTAATTTATGGTCCAACCCATGGAGCTGAACCTGTGCATCGCTGAGTCACCACCAAGTGAGTGGCATGAATGTGCTTCAGCTTTAGTTTTGGTCTGGTTACTCTGTATATTGATTGTGGAGGTAGATCCAGAGTGTGATGTGTTGTGACAAGTCGTTCCATCACTCAAGATGCTGAGGTTTCGGGAAGCTGAAATTCCAGTTGGTCGCAAAGTTTACTCGAATTTTTTGAAGATTCGTAATCTGGACGTTATTGTAAGTTACTAATCAAGTGTGCAGCTCAATTTGTTTTCTGTCTCTTAACTTGTTTGAAGCGAGATTTCCTAAAGTTGATGATTTGAGACATGGAATTCATTGTTTTCTTGTGCAGAGGCACCATGATTGTGGTGATGTCCTTTGAAATCAATCTGATCTCACATTCTCCCCTAGTTGGTATGTTACCCTATCTTTTGAAGCTCCAATTGAAGAGTGAAGTAGAGGTACTCAATCTAGAAGAGTGTTCCAAACTGCAGAAATTTACTGAAGGTGATTACTGTAGAGCCAATTGGAGCTTTTTCCGACTCTTATTGATTATCTATTCTATTCCAAAATGGTGGGATGTTTACATACTTGTCCATTTTACAGTGTTTTACAAGACTCTTCTTTATGTCAACATTGTTTCAGTTCAAGTGATGGTTGAAAAGGCTGTCGATATGGTTGATTTTTTTCTTTTTCTTAATAGGTTGCTGATATTTTTGGGTGCAACCACAATGTCCTCATTTTCTTCTCTTTTGTGTAGACTTTTTAGTTTTCAACAAACTAATCCTCAGATTTGTTAACCCGAATGGTTTTTGACTATATTTCCACCAAAAATGCTCCCAAACTGCCATTTCTAGTGCAAGTACCAAATTTTAGAAAAAAAAAATTGGGGGACACATGTTACCATAGGATCCTGTAGAATGCTGGTTTGAGAAGATGTGGAAAAAATTTCAGAAATTTCCACTATGTAGATTGCAAGATATTAGCATTTGAAGTGACAAAAATCTTTTTTTGGTCCAGCGAAAAATTGGGTAGTTGCACTTCACTAGGTCACATTTGTATGAAAAAATGACCAAAATGGTGGTGCTTCTTTAGATTCATTCTTCAAGGCAAGTTGGTTACATGCTTGAAATTTTTTATATCATTTGGAATTGTACAACAAACATGAGAAAAGTAGTAAGTAGAAAGAAGGGAATGATTCAAAATACTAAATTGTTAAGAATTTAGTTATGGTATTGAAAAATGCCAATCCCAATGGTTGTAATGTTATAATAAACATTCTACATCTTAGGATTTTTTTTTCAAAAAATATTGAAAATTGAGTTAAATAAGGGAGTTCATAGTTTATTTTAGAATAGAGAATCCATAACTACCTACAAACTAAAACTCCTCATAACTTTCATCTTATTAATTAGAATGGAATGATTTAGATCTTTCCATACATGTATAAACCTAGAAAATCAATTTCAAGTTTTTGTTTCTTAGAAGAGTGATTTTTTAAGAATTTTTTTGAATTGCCAGATTCCTTGTTGTTCAATGGAAATGACATATCATACAATAACTTTTTAATCATGTAGTCAAAAGTTATGAAAATTATTGATCCTTAAAGCTACTCCTTGGGCACATGTTGTGTGAAAACTTTGAAAAATAAAAATAAAAATTCCATTCATAGTGAGATGCCCAATATTGCTATGTTGCCAAAAAAATGAATAGTTTAGGGCTTTAGGGGTTAACTCATTGTTTTTATGTCACGATGGATGTCTATTGTAGAAGCCAAAAGTTGTGGCAAGCTTTTAAAGCTTTAGGTTTCTAGAAGCTTACTTAAGTGACTACATTCACATCTTCTTTTTGTGCATGTCTATTGCTATGAATTTACTTCTACTATACTACTAACTTGAATCACTATGCCTCCAAGGTATTATGAAGGCTTACTTTAAATTTTAATGCAATATTATTTCAATTTTTCAAGACAAAGTCTTTATACTACCCAAAAATCACCTACACTTTTCAAATGGACTACAATAATTTTGCACCACATTTGACCTCCCATGATAAATCAAGCAATTAATATTTTAAAATAACTAAACTTTGTCGAACCTAAGAGTTATTTATCCTAGATTTTGATGTAGTACATTATATAACAAAACGATGGATTTTGGATGGGAGTCGAATGAATACATCTCTTCAATTAGTTCGGTGTATGTCGTTGAAGTGAGCCTCTTTCTCAACATGTATAAAGTGAAGTCATACAAAGTTTGTAATCAAAGTCTATGCAAGAGAATTAGCTTTTTGACCCCCCACAAGTGAAGGCCAAGTCATTGGCTTGAACCACTCTCGCTTACTTTGAAGTTTGTTAGATTTCCACCGAATAATAATCTAAGAATTTTGATGCAAGAATATTCCTAATGATTGCTATTGAATGTTATTTCATACTTTGGTTCATTTGTTGGTTTTTTGAGAACTAAAAAACGAGGGCTTAACCCATAAATGTCGACACGGACATTTAATGTCCATTGGATGACAAAGTATCTTTTGTGTTGGATAGAAGTGCAATTTTTCATCCTTGGAATTTTGTGCAAAAAAGAGAGATCTTGCACATTAGTTTGACCTCCACTAATTATTTTTTATTTTCATGAAGTAGATGATGTCATATGGTTCCAAAAGCAATGATTTCCACTGTCACCAATCCATCCTTTAACCCTTAAAGGATGGATCAATGACTATGGAAATCATCACTTTCAGAACCATGTGACATCATCTATTTTAAAAGAACCAAAAATACTCATTGGAAGTCTAACTACTAGAAGATCTCTCCTTTTTGCACAAAATTCCAAGGATGAAGGATGAACAATTGTACTTCTATCCAACACAGAAAGATACTTTGTCATCCAACAGACATGAAATGTCCATGTCAACATTTATGGGTTAAGGGCTAAGAAATGTGAGTCAAACACCATCATGGGGCTGAATGTTCATGCTCAAGTGATAATTGTCTCTCACTGTCATGCAGACTATTGAGCAGACCAAGGATTTTCAAAATACTTCTTCCGGAAAGATACAACAGGACATGTAAGTACTGTGTATGTCCCATCTTTAACATTGTAAGAGTCCCTTTACTTTAAGAATTTAACCCCATGTCCTCACCATGGGTACCATCTTTTGGCAGTGGTGGCCATAGCAATGTGGTTGACAGGACAAGAGCTGGCAGCCTTGACTCTAAAAATCCAGGACAAGTATGCCAAGTAGGTTTCTCCACCCCAAAGCATTATTAACAAATTGTGTGCTTTGGACAGGAAAATCAACCTCATATTGGCCAATGTATTCTATATATCATGCCATCCAGTTTTTTGTCATTAAGATTCACTCTCCTGAGCCAGATCTCCTACTGTAAAGAGTTATACTTTCTAATGAGGTATTCCAATGTTTGTCGGATGGAGCCGTGAGGACATTACTTAATGCAAGGGAGACCTCATATCTGCGACAAGGCTATGACCCAGCTGACACCAGGCCATGTTAATCACAAAATAGAGATCGACCAAGATTAAGCTGGACATGAAAATGACTAGTCTATTGCACAGCATTGACGTCTTCATTAAAATCCTGAATAAGCCTTCTGGCTTGATGCAGCAAACCTGCTTAACTAAGGGAAAGCAGTTGTATGTGTGAGCTTTCCAGATGTGCATAGGCTCCACATTGTGAGCTTGATCCTATTTTGTTAGGTCTGTCTACTGCCAATGGAAAAAAGATTTATACCTATGCATGTAGAAAATCTACACATGTAAACAAGTTCACCTCTTGAAAGCCCATGAGTGAGTTCTACCATTACAGCGGTTGAATAACTATGTCAGTGAGATAGCATCTTGATACTTACATGCATTTCCTAAACCCCTAAACCCTAACCCTAAATTTAAAAACCTTATGAGATGAAATAATCCCCACTATCAGACAGAACTATGTTCATACCTGAAAGACTGGGGAAATTCTACCTTTTCGCAGAAGCAATTTGCTGTTGCCAGCCCTCGTACCTTGAATCAATTATATATTCGCACTTCTTGTCCAACTAGGGTGTTGCAGAAGCTTTCCTTTCTGCTGGTCCTTTTTCTGTTTGTTTTTGTTGTCAGTTGTTGGGGAAGTAGTCGAGAAGTGATCCAGCTTATGATACTAAGAATTGTGTAACTTGCTATTTGCATGTTTTTCCATGGTAGATTTATTTCGGCGTTCTGCTAAATGTCTAGTATTGTACCTAGTGGTTAGTGAGGTAAAGGAGGGTAGGGCTGAATTACGGTGTTCAATTCTATTATAGAAAAAATTCAAGAAATTTGAAATTTTTATTAATTTTTTATGTGTCTGCGAACTACTTTAATTTGCCGACCTTGACCACTGGTGCCAGTAGTCATAGGTATGTATTTTGTTAAGATTGATGAACTTGTAGCATATTTTGTCCTAAAGGAACATAAATTCACAATCTTTTGACAATGGTTCAAACAGATTCTAAGATTTGTGATTGGATGATGGAGCAATTTCATTAGAGTTATAGCATTTCTATTGATTCTCGTGCATAAAAACTGAATCCTCACATCATGACTCTGGATTTGATGCTTCTGTTGGCGTTCATGGCCAGGAGGGTGCCCTCCAATGGCCGAACTAACGCGTAATACCTGTCCGCTGCAGCCTGCAACACTTATCCCAAAATACAAATAATCTTGTTATACTCCATTATTCTTGAAATGGCAATTGGTCATGCCAATGCAACAGAATGACCTGGGGTGATTTTACAGTTTTTGTGCATCTCACATCAAGAAGTCTCAAACTGGAAGGCAAAAATAATTGAAACTTGTAAAACAAATTGGAAGTTTGAAAGAGAGGGTAATACAAGTTAAAAATTGGTATTCTATAGAAGAATGCATCACACGGCATTCAAATCTTCAATGTCAAAGGAACTAGTTGACGAACTTCAGAAAAATCATCACTCAATAAAGTTTCCAGAGCCAAATTGTGAATATTGACTTGAAAGAACGTATGTACTAACCAGGCCAGACTCTGATGAATGACTGTGTGGTTCTGGAGAGAAAAATCCCTTGGTTCCTTGCCATCCCTGTGATGCACCAAGCTCGTCATTTAGATAAATGCAGCCTGAGAATTAAAAACTGAACTGTTAGATATGGATATGTGTGTGTACCGAGGGAGGATTATTTCGCACGTCGTCTTCTGTAACCCTTTTGGGATATGGCTTTACTGATTTTCTTGGAGGTGTCAAATGCCGGTCATGATCTACAAACTGAGGATCATATAACTGCGCTCCAACCAAGAGTTACATATGAGATACAGGACAGGACATGCTGGTTGAAAGTGTAAGTAAGAATCCTCTTCGATAATCATGGAAACTTCTCATGGAAGAACTCATCACACTAACCCCTAAGAAACCAAAGGACGCATCCATATCTAAAGGAGTTAAAATAAACCATTCAAGACGCTGCAAAGAGGGTTACAAAATGTACCAACAGAAAGAATCGTAACTTACATTCTTAAACAATATGTTTTGAAAGTTACTGTGGAATTTATATTATTGGATTGGGCACTTGGGGCTAAGGGTTCCACATTCACTGACGTGCTCACATTTTAGTCCAGGGTAATCGCAAGAGTAAATTGGGGTAGCATTCATCCTCACCGAAAAAGGATACCGTGTGGGGTTCTCCGCCTTTGATACGTGTCTTTTATGATCACCATGGCAGCATCTGCCTCGTTCATACAAAGTATCCTCAAAGTCTGGCGGTCCGTCAGGCCCATCACGTTCCACCTCTCTCCCACATCTCTGCAAATCAGAAAACACAAAAAAGTTCATTGCAACATGTCTCACAGAAGAATGCGGTTCCCATCTGCCTCCAGATATGAAGATATATACTTAGATGTCTACAGTAGAATATTATGAGTAATGTGTATAAATCAAAGAATCAATGAATTAATTATGAGTAATGAAATTATGCATGTATAAGTATATATATTTGTACATATATCTAAGAGATTGGTAACAATTACGCACGTCTTTTTTCGACTCTGGTTCACTGGGAAATACCGGAATGTAAGGTACGACCTGCGAGGGTCATCAGGCTATAATATTATCAAGAAAGGTATTGTAACATTATTTGTTCCTTTATAATGCTCCCTATTCAGGTATTGGCACCCAAAAATCCGAATTCGCATCCAGCTCATGTTGATAGACAAATAAGAAATTAATTGTCAAGGTCGGTATGTGCACTACTACCGTTTCATACACAACTAGCTCTGCTGTGATTAGAAGAGCGGAGAGCGTACTAGAGGAACGTACCCTCTTCCTAAGTGGCTCAAAATCTGATTGGCCAGGAACTTTTACACGACCAAACTCGATACTGAGCCAGAGCCAAAAAAACTCAGATGTCAGTTCTGATTGGATAGCTTAGAAGAAGTTCACATTCCAGAAGCTCAAGGTACTAACACTTATTGAGATTGGATCATGACTGTGCTTCATCATTCCAGTCAAACAGTTCCTATGAAGACGATGCTCTTGATGTAACTCGAAAATGCAATGCGTCCCTGGAGAGGTTGAAGATAACAATACCCGGACGTCTCCTATGCTGACCCTTATTACCAAGAGCAACTCATCTCTTCCAATACACTTGTTTTGCCTTGCTGTCAGCATGATTTGGCTAAATATATATGGCCACTGATCATTTAATGGAAATGGGGTTTAATACTACTACTAATAGTGGTCTACAACGTCCCACTTTGAAGAATTGATCTCACAAGAGTTTGGCTGTTGCACCCAAAGTGATCTCTCTGGAGCTCTTTAGTGATCTCACAATGAAAGAAGACTCCTATGTATACGTCGAAATGCCAATAGTGAAGGAAGAGTGCCCTCTAGATACCTTCCAGGGGAAAGATTCTGACCTGTATAGAGATTTATCTGTCTTGTAAGGAGTGTGAATGTAAACTTGTCTCGATGCACTTCGGTGCCATCCTCCTCCAGTTTTGGGTATAGGATAATCTTCTCTCTTTGGAGGTGCGAACTGTGCCAAAAATTGAAAATGTTAGTTTCAATGATCAACAGGTTGATTTCCATGCTCACAAAAACTTTTCCATAGAAAATACAATGAAATTTTCACGTTTCTGAAGTTCGATTGATCCATCTGATAACCAGCCCATGTATGATTACGATTGTTCAATGATGCATACTGAGTCTAATCAAAATAGCATTAGAGCATCGTTACGAATATCGGCGTTCTAGAACCTTCCCTCTTTCTAGCTCAGCATCAATTTGAACGGTTCTCAAAGTTTTCCAATTACATCTGAGATTACGTACAGCTCATAAACACAATAATGTAGAACTTGTTAGCAAAAACTCAATGAAATCCCGAAAACTCGTATCTGGAGCATTCGAACGTTCTTCCCAACCAGGTTTTATGGTCAACAGTGAGCAACTGCATGCAACTCATGAAAGGTTGTCATACAAACCTCATTTAGGTAGAGTGAATCATATCGAGCTGGACCGATGCACACCATGCCAGGTCGCTTTATAGGCCATCGGCATACTTCACCAACCATTGCGAAAAGATATCAAAAGTGCTCAATCCTCGAATTCGCCAGGAAATGAAGAAAAACTATCTGGTAGTGATCAACAAAATCCCAGTGAGTTTCTGCTTGTCAACAACCCTAGGACCTCCTCTCATTGCTTCAAACAAGATACTCTGTCAATCAGAACCAAATTAAGGAGCTCTTTTCCAACGCCAAAATTCTTTTCCTTTCTTTCTCAGTGTCCGCATCTCTAACCCTTCGTTACTGGAGAGCGGAATATTCTCATCCTCCTGACTCTAATTCAGAAACAATTAGAGCGTCTTTCAAGGTTTTCCAGTCTTTATCTGTATGCTTACAGCTTAAGAACAAAGTAACTAAAAAAACAGAATCGAGAGAACTATATTATAAACGCAATCCAAGAATTGTAAGAACGGGACTATTTTTGTTAAACATTACAGCCCTACACCATGCATTTCTCTGCTCCGGACAGGAAATTTGAATTGTACCGAACCTAATCCAACGACATTGTGCTCTTAAGTGTACTTACCCGTCGAATGAATGCCAAGTTAAGCACTAACGCTCCATGGATGCCATTCTTGCAGCATATAACTTAGGAGTCAAACAGGATCGCAGGTTCGAGAAAAAACTTTCACGACCGTTCCATTCTCCTCAAGACATGTGAAATGTATGCATCGCATTAAAACAAGTATCAGATTATGTCAAAAATTCTTCAGAAATTGAAAATTGAGCAGAAACTGGCTGATTCTTTGGGAAGAATGCGCAACGAAAACACTGAAGGATGAGTGTCTTCAGCTGCCTGAGCCTGGCGAGGAATGAGAAGCCCCCTTCGAATCCTGCCGTTTCAGTTCAATTACAGACATTGATGCACGTTGACCTCTTTAATGTCACAGAATCTGAGTACGTGATAATATGGAGTTGTGACAACAATTGACAGTGTTGCATGTATCAGTGACTTAATATTAGCAAAGTTGCACACAAAAAAATGGATGAAAATTGCAATTTTTTTCCGTCCATGATTGTTTTAATTTGTCAAATGAAGACACAAAGATGTGAAGTGTAATTTGGTGAAATTGAGATTAGCAGGGTGTTTTCACTCTACTGTAGTCCAAAAATATAGTCACAAATTGACAATTATGCAATTTTGCAACTTTGACTATACACTTATTTGTGAATAATATAAGCTTGATGAATTTTTATTCCTTTTGGATTCTACATTTATGTTTTGATTTCTATATGTTTCCTATTTTGTAATATTTAGAATTGGGAAACCTACCAAATAGAGTCCTTTTATAGCATGTCACACTTACTAAAATATATAAATGTAGTAAGAAATTATACTTGTTATAATTTAGTGCTAAAAATTCACTCATCTCTAGTTGAAGAAAAATGAAACATCTTTCTCAACTAAAAATTTTATGAGTATTTCCTATTTTTTGATACGAATATATAATTAAATCATAAAAAAAATTCAAACAACATTTTTAGCACTTTGAATTTGTATTTTGATTTTTCAAACAATTGGATCTAAAATTCATCTAATAATATAAGGTTCAAATGTAAGAAATTTTACCTTATACACATTTTTCTTCTTTTATCTTTGATTAAATCTACTTTCAACTTCTAGTTAGAAGTTATTTTGAAACAATTTTTAAAGAAGATTTCTAAATTCCTAAATCTTTGTAATGAAGCTTTTTTTCCATATTTTCTAAAAAGGATTAGCTTATAGATACACCAGAGTTTCTATAAATTGGATTTTTTTTGTTCTTAATTTTTGTAAGAAATCATTACCAAATGTGTTTTATAAAGATCATTTAGAAATAAATTCTCTATATGCACAATGTGCATTAAAAATGCAATCCTAGTTCCAAAGCCATTGGAGTACCCATAGTATGAAAACACTCAATAAAATACTTCTACATAGATATAAGGAAGAGAATATGCTAAATTTATTTAAAAAAGATTCATGCATTATAGGTTAATTGACTACCTTGAAGTCTTTCTTGTTATGATAGAGTATATAGGGACTCACTAGGTGTATTGTGCACTTAGTTACTAGGATAGTACTTTGATTTTATGCTATATTGATTCTTCCAATTATTGCACGTGACACTATTTTATCAAAGTCATACTACTTTAAGTCAATGTAGGTTGAAATACTATTGTATTTTATCAATTTCTACAAAAATAAAATTCTATAGTGACATAGTCAAGTTGTGCATCCTCTCTAATAGTATAAATTTGTATACCTAGATGTTCCACAATGCTCTAGCCCCTAAAGCACATCTATTACTTACACGGACAATTGGAAATTTAGATAAGTTCATGTGAATTCAATTTTGAAAGAATCTTGTAAAAGCTAAATTGATGTGATCATTCAAACAAGTTCAAAAAATTTGCTCACTTAGTCTAGCAAAAGGTTGGTTGAAACAAAATTTACAAAGCAGTTATGGAATATATGGAAAATGATGTTGACTTGGTAGAATATGATAATCTTTTAGAATGTAATTTGTAAATTTTATTCAACATTATAAATTAAGGAGTCAATACACTCAAAAATTGTATAATTACAATTATGGTTTAAGCTTGAAAAATTGACAACAAGGGATTTTTTTAAAGATGTTAACAATATCTTTTAAGGCAATGATTTTGGGTTTGGCATGACCATGGTTATGCACAACTTGAAAACTAATAAATTAATGCTATTTGGAAAGAATTTGTAAATTTGTGCAAATGTGTTTTAAATTTATATTTTGTTGAAAAATTGAAGTGTTTTTTGTGAGTTTGTAAATAAATTTGTGGGAAATATTTTAATATTTTTGACTTGTACAATAGATTCAATTTATATTCTTGGTGGGCTTTCTTTATTTGGTTGTGCATTTAGGTTCCTAAGATTTTTCTTCCTTGAGATTTCTTCTACTCACTTTTCTATGTTGAATTTTGTAGAATAATATATTTTGTTATAACATTTAAGTCTTAGTTCTCTTAATAGACATTTGTTTAGAATGAAGGTCTTTCATAGGAAGGATTTCATGACTATTTTGTTTTACAAGCCTTCTAGCTCACCACAAGGGTAGAGCTTTTGTTTTGTGTCTTATTAAAGCAATCATATACTCAAGGTAGTTGACTTCCATTTTTCCATTACATTGACTAATTTAGTTAAATTGTACAAAATGTAAGTGATTGAAACAAGTATTTCCTTTGTTTTGATATTAGTATATTGTGGAGAGTAAAATTTATATTGTCTTTTTATATGAGTAGATGATGATTGGCTTCACTATGTCTCTTCAAACCTAAGTATTAAAACCATGACTTCTAAATTGTGTCATGGTTGTAGGATTTTTTAAGTGTAACCAATATGACCTTCAACCATCAACATGGCACAATATGGTATTAACCCCTCACCAACTAAATATCTCAAAATACACCGAGTAGGGGACATATTTTGTCCTCTTAAGCAATGAGGGGTTAAAGTAGTAGATCAACAATACAATTACAGGTAATCAATGCGAAGCTTTCTAAAGATCATTCCAAGATGTATCTATATGAGATTTTAAGGTTTCAATTTGAGTCTTCACTTCATAAATTCACAAAAGATATAAAAATACTTGTGAAATATATTTTTGATGTTGAGGACTCCCTGTTGGACCTTGATTGTTTGGATCTTCAAATTGGATCTGAGGTCAATCCTACCTTGACAAAGAGCTTTTCATTTCTCATCATTTCTGAGATCATAGAGTTCATTTTTCTTGAAATGTAATTGATTGACCAGAAACCCTTTGAGTAGGATTTGGCCAATTAACATTTTGAAAATTCCAATAACTCCTATCCTTTAATTGGAACCAATCACCTTGATGCATCCACCCTCATCAACAATACACCCTAACCTTTTTTAATCTGACTAACTTATCCATTGTCCCACAAAAATGACCAACACTGTTTGAATATGTAACAAGTGTGCAGCAATCAATGATCGCACACGACATTGAGAAGGTTATTTTAGAGGAGTCTCAATGTGTCCAGTGGTTTCTTAATTCAAGCATCCATAGGCCACACAGTTTGTGAGATTTCAGTATCATCATTGCCGGACTCTTAACCTCACGCAAGCAGAGACCAACAAGCTAAACTAATCTCAGATACACTGTCACTAAAGGCATCTCATCTGCATGGGTGAATAGTATTATGTAAGCATCACTTAGAGAGACTACATAAATGCATTAAACGCTTCAGTCTCAGCAACCTGAGCCCAAGGATCACCAGCTACTAAGTGGTGACAAACAAATCTGGTTTGCAATAATCAAGTAAAACCCTACCCATATGCCTAAAAAATTTTTACAAGTTCAACTTGATCTTCAGCACTGAAATTCCACTTATACACAGAATGCTGAACACCTTTGTCTGCATGGCAACACATCTCAGAGGGAAGGAAATGACATACAAATCCCCTCACTGAGGATCAAGGAAATGTTGCGAATCCCGTGCGAGGTCAAGGAATAAAACTCGATTTTAACACAGGGAATTTGACATAACCTCTTTGTGTCTAAAACACAACCTCTTGCTTTCGCTCCACTTTGCTCCAAAGGGGCCTGACTTGAGTCATAGGAACATCTTCAGGAGCAATTCCATCCTTGTCGTTCTGAGCGTTTTCCACTTGCTCATGATGTGCAGATTTCATCTGCCCAGCAATGCGCTTCACTCCGCCCGAGTCACGAGGGCTACCCGTTCCCATTTTGCGGCTGCTGGTCTTGATCTTGGGCAAGCCCAGTCTCTCCTTCTCCAGAGCGTCTATCAACTCGGCCCAGCGAGCTCGCAGCTGGGCTGCGTCCATGCTCTCCATCTGCTTTGGAATCACTCTGGACAGCACGGATGCCAAGTTGGACACTTGAGTCACAACGGAGGAGGATTCCACATCAGCTGCATCCTCGTCAGCCTTGGTCGTAAGCTCCGAATGTTCTTGGGATGGAGGTTTGGATTGCAACAAGGCGTCTTGTGTATCCATTGTTGTCAGAGTGCTTGACGGATCCGGCTCACTGCTGTCATCCGTGTTCGGCTTTGGGAGGGGTTGCTCTTCAGTGTTCGGGCAGACGACACCTGCAAACACAGGAACTAAAACTTGATTCACAGGAAATAGGACAGAAGGTTTAGCAGATGATGAAGTGTAAGTATGCAATTGGCAGCTCTATCAAAGGCTAATTTGGCTACATCGGCTAAATTGTAGCATAGTGGACCTGGAGGAGGAAATCAAGCATCCTGTGCTCCACCAGTTTCTTCCTCCAGGCTTTGAAGACCCTTTCAGACGAAGACCACAATTAGGCTTCAGGGTGCCCTTTCAAGATCTTCGTAAGTCATAAACCCCAGCGAGCGGAGCAAGTAGGGGTTTTAATAAGGCTGGAAGTTATGGCTGCTAGACTACGCTAGGGTGTGTGTAATCAAACATTTTCCAAAGTGGTACCCTAGGGGTTGATCTCATAGATCTTCGGTTCTTATAAATACACTTGATTTTTCTATTATACTTCGATCGAGACTTCATTGCCTTCCATATCCTATAGAACAATGGGTCTTCTTGACGAGTCCTGTTGACTACGTCAACTCTAAACCATAACTCACCAGGAGTTAGAAGAAAGGAGGCAAAAAATGACATCACCTGTCATTCCCCAGGGTGTCTTTTTTTGCCCCGTTTTCTTCTAGTGAAGCATGCACCAATAACTGTACCCAGCTAGTATGAATAAGACGATAATCCATGTGCTAAACAATGCAAAGTATACTTTCTCGTTCATTTTTAGAGTTACAACCTTACCTTCATTAATCTGAGGTTCGATAAGACAACCTTCGTCCAGTTCATAGCCACTCATCAATGGCGATTTTGAGCAATCAATCCTTCGGTAAGAGTATCTAACACCAGAGGCCTTGCGTCCATTGAGCTTAGTGAGCTGGTTTTTCTTCTTCGTACCAGCCACCAAGTCGATACACCTAATGAACGTCTTCCTTGGTGCTTGCGGGATTTTCATCAAGCTCAACACAGGTGCCTCGGAGAGCTTGGCTTTCGCCTCAGGGGTGGAGATTTTGGATGGACCAGTACTTCTTCGCCTCTGTGACTCCTCTTCTTCACTTGTGAGGACCTCTCTGATCACATTTGAAGTCTCCTCTTCACATCCAACAACATCAGTGCTTTCCACAAACGTCTCGTACTCAGCTTCACAGTCTGCAACCTCACTTTGCCATTGCACATCTACCCCTTCTTTACATGATGGACTGAATTTTTCTTTACGTGGAACTAACTTCGCAGAATATGCGTTCAAATTCAAGTCCAACAACGTTCGGGTGCGCAGACGCTTCCCACCATCTTTCCTTGGACTTCTGGAGCCAAAGGTCTTTTTCTTCACTCTTAGAGCGTTCCGAAGGGAAGGAGCCCGTCTGAAACCTGCCTTGAGTAAATGATAATTGATTTTGGAATCCAAGCCTCCCATTTCTTCAGGAGAGACTGTTCTCTTGCCACTTTTCCCAGGGCGGTTTTCTATGCTACTACTATCCGGCCGTCTTTTCAGTCTGCTTTCGCTGTCTCCAGTTGCTTTCAATGTAATTGGAAAAGATGAGGGTCTAGAGTCGTTAACCCCGTCCTCCCCTACACTCTCAGAGAGTTGTAAACCTCCAAGATCTGACGGTCTTGATTTAATGTGGAGGAGAGCACTATGTCTGATAACCGTGTGAGGCTTCCAGGTCCTCGTCCGGTTATCTAATACTTGTAGAATTCCTGAGGTCTTTGCATCATTACAATAGTCCTCTGTTGAAGCTCCGGTTTGCACTGATTTGCTCACAGAGTTTGGAGCAAAACATTTGCACACATCACCTTCCTGGTGAGGTGAAGATGCCTTATCTTGCAGAAAATCAGCGCAACCTTGAGTCTCGTGTACACCAGCAATTCGGAGAGTCTTTACCCAATCAAATCGTTTACTTCCATTGGGATACCCTTGCGCATGTTGTCCTCCGGTGGTCTTCAAGAGGTCCTTCATGTCATCAGAATAAGAGCACTCATCAACATGTTCTTCAGCCTGTCTGTCTCGTCGTTTCCTGAGAGGACTGGCAAAGGTCCTGGAGTTTTTGCTTGATTTTCCAACTTCAACGCCTCCTTCTGCAGTTGAGGTCGGCTCACTTGCTCCCAGTGCCTGACACCCATATTGAGCTGCACTTGCTCTTGATCCAGATGTACTATTTCCTGACATATGTGGACCCTGTGCCGACACAGCTCTGGAGAGTGGGAAACTCTTGCTGGAAGTTGTTTGAACCCCTGAATCACTTCCTTTGTTTGAAGATTGTGCAGGCGTGGATACAGCTGCCTTGACATTAGTCCCACCGATTCTGCCAGCTCCAAGTTTTTTTTCTTCCAGTTGGCTCCTAGACCAGTAAAATCATATGTGGCCAAACTTAGCAGGATTGATGATGATTCTTTTCATTTCTATGGAACATGTTGAATTCAGTGGCAAACATTGAATGTTTAAGCCAATTTAGCAACATTTTAGCCAACCAAGATATTAATACCTTCTATTCTATGTAGTGTTTCTACATAAATCATTTACACTAACCTTGTTCTTCTGAGATTGTACATTTCTTTAGACTAACTGTAGAGTCATCTACTCAACAATGCAGCAATTAACCCACAATTACACAAGTAGTCCCACCAAGTACAAAGCTCTAAAACTAATAATGTTGAAGATTTCTACAAACTTAGCTAGTAAAAATACGTTTTCAATAAAAAGCGATAGCCTAAAGTAACTTGGTTATGGAAACAGTAAAACGGTGTAATTCTCATAACCGCAAACAAATCACTGACCTGGACTCTGGTTGTTGCCTATGGGTGATCCTTGACGAGCTAGGAGCACGAGGATTGCTCTTTACATCCCTCCGAGTAATGTCTAACAAGAGAGGGGTTAGTAAGCAGCTCAAAATAGCCGGTTTCGTGTTCTTGTGGACAGGACGTCTGGCTCCATACCGTGCCTGGAGATTTGCTAGTTTTTGACTTAGCAACAAAATTTCCTGGGCAATTTGCTCTTCGAGATGACGTTGTGTTTCCATACCCAAATCATCGGCAAAGCCATTGCAATGACCAGGTGGATACACAGGGTCCGGCATTTGGTAGCTTTCATCCCTCCCTTCGTGAACCCAGGGAGCTGGACACACCATAACGTCCTCACCAGATATGTAATGAACGGCCCTGCCCCACATCCACCGACTCCAAAGGCTGTGAAGGCAATTGTAAGATGGTATGAATGAGTATTTTGAGATAGCAAGACAATTAAACAACTCAAACTTGCCTACATGAAGATTATGGCAAAGCAACCAGGTCATGAAGCACAACCGCAGGTCAGGATTCCATCGCCGCTGACGCGTCTTGGTAGGTTCTTATCTGCACTTATTTTTCATGACCAGAGATGTTGTGCCTTCGAGTAGTCTCTAACCCAACTTGGTTCCTCAAACTATCCCTACCTGAAAGTGTCAAGCATTAATCCATAATGCAATTGGAAGTAGTGCAAAAGGGGATAGTTTTCACCTCGGGACACCTTGTTGGAAAGTGGAAACTCTGGTGGCCTTGCATGCATTGCAGGGATTTATAGTTTGGTTATTAAGCGACGGTGGAACGCAGCAGCTCCTGCATACATTGGCGTTCAATGACCAGCTGGGGTTGCTAGGATGAGGGAACGATTCTTTGGGTAGATCTTGTCCAAACCCACTACCGGCCTGTCCGTTACTAGTATCCAGCACACAGCAACTCTTGTCAAGGTTCCCCACGCAACCCCCTGCAGCTTTTTCCAACTCTCGATTCAGGAACTAAACAACGATGGGAACAAAAAGTATGTGAAAGAAAGTATCTTGTTTTCTCAAGTAACCTGAATCATCTCCACAGCCAGCCGATCGAGTCTTATTCTCTTTCTGCGCTGCAAACTCTTCGTTTGGCCCAGGAATTTGAAGAGCTGGGTGCAGAACTTTGACAGGGGCGCCTTGGGAAGAACTCTGCAAATCTGGACGAGTAGTATTCATGATATGATCATTCTGCCTGTTTTCTATGCAATCTGAGGCATTGCTCCACATATTCTCATGAGTGGACTCATCTTCCATGCCAATGTTCATAATAGGTTCTGCCAGTCACCACAAATCAATATCATCTTTAATCGATTGCAAGACAGAGCAGGACTTTTCACCAAATTAACCCTCAAGTGCCCAAATGGACAAAAGTCGCTACTTCCATATCTACTAGAGTTGAAAAAAAACACAATTAGAAATCATCAAATAACCATTTGGAAGCTTTAAAGTAATAAATGAGAAAAAACAGAAACGAGAAATCAGGTCCTACAGTTCTGAAGAAAAGAAGTTATAGAAGTTACTGCAATTGACTATTAGCTACCACACCGGACTTTTAGCTTGAACACTTGAAGAGTAACCCCTCGTCTATCACCCTCCTGTGAATTTAGCTGGACATGAGACTGGCAGTCGCAATCGATCTCATTTCAAGGAGGAAAGAAAGCTCATACCACCATATTTGACAGAAGGCTCTCCTGAAGTGGCAGGGCATTGTCTTAGACCAGACAATCTGAGCACAATTTGTTTCACTCCATTACTAGACGGTTGCTGTGAAGGTCTGGCAGAGCCCACGCCTTCGACCTGACCACAACATAAGTACGACACTTCACCATGCAGCAATACCAAACAGAGAACAACAGAATAGTGTTCGATATAGTTGAAACACTCAATTTTGAATATAGATGGAGGTTCAGTTTAGGAGAGGTTACGTTTAGCCGTTCAATCTCATTATAATGATTCTAATTAAATATTGCGTACAAAATCAATGAGTGAGAAGACCAGGATGGATGCATTTTTCGCTCATTTTGGAGGTGACCTGTTGACACTAATAGGCCAGTAGAGCAGCGCACTTCAAAAATTCATAAAAAATCCATGCTTCATTTGAAACATTACATTCCTTATCATTTTCATTTTCATTTGTTATAACAACTCATGGCTTCTCCAAGGTACCACTACGAAGTCAGGATCACTCATTGTGGAGAGAGATATTCCTACCTTTATGGAGACAAACCATGTAGTAAAATTAGTGGCAATTCATATGGATGCACTTTCGTTCCCTCTGGAGGTGACCTAGTGAAACTTATGGGCTATAAGAACAACACACTTCAAAACTTCATAGCAAATCACTTGAAAAAAATGGTTCCAGTCGCCCCTTCTCATTTTCATCTACCTTTGATTAAAAAAAAGACTCGTGACTGCTCCAAGTATCACTATTAAGTCAGACCAATCATTGTGGTCATGTTAGGCATTTCTACCTTAAAGAAGCCAAACCACAAAAATTGAATCACGGCTAAGCTCAACGACAAAGCAGGGAATAAAATTGGTCACTCAAGCCTCAGAGGCGGAAATGTCAAGTACCAGGGGATGCTGGTGGCAGGCAAAAGCAACATCCTTGATGTCGCCCCGCTCCACGACGACGTGCTGCAGAAGAGTTCCAAACGAAGCTGACTCGTGCGATTGCTCTGCGTCGCTAGCAGGCCTCTTTCGACCCGTGAGACTTGTGTCCACAGGGGTTCCGATGGTGGACAAGCCTCTTGGTGTGGGAATGGTGAAGGCTTCATAGCTCGGACCTGAAGAGACCCCAGCAGCCCAGACTTCCACCTGGCTGCTTGCTATCAGTTTCTTCCTCTGTCTGGCACGCCGCATTTTCATTCCAGCCCAAACTCACTGTCCCTTTACTCTTAACATCAGGAAACCAAGCAGGCAGGAAGATTCATCTCAATAGAGGGTTCAGAGCAGCCACTTGCATCCTTGGAGGTTCTCATTGTTGGGCAAGTTCGCATTCACATTCTTTCACGTTGAATATTCACCTTCACGCTTTGGAAACTCATCTTCATGCTGCCAATGATGGAGACTCATGTTCATGCTGCTAATGCTGGAGATTAATCTTCGTACTGCCAATAGTAAAGACTCACCTTCATGTTGCCGATGGAGGACACTCACCTTCATGCTGCTAACGGAAGAGACTTATCTTCTGTCTCTAATTACAGACTTGACAGAAGATAAGTTATAAAAATTTACCAACACTTTTGCCCCCTCCTCTTACTCTTCCCATTTCAACATCGGAAGCACTCAATGCTTGAGCATTTTGCTTCCTAAACTACTCTGAAACCTACTATTTTCTGGTCATTTCTGACTCCCACTCAGGCTAAACACTAAGATCCATGGCAAGTTTCTCATCACATGCAAATCTATGCACGTTATGGTACGTTCACAAGGTTCACCACTAACGCAGATATATCAGAATTCTATACACCAGTCAATTGACGATCATATGTTAACAAATCCTCGGCAGCAATCTTTACAACCAAGCATCATACCTAAACCATAGAAGCATGGAATTATGTATGCTTTTGTGTAATTTGAGGTGGTACAAATGAAGAGTTCAGTTCAATTCCAGCACAGGAATAGAGTCACTGCAAGTCACCAGCACGCCACATTTGGAACACAAAGTGCTGAATGTCCAGAGTGAGCTGACTAAGATTCAGACTGCATGAAATAACTTCAAACCAATACTGCCACATTGCCTACCTCACAGGCATCGATAATCAAATACCTTCGGGACAAAAAGTTCTAAAATCTATGCGATGTTTTGGATATACATGCAACCCCTAGAGAACTATCAAAAATTGCAGAGAGGATTCGCAAGAAAACTGCCAAGGAGGGTGGGTTCAAGAGCAGCACACTAAGCAGAGAGTTGACCGTGAAAAGGAGCAAAAGGCGGACGGACCGGCAGTTGCCTCATCAAACCGTCCATCCTCGTTCTGCAGTCGGCTGTCAATTTGAAATACCGGGTTTCACATGATGTTCTTTAAGGGAACTGGTTGTCAAAACCTGTTTGAACTCCCCACCGAAACGCCGCGTGAGTAACCAGAACAGAGGCATTTCATTGAAATCGCTGCCCAAAAAACTCACAACAGACGGTTATTTCCGAGGGACATTCATTGTTTTCTTTAGTTAGTTCAAATGGGGTAGTTAGCAATGAACTGCCATATGAAGTAACTCATGAGAATCACGGTAACAGTGGAGAACTGAAATCCTCTAAATCTCATTAACTTCATGAAAACTGCACTAACGTCAGATTGCATGCATAATTTCACACAAAGTTCAAGAGATGAAGAAGATTTTCATAATTCTATGGAAGGTTTCGGCCATTGATTTAGAAGCACAAATAGAATGTTCATCAGAAAAAAGAACTTGAGATTTTCATTAAGAACAAACATAAACCCTAAACAGTATAATTCAACTGTACTGTACATTCTAGTGCAGAATCCATCCATAAAATTTACAACTACTCTCTTCCTTGCCTTCACTGACAACGCTCGGTGTACTGTACTACACCAGTTAACTTTCTACGCTATTAAAACCTAATCTACCTTCGCACAAGCTCCCCCTAAAACCTAATGAAACTCTGTAATAACAGCTCGCCGAAACGGATGACGCTACTTTCCAGCTTCGATTCCTAGAGAGTATTCTCGCAGCACACTGACGCATAACAGCAAATCCATACTCGCACATCAGGAATCAAGAATTATCAGAACAGATTAGGGTTTCGCTAATCCACAGCACGAGCAAGAATGCGCAAGACCTAAATTCCTCCAAGCAGAGCTCCTGCTAATCGGCCGTTTCTTCCTTCTTATTAATCTCTCCCGTGGGGCTCAAGGCCTTCAACGGATTCTCCCCCTTGATCCACCATCCGATTCCAAACAACGAAACCCCCGCCAAGATCGCCGTCCCCCACGCATGCGAGTACATTCGCCCATACAATCTCACGGCGTGGTCCCATTGCGCTCTCAGCGTCGCCCGGTCTGGATTTTCGGGATCCGGAGGGTTCACAGGAGGCGGCAACTTGAAATTCTGCACCTCCGGTGACGGAGATGACGACGATGGCCCACCCGTAGAAAACAAAGCACGCAGCGCCATCGGCGGAGAGACTGAGGCGCGCAGTCCGCAACCCGTGGAACGTGGTTTCAAATAGCAGGAGCTCAGAATGGGAATCAACAGAGCTGCGGAATCGTGTTGCAAGAATTTGGAGGAGGACAGAGCCGTCGAAGGGGGAAGAAGACGAAGACGAAGAGGAAGAGCGGAGTGGTGGTGGAGAGATTCAGGAGCTGGGGGAGATCCCATAGCTTTTGACTGTGTGCTCTCTGAAATCGCCATAGCCAAAGAAAACCTGAAAATCACAAGGAAAACCCAATAAAAAAAACAATGGTAGGGATACGAATTGCTCGTGAATTCTCTTCGACAATGGGCAGGCGATCGACTCTCACGTCGTCCACTTGGTGATGGAGCATGCAGACGATTGTCGCAAATATCCGCTCCAGGATCTACGAATCCGACGTGTCAATCGTTCGCTACGTCAGATGATGGGCTTACTTGGCCTGCAGATAGCAACTCCCCTTGTGCCTCATACCGTCTGACTGTTTCTTCTGAGAGCATCTTCAGTCCTGGGACGGTAACTGGGCACTGCAACCGTATAAGCAGTGTGAGTTCATGTTCCTTAGGGGAGGCAACCCATTTCTGACCACTTAAGCAAATACAGTGTATCTGCAAGGGAGTTTTTAACAGTGGGAAATTTTCCCATATGCAGAAATAGAGTTCATAAGATTTTCATAATTTTCAGATTTTTATTTCTTAAAAAAAAATTACTATGAATTTTTAGCTGAAGATTTTGTTCCACCCCATATCGATTAAACATACCTTCCTATTTTCAACCAAGGGTTGGTTGCAAAATCCAACAAGGATTGGTTTCAATATTGAGAGTGTTGTAGCCAATCATAATGCACCACAATTGTGCTGGGAACTGTGCTAGCATTAATCATGCTAATCACCTCCTAATTGAAATTACTACACCTTACGCTTCTCCTATTTGTTGTTGTTTTACTCCCCAACGCAAGCACCTCAACCCTATTACAATACATGGACCCCTAAAACCACTAATGAAGTTGGCAACAACATGAGATTGTTGCCCTTGTTGAAGGAGGTCAAGTGCAATGAGCAATCACTCAATGTAGCAATGGAAGATTCCGACTCCTATGAAGAATTCCAACAAGCCTTGTTTGAAGACAACATCAATTCAATAAATTACTTCAATAAATTCTTCCAATAAATTACTTTGTTTCAATTGTTCATCTTTCTCGCACTTCAACTTAAATCAAGTGGTGTTACTCAAATCTCAAATTCAAGTGAGTGTATAATGATGTATAATGATGTTCTAGTGGAGAAAGGATTTTGATACCTCAATCTTTACCTTGATCAATTTGAAGAGGATTGATCGAAAGACAAACACAAAGTTGACTCATATACAACGTGGATGCACCTTCTAAACATTTGTAGCAGCTCTTGCAAAATCTTGAAACAAACTTCTGCCTACAATTTAGTTTCACCCTCGTTGGTTGAATTGGGAATCAATATTTCAATTCATGCGCCATTTTCACATTAGCATTAGCTTGTTGTGCTTGTGCTAGCCATTAGATATGCAAAGTTCTTCTCCTTTTGCACTCTTTGACATGCACAAGGCTAAATCCTCCATTCAAAGTAGGACTAGAAAGGTGAATTTTGTGTTCTCTAGGATAAATGTAAAAATAAACAAAAAAAACACAATTGTGTGCCATGGAAATTCTATGATCTTCACCTCTGGCATCTAATATAGAGTCTCCGATTGCAAATATGAATTCAAAATTGGCAAATTTTATTATGTGTGGAAAAAAAATTGCAATTTTCCTAGGGTAAATTCACCTTGTTGGGCCCACTTTGAATGGAGGATTTTGCATCCTCCCTATGACACTTGTTTGTCACAATAATCGTGTTGACTAAAGAGTGCAAAGGAGTTTAGAGGGTGCATCAAAGGATTGATTCTTATTGTGCTAGAACCAAGAAGTAACACGCTCCAAAAGGTAATGTGGGAAGTGTCATAAGCATTGGGATAGTCTCTCGGTTTTGGGGGGGATCCATGTAGGACCCACCAATCCCGTGTCTCCATAGAAAATACGGATGGAGGATGCTCTAATCTGTTTTGCTAGCTTTGCCAATTCATGGAAGTATTTCCTTGCTACTATGTTGTCATAAGGACGGTAAACCCATAAGGCCCCTAGCCACCAATGTTTTTCTTTTAAGCATTTAAATGCTAAGAAACACCAAAAATAATTGGGGAGCACCAAGCCTTATGGAAAAATTTGAAGAAAAATTGGATGCCAATTTGTTCCAATTTTTGAAAATAATTCAGATGAAATTGTCAAATTTAAATGAAATTCATTCAAGTATGTGGACAAAAGATAGTTTTATCCAAAATATAGATGAATACTAAAAAATTTGGTTACATCATTTTCTTATATGTTGCCACTTCAACACTTCTCCTCCCCCCCCTAAAAATGGCCAACCACTCCAAGTCTACAATTGCAAGGTAGTAGGCTCCATCTTCTTCTAAGTTAGATGAATGGGGACTCATTAGTACTTCTAGAATGACTTCCATATTGACTTGTTATGTTTTGCTTTGCTTTGATGATTCCTAATACGACATTGTGTTGCTTTGTAGATGGAGTTGATAATGGCAAATCATAATTTGAGAAAAGGGGCCTACAAATAGCACAAAGCATAAATAATGAAAGTGCAAGAAAATTTGAAGGAGTGTGCTCTTTTTACAAACAAAGCACATTTGGAAGAATGTGCACAAACTTGTTGTCAATTTTTAGGCACTTTTAGAATTGCCCATGCTCTCCTCAAGTATTGAATTTGGAACATTGCTAAGTTGAATATGAATTTTGTTGAAATTAGCATGAAATTTTATAAAATAACTGCAACAATGTGATATAGTGTGTAAATGTTACTATTACATTTCTACACGTTCGTATTAATTGCTTGTTGAATGAATAATGCAAGGTTCTCAAATGAAGTGTGAATGCATCAAAATAACAAGTGTTTTTACATCAATAAATTGAGAATTTGACAAATTTTGTTGTAAGGTTGAGACACTAATAGCTGAATGATCAATTAAAGTGGTATGAAGTGGTGGAAATTTTTCCCATATAGGAAGGTAGGAAACATAGGGATTGCAAAATTTTCATCCCAAAATTTTAATTACTATGAGTTTTGGGAGCCAAAAAATACTCATGACTCATAATTGATGTCTAGACTTCCAATTCCAATTATTCAAGAATCACATTCCTTCTCACTACTTTAGGACATCTTTCCTAACTTAATTAGTTTCAACCATGAAAAAGACCAAAAAAACACATTCCAAGCTTCAATTGGAAATTTGTTCCAACCTTTTGTTGGAAATAGTGCCCCCTACAAGTTGGGTACTCAACATGGCTAACAATTGGTGCTTCTATCTTGACGACATTACTTGTGAAATGGTATGCCATGATTGCACATCAAAGCAATTGTGTCAACTCTATTTTAGTACATTGTTTGCATTGCCTCCACTGGAGTCATAAATCCAAATGAACTCTTCATGGCAATGGTAGTAATGATCATCACAAGAGGTTGCCAATTCCAAGGAGCAACAACCCCAATTCATTGTTATTGTCCTTCAAGCTCCACTACATGCTCTTGAGGTTGTTTTCGTGTGGATTTGGATTGCTCCCTACACAAAATAGTGAAATTAAGTTGTTTTAACAATTAGGTTGCCTTACATCAAGAAAGTTACTTTTCAAGCCATCACAGTCAACAAATATTTCTAAAAATGTTTTCATTTGTATACATGGAGGTTCATAAGTCTGAATTACAACAATACCTAATTCAAAAACCATGCATTCTTGTACAATAACAAAAAAATACTTATATTGTGTCAAATGTCAAGAAATTAGAGTAGGGCAATGTAATTTCACTATTTTGTGTTTCTCCGATCTTGCCTCCGCGCAGTGAAGCTTCCCTGATCATGACTCCGATGTTGTCCATGGATACTTGATCACTTAGGTGTATTTTTTGTCTCATCAGCTACTACCCAATTCTGGAGCCAAACCCCACAAACATTCTTCACAATTTCTCGCCATTTTTACAACCCAGCTATGACCTACAAGCAACCTTCAATAAAACCCCAATCAGAACACCAAATACTAAATATACTTGAAAAATCTGAAATATTCATCATAATGTATATTATAGTTTATAACATCATGGTATAAACCAAAGTGACTATGGCACTCTGAAATTAAAAAACCAACAAACCATGGTTCTAAATCCAAAGTTCATATTGTTGTACAATACTAAAATTTATGAATTTTTCAAAATTTATAATTGTAGTAGAAATTACATTTGATAGGGTTCATTTCATTTGTTGGACTCAAATTCAAAAAAAATTATTTTTATGGCTGAAAGTCACATCAAGAGTACATAGCAAGAAATTATCAAAATACACTACAAGGGGATTAATGGATTAACCCCTAAGTGTCTAAGCCTTTCCAAGTGTGTTTTGACTATGAAAAAAGAGCATAGTCTTATAGTTATTCTCAGCCTCCAAAAATGTTTTTTTTTCAAAATCTAACCGTATGGATGTCTAAAGAGCTTGCTGATTAGTGTGCCTACTAATTTAGGGAGAAAAATTGCATAGAAGTTGTGAGATTATAACAAGAGAAATACACATTTTCTATTTTTAGTATGCCACCCCTCCCCCACAATGTTTTAGAAATTTGCATATAAGATATTTTTGGGATTAGAGGTGACATGACCAACTAAAAATTGTGTTAGCACACTAAAATGCACTTCCAGAAACCTTAAGTTCAAATGAAGAGCTATCAAACTCATTACACAATCCACCTTGCAATTGTTGAAATGCAATTTTTTTTAATAAGTAGAAATCGCAATTAACTCCAAATCAACATTTGCATGTTTAAATTTTCAATGGTGAATATCATGAAAATACTTTACTCTTTCCATTGGGACCATTTTCAAAGCAAATGGATAAGAACAATGTTTTAGATCTCAAATCAAGTGAAATTGGCAAGCTTTGCTTAAAGCCAAGAAATCAAGTAAAAATTTGCAAGCTTTACTCTTCCACTAAGATACATATATGCCTTTGAAGACCTCTCAAAAATCCAGTATTTACCTTTTTGTGTGAAAAATAAAAAATTTCAGTAGCTAACCTTTGAAACTGCACGTAAAAAATTTGAAAGTAGTCATAGGAATTTAACTACCCATCCCAAAATGAGCCTGAAATTTCAAGTCGACCAAATATGGTCGATGAGGCAGTTAGGGGTTAAGCATCTTCTTCTTTAACCCTTGAAGGACCAAACTATGTTTTTTGGCAATATAGAGATTTTGGGCAACTCACTATGAATGGAGTTTTGTTTTTTTCTTTGAAATCTTCACACAACATGTGCCCGAGGAGTAGCTTTAAGGAGAGACAATTTTCATAACTTTTGACTACATGGTTAAAAAGTTATTATACGATATGTGTTATTCATTCATCTTTGGGCAACTCAAAAATTTCTTAAAAAATCATTTTTTTAAGAAATAAAAATTGTAAAATTGATTTTCTACGTTTATATATACTTGGAAAGCTTTGAATCATTCCATTTTGATTAATGAGATGAAAGTTATGAGGAGTTTTAGTTTGCAAATTATTACGGATTTTCTACTCTAAAATAAACTTTGAAGTCCTTTATTTAACTCAATTTTCAATATTTTGGGAAAAAAAACAAAATCATAGAATGTAGATTGCTTATTACAACATTACAACCATTGGGATTGACATTTTTAAATTCTATAACTAAATTGTTAACAATTTAGCATTATAAATCATTCACTACTTTTTTTTCTAACTATTTTTTTCCTATATGTTGTACAATTCCAAGTGATTTGAAAATTTTCAAACATGTAGCCAACTTGCCTTGAAGAATGAATCCAAAGAGTAACCACCATTTTGAAATTTGTTTTCATGCAAATGTGGTCTTGTGAAGTGTAGCAACCTATTTTTTCACAGGGCCAAAAAAAGGATTTTTGTCAATTCAAATGCTCATATCTTGCAATCTACACAATGGAAGTTTATGAAAAATTTTCCACATCTTCTCAAACTAGTGTACTTCAAGATCCTATGGGTACATGTACCCACGAATGTGTTTTTTCTAAATTTCGGTACTTATACTAGAAATGACAGTTTCGGAGCATTTTTGGTGAAAACATAGTCAAAAACATTTCAAGGTTAAAAAAGACAATAATATCATAATGAGGGAATTTAGAATACTATTCTTTGAAAGTACACCCAAGCAACTTCCTAAAAATAATTGGATGAGAATACGTTTCCTCCCATCCTACATCCTACAATCTCAGATGAAGTCAGGAGGGGGTGCATCCTACGTAACATTACAAGGTTAATAATGTTCCTCCGCCATTGGTCAATAATGTTATGCATATTGTTGTAAGGACAATAAATCCATGAGGTTCTAACCCACTACGATTGTGAGGTAGTACGCTCCATCTTCTTTTAAGTTAGTGTAAACGGGGATCTCTCTAATTGTCACAAAATTGAAAGTGTTTGGTATTTAAGGTGAAAATACCCAAACCTATCCTTGTATGCATTCCTACACATCAGATTTCCATTACAAAGTGCCTCAAAAGTGTCCTTAAACATGTCCCTATACTTAACAACGAGTGATTGACTGTTGAATTTTTAAAATTTTAATTTTAGATCGAGGTACACAATGGTTTCAATGGCCTTGGGAGCTTCCACTTCAGAAATTCATAGAAATTACTTATCATATTCAATTTTTATTTTTTTTAAATTCATGAGTTTCAATTGTTAATACTACAAAAATATTTTTTTCTAGAGAAAGTTGCTTCCAAATATGTTGAATTGCTTATTTTGACGGTTTTAGGAATTTTCACCTCAAGGTAGAAGCACCCAAATGTAACATGAGTTGTTCTCTGACACCTAAATAATGACCTAAATTCAAGTGCAAGTGAACCCAAAGTAGACAGGTGGGGGGCCAAGAAGTGGCCAATCACCCACATGTGATCCAAGCTCATAGTGCATTGCCTTTGGGTGTTTCTGTGCCTATTTTGGTGTTAGTCTAGTGTCCACATTAGGTGCATCTATGAAGTTCTTTCCAATTTTTTTTAATATTCATACAAGCTTGGAAAAATACTAAACCAGTTTTATGGTTTCTTAGCCCGTCATCGCCACAAGGGACCAAAAGTGTTCTCAAAGAGTTTCAAGTCCAATTCAAAGTGTTGTAACTTTTGCATTCAATGTAAGAATTCAATAAAACTTGTTGGAAAATTTGCGCACTCTCTTCTAGTTTGTGTGGTAAAATTTTCAAATCAATCCAAGATGTATTGAGTTTTTGGAAGCCAATCAAAGTTCACTAGTTCTATTTGAGTTCACCAAACTACATTTGATGGCTACAATTTTGGGGGCTTGTATCTCCTTCATCGAATATTTGTTTTCAATCAAATTTTTGGGGTTATGTTCCCCTTCAAGTCTAGTTCTTGTGTTAGAATTTTCATGTCAATCAAAGTTGTTTTGAATGTTTGGGAGCAATTCAAAGTTCAAAATCCCAACATTTTTGGAATATAGTGAACTTTGGCAACTTGTTTCTTCTTCATACAATATTCATTTCCAATACTTTTTTTGGTAAAAGTTGTGCATACTAGTCTAGTTTGTGTGTCTTAAATTTCATATCAATCAAAGAAGTTATGAGTGACAGGGAAGCATTTTAGTAGAAGGAGGTTCAAGTTTGGATGTGTTTTTTGCAACTTTTCTTGCTATTTTTTGACATTTCAAAGTCATTTTGCACACACAATGAGTCAATTGAATGGTATTTTTTTCATCAATGTATTTGTATCTTGGTTTTTAATCACTTTATAGTTTTAATTTTTTTTTTTCATTTGAGTAGGTTTAGAAATCAAAATTTTAGCATCCTTTTTCAACACTAAAACATTATACTCTTGCAATCTATGTTGCCAAATGACTCCAAATTTATTTCACATCATTAACAACATGTACACTACAAGATTGTATGGTTGAGAAACTATAACATAGTGACATTTAGATCTACAACACTTCAAAAGCAATATTGTTTTTGAACCTGTTCGAGCTCTATGCGATGAGGGATTTAACCATTTCCTATCACACGCACATCATTTTTCTCTCTACGAGAGCACCCTCAATCAAGATCAAGAGTTTCGGAATAAGTGTCACATTTGGACGCTTCCCCCTTAGTAAGTGTCTCTACCTTAATAAGTGTCTGCCATTGATAAGTTATACTCTCTCCGTTTGGATATAGTGTATCCATTCCTAGTGCAATCACCACTGAGAATCACCACTGAGAATGGATACACTATTTCCAAACGGAGGGAGTAACTTACAAGGCCAAGTTGGGGAACTGACACTCCGGAAGTGTCTCTCTGCATTCGGAGGAGTTGCGTGTACGCGGCTTCCCTGAAATCTGTGTCAAAAAAACAAGTTTTAAAATGCATAGCAAGTAAGTTACTGTAGTCGGGTACAGACTGTTTCGGCCAGCCCAGGAAAGGAGGTGGAAATCTGGAGGAGGAGATTGGATATGATGTCAGCAGAGTCGTGGGTCAAGGAACTGAAGGTATGTACAGTAAAAGGTAAGTTACGAGGTCCATACAGTGTTCATTTCAGAGCTGGAATTTAAATTAATGTGGGGAGGTTAAACTTCTTCAAATATTTTTCAGGAAAATTTCTTTTGAAAGACGAATGGAAAATTGGCATCTAACCCAAGTCGTTTCATATTTTTCAGAGCTTTGTAGAATTAGTTATGAATTTTTGAAGTTGAAATGCAGTGGTCACTAACATCATCCACCTCTTGTAATGTACACCATTTGCACATTGCTAATGCAACAGGAAAGACAAAACGTAATTCTACATTAGAGGACACTTTCAAAGTTTGAATGCCTTGTGAATTTCTTACCTTACCCAAAATGGCTCCTTGCTATTGGGAACCAATAATTGTGCCCTATTTGCATTCTAATGTAGTTAAAACTATACATAAAGTCAAATGACCCCCTAAATGTATTTGTCTATGTTTTTACCAAAAATTCTCCAAAACTACCATTTCTAATACAAGTAGCAAATTTTCAGAAAAATACATTTTGGGATACATGTAACCAGAGGATTTTATAGTACGCTAGTTTGAGAAGTTGTGAAATTTTTTTAGATAAAATACTTTTTGGACATGTGTAACCATAGGATCTTGTATTATTCAATTTTGAGAAGATGTGAAAAAATTTCATAAATTTTTACCATGTAGATTGCAAGATATTAGTGTTTGAATTGATAAAAAATCCTTTTTTGGTCCTGCAAAAAAAAGGGTAGCCTACTTCACTTTACATGGTCGCATTTGTATGAAAAAATATCCAAAATGGTGGTACTTGTTGGAATTCATTCTTCAAGGCAAGTTGGCTATATGCTTGATAATTTTTAGATCATTTGGAATTGTACAACATATAGGGAAAAAAATTAAGTAATAAGAAGTAGAGAATGATTCAAAAATACTAAATTGTTAAGAATTTAGTTATGGAATTGAAAAAATGCCAATTCCAATGGTTGTCATGTTGTAATAAACAATCCACACCCACAATTTTTATTTTTTTCCAAAAATATTGAACATGGAGTTAAATAAAGGATTTCAAAGTTTATCTTAGAGTAGAGATTCAATAACTACCAACAAACTAAAACTCCTCGTAACTTTCAGTTGATTAATCAAAATGGAATGATTCAAAGCTTTCTATGTATATATAAATCTAGAAAACCAACTTCAAATTTTTGTTTCTTAAAAAAGTGATTTTTTAAGAATTTTTTTGAACTACCTAGGTTGCCCACCAAGCAATGAAAATAACATATCATGTAATACCTTTTTAACCATGTAGTCAAAAGTTATGAAAATTGTTGCGCCTTAAAGCTACTCCTTGGACACATATTTTTTGAAAATTTCAAAGAACAAAATAAAAAAATTCTATTTATAGTGAATTGCCCAACATTGTTATGTTGCCAGGAAAAACACTTTGGGTGTTTTGGGGTGAAAGTTGAAAGGGATGGAATTAGGATGAATAGTCACCATTGTATAACTTTGAGGAATATCCCATAGATAAAGGTTCCTTCATTATTCCACCATTTGAAAGGACGCTTTTGAATTACCATAATGATTTTACAAGGAATCCAAATAGAATCCAAAAGGTCATAAATAGTCCTCCCTAGGGACAATAATGGGAAGCTTAATACTTTCACTTTGACACCCTATAATGAATATTTTTTTATTACTGAAAAAATGAGTTGACTGAAATGCAAATGAAAAACTCTCAAATTTGTCGTTCTATTGCAACAAAAAAATCATGAATCAAATCAATCAAAATATTTGTAATGACCAAAGAGTCCACAATGACTATACATACCTTCATGCTGACTCTCTAGTCTCAATCGAGGCTAAGCAAGTAGACCTCACCAGGACTTCGTCAATAGGACCCAGGGTGTAACAGCTCCGAATTTTTCACCGAGGCTGGTTAATGTACAAATCTCCCCCTACTGTATTGTTCAGTAGAGTGGTTAATTTTCACGCCGAACACAAGGGACCCTGATCCCAAATACAGTATAAACTCAAATTTCCCAAGTTCTTCTCGGCGGGGAACTGAAATTGGAGCTGGCTCCACCAGGGTCTTCTGCTGTGTCGGTTTTAGTATTAAAGAAATGCAGACACCCATGCTTAGATTCGAAGCACTGTACTAATATCCGCGCTGCATGATAGCCGGCCCACGTGATCACTGCGCGTTTTCCGACTTTCGAGAAAGACTTTTTTGTCCTCTCAACCGCGTCCTTCTTGCACGCATTCACCAGTAGTTTGTTTCTGGAGTGCTTCGCTCGGGGCTTGCTGTGCGGTCGTTTGGGCGACCTGGTGTTTGCAAAACTTGGTCTCAGTCCTGTAAGTTGTGCCCAGACGAGCTTGATTGTTTGTGTGGAAGTTAATTGGCATACTGTTCCAGAGGGGGGTTGTTTGTTTCAAGGACCGAGAGCTGTATTCCTGTTTCGACGACGCTGGTTGGTTGGAGTGATTTGCTTCCTGCTGCTGGACGAGCTTGGGAGGGGAGGGTGCAGCGTTTGTAAGCAGCATCTGCAGCTGCTCGGAGGTGGGGGAGTCTTTGCTTATTTGGATCCGCTATGGAGTGAAACACTTCGATCTGTTCAAGAACACGGGTTTCGATTGTCGGTGCGTAAAAAGAATCAGCTTGGAACGGGTCTGCTGACAGTGGCTGCAACGAGGTGCAACGAGGTGCTCCTCTCCTCATGCAAAGAAAGCAACGATTTGTTTGGTACCAATTCATTCCTTTCTCATGTGGTTGTAGATTTGGAGACACGAAGATAACTTCTAAATGTATTTGACTTTGTTTTCATCAGAAACGTTTCAAAACTGCCATTTCTAGTACACGTACCAAATTTTAGAAAAATTACATTTTTTACACATGTAATTGTAGGATCTTGTAGTAAACTGGTTTGAGAAGATGTGAAAAAAATTTCAGAAATTTACACCATGTAGATTGCAAGATATGAGCATTTGAATTGTTAAAGGGCCTTTTTTTGGCCCTATAAAAACCCGGGTAGCTACACTTCACAAGGTTAGATCATTATGAAAAAATGTCCAAAATGGTTGTAACTCTTTGGATTCATTCTTCAAGTCAAGTTGGTTACATGCTTGAAAATTTTTAGATCATTTGGAATTGTACAACATTTAGGAAAAAATTAGTAAGTAGAAAGAAATAGAGATTAATTCAAAATACAAAATTGTTAACAATTTACTTATGAAATTTGAAAAATGACAATCCCAATGGTTGTAATGTTGTAATAAACAATCTATACCTAATATTTATATTTTTTTTCAAAAATATTGAAAATTGAGTTAAATAAAAATCTTTAAAGTTTATTTTAGAATGGAGATTTTATAACTACCCTCAAACTACCCACAACTAAAACTCTTCATAACTTTCATCTCATAAATCAAAATGGAATGATTAAAAGTTTTTCATATATATATAAATCTAGAAAATCAATTTCAAATTTAAATTCTAAAAAAAGAGATTTTCAAAGAAGTTTTTTTTGTTGCTTGAACTAACCACTAAGCAATGAAAACTACACATCATACCATAACTTTTTAACCATGTATTCAAAAGTTATGAAAATTATTGGGCTTTAAAGCTACTCCTTTGGCACATGTTGTGTGAAAATTTTAAAGAATAAAAACAAATATTCCATTTGTAGTGAGTTGTCCCAAATTGCTATGTTGCCAAAAAATGTCATTTGGTCATTCATGGGATACTAGACTATGGAGTGAAATACTTCGATTTGCTCTAGAACACCAGTTCTGATTGTTGCTGTGTTCAAGGAACGAACTTGGAACATGTCTATTGACATTGCATGCAACAAAGTTCTCCTTTTTTTTATGCAAAGATTTCCTTATGTAGTAATTTGTTGGTACCAATTCATTCCTTCTTTCTCATGTGGTTGTAGATTTGGGGACATAAATAAAACATGCTCATTTGGGACATGTCTTTTTTTTATTGAAAAGATTATATTAAGAGATATAAGTTGTATTGTATATAGATGAGTAGGTTCACTAGAGGTACAAAAGATATACGATAATGTATCCATATTCATATTCTTAATTGGTTAATGACATTTGCATGTATCCATATTTGTGTACCATGTTTGCATATCTTTTGGGATACATTATAGAACTTGGACACATTAGTTGACATTTTGGAGGTCATAGTACCATTATTTGTGTGTCTTTTCAACTCATTAGCATTTAGTATGTAATTTATCAAATGCAATTTTTACAATTTAAGAAGAAAACCGTTTGGTAGGGTTAAGTTTGTTTGCTAGAACAATTTCACCATTGGGATTATGGTGTAAGTGTTTTGTTTTTTTTAAATTCCTAGACTCTCAACTAAATACTTCAACATAAAAAAATTTAATTCAGCATTTGTAGTGCAAATAATTTAAGCTAAGAAGATTCAAAGCCTTTAAATCTAGATAGACAAGGTGTAAAAGAAACGGTTTGTTGTACTTTAATCACAAATATCATGCAATCCATGTGGTTAAAATTTTTGAAATTTCTTCAACAAATTCTTATGCTAGTCTACTACGAGATTAGTTTAGATCTGCAAAAATAACAAATTTTAAAGTTCTTTTATACTTTGCAAAAGAAATTGCAATTTTGAGTAGAATTTGATGATAAAAAGGCCTTGGGACTTAGGAGTTAAGTAACCACAAGGGGAACTTCAACCTTTTGGGAATCAAAACCACTAAAGAAAATGATGATTTTAGGCCTTGAGTTTGAGGGTATATATAGAAAAAACTAATTGTTTAAGGCTACTGGATGACCATTATGATGAAGATTTTGTTAGTTAATCCAATGACTCTTTGGTTTGAGGACAACCTAATAACTCTTTTCTAAATTTATAATAGATTTTTTTCATTATTAGAATTGTAATTACTATCTTTATCTCATACATTCACCTATTTGTGGAGAAAGAAATTGAAAGATTCAGCCATCCTATTGGGACAAGGTTACCATTATGCCCACTAATAGATAACTTATTTATTCATATTTCATAGTAAAATAGATTTTGCATTTTGCATCCAAGATTCATTGAAAGTGACTTGTGTTCTCTTTCTACTTGATATTAACTTCATTGACAAACATGGAGCATGATAAAAATTTTGTGTGTTAGAATTTTGTAAAATGAATGCTTTTATCAAGCAGCCATTCGGCCAATAGAAGATTTTCGTACCAATTAGGAATTTTCATGATAAGGAATGTTGCTAGTTACGTATCTATACTTCTCTATAGAATTTGTATGAACTTGTGCACTAATATGAACAAATTCATTTTATATTGAGGTTTATAGAAAATTAATTACAATTACATCCTTGAATGCATTCTTTTTGAGTTTCTGGCATGGATGCAATGTTTGTATTCTATTCTAGAATGATGTCAGAGTCTAAAATGATCTTTATGGCAAATGTATAGGTTGCCATGGGGGATCCACTTCTTACTCCAGCATTGGTAGGAGCAGCTGTGAGTTTATTGCTCAATGAGGTGATTGATGGTGCCAAAGGGGCAATAAGGATCAAAGAGACTTGCAAAGCTCTCAAGGTCAAGGTCGATAAAATTGTTCCTTTGCTCAAGGTTGTTGAGAAAAATTCAACCAATTGGAAGCATGAGCATTCAAACTGGTTGTTGGAATTCAATACAATACTAATCAATGCTCAAAATATTCTGAAAGAATGTCTCCAGGAGTCCAAAGGTGGCAAGGTAGTGAGATTGATGAAATTTTGGCAGTGGCGCAAATTACCTTCTTGCTTAAAAGACATTACTGATCAAATTGATGAGGCAAGGTTGAATGCAATTCTAGCCACACTTGGTGTTAGTATCCAATCTTCAAACTCAGCTCGAAGGCAATCAAAATCAAAAGTTGATTTTGTAACACAACCAACTCCTCCCTTGATTGTGGGGGTAGAGAAACCATTTGACAAACTCAAGACATCTATATTGACAAGTCATACAAAAGCCAAACCCACTTTCCTCGGTTTGCAAGGAAGGGGTGGAGCTGGGAAAACTTTGCTTGCAAGGCAATTGCATAATGATGAAGACATTAGAGCTCTATATGGATCAGAAGGGATCTTGTGGATTACAGTTGGCTTGGATGCAAGAATATCAGACTTGTACAAAACCATGGGGAAGTTCTTGAATGACGGTATATTTCTAGATGAGTATGCTCATCGCAACCTAGAAGACCAACATACCTATTTATGGAATGCATTTGCAAAAAAGAAGATGTTCTTGATTTTAGATGATGTATGGGGAGAACAATGTGATCACCAAGAAATGATGTACTGGTTGAATATTGCCTCAGCTCCTGGGTCCACCACTCTCATAACAACCCGAAGCAAAGCAATCCTCTCCAAAGTACATGCTGAAGTGGAAGTGATGTTATTGCTCTCCGATGAAGATAGTTGGACATTGTTTCGTACTCATGCATTCGAAAGTGGTACTCCTCCATTGAATATTTTAGAAGACTTGGCAAGAGAGGTTTGCAAAGAATGCAAGGGTCTTCCATTGGCATTGAAAGTTATTGGTAGTGCAATGTTAGACAAGAATGACATTGCCGAATGGCGTTCTGCCTTATCTGATTTGAAACAATCCAAACCAATATTGGATTCCAACGTGGATGATGAGTTGTATCATCGTTTACAATTAAGTTACAATGACTTGAAGCACGACATGACAAAGACATGCTTTTTGTATTGTGCTGCTTTTCCAGAAGACTATGAGATTCCAATTGGACTTTTACACAAGATGTGGATTGCAGAAGGATTATTTGGGGCACTTGATGGAAAGAAAGCAGAGGATGAAGCCACAAGACATCTTGAAATTCTTGTGAAGCGTTCCATGGTTGATTGGAATCGTAAGGGTGGATACATTGCGGTACATGATATTTTGCGGGACCTTGCAATATACATTATTGACAATGCAAAGCTAGATGAATGTGCATCCAAATGTTGGTTTCAGTCGGGGAAAGATATGGCATTACTTTCTACAAAGAGGTCATTAAAGAAGATCCAAAGGATGTCATGTATACAAAGCAACATTTTGGAATGGCCGAACCAACTTCATGCTCCTAACCTTCGAATATGTTTGCTATCTGAAATGTCTACTGATAGAAGACGATTGTATATTCCTGAGGCATTCTTCTCAAAGTTACGAGCCTTAAAATATCTCGACATTTCAAGAAATTACTTTGATATGAAACTTCCAAAATTGTGTGGATTGAAGGCTTTGGTAGTTTTGAATCTTCAATGGTGTGGATCCTTGAATGAACTTCCGGAGAGCATCGGAGAGTTGGACAATTTGCAAGAGTTGGATCTTCAAGGATGTTACTCCTTGAAAGTGCTTCCTCAAAACATTGGAGGCTTGAAATGTCTTATAAAGTTAAATCTTCAAAACTGTGGGTCCTTGAATGAGCTTCCGGAGAGCATCAGAGAGTTGGACAATCTTCAAGAGTTGGATCTTCAAGGATGTGGATCCTTGAAAGTGCTTCCTGAAAGAATTGGAGGTTTGAAATGTCTTACAAAGTTGAATCTAGAAGGATGTAAAGCCTTGAATGAGCTTCCAGAGAGCATCGGAGAGTTGGACAATCTTCAAGACTTGGTTCTTTGGGGATGTGGATCCTTGAAAGTGCTTCCTCAAAGCATAGGATGCTTGAAATGTCTTACACAGTTGGATCTTGAAGGGTGTGGATCCCTGAGTGAGCTTCCAAAGAGCATCGGAGAGTTGGACACTCTTATTGAGTTGAATCTTTTAGGATGTGAATCCTTGAAAGTACTTCCTCAAAGCATTGGAGGCTTGCAATGTCTTATAGAGTTAAATCTTCAAAATTGTGGATCCTTGAGTGAGCTTCCGGAGAGCATTGAAGGGTGGAATTCTTTGATGGTTTTAAATCTTCAGGGATGTGAATCCTTGAAAATTCTCCCTCAAAACATTGTGGGCTTGAAATGTCTTATAAAGTTGAATCTTCAATGGTGTGGATCCTTGAGTGAGCTTCCGAAGAGCATCGGAGAATTGGATATTCTTCAAGAGTTAGATCTTCAAGGATGTGATTCCTTGAAAGTGCTTCCTCAAAGCATTGGAGGCTTAAAATGTCTTATAAAGCTGGATCTCGGAGGGTGTGAATCTTTGAGTGAGCTTCCAAAGAGCATCGGAGATTTGGACACCCTTCAAAAATTATTTCTTGGCGGATGTGAATCCTTGAAAGTGCTTCCTCAAAGCATTGGAGGTTTGAAATGTCTTACAAAGTTGGATCTTGAAGGTTGTAAAGCCTTGAGTGAGCTTCCGAAGAACATAGGAGAGTTGAACAATCTTCAAGAGTTGGATCTTCAAAGATGTGAATCCTTGAAAGTACTTCCTCAAAGCATTAGAGGCTTGAAATTTCTTACAGAGTTAAATCTTCAAAACTGTAGATCCTTGAGTGAGCTTCCGGAGAGCATTGGAGAGTTGGACATTCTTGAGGAGTTATATCTTGAAGGATGTGGATCCTTGAAAGTACTTCCTCCAAGCATTGGAGACTTGAAATGTCTTAGAAAGTTGGATCTTGAAGGGTGTGAATCCTTGAATGAGCTTCCGAAGAGCATCGGAGATTTGGTCATTCTTGAAAAATTATTTCTTAGCGGATGTGGATCCTTGAAAGTGCTTCCCAAAAACATTGGAGGCTTGAAATGTCTTGAAGTGTTAAATTTTCAAAACTGTGGATCCTTGAGTGAGCTTCCAGAGAGTATCATAGAGTTGGACAATCTTCAAGAGTTGGATCTTCAAGGATGTGGATCCTTGGAAGTGCTTCCTGAAAGCATTGGAGGCTTGAAACGTCTTACTAAGTTGAATTTGGAAGGGTGTAAAGCCTTGAGTGAGCTTCCAGAAAGCATCGGAGAGTTGGACAATCTTCAAGAGTTGGATCTTCAAGGATGTGGATCCTTGAAAGTACTTCCTCCAAGCATTGGAGGCATGAAATGTCTTACAAAGTTGGATCTTGAAGGGTGTGGATCCCTGAGTGAGCTTCCGGAGCGCATCGGAGAGTTGGACACTCTTATTGAGTTGAATCTCTTAAGATGTGAATCCTTGAAAGTGCTTCCTCAAAACATTGGAGGCTTGAAATGTCTTATAGAGTTAAATCTTCAAAATTGTGGATCCTTGAGTGAGCTTCCGGGGAGCATTGGAGAGTTGGACAATCTTCAAGAGTTAGATCTTCAAGGATGCGGATCCTTGAAAGTGCTTCCCGAAAGCATTAGAGGCTTGAAACGTCTTACAAAGTTGAATCTAGAAGGGTGTAAAGCCTTGAGTGAGCTTCCAGAAAGCATTGGAGAGTTGGACAATCTTCAAGAGTTGGATCTTCAAGGATGTGGATCCTTGAAAGTACTTCCTCCAAGCATTGGAGGCATGAAATGTCTTACAAAGTTGGATCTTGAAGGGTGTGGATCCCTGAGTGAGCTTCCGGAGAGCATTGGAGAATTGGACATTCTTATTGAGTTGAATCTCTTAGGATGTGAATCCTTGAAAGTGCTTCCTCAAAGCATTGGAGGCTTGAAATGTCTTATAGAGTTAAATCTTCAGAATTGTGGATCCTTGAGTGAGCTTCCGGGGAGCATTGGAGAGTTGGACAATCTTCAAGAGTTGGATCTTCAAGGATGTGGATCCTTGAAAGTGCTTCCTCAAAGCATTGGAGGCTTGAAACGTCTTATAAAGTTGAATCTAGAAGGATGTAAAGCCTTGAGCGAGCTTCCGAAAAGCATCGGAGATTTGGACACTCTTGAAAAATTATTTTTGGGAGGATGTGGATCCTTGAAAGTACTTCCTCCAAGCATAGGAGGCTTAAAATGTCTTACAAAGTTGGATCTCAAAGGGTGTGAATCCTTGAATGACCTTCCGGAGAGCATCGGAGATTTGGACACTCTTAAAAAATTATTTCTTGGCGGATGTGAATCCTTGAAAGTGCTTCCTCAAAGCATTGGAGGTTTGAAATTTCTTACAAAGTTAGATCTCGAAGGGTGTAAAGCCTTGAGTGAGCTTCCGGGGAGCATTGGAGAGTTGAACAATCTTCAAGAGTTGGATCTTCAAGGATGTGAATCCTTGAAAGTACTTCCTCAAAGCATTGGAGGCTTGAAATTTCTTACAAAGTTAAATCTTCAAAATTGTGGGTCCTTGAGTGAGCTTCCGGAGAGCATCATAGAGTTGGACATTCTTGAGGAGTTATATCTTGAAGGATGTAGATCCTTGAAAGTACTTCCTTGAAGCATAGGAGGCTTAAAATGTCTTAGAAAGTTGGATCTTCAGAGGTGTGGATCCTTGGGTGAGCTTCCAAAGAGCATCAAATAATTTCATAATTTTGACGATGTATATCGTCAAGGATGTAATTCCTTGAAAGAGGGAGCTTTTGAAGAGCATTGGAGAGTTGAACACTTTTGAAGAGTTATATCTTCGAGGATATGACTCATTGAAAGAATAAGCTTTCATAGAGCTACAATGAATTAGTTTTCCTACAAAAAGAATATTTGAAAATGCAAATTTTTCAATGTCTTGGCAAAGAACATTAGTGGATGGAAATGACCTATAATTGTTGAGCTTTTGATTTGAGGATGTTTGCATATAAAGATGCATAGTTTTTCTTTATCGTAGAGCAAAAAATGCAATATTTTGATAAACTTAAAACATGTCTATGATAGATGCAGATTGAATTTGAAATAAAATTCAATTTTTGAAGGAGGAAGTCCATTAAGATTGCCTATTGACCCTAGCACAAATTCAAAATATTTTCAAATGTTGGAAATTGAAAAATTTACACCAAAAGAGTGTTTTGTTAGATTGCAACATTCACATTTAGAGATCTTATTAAGATTTATTTTTTAATTTTTTAATTTTTCAATTATATTATCTTGCAATGAAAATAATGGTATTTTTCGAATTTACACCTTTTTAGGATTTTTTGAATTTTTATATTCAACTTTGATGGTCTAAATCTTAGATTCAATTTTAACCTCTAAATGCCTGAGGCACTAAAATGTGGTGTTTGGAAAACTTTGAAGTTAGATAAAACCTAAGCAATTTTTTATTTTGAGTAGTTTATATTTTTCAAAAATTCTTTTTGAAGTCTAATTTTAGCATCTAAAAATCGATTTTGAAAATGATTGATCAAGATTTTTCTATTCAAGATTTTGTGCAAGGTTGTCCATTGCAATCTTGACTTTCTATAGTGATGGGGGCTCTTGGAAATGAGCCTCAAATACACTAGATCTTGGAGAAAAAAATCACATTGAAAATTCATTCAAAGAAATTGTTGAGTAGATTTTGAGAAGCCATAAATTGATTAAAATTTTGCATGATAGGCCCTTTAAACTCATATTTTTTTGGTGACCAACTTTTTAGATTTGACTTGTGAAAAGAGGATTGAAAGACTTCACATCACTTTTGCAGTTTTAACACCCTCATGACCAAACATTATAATCTTTCAATCCATAAGTGATATTGCTATATTTTCATTTCCTATGTGATCTCTAGTATATCTAGTTTGAGTTTGTGCATTTATAAATAATAAATAATTGATATAACTTATCAAAATGATGGATTTTTGTTTAATTTAGAGCAAATTCTTAGAAGCTCAAAAATGGCCTTGGGCATTTAGGGGTTAAAGTCTTAAAAAATATTTTTTTTTCTTCTTTTTCAATTTATATTTTGTACAAATTGTAAAGGTAGATATGTTTTGAATTTTTAGTTTAGTTGTGGTGGAAAGGGGTATATATAATAGTGCAAATTTTGGTGCAAATAGCAAAATTTCATGCAAAACTAGTGCAAATGGAACATGCTATGCACCTCAAGTGCATGATGGAACTTTGTGTATTGTGGTGTGCAAGTACCCATGAGTCTTTGAATGAGCTTCCAAAGGGGATTGACAACTTGAACGCTCACATATAGTTTGATCAAGAGAATTAAAAATCTTTGAAAATGATACCAAAGTGCATTGAGGTGTTGAATCTTTTGTAGCCATAGATATAAGAAATTATTAGTCCTTGAATGATCTTTGAAATGCATTTATTAATTGAGCAACCCTCAAGGATGTTTTTGGCATAAAACTTAGGATCCATTGAAGAGACACTATAGTCTACAAGGTGCACTATTTTTTGCAAATGTAAAAATTCCACTTTACATAGATATATGATAGGGTAGCTAAATAGATAAGTAATATTGTTTGTAAAATAGTATACAAATGGTACGGTGTCATAAATGTTGAGCAATAGATTTTTACTATCTTAGGTTCCATATTGTAATATCATACTAATAAAGGTATTTACTTAGTTACGCTCAAATTATTTAACCCCTAAAGTTCATTGACTATTTTTCACAAGAAGTATCCAAAACAAACATTTTCTAGTGCATTGAGTATAATTGAAGTATAAAAATATTTTTCAAACTTTCAACCACAAAAAGTTTTACTAGACTACTATAGGAATTTGTCTAGACAAAAATAAAATTTGAGCCTTGGCCAATAAAATTAGCATAGTTTGATTCCACTTTGTGGAAAAGTAAGCACTATCCAACTTTGGTATCTTCGATGATTAGGTAGGTAGTTATTTTTGTGGTTGGATGCCAATTTTCAAAGGTGATGGAGATATCTATTATTAAAAAAAACTTACAAGAAGAAGATGTCCCCCCAAAGGAAATACTTGAGCAAGATTTCAATTTGTGGGGGAAACTCAATTTTTGGAAGAATCAAAATCCCAAAATTCAACACTAAGCTTTCCTTTCTTTTATCAAGTTCCAAAAAAATCTCATAGATTTACACTAAAATTTTGTGCTAGTAGTTCTAAAATTGTTTTTTAGAATTGCCATTTTTAGTGTATTAAGTAAAAATTGAGGAAACTTTTCTTTTTTTTTTTCCAAAAAAACATTATTCTTCTATATTATTTTGAAAATGTGTCAAAAATATTTCAACCCACTCGGCTTTAGAGATTGTAAGATATAAAAAAATCAAAGTTATACATTAAAAGACTAGGGCACATTTTGGATAGAAATTGTGAAAAAATTCCACTTTTTTGAGTAGTAAGAAAAAAAGAAAAAAGAAGATCATTTTCAAATTTCAACCATAAAAATTAGTACCATACTATTATAGAAATTTGTAGCAAAAAGTTTAGGAACTTTGACCCCATAGATTGAAAGATTATATTGTTTGAAGTCAAAAGAAAAAGTTTTTTTCCAACTTTGTTTAATAAGGCCAACAAACTTTTAACTCCTCCTACAATGAGTTTTTAACAATACACATGATTATTTTTTGACATTTTCATCTTGTATCATGTGACTTACATACCCGCACAATTTCTGAATTACAAGAGATCTTCATATTGTGCTCAAAGGTTGCACCAAGTAGTTGCCCCAAAAGTTCAAGGCAACATAAGTTTTGTTCCAATCAACTTCTCTGAAAAAAAATTATATTCCAACTATAGAGGTATATATTCACATCTTATGTCAAAATGTCATGAATATCATACCAAAATTGACTATGTGCGTAACTATCCAAGTTTTTTTGCAAGGGAGTCCTAGCATGTGAATACATACTCTACAAGCCTATGAGTTGAAGAGTCTAATCACTATATTATAGACACCTTCTATGGTTATAGGTGTATATATCCCAGGTACCAATGTGAGAGATTCTTTCATATTATAGGTACATATGATCTAAACATTTTGAAATGGTTGTAGGTGTATACCATCAACTAGGTTCAAGGCTCACAAGCTCACAATTCAACACTCATACACTAGCATCTTGATCTCTTCTCGTATGTTGAATAGTCATTTGGTCCTTTAGGAGTTCATAAAAAGAACTTGACAACATTGGCCCTTTCTATCATCATGCTACCCAAGTTGTCCCTTAACTCTTGATCCCCATAACTTTTGACTCAAGCACTAGATTGGAAAAACATTATATTTGGAGGAGCTTAGAGGAATGTCCATCTATAATAAGAATTTTCCTTTCATGCAATCAAAATTGTCCTCATATGCACCTACCAATGTTGCATTGTAAATATGGATACTATGTAAAACATATATAAACATGTCAAATCGGAGGATTTTTTTTATAGAGTCTCAAGAAGTAGAAGTGATGCTTTCTTGAAACTCTATTTTTTACCCATGTTAGACATCTATGTAATCCTCGTTCTTTTATTTTTATATATAGTGATATTTTGAACTTTAGATCATGTGTTTAGGTTTTTGAAGTGAAAGGCAAAGCTTGTTTTGTCTTTAATTAGGATTTAAAAAAAAGATTTAGACTCAATGTAGGCATATGGATAGAGTTATGGAGAGAGTGAGGTTAGCCAATGGTAAAAATAAAGTACATGTGACTTTTAGGGGCGAACATCCACTTGCTAAAGTAAAAGGTATGGAGGATAAAGTGGAAGATAAAGGGGAGACCCTACTTCTTACTCCTCGTATTGATTGGGAGATATATATTTTAATTTGGAGAGAGCCATGAGTTTCAGGGAGATATAGTGTATTGTAATTTTGTGAATTTTGTAATGAGATTTTGAGAGTGTGTTCTTCTCTTTTTTATGATTCCAAAACCCTATCACACTCGGTATTTGGAGTTTTGAAGCAAAATTGATGCTCAATTCTAGTTGTAGCTAGAAACTCAACATTTTCAAAAGCAATTCCTCTCTATCCAATATTGAAGCTTTCAAAAAAGTCCATGTGAACTTAAAGAACTTTAGGGGTTAAATGGAGACATGATTTCTAATGAGTACCAAGTATTGGTTCTCAACAAGCACTTAACCCATAAACGCCCAAACTACATTTTTTGGCAACATAGCAATTTTGGGTAGCTCACTACAAATGGAGTTTTTCTTAATTTTCTTTGAAATTTTCACACAACATGTGCCTAAGGAGTAGCTATAAGGTCCAACAATTTTCATAACTTTTGACTACATGGTTAAAAAATTATTGCATGATATGTAATTTTCATTGATCTTTAGGTAGTCCAAAAATTTCTTAAAAAAACACTTTTTTATGAAGTAAAAATTTGAAATTGGTTTTCTAAAATTTATATGCACATAGAAAGCTTTGAATCATTCCATTTTGATTCATGAGATGAAAGTTATGAGGATTTTAAATTGCAGATAGTTTTAGATTCTCTACTCTGAAATAAACTTTGAAGTCCTTTATTTACCTCAATTTCCAATATTTTTGGAAAAAAACAAAATCAGAGGATGTAGATTATTAATTACAACATTACAACCATTGGGATTGTCATTTTTCAATTCCATAACAAAATTCTTCACAATTTTGAATTTTGAATCATTCTCTACTTCTTTCTATTTATTATTTTTTCCCATAAGTTGTACAATTTCAAATGATCTGAATTTTTTCAAGCATGTAGACAACTGGCCTTGAAGAATGAATTCAAAGAGTAACCACCATTTTGGAAATTTTTTCATACAGATGTGGGCTTGTGAAGTGCAGGTTGTGCAGTTGCCTATTTTTTCATAGGGCCCAAAAAAGGATTTTTGCCATTTCAAATACTAATATCTTACAATCTACTTAGTAGAAATTTATGAAATTTTTTCAACATCTTCTAAAATCAGGGTACTACAAGATCTCATGGTTACATGTGTCTAAAAATGTTTTTTTCCTAAAATTTGGTACTTGTACTAGAAATGACAATTTTGGAGCATTTTTGGTGACAACATAGTTGAAAACATTTAGGGGTTAAGAATGGATGAAACATCACATTGTCTAAATGAAAAGTCATAATTTTGACCAACAGTTTTTCTATCTTCCTTGCTTGTTTTTGTTGTTTTTCTAAAGTTATTCTCATTGTGCATTTATGTAAGTGCAATTATTTGTCCATTATAGTAACCCTTGTATTTTCCTTGTGAGAGTTCTTAAGGTTGTGGAATTGTTGTTGGATGAATCTATCTACAACTCTTTTGATATGGTTGTATGTTTAAATTTCATTTTCACATTTTGAAAATTGCTCTTGAAAAAAAATAAAAAATAAATTATAACTTTAGTCTATTTGACAATGCTAGAATGGAAGTTATTTAGTTTTGAAATTTCAAATAAAAGTTGGATCACTTCTAAACACTAAAGTAAAAACTAGATACCTTTAGATTGAATATAATTCCTTAGAAGTAAATACATACCCCCTTATAAAATATCCTTGTCACTCAAGAAAGGCCCTCCTATAGAATTCACGTGCATTTTTTTAGAAAACTATATGAGTTAAAAGATGTAGTATTGATAATCCATTCAAGGCAAAATTTATGTATTTGAAAAAAAAAGATTGCATATCCGTTTTTAAAAATTCATGGAATATTATTCAAATATTTTATAATTGTACTCATGATATAACTTTCTCCCTTTTGAATATCTGTTTAACTTATAAGGTTCTTCTAATAGTCTGTTGCTTTTGAAATAACATCTACTTTTAATTACTTATTATAAGAGTTTTGATTCTCTTGAAATGAAAGTTTTACACTAAGATTAGGTTTTAAAAAAAATTCATATTATATCATGTTAGTTACATGCATGCCAAATTTCAAAAGTAGATGAGGAATTAACATGCTAAAACTACCTAAACAACGCAAGTTTTTATGGGGCAATATAACTTTTGATCCAAGCATCTGATCCAAATTCTTTTTACATTCCCACAAACAAGGTGAATGTCTCCACTTTATCATCACATGTACAAATTCCAATTGTCTATTGAATGTTCATTTGGTCTTTTAGAGGTATGGTTAATTGAAACTAGTACTTTGAGTGGGCTAAATTGTTGTCATAGAATACATTGATAGATCCATCAATGTCTTGGCTCAATCTAGAATTGATTCAATTGCCAAGATATAGTTAAATTCCACATTTAAGGATATTGCAATCTTTTACTTAAACTCTTTAGAGATTGTACTATGTGAACCACTCTACTAGTTCACCTTTTAGAAAATGGAAAATATAAACAATATGCATGAATTTACAAGTTCGGAAGTATTAGTATTCTAGACTAAACCTACAACTATTTAGGCAGTTTTCCATTAGATAGAAATGGAAACTTCAAGAGGTTAGGGCAAAATTTTATGAAATACAATTAGAAGAAAACAAAGGGAATATTCTAAGGAAAAATAAGATTTTTCTTAAAATTAAATGAATTTTAACAAGATTTGATAAAGTAACCAAATTAGGCAAATGATAAAATGGTGATAAAATAAAAACCAAAATAATCCTAAGTAGGAAATCAAAATGATAAAAGAAACAAAAATATAGAACTAAAATGAAAATAAATACTACAAGTAGGAAATTGGATTAGACTTAAATTTCAAACCAAAAAAATAAGAAATAGAAAAAACACAAAAGAAGTTAGGAAAAGTAAAACTACTACTAGAATACTAGAGTAGTGATGGAAATACAAAAATAGTGAAAGAAACATTAAAATATAAGGGGTATACAATAATTTAGGCGATTTTACACCAAATTAGTACAACTTACACCATATTACCACGGGTAGCAGTAATTTGGCACATTTTACACTAAATGAGCAAATTAACAGTAAAATGCGGTAGGATGAAATTAGTTATGGAAATTGATTTGTTAGGTGAGTTGATTGTATGAAAAATTAGGGTTTGTATATGTGCGTTTTGAAAGAGCTCTTGAAGATTTTTGATTGAATAAAAAAATGGTATTAGAAAAATCATGAAAATCAGTTAGGATTGAAAGTAGGATCCATTTGTCAAAATAGTTTTTCACACTTTTGTGGGAAAATAAGGTGAAAAAGGATTAGGTTGGGAAATGATGAAAAAATTCCAAGTTGGGTTTGGGCAAAATGACTACTTGTGATTGAGGGATGACATGGAAATTAGGGAATTTTCAAGGTGTTAGAATGGTGAAATATTTCCTTGTTCAAAGTCCATGGTGGTGGCTTACCAGAGTTCAAGATGGTGCAACAATTGGGAGTTATTGTGATCATGTTCCCAAATGTTAATAATTCTAAATTCAATGTGGCTAAGGCAATGAAGGTAGCTCTTGTTGATTGATTACCTCATGGCCAAGTAACAATAGAGCTTTATAGGAAGCTTCATTGTAAGACATATGTATTGCATGACAAACTGTTGTTAGGCTTTGGAGCAAAGCTCTTCATCGCTTAGTGCAAGAGAACAAGGATAAGACCACCTCAAAGACCATCATATGGCTTTGGGGACAAATGCAATTGAAGAGATGAAGACCAAACATCCACAACAAGAATGGAGATAATTCAACACAAGAATTGCCAGTGTACCGTCTAGGGGCAAATTTTGAAGAGTAGTTAGCCACGGTGTGATGAGGGAGGGAGTGATCGTAGCTACAACACAACATGAGGACAAATTCCCGGAGTGGAATCAACTTTGTTGAAATCCTAGATATTCTCCCAAAATTCACAACAACAAACAAGGATGAGAATAAAACAAAGCAAGATAACACTGACAAGAAGAAGGGGCTACAACAACAAGGGACAATAGGGCCATTGCCGACAAGGTAAAGACAAAATCCAAGTGTAGTAGCTAGAAATTCCAGTTGCCAAGGCGACACAACTTAGCACTTCTTTATTGTATTATGGTCCGAATTGCTAAAGGGCCCCTTTAGCAAGACATTGTGTACCCCCCCCTCAAGCAAAAGGGGGCTTATTAGTGGGACCCTTGCCTTCATGAATTTCTTTCTCGGTGGCCCTATCCGGATCCTATCCCAACCTCCCATCCCTTATTTAGCCACTCTAGATCACCTCTTGAGTTCAGCTTCAACTCTACACTATTTCCAAATTGTTGTTTTGAGTGTACTTTGCTTAATGTCTCTCTCTTATCTTGCATCAAAAGTTCGATTTAAAATTCCATTTAAGAAACTTCTTAAATACAACTTGCCTAACAAGCAAGGTAGATGTATTTAACAAATCTAGCCATAGGATCTTATGATTAATCCCTAAAGGACCAAGGTGTATTTTTTGGCAACATAACTTTTTTGGGCAGGTATGTGTGACTAGAGATTTCCATGTTTTTGGCCCAAACTTTAATGAAAGGTGTGGACGAGGAATATCTTTTGGGAGCACTAAATTTCAAGGCATTTGGAAATATGAGTCAAAAGTTATGGCCTAATATGTAGTTTGTTTCTCAACTCAGGCAGTTTGGGTAGATCTGAAAAAATCATTTTTTTCTAAAATAAAAATTGGTTTTCTAGATTTATATGTACATAGAAATCTTTGAATCATTCCATTTTGATCAATGAGTCAAAAGTTATGTGATGTTTTAGTTTGTGGGCAAGTATGGATTCTCTACTCTAAAATAAACTTTGAAGTCCTTTATTTAACTAAATTTTCAATATTTTAAAAAAAGAAGTAAAAACATTAGATGTAGATTTTTTATTACAACATTACAACCATTGGTATTGGGATTTTTTAATTCCATTAATAAATTGTTAACAATTTAGTATTTTGAATCATTCTCTACATCTTTCTACTTACTATTTTTTTCCTATATGTTGCACAATTCCAAATGATCTAAAAATTTTCAAGCATGTAGCCAACTTGAGTTGAAGAATTAATCTAAAGAAGCACCACCATTTTGGACATTTTTTCATACAAATGTGACCTTGTGAAGTGCAGCTGCCCGTTTTTTTACAGGGCCCAATAAAGGTTTTTTGTCACTTCAAATGCTAATATCTTGCAATCTACATGGTGGAAATTTCTGAAATTTTTTCCACATCTTCTCAATGTAGTGTACTACAAGATCCTACGGTTACATGTGTCCCAAAATGATATTTTTCAAAAATTTGGTACTTGTATTAGAAATGGCAGTTTTTGAGTTTTTTTGGTGATAACATAGTCACAGAACTTTAGGGGTTAATTAACGTATACAACTACATTGTTTTGAAATTTAAGAATGAATATTATCACCAATTGGAAGTACAATATGCCAAAACCTAAAAATGTAGTCTTTTGTAGCCCTTTCAAAAGATGAAGTTTTGTCTTTTAACATTAAAAAGAAACATGTTTATCCTATAACTTGTGCATTTAGTCAATATGTTGGAAAATGGATTGAAAACATATGTAAGAAGTTTTAATCCAAAACAACTTTTCATATTCATCTTTTTTTTAAATTGTAAAGTGCAAGGTGATATTGAATAAAAGAAAAAACTAAATTGCTTATAACTTTTCCAAGAAATTGAAAATTGTTAATCCCAATGGTGAGAACATTCTATTAAACAATTAATATATTTTATTATAATTTACATTTCCAAATTTTCCAAATTTAGAGCAAAACACGACTTTTTATGTTTTTTCTACCTTCATTGACCGCAAAATAAAACTCTTCATAACTCTTACCTCATCATTCGGAATTGAAAGGTTAAAATGTTTTTGAGTAGCTGCTGATTTATACAATCCCCAAAAATATTAATATATTTTTTTAAATACTTTGTTTACTGCTTGTTTTGACATTGAAATTAAAAGAAACTTCTAATTTCTACAATATTTATTAGAATGACATGAAACAAAGCTTCACGTGTATATTATGATGAGTAACATCCACTCTAAGAATTTTATGAAAAAATTCCAAATCATGAAGTCAACGAAGGCTCCTTGAGTTCTCAAAAAGCTCCAATTGGTCTCCTTGGTCTTTTAGGGATTAATGGAATTTTTTCACAGTAAAAATTTTCAACTCTTACAAATTTATGTTCAAGAGTTGAATTGGGAGTTTGAAAAAATTAACATAATGAAAACTCTATTATTTTCTTTCTTTAAAAATTATTGTGTTCAATTATGTACAATACAAAAGAAAAAATTGACTATTTAATGGCTCCAAGATAGCATTCAATCACACAAATTCTCACCTTGAAATTCTTTTAGTAAGCAAATTGAACCATATGCAATTCTCTATTTCTTTAATTTATGGGAATTTAATTCACAAATGAATTTGATGCACTAAATTTCTTAAGAATTTCATAAGAATATATTGCTTCCACCCCTTCAAAATAATGTCTACTATTAACATTTGTAGACATATACCATGAACGTTAAACTTGTGCCTACTATGTTGTCAATGGGACTAGCATGGGAGGCTGGGAAATGAGACGCAGGGATGGAAGGTCGGGACAAGACTTGGGCAGGGCCGGCAAGCCAGGTAACTTAGGTAAGGACCTCTCTCACAGGTCTTCCCTTTTGCTCGAGGGTGGATACTTAACCCTTAAAGGACGAACTGGTGACTGTGGAAATCACCCCTTTTGGAATGTGTGACATTGTCCACTTTAAGAAACTAAAAATATTCATTGGAAGTCAAACTAATTTAGAAGATCTCCCCTTTCCTCACATAATTCTAAGGATGAATAGTTGCACTTTTGTCCCACAGAGAAAGATACTAAGTTAAAACAACCCATTACAGACCAAATGGGGGGTTTGCCCTCTTGTCATTTATGATTTTTTCTACTTTTTTTTCCAAAGAAAGTCAAGTGATAGAAATGGCAAGAGCATTTGAAACTATATTTTTTTTGAGAAAGTGTGAATTTGTTATGAATTTTTGAAGTGTTCAGCCCATCACCACCTAAAAGATTTTGTAGATTGACCCAAAACCAACCTAAAGTGATCCATAACACTCATCTTACTCACGTATTGCAGTCACAATATTTTCTAACATCGAAGACTTGAAAAAGGCACTTCCTACAATGAACTAACACTTAAAAACTGAAAGTTCTTGTTGTGGTCACTAATTACTCCATTCCAGTTAGCTAAGACATTGAATGTGGCCCAAATCTTAAGAAATAAAGAAAACCATAATGGGGTCATTCTTAGGAGTCCACAATGACTAAAAGGTCCGTAATGGGCTATTTTACCTTATGTCAACCATTGGACACTAAACGTCGATGTCAACATTTTTGGGTTAATGTCTCACATCCTTTTATAAATCTACCACTTTTTTCTATTGCATGATTACTCAATAACAAGATGCCGGCTAACTACTCAACCATCCATGGCAAATGTTTTAGAAGTGCACTTCATTCAATTAATATTCATTGAAGAAGTTTCAAAGAAGATCACATACTATAGTGATAGAAATGCAATATGTTTTGCATATTGAGATGTTTTCAAGGAATTGCAAATTGTCATTAGATTATTTTGACCCATACAGGTCCCCATGCCATTTTTCCTTCAAAACCCACTCAAAACAACCATTTTCTATGCAAACAATAAACATTTCAAACATATTTTTTTTGCATATCCAATTGTAGGGGCTTGCGCTAGACTAGTGCAAAAATATCTAGAAGAAATTTCAGAAACTTTGATTGTGTCAATCATTCCTAAGATTTAAGCGTTGAAAGTGAAGAATAGGAGTTTTTTAGTTCTTAATTTGATTAGATCATAAGGCTTTGAATCCTCTCAACATACAATTTTTGTACTATAGATTGTGAATTTAGGTTTTGTAATGTTGAAAAATTGAGTTAAAGGTTTGGAATTTTGTTTGTAAATCATTTTCATTTCATTCTTTAAAAATTTGTTGAATTGAAGTAGGCACAAGATAGAAGGAAAAACTAAATTGTTGATAGCTCTTAGATGGAATTGAAACATATTAATTCCAACCCTGAGATTGTTCTAAAAAAAGAAAACTAAACCTTTTGAAAAAATGGATTCCAATACTTTATTTTCCTAAGAATTCTCTAATATTGCCTGCAAAACAAGAAGCTTTATGACTTTTACATTACTTATCCAAATGGAATGAATCAAAACTTTTCACATAGACAAACAATTAATCCAAAAGAAATAAATATATTTTAAAAATTATTTCAAATTTTTGTGGGATTCTTTTGCTACATGCCCACACTTGTTTGGATTTTTTTGAGCATAACTTTTGCTCTTGGTCACCAATTGAAATAAAACTATATTCCCTAAAAGTTCATCAATTTTCATGTCTTGACAAAAGTTTCAAAAAATCTTGCCAAAAATTGTGATCATAGATACCTACCCAATCCTTCAAGAGTCCCCCAAGGGTGTGGGGCTCTTCAGACTTTAGGGGGTAAACTAATTTTACTATCTGAATTTGAACTTGCTATAATTCATTTTAATTTTCTTTCAAATTTTTTGGGGCCTAATCAATCATTACTACTCTAGAATTGCGGGAATCATGATTTCATAGCTCTCTCATTATGAAACATTATGATCTTGCAACTCACTTTTCAAAATTACATTTGTAGACTTTTTTGGAATTTAAAGAATGTATGAATCTTTGTAAAGTCTAACAATAAATAAGGTAGACACCCAATTCAACCACTATTCATTCTACACCATCTACTAAGTCTCATAGAAAGAACAAAAAAAGATAACAACAAAGCCACTATGCTTTCCCAAACCACCACAAACTCTTTAAAATAATCATTGGGAGTTCAAGCTTCTTTTTCTTCAAAGGTGACCATTCAAAGGGAATCTAATGACATGAGTAGGTACACTAAGCTTTCATCTTAGAAAATTCAAGAAATATTGGGTGAGTATCAAACACTTGGGTTGGGTTGGGTTTCTCTCAAGCAGGCTAACAAGTTTCTAGTCAAATTTGGATCATTTGGAATTGTACAACATATAGGAAAAAAATAGTAAGTAGAAAGAACTAGAGTATGATTCAAATTACTAAATTGTTAAGAGTTGAATTACTCAATTGAAAAATGCTAATCCCAATGGTTGTAATGTTGTAATTAACAATCTACATACTATGATTTTATTTTATTTTCCAAAAATATTGAAAATTGAGTTAAATAAAAGACTTCAAAGTTTATTTTAGAGTAGAAAATCCATCATTGCCTACAAATTCAAATTCCTCATAACTTTCATCTCATGAATCAAATGGGAATGATTCAAAGCTTTTCACATACACATAAATCTAGAAAACCAATTTCAAATTTTTATTTTTCTTAAAAGTGATTTTCAAAGATTATGTTGGGGTCTACTTGGATTGCTTGCCAAGCAATGAAAATGACATATCATACAATAACTTTTGAACCATGTAATCAAAAGTTATGATATTTTTTGGGCCTTAATGCAATTCCTCAAGCACATGTTGTGCGAAAATTTTAAAGAAAAAGAATAAAATTTTTGTTTGTAGTGAGCTATCCCAAATAGCTATGTTGCAAACACCCCCCCCCCCCACACACACACACCCTAGTTTGGGCATTTGGGAGTTAAGTGCATGAGAGTTTGAAATGTTTCATATTGAGGTGAAAAATGGAAAAAACATGTGAAGTTTTCTGCTAGAAAATTTTGAAATAAAAAAAAAATCTTGGATGAAATTGCCAAATTGTAGATAAAAACATAATTATGTACATGTGATATTTTCTATACAATATGTGGATGAATGTTGAAATTTGGAGCACCACTATAACATTTTATATCGCCACTTTGGCATATCATAAAAGATGAAAGAAAAGCCCTAGTTGCAACATGAACTATTGTTACATCTTAACCTTGTAAGGATATTGCACTACAACAAATCATGGTAATAAAAAACCGCACTCATAATCAAGTGTGATTCTTTTGACCACATTTTGGTATAGGCCCACTATGCGCATAGCCAATGTTTTTTGCAATTTTTGACTGCAATTTTTTGGAATTTTTGGATGTGTAATATGTCGTTGGAAAGGTATTTTCAAAACCTTTACAATAGTATATTACACCCCCCCAAAATTCCAAAAACTCCAGTTGAAAACTGCAAAAAAAGCTTAAGACCCACTATGTGCTCACGCACAAAAACATGGTTAGATGAATTGCACTCAATTTTGAGTGCAATTTTTTTTATCTTGTTTTATTATAGTGTTGCAGACCAATGTTGTCCAATGGATGACTTCATTGTTAATTGTAGCAAAAGAGAATGCACCTATTGGTCCAATAGTTGGGGAATTTTGGTGACTACCTTGGTCATAGGGGGTTGCATCCTTCTAGGGTTTAGGGAGGCAATCCATTCCTAATCACCCCCCATTTTCCTAGTGTAGGGCGCTTCATATTGCGACTAGCCCTTGGTCGAAAATAGGAAGACTTGTATGACCAATATGAGTCGAATAAAATCTTTATCTAAAAAATTCATGATAATTATATTTTGAAGAAAAAAAATCTGAAAATTCTAGAATCCTTCGAAACTCTATTTCTACAATTAGGAAAATTTCCCCGCTTAAGAAAGCCGCAATGCAAATATGTGTAATTGCTAAAGTGGTTGGAAATGGGTTGCCTCCCTTCATGCCCTTGCATTTGAAATCTTTGATGAATAGGACACTATGTTTTAACCCTAAAAGGACCTAAAAGCCCTTTGCAGTCATACAATATACTATGTATTTGGTGGTATTTGATCAAGTAAATAATGACCAACTATTTTTTAGTACAAAGTAAATTAATGATCATGATAGTATGTAAATAAAAATGTATCATAACCCATCCATTAACCCTTAAACGTTGGGGTGGTGACCATGGAAATCAGTCCTTTTGGAACAATGTGACATCATCTACTTTAAAAAATCAATAATATTCCTTGGAAGCCAAGCTACTGTGGAAGATCTCCCCTTTCAACCCCTAATTCTGAGGATGAATAGTTGCATTTATGTCCTACATAGGAGAATTCCTTATCATTCATCAAACAAAAAACGTCCGCCGCGTCGTTTATAGGTTAAATCACAATTAAAGAGTTATAAAACTAAATATGGGTCGTATTAAGGGACCCCAAGGGCCTTTCAAGGATTAACTTATATTTTAGAGCCGTACAATGACGATGATCTTGGTTGTTCCCAGGGCCCGAGTTTCTCAAGGACAATAGGTGGGCAATTCCACAAGCCAACAAAAGACTCCTAGAGTGGTCTATCTGCTCCATGCAAGGGCCCGACTGTTTTCTCTCGAGCGGGGAAGGCAATTGCCATGCCCGCTGCTGAAAGGGTAAAGACCACTATGATCAGCGCCCGCACATGCCTTGTTTTTTGGCGGGTGCCGGCGTAGGATGGCGGGTTCCTCTTGGCGGGGTGGCAGAACTAAGCCCCGCCAAAGCCAACGCCATCCCATCACAAGTCTGTGCAAGTAACGGAGGGTGGGGCCAGGGTGTGAAATTTTAACTTTTCATTGTGATTTGGGTTTGGGGTCTTTCCTCGCGAGGGTTGGGAAGCGAATTGAAGACTAATATACTTTGCTTTTAGAAGTGACCATTTAAGAGTTGATTGCCTTATTATAGAGTATGAACTCCTTTGAACAATTTTCAGTTAATTTTGATAGGAACTAGAGTAGTGTGCCTTGTGCCTTTTTCACAATAAAAGTAAAAGTAAAAATAATTTTTGAATTTTTGAATTCAATTCAAATTTGAAACCCAATAACTTTCGCATTATAGTGTGAGATTGCGTACAAATAGAAAGCTTTATGCATAAAAGAGTGCAAGGGCTTTATTTTGAAACGTTTGGACAAGCGATGTGAGAGTTATATTTTTTTCAAAATAAAATATAATTTCATTCACTTCTTTAAAATTTTAAAATTCATACCTTTCACTTCATAGGTCTAAACACCACGAAATTTACACGAATAGAAAGCTTTAAACATGAAGGAGGGAAAGGACTTTGTTTCCATAAGATGAGATTTTGGGAAGTGAGAGGGTTGTTTCAGGCATGTTCCCCATGTTGTTCCCATAGTAGTGAGGGCACGGCTGACAGTAGTCACCCATCATAAATACTTCTTTTTTTCCCTAAAATTTAAAAAAAATTTGGAAAAAAAATTTAAAAAAAAATCTAACATGGTCGCCTCTTGACCACATTAGCACATTGTGGTGGCACAGTTCACCGAGTTCTCCACTACGAGGAACTCGGAGTCTTCTCATGGGGCCAAATCTCTTCTAATGCATGGTGTTTGGACATGTAATGCAAAAGTTATAAATTTTCCAAAATAAAAGATAATCAAATTCAATTTTTTGATTCAAAAAGACTTTGAAATTCAATAACTTTCACATTGTAGGTAGGTCCAAATGCCATGAAATGAAGTTTGTACACCCCTCCTTGCCAAGAACTTTTGAGTGGTACTAAGAATGTTGTGGAAGCCTCAGGGTTTATTAGATCTCGTCATATCAAACAATCAAAACAAAACAACTTGCTTAACCCCTGAAGGTCCTTAACTATGTTTTCACTAAAAATGCTCAAAAATTGTCATTTCTAGTACAAGTACCAAATTTTAGAAAAAAATACATTTTAGGACACATGTAATTGTAGGATCTTGTAGTAAGTTAGTTTGAGAATATTTGGAAAAAAATTCAGAAATTTTCACCTTGTGGATTGCAAGATATAAGCTTTCAAATTCATAGAAATCCTTTTCTAGCCCTACAAAAAACCGGGTAGCTACACCTCACAAGCTCACATTTGTATGAAAAAATGTCCAAAATGGTCGTGCTTCTTTAAATTCATTCTTCAAAGCAAGTTGACAACATGCTTGAAAATTTTCAAAACATTTGGCATTACAACATATAGGAAAAAAACAATAATTAGAAAGAAGTAGAGAATGATTCATAATATAAAATTGTTAAGAATTGAAATTTTAATTAAAACTTTTTGGAATGGATTTGAAATGAGGTTCTATTCACATGGTAATTTTCTGAAATTTTTGTGTTCTCAAAATCTATGACCTCATTTTGGCAAATGCAATTTTGGCTTGGTCAACCACTTGACATCCTTACACATTTGTAATTTTAGAAAAATATATGTACTCTAGTAATAACAAATCCAACCCTTAGATAGGACAACAACTTGATAAAGTATATCCACAATTTAGGGTAACTTTCATCCAAGCAGTAAGGATGATGAAACTTGAGTTTCCATCTATTCATCATCCATAAAATGGACATTGGAGCACTTAGGGGTTAAATGGGTAATGATAAGCATGCTTGACTAATTTGATGTTCACAATTTACTAATTCTTCACAATTTTCTTTAACTCTCATTGTGTTATACCATTCAAAAAATGAAATAGATTGGGAAATGATAATCGATCATGATTAGGGTTCAAGGTGACTTTTGAATTCCAAGTGCTATCAGTGGGTTCTTAACTCCTAAAATCCCTTAACTATGTTTTCCTCCAAAATTCTCCAAAAGTGCCATTTTAGGGAAAAAAACACTTTTTGGACACATGCAATTGTAGGATCATATGGTAAGCTGGTTTTAGAAGATTAGGAAAAAAAATCAGAAATTTCCACCATATATATTGCAAGATATTAGCGTTTGAATTGACAAAAATTCTTTCTTTGTCCCTACGAAGAACATGGCAATTGCACTTTAGAAGGGTACATTTGTATGGAAAAATGTCCATGTTGCTGGTGCATCTTTGGATTCTTTCTTCAAGGCAAATTTCCTACATTCTTGAAAAAGTTCTAATCATTCCGAATTATACAACATATAGTAAAAATAGTAATTTGAAAGAAATAGCTAATGATTCAAAATATTAGATAGTTAAAAATTTAGTTATGGAATTGAAATATGCCAATCCCAATGGTTGTAATGCTGTAATAAACAATCTACTTCCTATGAATTTATTTTTTTCAAAAAACATTGAAAATTGAGTTAAATGAAGGACTTCAAAGTTTATTTTAGAGTAGAGAATCCATAACTGCCCACAAACTAAAACTCCTCAAAAATTTCATCTCGTTATTCAAGATGGAATGATTCAAAGCTTTCCACATACATATAAATTTAGAAAATGAATTTCTGGTTTTAGTTTCTAAAAAATGCGATTTTTTCTGATTAGCCTAGACTATCAGAGTTGAGAAAGAAACTAGATATCGTACAATAACTTTTTAACCATGTAGTCAAAAGTTATGAAAATTGTTGGGCTTTATAGAAAAACCTTTTCCACATGTTGTGTGTAAATCTCAATGAAAATAAAAATAAAAATTTCATTTGTAATGAGCTACCCAAATTCAATGTGTTGCCCAAAAAATGCAGTTTGATCCTTTACGGGTTAAATTGTAGTGCTTGATTAGGGTTCCCAATTCACTTTCATATTACAAGGACTTTTTCATTTCAAAGAATTTTTTTCCATGATTTGGTTGTCCTTTTGAAATTAAATGTGAAGGAAATTTTTCTAATTTTTTTAGGGGAATAAGTACGCTCTACAAGCTCTGACAATTTTAGATTTCATGGCAAGAATTTGAATTTAATGGGAATTTTTTGGCTGGGTCGCCCTGTGTGCCGTCTCTGCTCTTGGATGAATTCTACTGTAGGTTTCCGGGTAGTGTTCATTTGTGTTGTGGGGTTTTGTAGGTTGTGGTGATTTGTGCTGATGGAGTGGGATTGATGATTTCTCACTCAGAGAAACTATTTCACCCATTTCTAATTTCAGTCCACCACTCCCTGCTCAGTGTCAATTTTCTAGACATGGACTATTTGTATGCACTACTAGACATGAACATTTATTAGATGCACTGGTTGTCATATTATTGAGGTTCCATGCTTCTACACTAAATAGTGAAATTAGGTTGCCTTAACAATTAGATTGACTTACCCCCCAAAAGGTACTTTACAAGCCATCAAAGTCAACAAAAATTTCTACATATATTTCCATTTGTATAAATGAAGGTTCATGAGTTCCAATTACAACAACACCTAATTCAAAACTAGTGCATTTTTGTAATGTAATATTAAATATTTTTATAGTGTGGGGCAACCTAATTTCACTATTTAGTGTAGCTAGCTACGGTGGAGCCACCCATTACCAACCAGGGCCCCATCAACAATCTAGAAGATTAAAGAATTCAAGAGAGTCTAGGATTGATTTCTAACCATCTTATGACCATCAATGTCACAACACATGTCCCTAGTTTTGAGTGCCAAAGAAGTCTCTAATTGACTAGTTATAGAACACTCTAAATATTAGTTATGGATTCAGGCCAACTTTGGGCTTCCAAAATTTATAATAATTTCAATTTCAAGAATAAAATTACCAAAAACTTTGTATTATGATTTATAACATCATGGTGTAAACCAAAGATACGATATCATTGTAAAATTAGAAAATCAATAAACCATGGTTATAAGTTTACAATTCATAATGCTATAAAATAATGAAACTTTTATGAAGGTCAATGTGATTTTTGGCCATTTTCAGTTTTTTGATGATATTTACAATGAGAATTGAATTCTTTTGGATTTTTTTGATAAATTATGTGCATCATGAACTCTAGTCTTTAGGCGAACAAATTAAAACTAAATACTCATTATATGACTCTAAAATACAAATTGAATGCATTGCCCTATTCAACAAATATTTCAAATGCAAGGTCACAAAGATATAAAAATGGTCCACATTGCAAACTATACTCTCTCTACAATGGCTAATGCAATCCCATGCTCTCAATTCCAAAAAAAATAATTTAAATATTATGAGAACGAACATCAATTGTATGTTTGTCAAATTGTTGATATTTTAAATTCTATAAATGACTATTACCTTCAATTTTTGTGTACAAAAAGTTGAAATGATGTATACTAACATACCAAGGTACAAAAAAGAATTTGGAGTTTTAAAAAAAATTGACAAAAGATAAAGTAATTCCAAATCATAATTAATATAACCAGAGTTTAAACATGGCAAATGTAGAAAATAATTTTCTTTCAAATCTCAATCAATTTTTTCTTTAAACTTCTATGGTAATGTATAGAATGTTGCAACTCATACAACTTTTGTATTTCCACATCAAAACACATATGCACTTATGGTATGGTTGTTTGAATGAAAACGTTTCACATTCGTATTCAATTTTGATTGCCACTGTACATTCCCCTACATGCAAATAATATCAAAGTTTAGAAATGTGTGTTTTAATGTGGAAATCTAAAGAAGTTTGACCAAGCCTGGACATGAAATGTCCTTTAATCCCTAAGGGACCATCATGTTTAGAGGCCCAAAACTACTTCAAAGCACTCATCCCCAAAGCGAGGTCAAAATCCTCATCAATAATTATTTTTTAACAAATACAACCATAGGATGTTTTATTTTCAAGAACATTGTCTAAAGCTTTTAGAGAAAATTTCCCCATGGATTGCAAGATTGATGTGCCTAAAGTTCAAAATGTAGGCTTTTCTAGCCCTTCCAAAAGGTGAAGTTTTGTCTTTCAACAATTTTAGAAAAAAACTTATATATCCTATAACTTGTGCATTTTAGTAAAGAAGTTAAAACATGGGTTGGAAATATATGAAAAAAAAATTAACCAAAAAAATGTTCATATTCATCTTTTAAAAAATTGTATAGTGGAATGTAGTATTGAATGAAAGAAAAAAATAATATGCTTGTACAAAAGAATTGAAAATTATGAATCACAATGGTGAGAATGTTCAAGTCAACTATTTATACCCTATATTTTTAGTTTTATTTGAAAATTTTCAAGATTGAGAACAAAAGATGACTTTGTATGTTTCCCGGTATGTTTTCTCTACCTTCATTGTCCAGAAAATAAAACTCCTCATTACTTTTACCTCATTTTTCCGAAATTGAATGGTTCAAATTTGTTTGAGGAGTTATCATTATAATTAATTTCCCTAAAAATATTTTATATATTTTAGAATACATTTTTTGTTGCATGGTTAGATAGAAAATCAGAAAAAAAGTTCTAAATTTTGCAATATTTGTTGGAATGACATGAAATAAAGCTCCACATGTAGATTATAATGAGTAGCATCCATTCCAAAAAATTCATGCAAAACTTCCGAATTATGAAGTCAAAAGAGCTTGCCCAAGTTCTCAAAAAGCCCAAAGTGGGCTCCTTGGTTCTTTAGGGGTTAAAGGTTAAAGTAGAAGTACCCAAATGTGACACTTATCTTAGATCTCTTGATCTTGAGGGTGCATAGATAGAAAAATGGTGTGCATGTGTTAGGAAATGGTTTAGGAAACCAACCAAATTGGTTTTGTATTTTTTTAGCTTGTATGAATATTTTACAAATTTTGGGAAAGAACTTTTTAAATGCACCTACTATGGACACTAGACTAACACCAAAGTAGCATGGAAACATCCCAAAGTGACACATTATTGCTTGGATCACATGCAAGTGATTGGCCACTTCTTGGAAGAGTGATAACTTCTTGGAACCCCACTTATCTACTTTGGGTCCACTTGCTCTTGGATCTAAGTCGGTTTTTAGGTGTCGATCAACTCATATTACATTTGGGTGCTTCTACCTTAATAATGTTATGCATGCTATCTTAAGGACAATAAAACCGCTAGGCTCTTTATTACTACTGTAGGTAGTAGGCTCCAACTGGATACTAATTGGTTAGAGCATCTCTACAAAAACTCAGGGAACAAGGGCGCCAAACAGGAAATTTTTGAGGTTTGGCGTTCCTTGTTTAAGAGACTATTCTTTTAAAAAAAGTTGTGGCCCCATGAGGAGACTTGCCATGTGATCAAATGTCCACTCATAGCTACTATTTTGATACTTTGAAGAGAATCTTTGGTACTTTTGAAGAAAATCTTTTCAACACGTAGGGTCAAACGAACCATTAACCCTTAAAGTTCCATGACTATATTTTCTTTGAATATGCTCCAAAACTGCCATTTTTAGTACAAGTACCAAATTTTTGAAAAAAAACTTGTTTTGACACATCTAATGTAGGATCTTGTAGTATGCTGATTTGAGAACATGTGGTAAAAATTTCAGGAATTTCTACCTCGTGGATTGCAAGATATAAGCATTCAAATTCACGAAAATCATTTTTTTGGCCCTGCCAAAAACAGGGCAATTGCACTTCACAAGCTTACTTTTCTATGAAATTTTTTCGAAAATGGTGGTGCTTCTTTGGATTGTTCTTCTTAGACAAATTGGCCACATGCTTGAAAAATTTCAGATCAATTGGAATTGTACAACATATAAGAGAAAAAGGTAAGTAGATAGTAGTAGAAAATGATTCAAAATACTGAATTGTCAAGAATTTAATTATGGAATTGAAAAATGCCAATCCCAATGGTTGCAATATTGTAATAAACAATCTACATTCTATGCTTTTATTTTTTTTCCAAAAATATTGAAAATTGAGTAAGTTAAAGGACTTTAAAGTTATTTTAGAGTAGAGAATCCATAATTGCCTTCTAACAAAATATTCATTTTAGGTCAAACTATTTTAGAAGATCTCCCCTTTCCACCCCTAAATTTGAGGATGAATAGTTGCACTTTTGTTCACTATAGGAAAATTCCTTGTCGTCCATCAGACACTAATTGTCCGTGTCGACGTTTATGGGTTAAACTGGGGATTTGACACACCAAAAGTGTTGGTCGACATTAGGAGTAGGGCTTTTGTTTTTGCTTTATGGTGCCAAATTGCACTCCAAAAAAATTATTTGGCTACAAGAAGGCAAACTTCCGTGAAGTTTTTTGCCAAAAAGCTTTGTATTAAAAAAATCTTCGATGAAATTGCTAGATTGAGGATGAAAATAAAATTATGGACATGTGATATTTTGTATTCTATAGGTGGATGAAAGTTGAAATTTGGAGCACCACTACAACATTTTATATCGCCTCTTTGACACTGCATAAAAAATGAAAAACAAAAGCCCTGATTCGGAGTAAGTTAATTGCTTGTACGCAGCTTCACTGAAATGTATGGCATTAGTTTAAAAAAAATTGAATTCATTCGTGTCAAAAAAAAATTAAAAATCTATGGCCACGTAGTCAGGTACTGACTGTTCCAGCCCAGGAAAAGGAGGTGGAAATTTGTAGCAGGTTAGATACTATGCTGGCAGAGTCGTGGGTCAAGTAAGGCGAGTAGAAGGTATGAGGTCCATAAAGCGTCCAAATCTAACCCAAGGCGTTTTATATTTTTTGGAGCTTCATGGATTTAGTTATAAAATTGTGGAATTGAAAGGCAATGGTCACTAAAAGTATCAACCTCTTGGAATGTATACTATTTGTACATGGCCGATGCAATGAGAAAGAAAAATGTAATTCCTCGTTAGAGGACATTTGTAGAGCTCAAATGCTTTATGGACCCCCTACCTTACTCCAAATAGCTCCCTATGATTGGAGACCAATTGCATTCTAATCTAGTTAAAATTGTATCAGGAGTCGAATTGGAATCGAAAGGAGTAGAATTGGGTTGAATAGTCAGCATTGTGTAACTTCCAAGAATACTTCAATGGACAAAGGTTCCTTCATTATTCCACCATTTGAAGGGATACTTTTGGAGTTTTGGATTACTATTACAACTGTGTAGGAAGTCCGAAGAACCACAATAGAATCTGAATATATACATATATAATCTTCCCTAGGGACAATGATGGGAAGACCATCTACAATGACCATTTTTTTATTACTAAAAAACGAGTTGACTTAAATGTGCATGAAAAACTCTCTGATGTATCATTTTATTTGCAACTAAAAATTTATTAACCCCTAAAGGACCAAGGCACATTTTGGGCAGAAATTGTAAAAAATTGCCACTTTTTAGGGCAGCAAGAAAAAAATGAAAACAAAAGTTTTTTTTCAAAATTCAAATTGTACAAATTTGAACTCTCTTATTGAATTGGATCTTCAAGAATGTATATCCTTGAAAGTGCTTCCTCAAAGCATTGGAGGCTTGAAACATCTTACAAAGTTGGATCTCAGAGGATGTGAATCCTTGAGTGAGCTTCCAAAGACCATCGGAGAGTTGGACAATCTTCAAGTGTTGGATCTTGAAGGATGTGGATCCTTGAAAGTGCTTCCTCAAAGCATTGGAGGCTTGAAATGTCTTTTAGAGTTAAATCTTCAAAACTGTAGGTCCTTGAGTGAGCTTCCAGAGAGCATCGTAGAATTTGACACTCTTGAAGAGTTTTTTGGAGGGGATGTGGATCCTTGAAAGTGCTTCTTGAAAGCATTGGAGGCTTGAAATGTCTTACAAAGTTGCATCTTCAAAGGTGTTGAGCCTTGAGTGAGCTTCCGAAGAGCATCGTAGAATTGGATATTCTTGAGTAGTTATATCTTGGAGGATGTGACTCCTTAAAAGTGCTTCTTCAAAGCATTGGAGGCTTGAAATGTCTTACAAAGTTAGATCTTAAAATGTATAGAGTGTTGAATGAGCTTCTAGAGAGCATCAGAGAATTGGACGTACTTATTGAGTTGAATCTTGGAGGATGTGAATCCTTGAAAGTGCTTCTTCAAAGCATAGGAGGCTTGAAATGTCTCAGAAATTTGCATCCTAAAATGTGCGGATCCTTGAGTGAGCTTCTGAAGAACATCAAAGAATTTGATACTTTTGACAAGGTATATCTTTAAAGTTGTAATTCCTTGAAAGAATAAGCTTCCAAAGAGTATCAAAGAGTTCAACTCTTTTGAAGAGGTATATCTTCAAGGATGTAACTCCTAAAGTGAGTAAGCTTTCATAGAGCTAGTATGAATTAGTTTCCCAACTAATTGAATCTTTGAAAATGCAAATTTTTCAATGTCTTGGCAAAGAACATTGGTGGATTGAAACTACCTATGATTTTTAAGCTTTTGATCTGAGGATGTTTGCATGTAAGGATACATAGGTTTTTCTTGTCACAAAGCATGAAAATGCAATGTTTTGAGAAACTTGAAACTTGTCCATGATAAATGCACATTGAATCTGAAATAGAATTTAATTTTTGAAGGAAGAAGGCCATGTAGATTATCTATCCACCCTAGCAAGTATTCAAAAATATCTTCAAGTGCTCGAAATTGGAAAATTACACCAAAAGAGTGTTTTGTCAGAGTGCAACGTGCAAGTTTAATTTAGAGATCTCATTGAGAGTTGTTTTGATTGTTTTTAATTGTTTTATTATACTATTTTGGAATGGAAATAATTGTATTTTTCAAGTTCTTACTATCTTAGGATTTTTTTGAATGGTCAATATTTTAGATGCAATTTAAAAATCTTCAAAAAGCATATTTCGTATTCTTTTTTTTCAGTTTATACTTTATACAAATTCTAAAGGTAGATATGTCTTGAATTTTTAGTTGAGGTCCTGAATTATTTGCGGTAAAAAGGGATAAATATGATAGTGCAAATAGCGCAATTTGATGCAAAAGTAGTACAAATTGAACATGCTATGTACCTCAAGTGCATGATAGGACTTGGTGTATTGTAGTATGCAATTATCCATGAATCTTTGAATGAGCTTCCAAAGGGGATTGACAACTTGAATGCTCACATATAGATTTTTGAAAATGATTCCAAAGTGCATTGAGGTGTTGAATCTTTTATAGCCATGGATATAAGAAATTGTTAATCCTTGAATGATTGTTGAAATGTATTTATTAATTGAACAATCCTCAAGGATGTTTTTGGCATAAAACTTAGGATCTACTAAAGAGACACTTTAGTCTAGAAGGTGCCATGCTTGTTACAAATGTATAAATTACACTTTGCACAAATATATAATAAGGTAGCTAAATAGATAAGTGATATGTTTTTTTTGATAATATAAATATAGTATGGTGTCATAAATGTTGAGCTATATATTTTTACAATCCAAGGTTCCATACTGTATTATCATACTGATAAAGGTATTTTCTAAGTTACGTACAAATTGTTTAACCCCTAAAAGTTCTTTGAATATTTTTGACAAGAAGTATCCAATACAATTACTTTCTCGTGCATTGAGTATAATTGAAATATAAAAATATTTTTCAAACTTTCAACCACACAAAATTTTACTGGACTACTATAGGAATTTGTAGAAATAATTCCAATCCATTGGACCACGTAGATTGCGAGATATAACATTTGAAGTTGGACAAAAACCAATTTTTGGCCTTGCCCAACAAGATTAGTGTAGTTTGATTCCACTTTGTGGAAGAGTAAGCACTATCCAACTTTGGTATCTTCAATGATTAGGTTGGTAGTTATTTTTTGTAGTTGCATGCCAAATTTCAAAAGGTAACGGAGGTATCTATCATTAGAAAAAACTTTGCAGTAAGAAGATGTTCCCCCAAGGGAAACTACATGAGCAAGATTTCAATTTGTAGGGGAAACTTAATTTTTGGGAAAATCAAAATTCTAATAGTCAACACTAAGCTTCCTTTCTTTTATCATGTACCAAAAAAATTCTCATGGATTTACACAATACTTTTGTACTAATAGTTCTAAAATTGTTTTTTAAAATTGCCATTTTTAGTGCATTAAATGAAAATTGAGAAAAAACAAACTTATTTCGTTTTCAAACAAACATTATTCTTCTATATTATTTTGAAAATGTGTGAAAAATATTTTAACCCACTCGGCTTTATAGATTGCGAGATAAAAATGTTCAAAATTCACCATTAAAAGACTAGGGCACATTTTGGATAGAAATTGTAAAACAATTCTACTTTTGGGAGGAGAGAGAAAAAATGATAAAGGAAACTCTTTTCAAATTTCAACCATAAAAATTAGTATTATAATACTATAGTAATGTGTGGAAAAAAATTTAGTAACTTTGACTGTATGGATTGAAAGATTATATTGTTTGAAGTTAGAAGAAAAGTTCTTTTTCCAACTTTGTTCAACAAGGCCAACAAACTTTAACTTCTCTTAGAGTGAGATTTTTACAGTACACAAGGTGGTTTTTGACATTTGCATTTTGTATCATGTGAGTTACATACTTGCACAATTTTTGAATTAGAGGAGTTCTTCATATTTGGCTCAAAGTTGTGCCAAGTAGTTGTCCAAAAAGTTAAAGGTAACATAAATTTTGATCTAAGCAACTTCTAGGAAAAAAAATTATATTCCAACTATAGATGTATATATTCACATCTTATGTCAAAATGTCATGACCATCCGACCAAAGTTGACTTTGTATGTAACTACCTAAGTTTTTTTGTAGCAGAGTGCAAGCATATGAGTATAGAATCTATGAGCCCATGAGCTGAAGAGTCTATATTACCGATACCTTCTATGATTATAGGTGTATATATTATAGGTACCAATGTCATAGATTCTCTTATGTTATAGGTACATATGTTATAAATATTTTGATATGGTTATAGGTGTATACCACCAACTAGGTTCAAGGCTCCTAAGCTCACGATTCAACACTCATGCACTTGCATCTTAATCTCTTCTCGTACGTTGAATAGTCACTTGGTCCTTTAGGAATTCATTAAAGAACTTGACAACTTGCTTGACCACTTGCCCTTTCTATCAACACACTACCCAAGTTGTCCCTAAACTCTTGAGCCCCATAACTTTTGACTCTAGCACTTGATTGGAAAAAATTATATTTTGAGGGAGCTTGTAGAAATGTCCATCTCTAAAAAAAATTCACTTTCATGCAATCAAAATTGTCTTCATATGAACCTACAAAAGTTTTCAAGAAGTTCCACATGAGCTTAAAGAACTTTAGGGATTAAATGTAGACATGGTTTGTAATGAGTACCAAGTACTGGTGCTCAATAAACACTTAATAATGGATGAAACATCACATTGTCTAAATGAAAAAGTCATCATTTCAACTAATAGTCTTTCTATCCTCCTTGCTAATTTTTGTTGTTTTCTAGAGTTATTCTCATTGTGCATTTATGTAAGTGCAATTATTTGTCCATTATGGTAACTATTGTATTTTAGTTGTGAGAGTTCTTAAGGTTGTGGAATTGTTATTGGATGAATCTATTTACAACTCTTTTGTAATGGTTGTATGTTTAAATTTCATTCGTACATTTTCAAAAATACTCTTGAAACAAAATAAGAAAAAACTTATAACTTTAGTCTATTTGAAAATGGAAGTTATTTATTTTTGAAATTCCAAATAAAAGTTGGACCACTTCTAATGACTAAAGTAAAAACTAGATACCTTTAGACTGAATATAATTCCTTAGAAGTAAATACACTCCCCCTTATAAATTACCCTTGTCACTCAAAAAGGGTCCTTCCATGGAATTCACTAGCATTTTTCTTAGAAAACTATATGAGTTAAAAAACGTGGTGTTCATAATTCATTTAAAGGAAAATTCATATATTAAAAAAAGGGATTATATATCTAATTTGAAAAATTCATAGAATATTATTAGAATAATTTATAAACGTGATTGCAAGAAACACCTGCCAATTTTGTTGCATTTTATAGTACTCATGTTTTTTTTGGAGTACTTGAAAATTAGGAAAAAAAATTTTAAAATTAAAAAAAAATATGGCCAATGTATACACCTATAAGATAAACGTAACAACCGAAGGAAAATAATAGTAGGAAAATTCTTGTAGTAGGAGAACTAGAAAAGTGCCAAATCTCAAGAAAATACATTCTTTGATATTTTAATTTGTAAAAAATAGGAAAAAAATTAAATGAATAAAATTAAAATTGGCCATTTGTAAAAACTTTATGGACATGATCATTCACCAAAAAAAACACAAAATAACTTTTTCATGTTTCAAAATCCAAGTAGAAAGAGACTCACTTTGTGGACTTCTACATGACATATAATTAACTATTTTTAGAAATCCTTTGAGCCATAGCTAAAAGTATACTACAAGACTATCTCCACCAAATTTCAGCTCCAAATTCGTTTCTTTGGGTACTACTTTGTTCAAAAAACCCAAAATTGGCAAGTGTGACAAAAAATTGGGGGCTATTTTTGGATAGTAGAATTTTTTTTTAAATTCAAAAAATTAGACAAGTTTAATAATAGACATGAGTATCGTATATGAATTTTGAGTCATTTGGAGCCAAAATGCAAAAGTTATGGCCAAAAAACAGATCAGCATGCAATGTGTGACAGAAAATAGTACAAGTGTTTCTTGCAACCACCCATATATGTACATATATTCGCCTTTTGAATATCCATATATTTGTGTGGTTCTTCTAATAGTGTGATACTTTTGAAATAACATTTGCTTTTAATTACTTGTTAGAAGAGTTTTGACTCCTTTTGGAATGAAAGTTTTGCACTAAGATTAGGTTATTAAAAACAATTCATATTATATCGTGCATGCATGCCAAATTTCAAAAGTAAGTGAGGAATTTACATGCTAGAACTATTCAAACTACCTGGATTTTTATGGGGCAATATAACTTTTGATCTGGGCATCCAATCCAAATCTTTTGTACATTCCTACACACAAGGTGAATGTCTCCACTTTATCATCACCTACGCAAATTCTAATTGTCCTTTGAACGGACATTTGGTCTCTTAAAGGTATGGTTAATTAAAACTAGTACTTGAAATGGACTAAATTATTGTCATTGAATTCATTGGTAGATCCTTCAATGATTATATATTTTCTTGGAATTTAAAGAATGTATGAATCCTTACAAAGTCTGACATTATAAAGTCAAACAATAAATAAGGTAGATACCCACTTCAACCACTATTCATTTTGCACCATTTACAAAGTCTCATAGAAAGAAGAAGAAGGACAACAACAAAGCCACTATGTTTCCCCCAACCACCACAATTCCCTAAACGACCACAAACTCTTTAGAACAACCAATGGAAGTTTCAACTTCTTTTTCTTTAATGGTGACCATTCGAGGGGAATCTAGTGACATGAATAGGTACACTAAGCTTTCATCTTAAAAAATTCATAAAATATTGTGTAAGTGTCAAACACTTACATTGGGTTTCTCTCAAGGAGGCTAACAATTTGACATCAAAGTTTCATCATCAAGGCTACTAAGCAATCCAGAGCAAAAAAGAGGCAATATTTGGTGTGTATACCTTAACAATATCTTACTTGAAGGTAACAACATCTAATTGCATCCCATTTCTATACCCAACTGTTAGCAAATTTTTGTCCAAATATTTAACATCTATTCATGAGACCTTAGGGTTGAAATTTCAGAGCATCTATATTCAACACTTGAAAATTCATAGTTCACTCTTTAGGTGTCCAATAAATACATGCTAAAGAGAGATTGGAATCATGAAAAGAATCTATCCACCCAAAAGAGCAATTCAGAATTACATCTAAATAAATGAGTGTTCCATACAGAATAACCATATAGAATCCTACACAATAGTTGATAGGTAAAAGTGTATCTAATGATTTTCCCTTGCATATATAAAAAAATACTATGGTCATTAGTGAAACCAAAAGATCAACAAAATATAAAATTATATCGTGATTAACCCCTAAACGATGAGGTGGATGTTTTTTGTCCAATGAATGACAAGGAATTCTCATGTGTAGGACAAAAGTGCAACTATTCATCCTCGGAATTAGGGGTGGAAAGGGAAGATCTTCTACACTGAATAGGGGTATTAAGGGGACCCAAAAATTAAAGGGACTCATTGTAGAAAATTGTAGATGTTTGAAACATGATGTACATCCCCTGGACACTTCAATAACTAGTGATGTATGATAAAAGTAGATATTTATATAGTGTGGAATGTCGATGAATTAGTATGAGTCCCCATAATACCCCTATTCAGTGTACATTAGTTTGACTCTCAATGAGTATTTTTGATTTTTTTTAAAGTAGATGATGTCACATGGTTCCAAAATGGCTGATTTCCATGGTCACCAGCCTGGCATTCAAGGGTTAAATTTCCTGTCGTCGCCCCACTGCTTCCAAACACTGAAAAGCTCATCAGTGCACTGGTTTTGTGGTTTGGACTTGTCAACTCCTGCTACAACTTCAGTTTAGCCAAGCTCTAAGCTCCATGGCCACATGGCTATTTCTTCCCACCACTCTTTTTCAACCCAGCTCCGCCAAATGCACCTTTATTCTTACCCGCTGCTTTGGCTTTCAGATCCTTCAAAGCCTGGACCAAAGAAACATCAGATTAGAATTCAAAATCAAATCAAATCATATCAAAGATCTGAAGTTCTCAGTATTCACCAAACATTTACTTCTGATAGACAAATTAAGAAGAAAAAAACTCAAGCCCTACAAGTAGCGTGAACAAAGAGTCTGTTGGAAGTAGTTATACCAACTAAGCCCGTGATCCATGGACGTAGAACGAGTGCTACCTTAGGTGAATCGTTTCAGAGGTAGACAGACAACTGAAAAACATTGAAAGCATGTCCTGAATGTTAAATAATGTAGAGTGCCTCAATAGAGCACAAGGTCTTGATTCTGATTATCCAGAAATTAGAGTGTTTATGCAGAAATGTCCATAATTGGCAACTTAAAACTTAAAACTTGCTTGTTTAGGTGATGCTTTGATGCTCACCTTCTCCTCCTCCCTCTTCTTTTGGATGTTGGCCAGATCCATTTGCACCAAAGGAAACATGGAAGTCAGAGCAATATCATGAAAAGAAGAGGATGCATACGAAAATCATTCAGACTGATCAAAAATTTGATCTCTACAAATATGGCTCGAGCACCCAAAGAGCTATTTCAATAGTTCTATAGCAATCTCCCCCAAATCAAACTCCTACACATTGTTTAAAATGCTTCAAAAGATGAAAATAAGATCTCCAAATTTTCATGTTAAACAAAGACTTGAAATTCAGTAGTAGCAGGAGGTAGTAGTGTTGCCAATGAAGCGCTGAGGAGTTTTTTTTTTTTTTTTGAAACCCGGAGTTTATTCCAAGAAGAACAAGAACAAACGGCGGAAAGCCGAGGGCCACGCCCTGGAGAGAAATAACATGTATAAGACCAGGAAGCGACAAAGAATGCTAATTTACACGAAGACACTACATACAAGCTTCTTAAGGTGCCAAGTGATAACCCTACCTTGTCTAGAACCAAAGAATGGAGTGCGAAGCCAAGTATGCTCGAATTTGCGGATGAACTTATTGGACTTAGCTGGGAGCTTGTCACATAGGCGAGAGGTCTGGAGCCAAGCTACCCTTCTGTGATCCAATGTGGCTTCCCAAATCAGCTGCCCTAGTTTGGTGTGTGACCATGACTCTTGGTTGAAGACCCAAGAGTTCCTCCCCAACCAGCAGATCCATACCATAGATCCACGCAGTAGGGACCATATCCTAGTTCCAGCTCGAAGCCTTTTGGGAAGCGGGGAGCCCAGGAGACATTGCTGCCAGGTCAGACTGGGCCACCTTATTTCTAGCAACGGGATTGCCTGAGAAAGGTAGAGAATGGAGAGGGCGAACCGCCATGCCAATTGGCTAGGGGCACATTCAATAAACCTGTGCATAATGGTTTCCTCGAGCCCTCGGTCGCAACAAGTGTAGGACATGTCAATGCCGGGGAAAATTTTTGTTCGCCAACTGTTAACTGCCACTGCCTTGTGTATCACTGACCAAAGATAGCCCACTTCCTTCTAGGGATGAGCTCTATTCCATACGTCTGACCACCCCGGTTTGTAGCTAGGTGGTAGAATCCTGTGCCACTTCTCAAGGATTGACCGCTTTAACTGGGAACGGGGATTGATTAGTGATCTGCCTTTCTTAGCTGTGTAAGCGTGTAGCAAGTCGCCATTCGACCAACGCCATCTACCCGGGTCGAATTGGAGGTTCTTCACAGTTCCTGCAAAAAGGTGGAAGGCTTGTGCCGTTGGTTGGGTGCTTCTTGTCATGATTACCACCCTGACTCGTTGGAGAATCCCCCTATGCACTTCACTAGCCTGTTGGTCAGCATGTGCTCTACGGCGTAGTAGCATGGACGGTTGTCTAATTTCGAAACTAGGCTGTGATGCCTCCAAATGAAGATCCACAATTTTTCCTGAGAGCTGTGGTTGAAACTGCCTTGACCTTTGCACAATGAAGATAGGGAGTGGGTCCTCTGGGTCATTGAATAAGCCTAGGAACTCTTTGTTTTTGGTGACATGTTTGGCTATCATAAGCATGTGCCTCCAGTCAATAGGGATGGCTGCTATTATCTTCATGTATTGTGCCCTCTCACCAGGTTGTAAATCGAATGAGATTCTGGCAGCCTCCCAACTCTTAAATGAACCCATGGCATGGTCCCACAAGTCCCCAATTTGTTGCATTCCCTTTGACATGAGGGCTGCAGCTCTCTTCCGTGAGAATCCAAATGAGTGGCCAATGAATTGCGTGGTCCATCAGAGGTGTGTTGTGAGGACTTTGTCGCCGTTGCTTGGGGGAGAGCACCCAATGTTCGGGCTAAGTTTACGCCATGCTGTAATGATTCTATTCCAAGCCCGACTGCCTCTACCAGTTGAGAATTTATGGACTAAAAACCAAAAACTCTCCGCGGGCCAAACTCCCTTACCTACTGGCCGAATTTGTAGTAGTCTATACCGGAGGAGGATTTGCAGGCTGGAGTTTCCTAGCGCCGAAGCTTTAAGTACCCACTTGGCGGTCAGAGCATTGAGAGCATCCTCCGGGTCGATCAGGCCCAGTCCCCCATGTTGCTTGCTGACACAGCAGTCGACCCATGCTACTCGTGCCCTATAGTGATGATTTGAGCCTGACCATAGGAAATTCCTCAAGGCTGTGCGAATCTGGCGAAGGACTAGGAGAGAGCCTCCCCAAATAAATATGAAGAACCAAATTGTGGAAAGCAGCACTGAGTTGATTATAACCACACGGCCCGCCAAGGAAAGCCGCGTTGTGACCTAGAAGTTCAGTTTTTTCTAGATTTTGCTAAATAAAAAGGCGTCTAAGTCAGGGGTATCCAACTCCAAGCCAAAGAGTGTCCCGAGCAGTTTTGAGAGCTGTTGGGGTTCTGCCCAATGGCAATCAAATTGGGAGCTCCAGTCGGGCCAGGGGTGGATCGAGAACCAGTAGGCTACACTCTTTGCCTAGTTCAACTTAAGACCTCCAGCCAAAAAAAACAATTCCAGCAGCTTCGTCAAACGACGCATGTTTGATTCACACCCCTGGATGGTGTAATTAGTGTCGTCCGCATATTGAATGATCAATTGTTGACCGAGGTCATGGGGGAGTGTGATTCCTATGATGCTCCCGTGTTCTTGTGCCCTTTTGGTCGCAATGTTCAATGCCTCCCCTACAAAGAGGAAGAGGTAAGGTGCCAACAAGCATCCCTGTCTTACGCCTCTAGTCACTGGGAATAACTCCGTAGTACAGCCGTTGATGCTCACGGAAGCTTCCGCTCCAATGAAGAGCATCTGACACAGGGTTACGAATTTGGCCGGGACCCCTAGAGCTGCCATAACCCCCCATAGGAATGGTAGACTAACCGTGTCATAAGCCTTCATAAAATCTAGTTTGAGGAGGACCATGTCTTGCTTGGACTCCTTTGCCCAGGTGATGGTCTCATGTGTGACTAAAACATTGTCAAGGATGTACCTCATGGGGAGGAACGCTGTCTGGTCTTCACTGATGATGTCTGCCATGAGGGGATGGAATCTTTGCTGCAAGGCCTTTGCCACTATTTTGTAAGCGACATTAAGTAGCGTGATCGGCCTCCAATTAGACAAAAGTTCCTTGTCATTTCCTTTATGTAGGAGGGCAATAAGTCCGCGTGTGAGTTGTTTTGGAAAAATTCCTGTTGCTATAGAGACTTGTACCATGGACACCAGGTCGCGCCCCACAAATTCCCAATATTTTGTGAAAAATTCGACAGCTATCCCATCGCAACCCGGGCTTTTTCCTTTGGCCATGGCCTCCGCAGCTTCCTTGAGTTCTGCCTCTGTGATCTCATGTGCTAACCTGTTCTAGGCTGACAAAGAGAATTTCGGGGGAATGAGCTCCAGCAAGGCCCGACTTGCTTCCTCATTCTCCACGCCAGAGTTTGGCTCTTGGTATAGTTTACTATAAAATGAGTGGCAGATCACTTTTAGGCCTGCTTGGGTTCAGATAATCTGGCCCTGATCATTCCTCAAGCTCGTAATCGCCGTGGCGGTGGAGCTTTCCCTAACTGCTTTGAAGAATTCCGGTGACATACGGTCTCCTGCATGTTTCCACCTAATTTTGGAGCAAAGTTTTGCACCTACGATTTTCCGGCTTTCCACTCTTTGAACATCCTCCCTGGCTTTCAAGAAGCGTTGTTGCACCTCTTGGCAGTCTGGATTGCCGTCAAGCTCGCCTGCTGCTTGTTCTAAGGCCTCTCTAGCGAGGCTCTCTTCCGCGTGAAAGGTGGTTGCTTTGTTCTTACAGAACGATTTGTACGACTTGGTGGCAACTTTGAGTTTGTGGAAGAATGGGGTGCCGGGAGGAAGGGCCTCCCAAAGTTTGCGTATTTGACTCTTGGCTTCGTCTAGCCATTGGACCGACATTTGCCACCTGCTATGCCTGGCCACTCCGTCCTCTAACTGTAAGACTACTTCAATGGGATTGTGGTCAGACCATGCACAGTCCCCTCGGACTATGTACTTTGTTGCTTTGCAAGTGGGTTCCCCTGCCGTACCTGTGTTGAAGTAGCACCTGTCAAGGCGGGCTAAGACCGGGCGGTTGTCTTGCCTGAAGTTATCCCAACTGAACCGAAGACTCCCTGGTGATCTCGGGTGGTCTTCCACTCGAAGGTGTCTCTTCGGTGCATTGAAGGCCAATCGCTCGCTAGCAGGAATGAGCCGTCCACACGGATTTGTTTTATCTTGACGCTTCTCAACCATATTAAAGTCCCCGAGAAGCATCCACCTGCAAGTGCTCGGCAGTGTAGCCATGAGTTCCCCCTAGAGGTGCAATCGGCCTTGGGAGTCATTGGGGGCGTAAATGTTTACCACCCCAAGGTCACCCCCTGGTAGACCTGCTAAAATGAACTAGTGGGCTCTACTGCCCATCACACTACCCGAGCTACTAATGACAACCTTCCATCTGGGAGCCACGAAGGTGGCGATTCCCCCTTTCCCTGCTCTCGAATTGTCAACTGTGTTACCGTAACCTTGGCTGGCTTCCACCACCCATGAGGTCGCTGTGGGCTAGAGCCTTCGACCTAAATCTTCCATTGCTAAATTCCTGAGTTTGTGCTCCTGGATACAAAGGACATCAATCAACGGGATTCCTCGAATGTAATGTTGGAGTGTGGGGATTGATGCAGGGTCATTTAATCCTTGCACATTTAGTGAAATGAGTTTTAGATTCATCATCGAGTGAATGTTTTTGGGGATGGATTCCTTGCAGCGTCCCCTCCGCTATGGTTAGATGTAATCCTAAAGCCCCACCCGTCAAAATTGGGCTCTAACTGGTGGGATTCCTGTCTTTTGAGTGGTCCCTCCAACGGTCCGAGGCCTTTAGTTCTTGTGGCTGCTCTCAAGCTGCGGATGGAGGGAGAAATCAATTCGGAACTGGGGCTGGTGTGTTGGGGTAGCCGACGATTTGCTGTGAGCATATTTAGGTGACGGAATACCCTGGCATTGTCCTCATCTTCACACGTAAGCTGGGTCCTTGCCAAGAATTCGGGCGACCCCAGGGGAGCTTCCTGTAGTGGAGCCTCGGCCCTTCCTTGGTTGAGCACGTGCCTTGTCGTTGTCACTGGAGAGGATGGAGGGCTGCCGTTCCTTCTACTTCCTAAAGGGGACAGGGGGCTCATCTGAGCGTCTAGGAATTCCTTTGATTCCTGGAATGCAAGTAGGTCTTGTATCGCTTGGGCTTCTTCCTCCGATTCTAGCTCTGATTCCTCCCCAGGTTGGAAGAAAATTCTATTGCTTGGTGATGTCGACACCCCCAGCAATCGTAGCGTTTGTTCTGCCGACTCAAGAATAGGCAGTTGTCTTTGCCTCGGCTGCTCACGCCATGTCACCTTGGCCATGTGTCCACACTAACTGGGGGGCGTTGGATCAGGGGGCCACATTCCTCAGGAGTTGGCCATGGGGTCTCGTGCTGTTCGTCTACCTCAGGTGCGGCAGCTTTCCCTACCTCGGTTGCTGTCACCTCTGCTCCACTTGTGATGGCTAGGCTCCTTCCTTCCACCATCCGCTCCACCTGAATCACCGCCTCCAACATGTTGTAGTCATTAATGTGTAGGGGAAATTGATGTTGGAGCAGTGGTAGTGGAGGCGGAGGGGCAAGAGGGGGGGGGAGCTGAGAAGCTAGCTCTCCCTGAGTACCTTGTGGAGCCGTTGCCTTCGTCCGTGGAGGTTGGGGGATTTTGTAGGACCCAGAGATTGTTCCCCTCTCGAGTCCGGATTAGTATGGGCCACTAGTGTATACTGGAAGTCCATCGGTTGCGTTGAATCCTCAACGGGGATTTGGGTTGCTGTTGGTTCGTTGACGAGGCCTCCTTTTTGGGGTGTATGCGGAAACCCCTCTTTCTGATGTGCCCTTTTACCGCCCCTTTGTTCCCTTGTGTATTTCGACCTCGGCTTGGGCTTCCTATGTTTGCGGTAGTCCACGAGCGTGAAGTCCACCGTGGTGCTATCCCTGTCTAATTCTGCTCGTTTACTTGGATCTTGGCCTCCTCCCGAGGTGGCTGCTAGCTCCGTTGAGGCTGTTGGAGTTCGCTTCCCTGTGATTGGTGTCCTTGCCAAGTGGACAACTTTAGGGCATGCCGCTTGCAAATGGGAGTACTCAAAGCATGAGGAGCATCTAATCTCAAATTCTTCATAGTTAACAAGTACTTCCACTTTCGCCCCTGATATATAGGTGAGTTCCAGGGAGGAGATTTGGGCCGGCTCTACTGGCATGGATATTTTGAACCTGGGATCCCCATGCATGCCCCCAACTTGATCGACTGCAACGACTTTGCCAATACTCTCGGCAATCTCCCTTGCACTGTCCATGAATTCCAATGGCAAAAAACTGAGGGATATCTACAGGGGGGTGAACATCGCCGGTGGTTTCCGAGGGTCGAACCCTGGGATCCATTGCTGGAAAATGAGGTGTCCTAACCCTAATTTAAGTGGCGACATTTGCAGGACCCTTTGGGCGTTAGCAAGGGAGTTAAGCTTAATGTACGCATACCCACATCCGGCCTCTCTAGCGAGGAGGATGGGGTCATTGCGTAAGGCACGCCGTAGTTCCTGGAGTCAAAAATCTAACCTAGGCTTTGGCGATTCTTCTCCAGACTAGCTTGCGATCACCACATGATGTTGGAGGTATTCTACTTGTTGTCATATAGCTGATCCATCGATTGACACCAGTGGGACCACTTGTCGTTGACAAAGCAGTAGCCCTGCGTGGTTGCGAAACGTACCCGGTGGAAGAGCCGCTCCTGTAGCGCTCCCTGGTCGCCTCATGTGGTTGAGCTGGAGGCTGCCAGTTTCGCGTCGTTCCTGCTATTCCCCCTCGCCTCGTGTCCGTCTTGGTACTGGCCGCCACTGTTCACATTGTGCCACAGGCTTGTCTCGTCTTACTGGCAGGCGTTGCAGCGCCTCACAGTAGTTACGACTGGCCATTTTAGGGTTTTAAGTACTGTCGCCGGAACCTGCAGCCGGATGGGTGGATCTGAATGATTCGCCTATCAATCGCAAGAGTAACCTTGAACGCAGCTATTAGTCCTTGATCCGCGCAGTGCCCAACTCTAACGGTGTATCAGATGTGATTTAAGCAGATTAGGGTGTCGCAGGAGCGAGCGCCCTCTCTCCGCACCTCACCATTGAGACCCAACCTCCGTTCAAGCGTTGAGGAGTTTGGAGGGCATAACAAAGGACCATTTTTTGCCAAGTGGGAGCCAAGAAGTGCCATGTCCATGAAAGTAACATCAATAGTGCTATTAGCATTGGGGTAGGTTTCCGTTGCTTTTTTGTAATCCGCTCAGAACTTGCCAATACATTGCATCCATATAGGAAGGACTGAGGATGCTCTTAGAAAGTGATTTGTATTATTTCTTGAGTGTGTTGCAATTTGCATCAAGCTATTGTATGTTCAGGTTTAATTCGCCAACACATTGATGCTGAAATAATTTAATTTTAGAATTTAGACAATTCGGCAACTCAATTTAAATTTCTTGGCTTTCGACACTTTGCTCTTCCTAATTTTTGGACACTCCTAATTTGGGATAGATTCTTCTATACATGCATAAATGTGTTTCTTTTTTCTAAATTTTCTCAAGAATTATTTTTGGATATTCAGAATTAGCAACAATGAATTTTTTTCAGATATTCAAAAATAGTTGTATAATTTTTTTAAATTTCAGATATCTTCTGAATTTTCCTTAATTATTTATCAAACTGACCTATACATAGGGTAATTGAAGGCGATTTCACTTAACATTGAGTGTCTGGAGCATTTGAGTAGTGAGTATGGTTAACATTACTAAATTGTCTTAACATTTGAATGATGGATCTTGTTGGAATTTGAACTAAGGGAGGGTACACCTAAAAGTGCCACAAATTGGTATTGTGTCTAGTTACTATTATTAGGCTGTTCAAAATTTCATATTGTCTTGTTGGCAAGTGAGAGGAGGTTCTAATGCACTGAAGAACACACCATTTGGATACAATATGCAAAAATTATGGAGGGTCAAAGTTTGTTTCTAAAAGTGTTTCTTCCACATAGGTACATAATTAATTTTGGAAATGTACACATGAAGATGGTGGTTTAAGGTCAAGTGCCATTTTTGGGTGCCTACCGTAGTTTCATTTTGATGGTATTCTTTGGACATTACATGAATACACTATGAGTTGAAAGGTGGCAAGAAGCCCTTGCATCCCCAACTGAAAAATCCCCAGATGTTGAAATGCCCCCCCCCCCCCCCCCAACTAGAACTCTCCAAAAATGCTATTGTTGACCTCCCTCTGCCGATGTTGGGAAATAAATTCAAGAACCCTGGCAGGGTCATTGCAAGAAACATCTACCATTTTTTGTCTCAAAATGGCCTATTTTCAGTGAATATTATGACTTTTGGAATAATAATTTTTTAAATGAAATAAAATATGGATAATTAGGAAAGCATCCAAAGTAGTATTTGTGAAAATTTAGGCCTAGAAAAATTTATCTCTAAATGTTATGTACAAAAAAAGAGTGATGGTAACTTGAAGATTCTCTTTTTCAACCATTTGCATCTTTGGGGAAAAAATTTGTGTTCTCTACACTTGTGCAAAGGTAGTGCACTTTAAGCACATATGAAATGTGGAAACTTTGTTATTTAAAAAAAATCTCTTTGTGGGCATGTGTAACTTTAGTAGAAGTCCTTGTCTCTCAATTTTGACCTTCAAATTTGCATTTTGAATCAAAACTAGAAAGAACATCCCCTAAAATGGCAAAGAGAGACATCCAATTGGGGGTTGTTTAAAAGTAGTAAACTAATTTTTTAAAATTGGTAAAAATTACTCAATGTTTATAACTACTACATGTTCCTTCATTTCAAATTTACATATGAGGCAAAGTTATGAACAAAAAAACACCTATCCGAGGCCAAGGGCCTCACAAAGGGCCAAGTGTTTCTTGCAATCACCCCACAATGCTATCAATCTTGTGACGTAGAGCAAAAATGTCTAGTTGTTGATCATCACTGCCTTGAGGGACAATCTAGACCGTGTATTGCTTAACCCCTCACCGCCAAAGGGGACCAAAAGTGTCCTCAAGTCAAATTCAAAGTGTTGTAACTTTTGCATTCGATGTCTGAATTCGATAATACTTGTTGGAAAATTTGAGCTCTCTCTTCTAGTTTGTGTGGTAAAATTTTCAAATCAATACAAGATGTACTGAATTCTTGAAAGCCAATTGAAATTCACAAGTTCAATTTGAGTTCACCAAACTATATTTAAGGCCATATTTGTTATATTGAGACTTTTCGCAGATTTTGAGACAAAATACTAGTTATTTGAAAATTCATTTAAGAAAATAATAGTTGAAACCAAAAATAAATAATGCTCAAATAGTGATCCTATAACGAAATTCTAAAAGTTGGTGTTGTTACCTATTTATAAAAAAATACTAGTAAAGAGATAAAGCGGTTTATCTTCGAGTCTAGGATAAAAATGAGACTATGAAAAGTCTCAATATAACAAATATGGCCTTTTATTTTGATGGTTGCAACTTCGAGAGCTTGTATCTCCTTCATTTAAAGTTCGTTTTCAATATAAAAAAATTTGGGTTATGTTCCCCTTGAAGTCTAGTTATCGTGGTAGAATTTTCACATCAATCCAGGTTGTTTTGAATGTTTGAGAGCAATTCAAAGTTCAAAATCCAGACATTTTTGGATTATAGTGAACTTTGGCAACTTGTTTCTTCTTCATACAATGTTTGTTTTTAATAATTTCTTTGGAAAAGTTGCGCATACAAGTCTAGTTTGTGTGTATAAAATTTCATATCAATCCAAGAAGTCATGAGTGATTGAGAAGCATTTTAGTAGAAGGAAGTTCAGTTTTTGATGTGTTTTTTGCAACTTTTCTTGCTATTTTTTGACATTTCAAAGCCATTTTGCAGACACAATGAGTCAATTGAATGATATTTTTTTCATCAATGTGTTTGTATGCTGATTTTGAATCACTTTATAGTTTAAAGTTTCTTCATTTGAGTAGATTTAGAAATTGAATTTCACCTCCACATGTATTTTTAGGAAAAAGTCATCATCCTTTTTCAACACTAAAACATTATAATCTTGCAATCTATGCAGTCAAATGACTCCAAATTTGATGCACATCATCTACAACAAGTGCACTACAAGATTGTACGATTGTGATCTCTATAACTTGGTGAAAATTATATCTATAATACTTCAAAAGAAATGTTGTTTTTGAACCTGTTCGGGCCTTGGGCGGTGAGGGATTAAGGTCGATTCCCACTTGGCATTTGCAAATACCATGAGCTTAAAGATAAAACTTTGTTATTAAAAGAAAATAATTTTTTTTCTGGCAATTCATGTTCGGAATCGTAGTGATAGTTTGTTATTGAGGCACAATTCCCACATGCTTGGTACTTACCATGAAAGACCTAACATACCCCTGCACAGCCAATTACCAATTTTGATTTGATGGCCAAAAATAGTCTAAATCTCAAACTTTGAATGATTTTAAAAATTAACAAGTCACCATCCCAAATCTATGGACAAGGAATTGTCATGAGTATCCAAATATTAGTAATCATTTCACTACAATTCAATACCAACACATGAGCTCTAATCAAGGGGTGGAGAGATTTTTTTATGATGAAATTCATTGTCCATCATGAATCTTCAAAGGGTATGAGACAATTTGAAGATGAGAGCTTGATCACTGATTGGCAAAACACAAGAATTGTGTGCAATGTAGAACTTCAAACCTCATGTAGGCATAGTAAAATAACTTTTTTCAAGAAACTTTGAACTAAGAAAAGTTGGTAAATCAAAGTAACTTTCATCTCCACAAATCCGTTAGAGATTCCAAGCCTCCAATCAAAAGTTTGGGACAAACCCCTAAAGTTTCATTGCATATTAACCCCTCAATGCCCAAGGCTTTTTTTTAGCTTCTTGAAACTTGCTCTAAATTGAACTAAAAGCCAACATTTTAATAAGTTCTATCAATTTTTTTTAATGTAACCATACAAATTCAAACCAAACATGTTAATTTTCAAATGGAAAAAGAAAAGTTGACAATATCACTTATGAATTGAAAGATTGTAATGTTTGATCATGAGGGTGTTCAAACTATGAAACCAATTTGAAGTCTTTTAATCCTCTTTTCACATGTCAAATCTAAAAAATTGGTCACCAAAAAAATATGAGGGTTAAAGGGCAGAACATGCATAATCCCATGCAATTTACAAATTCTCAAAGTTTGTTCTTTTATTTTTTTAAATGAATTTTTCATGTGATTTTTTTTGTAAGATCTAGTGTCTTTGGGAGCCCTTATTACTAGAAAATAGAAATTTCATAATGATTCATTTTCATAATTTGATTTTTGATGCTAAAACTAAAATTCCAAAATAATTTCAAAATAAAAAATACTAAAAATAGGAACTTGGTTAGTTTTTATTTAATTTCAAAGTTTTGTTGACAAGAGAATTCGGTACCTCAAGCATTTTAAGGATTAAAGTAGGTATCTCCTTAACCACCACTTCTTGCTACTCTACCTAATTACTATTATTATTAGACGAGTCAAATTTTCATATTTTCTTCTTAACAAATGAAAGGAGCTTCCAATACACGAAAGAATGCAACATTTGAATACTGTATGTAAAAGTTATGATGGGTCAAAGCTTTTCTTGATAGAGGTTATAAAATTGTTCTTCCACATAGGTACATATTGATTTTGAAGATATAAGCTAAGTGATGATGGTATTGGGTTAGTGGTGTATTTAGGGTATCTAGCTTATAGTTGCATTCCACAATGAGAAAAAACACACACATTTTGGACACCCCAAATGAATTGGGTGCCATTAACTTACCATAAGCTTACTATGAATTGATTTTGTAATATATTTGAACCATTTTTTTCATTTTCATGTTGGAACCATGCTACACTAAAACAATATTTAGTGTCATCCATACCTAGCCATTTACTAAAGGCTATAATTTTCTACAGAAGATGAATATTTTTACCAAGAATGTAGATATAAATACTATTCAAAGAGAAAAATTCCTATAAACATAGTTGGCAAAAGTATTTGTCAAAAGGAAAAATTGATATCATTTTTAAATCAATTTATTTGAGTGACACTAAATACAATTATTAGTATAGTAAAAGAGAGAATATAGTTTTTGAAAAAAAATTATTCAAATTGACAGAAGAAGCCCATTATGGATTGTTTGGTCATTGTACATAGATATAGTTATTTTGATTCACATTCTTTGTATGCATGAGAACGAAAAATTAGTATTAATTTCACATGCATTTCAATCAACTCATTTTTTGAAAAAAAATGATACATTATAGGGTGGTCAAAGTAAAAACATATAGCTTCCCATGGTGGCCAAAAGTAGGGACTATTATTTTCTTTGGGGATTCTAATGTGTCTCTTACTTCCTTACATGGTTTCCGATGGAAATCCAAAAGCACCCTTGGTAGAATGAAACAATGAATGAGCCTTTAGCCATGTATCGTGTGCTCATTGAATTCATCAAAATGGTGACTATCTAATCCAACTCTAAAACTTTGAGTCCCAATTGTACACTCAATGCAATAAAAACTACATTAGAATACAACAAAATTGAATTCAATCCAAAAATAGAGCTTTGAATTGAACTACAATCTCCATAGTGGATCTACTTACTTTAGTCAATCTACAACACTAGTTCAAGGGGAAGTCGGGCCACACACATGACATGTGTTGATGAGAAGTTCTTTCTCTTCAATGTTGATATTCATGCTACACTATTGTCATAATGAAATTTAGTGTTTTTAACACTTATTACAAACATTGAATGTCAATATGAACATCAATTATCAAGTACATTTCCACTAGAAAAAACATAATTATTAGCAAGATAGGACAACTTGCACTATATTAGTATTTAAAATTAAATTAAATTGTCAATATGAACACTAATCACCAACTAAAAAATGAGAATTATTATGAGTTCACCAATGTGATAAAAAAACATTATAGATAACATAGTACTAAGTACTAAATATCAATCACAAAGCAATTTTCCTTCACATGGTTGCTTGTCTTTTGTTGAAATAAGAAAATACAATACAAAAATGCATTTTGAAAGGTTATAAAACCATAACTTTTTGCTTGGGAGTTCACAAATACAAGATGTAGCTAGCATGAGGAGATCCTTGGGCAAGATATTAGGTCATCTTGTCCAATGTCTTATGTGGCTTGTATTTCAAAAATTCATTCATGAACCCATTCAAATTTAAATTGGGAAAAAGATACAAGCATGAGAATTAAACTTGTCTCTCTCAAGTGTCACTAAGCTATGTTTACTTGTAATCGCCATGTACTTACAATTTATCCAAAATGAAGTGGAATTTGGATGAAAAGACTAAATAATGTGATTTTCTAATTGTTTTTAACAATTGGGGAAAAAAACCTGTTGAAGTGGAGGTAGAGAATTGCTTTGACCCCACTAATAGAGAGGTTAATATTCACTTCTAAAGTTCATCCCGATAGAACACCAATAATTAGTAATTGGGTCTCTTTCAAAAACAAAAACAAATAGATCACTAGTAGAAACATGGGCCATGTAGACTTCAAAAACATGTCCCTAAAGACCTAAATCTAGTGAAGTTAGTCATGTGAGTCCTCTCATAGGGTTTTAGAGTAATCTTGTGGCCCATATTTCTACTACTTGATAAAAGGCTATTCATAAATCAAGATAACATAGATTGCATATTAATCCCAAAATATTTTTTTATGTTCAAAAATTGAGTTGAGAGTTTTAGAAAAAATATTTTAAAAACAACAACTTTGATTTTCATCCTTTAAATATTTGTTTGCTTAGAAGTAGGAACTAGATAGAAATATAAACTAATCGGTTCATAATTTTCAAATGGAATTGAAGGATACTAATCCCAAAGGTGAGATTGTTCTAGCAAAAAACAACAACCCAATGGAACATTTTTTGAATCTATTTGAAAATTGAGTTAAAAAAATGAATCTTATAAGTATTTTTTGGAAGAAGATGTTCTAACTTCACCCAAAACATGATTCTTGTCATCACTTTCTCATTACTTTCTCATCACTAGTCCAAGTAGAATGAATTAAATCTTTCCATATGCACTAAAATATTTTCTTTGAGAACCAAAATTAAAAAAATATATATTTTTAAATTTTGAACTTTTTTTGTGTTCTTTGTGATGAACTCTATTTTGAGCTTAGTGTCTTTTGCTTCCATGCACCAATTGAAACAAAAATTATGTCCACATAATGCTAATGTATTTTTCTATCTTCAAAAAACCTAATTAGAAATTGAGATAATATAACTCTACTTGAGCTCTCATTTGACTCTCAAGGAGACAAAAGGTCCTTTTGGGGTTAAATAGTTATTCAACAAAGAATGTTGGATTCGCCTTCCAAGTACTGTAATTTATTCTTTTGGTCCCCCCCCCCTTTGTTTGTAGGTTAAAACTATAAAATACTCTTGCCTTAGTCTTCTTTTTGCTCTTTTTTTTTTAATAGAATCTTCTTCTCATCACTTTCATCTAAAATACAAAATAAATTAATAAATAAAAATCTTAATGCAAATCACAATTTTCATTAACCTTGAAATGCTAGACAATCCCAAAGTGACTAATGGATGACTTTCTACATCACCATAAAAATGAAGAATGTACCCATTGGTTTATAAATTAAATCATTTTTGACAAAGTACCTTGTTCATAAGTCTCCTCTTTCTAGGATTAAAGATTTCGAAGAAGTGTACTTTGTGGATGAAATAATGAAAAGTATTGCACTTTTTGTAGCACAAAGTCAAATTAAATGTCCCTCCCAACCCTTCTATGAATTTTGTCCCTAACTTCTGATTAGAGGATTGGAATCTCAAACAGATTTTTGGAGATGAAATTTAACTTGATTTACCATCTTTTCTTAGTTCAAATTTTCTTGGATAAATTTGTTCTACTATGCCTAAATGAGGTCTAAAGTTCTACATTGAACACAATTCCTACATTTGACTTAACTAGGTATGAGCGGTTGAGCATCTACTAATTCTAGTTTACATATCCCACATGGATTGTTTTACTTCCCATCACCCCACTTGTATAAAAAGATTACCTACACATCTTCCTAAAATCATTTCCATAGAGCCTTCCAAATCATTTGAAGGTGATAGTCGGAAAACAATGAAACACTTGATTATTCCTAATTGGGTCTTGCTAATTTTGGCATTGGGTAGCCATTGTTCTTATGTAATGGGCTTTTGACTAGCATGTTGATAAGAGCGACTGTCAGCAGATGGAATCTTCATTTTCAGAAGATTTTAAAGTTGTTATTACGAACTTCTATCGTTGTGGTAGGTCAACGACACAAATGCATTAAATGGTCATAGGAGCGCTCTTAGGTCAATGCCACCTTGGCTGGTGAGTAGGTTTGATAGATAGTGGAGCACTCAAGTGGGAACACACGATGATTTACAATTGATTTAATGCCATCGTAAGGCCAAGTGGGAACATACCTTTAGAGATAAGTGCTCACTACAGTAAGGTAATTTGCTATAAAAGTAACCATTTAAGGGGTTGGTCCAACTTTTTCATGGGCTTCCACAAGGTAGTGAATACGTTTCATGCGCAAGTGTCTTTACAATGTCCTCTGCAAGTCACCCCAACAAGTTAGTTTCTTTTTGAATTGAAGTTGTGTTTTACTAAGTATCCATACTTATTTTGTTTCTCTCTGGATTGGACTTGATACTCTTTGCTATTTGAAGAAATTACTCTGAGCGTCGATCAATCACAAGAGAGCCACTTGTGGTGCACCTCAGAACAAAGTTTGTAGTAGTAGGAAGGTAGTGGCTAGTGTCGTAGGCTTTGTAAGAAATGTATCAATTGGATTGACTATTTGCTTATTTCTTAAAGGTTGTAATTTAGGGTTTTGTATGATTGTGTTAGATGCCACTTTATTTTTCAAAGTTGATGTTTTGGCCAATCTATACATGATGAGAAGAAAGAGTCTTGTGTCCTAGTTTGAGGGTGCCGTGTTTGAGGGTTTGTCTATACACTTCTGAGGAATAGGGAATTTGGCCCTTGTTTTAGATGGTTTGGATGAGAACTTCTTGTGGGAATTAAATTTTTTGTCTTGATTTTGTATGTGAAATTTGGAACACTTGAATCTTATCTGATGTTTATTGCCTTCTATAAAGTGATGGTGTAGAGTTAGGGAGTTTTTTAGAATGTGCAAATTATCAAGAGATTACATAATGCTTACTTGAATGCGATTAGGGTAGTGAAAAGACAAGTTTCAAATGAGAAATTCTGCAATATGGTATTGAAAATATCTCTATTAGTATTTGCTTGGTCTTAGTTAGAGATTCTTGAAATTCTCCATTAGTTGGGTGAGTTAGAAGGTTTTTCTTAACACTTCATTTTCACTTGGATTTGTATTTCTAAATGCTTTTCTCATCATCTGCATACAATTTCAGGAATTAGAAGGGGAGGAGAAGGAGAACATGAGGTTGAAGAGGATGGAGAAAAGGAGAGTGGAACAATTTTAGGGATTGACAAGGAAGTGTTTCAAGGCAATATTGTGTTGTTGACCTTAAGTTCAGAAATTTGATCTTTGACATACTTTTAGCTTTCGAGGGACTCAACATTGTGAGGAATTAGCAAATTTGATTCTTGAGCAAACAATAGTAAAGATATCAGAGTGTGATTGTTACTTAGAATTACTTGTTAATTAGGTTGTTGGTGCAATGTTAAGATGAAATTGGGTTTTCTGTTAGAGGTGTCACAATGGGCATTAAATGCAGATGCTAGCCCATGTCTTTATTGCTTTGTTAGAAAGGTTGTTATTATTTTCATAGAGTACAAATTTGATTATAACTTAGAGATTAAGGTAAGAGGCTTTTGAAGTGTGCACCTAAGGGGAAATGAACCTCTGTGTGCAAATCAGTACTACAGAAGAGGCCAAAAAAATTTAGGTGGTGAGAGAAAAGAAAAAGTAATGACTGGGAATTTTTTTCAAAATTTTACTAGTGAAAGAAAATTAAAACGGTACTTCAAAGTGACATGGCCATAAGTCACTATTCTTGCCCATTAGCTATAGCACTTACTAATTATAATAAGCCTTTGAAGAGAATGATTGTGTCCAAAAACTAATTTGTACAATGCTTTGCTTGTTCATGTCAATCATTAACCCCTAAAGGTATTTGATTATATTTTCACCAAAAACGCTCCAAAACTGTCATCTCTAGTACAAGTACCAAATTTTAGAAAAAATAAATTTTTAGACAAATGTAACCATAGGATCTTGTAGTAATCTGGTTTGGGAAGATGTGGAAAAAATTTCAGAAATTTCCACCGTTTGGATTGCAAGATATTAGCATTTGAAGTGATAAAAAAACATTTCTTGGCCTTGCGAAAATCCAGGCAGATGCACTTCACAAGGTCAGATCATTATGAAAAAATGTCCAAAATGGTTGTAACTCTTTGGATTCATTCTCCAAGTAATGTTGGCTACATGCTTAAAAAATTTTAGATCATTTGGAATTGTACAACATATAGGAAAAAAATAGTAAGTAGAAAGAAGTAGAGAATGATTCAAAATACTAAATTATAAATAATTTATTTATGGAATTGAAAAATGCCAATCCCAATGGTTAAATTGTTGTAATAAACAATCTACACCTCATGTTTTTATTTTTTTCCAAAAATATTAAAAATTGAATTAAATAAAGGTCTTCAAAGTTTATTTTAGAGTAGAGATTCCATTATTACCCACAAACTACCCACAACTAAAACTCTTCATAACTTTCATCTCAAAAATCAAAATGATATGATTCAAAGCTTTCCATGTATATAGAAATCAGGAAAATAAATTTCAAATTTTTATTTTAAAAAAAAATAAATTTCAAAGAAGTTTTTTTTGCTGCCTAGGCTACCCACCAAGCAATGAAAACAACATATCATACACTAACTTTTTGACCATTATTCAAAATTTATGAAAATTGTTGGGTCTTAAAGCTACTCCTTGGGCACATATTGTGTGAAAATTTCAAAGAAAAAAAAATAAAATTCCATTCATAGTGAGCTGCCCGAAATCGCTATGTTGCCAAAAAACATTGTTTGGTCCTTTAGGGGTTAAAGTGAGTACTTCCTACCAAAAAAGATAATCATTGCAATTCCTTCACAACACTTGTATTTAAGGCTAAGTTAATGAAGAATTGAATTACAAGCAAACTATCAACAAGCTACACTCATCACAATAATAGTTGGCACTTCATCATAGTCTTAAAATGAAGCAAAAATATTAGCATTTTTTGACTCAAAAAAGGTTCATCCATTTGCACCAGGACCAAAAAATTAAGCTTTGAACAAAAGTATAGGTTGAGTTTATGATGATCATGGGTTTTTATAATCACTTGTGGCATATTTTTGAGATTAAAATTTCTAAAGTTATTATTTCAAAAAAAGATTAGTGTACCCCTTTCAGATTATTGTTTTTAACAATTTTTATCAAGTGAAAAAATGACATGTGTACTTCTCTGTAAATTCATGTTGTTTTTTCACTGTTTTTGACAATAAATACTATGTACTCAAATTAAAGTAGCAGGCACTGCTTTACACCCTATTTTTGTCCAGCCCCTAGACAAATGAATTGCAAGACCTGAAGATGCCATGCCCAAGGCTTCAGTGCAAGGACTGACTAACCTACTGCCATTCTCTTTTTCCAAGTGCACATCAAATGATAATTGTTTTTCTTGGGTGCTTGCACCACTGAATGAATGTCCATTACGAGGAAAGTAAGTTTCAAACAGGCCCTCTGGAAGTTCTCAAGAGCAGGAGCATAGCAATGGTGTTTTGCAATGAATTTCAAAAGTGATGAGTAAGTTATTTGAGGAATACTGATTAAGCTAAGCTTATGGGTGAAACTGGGGTGAATTCTTCATCTGCCCTCTGTCTGACTAAGATGCCCACTTGGCTTTGGTAAACAGGCTCTTCAGTGATGCTAACTGTGGTTAACTTACTGGCTGGAATTCCTCTCTCAGCTCTGGTGGAAACAGCAAGCTGTATGATAAGCTCACTGTACCTTACAGGAACACACTCTTCTGGTAGGATCAATGGTTTTTTTTTGTGATTTGTTGTCAATTTGCACCAAAATAATGGGCCCCACACCAGGCCCTTAGAACATGAATAGTGAAATCTTCAATGAAATCGTCAAAAAACTTCAATTTAAAAAAAATCTTGGATGAAATTGCCAAGTTGTGGATGAAAACAGAATTGTGGATATGTGATATGTACTAATGTGATATTTTCTATCTAATATGTGGATGAATGTTGAAATTTGGAACATTGCTATAACATCTAATATCGTCACTTTGGCACTTCACAAAAAATGAAAAAACAAACCTTGGGGTAGGATGTTGACATGTTGCTTGCAAGAGGTTTAAGCTTCCCTTTGGTTCTTCACATCCGAGCCAACACTCAAGATAACTCGATGGACAAAGGTTACTTCATTATTCCACCATTTGAAGGGACACTTTTGGATTACCATTACAATTGTGTAGGAAGTCCAAAGAACCACAATAAAATCTAAAGAGACATATACAATCTTCCCTAGGGCCAATAATGGGAAGATCACATGCAATGAGCTTTTTTTATTACTAAAAAATAAGTTGACTTAAATGTGCTTGAAAAACTCTCAGATATGTTGTTTTATTTGCAACTAAAAAATTATGAAATAGACCAATCTAAATATTTGCAATGATCAAAGGGTCCACAATGGGTATCCATACATACCTTATACGGAGTACTACCTCTGAAGTCTCGATTGATACAGTAGTCCTTTCAGTTGTAAGCTTGGAACAATAACAAATTACAATAACAAAAGTCCTTTTTTCAGACCAAGGCTAAGCTTAGACTTCACCAAGTCTTTGTCAACAGGTCTCAGACTTAGGGTGCAAAAGCTGCAAACTTTTCACCAAGGCAGATGAATGTACAGTACAATCTCCCCCGACTGTTCAGTTGTTCAGTTGAGTGGTTAATTTTCACATCCTCAGCCAAACACAAGAGTCCCTGATCCCGAATACTCTAGGAACTCACATTTTCCAACTTTTTCACGGGGGGAAATTGAAGCTGGCTCCACCAGGTTTTTTTACTGTGTCGGTTTTAATATTAAATTAAAAAAATTGGAGAATCTCCATTCGGAGATTCGGAGCACTGTACTAATATCTGCGCTCATGGCCGCCCCACGTGATCAGTGCGCGTTTTCTGACTTTCGTGGAAGACTTTGTTGTCCTCTCAACCGCGTCCTTCTTGCCAACCTTAAACCCTTCTCGGCTTCACCATTCCTTTGCTTCTGGAGTGCTTCGCTCGGGGAGTTGGGGCCGTATGTGCACTCGTTTGGACGACCTGGTGTTTGCGGAACTTGGTCTCAGTGCTGTAAGTTGTGGTGGAGAGATGAGCTTGTGGGTGTGGAAGTTGGAAGACGAGACTGTTCCAGAGAAGGTTGTTTGTTTCAAAAAATCAGCACTGCACTTGTGTTTCTAAGACGCTGGCTGCTTAGAGTCATTTGATTCCTGCTGCTGGACGAGCTTGGGAGGTGTGCAAGCGTTTGTATGCGGCATCTGCAGCTGCTCGGAGGTGGTGGAGTGTTTTGCTTATTTGGATTCATTGTGGAGTGAAACACTTCAATCTGTTCAAGAACACGGGTTTCGATTGTTGGTGTGTTGAAGGAATCAGCTTGGAACGGGTCTGCTAACCTTGTCTGCAACGAAGTGCTCCTTTTCTCAGGCAATTTGTTTGGTACCAATCCATTCCTTCTTTCTCATGTGGTTGTAGATTTGGACCCAGAAAGAAAACAAGCTCATTAGACACGTGTTTTTTTATTTTATTGAAAAGATTATAATATGAGGACCACTTCACACTACGGCACAAGGATGCCCTTATTTGTTTATTTGTGTCCCCATTGGGGTTTGAACCCTAGTCTCCACCATTACAATGGGGAGTCTTTGCATTCCATGAACCTACTTCCCTTCAATGTTTAATGCCACCTTTTTATTCCATTTATATCCTTCATATTCCTTGTTTAATGGTGAGAGCATGTGTTGTAATAATTTTTCCAAGGCCATTTTTGACTCCTTTCTCATGTTTTTTAACCTTTTGCTTGAAAATATTGTCATATGGGTGACAATTTATTGAAAATTTCAGAAATTAGATGGATTAGAAGTCGAAAAAATGGAATAGGTTTGGACTTTGGGCTTGGACTTTGGAGGCTTCACACTATGGCCGACCGAAGGCTCCAATTCCTAGTTTTTTTGGCCTATTTATTGCTCATTTCCTTGGACTCTCACCAAAGTTTGGCCACTCAATCCCACGGCCTCTCGACTTGGACGGCCATAGTGTGAAGAGGCCCTGAGATACAAGTTGTATCGTATATAGATGAGTAGGTTCACTAGAAGTACAAAAGATATAGGATAATATATTAATGTCCATATTCTTAATTAGTTAATGACATTTGCATGTATCCATATCCATATCTATGTACCATGTTTTGTATATCATTTGGGTCACATAATAGAACTTGGATACACCAATTGGCATATTGGAGGTCGTAGTAATAGTACTATTTTGTCTTTTCAACTCATTAGCATTTCATATGCAATTTATTGAATGCGATTTTTACAAATTAAGAAGAAAATTGTTTGGTAGGGTTAAGTTTGTTTGGTAGAACAATCTCACAATTGGGATTATTGTGTAAGTTTTTTAAAAAAACATTCTCCTCCAAAACTTTCAACTAAATACTTCAATATAAAAAGAATTTAATTTAGCATTTGTAGTGCAAATAATTTAAGTTCAGAAGTTTTGAAGCCCTGAAATTTAGCTAGGCAAGGTGCAAAAGAAACAATTTTTTTGTACTTTTAAAGCAAAAATCTTGTTGTACTTGTGGCCAAAGTTTTTGAAAATTTCTTCAATACTAATTTTATGCTAATCTACTACTAGATCCAGTTAGATATGTGAAAACAACACTTTTTCAAGTTTGCATGTCACAAAAGAAATTGCAATTTCAAGTAGAATTTGATGAGAGAAAGACCTTTGAATTTAAGGCTAAGTAACCACAAAAGAAACTTCTATCTTTTGGAAACCAAAACCATCAAAGAAAATGATGATTCTCAAGCCTTGATTTTCAGGGTATGTAAAGAGAGTCGATTTTGAAGGCTATTGGATGCTATCATGATGAAGATTTTGTTAGTCCATCCAATGACTTTGGTTTGAGGACAACTTGGTGACTCTTTTGGTCTATTCCTAAACTTATAGTGGATTTTTTCATTACTAGAGAATATGAATTTTGCATATTATCTCTGTTTAATACATTCACCTATATGTAGAGATAGAAATTAAAAGATTCATCCATCCTATTGGGGCAAGGCGACTGTTATCTCCACCAATAGATAATCTATTTATATATATTTCATAGAAAGTAGATTTGGCATTTGGCATCCAAGATTAATTTATAGTGCCATGTGTCCTACTTGTAGTTGATATCAACTTCCTTGATGAACATGAAGCTTGATTAACATTTTGTGTGTTACAATTTTGTAAAAGGAATGCTTCAATCAAGTGGCTAGTAGAAGATTTTAGTACTAATTAGGAATTTTCTTCATAAGGAATCTTGCTAGTTATGTATCTATACATCTCTATAAAATTTGTATGAACTTGCATGCTAATCTCAACAAATTCATTTACTCTTGAGGTGTATAGAAAATTAGTTACAATTACATCTTAAATGTATTCTTTTGAGTTTTTGATATAGGTGCAATGTTTGTATTTTATTGTAAGATGTTCCCAAGGTCTAAGATGCTCTTCTTGGCAAATGTATAGGTTGGCATGGGTGATCCTCTTTTTACTCCAGCACTAGTAGGAGCAACTGTAAGTTTGTTGCTCAATGAGGTGATTGATGCTGCCAAAGGGGCAATAAGGATCAAAGAGAGTTGCAAAGCTCTTAAGCTCAAGGTGGATAAAATTGTTCCTTTGCTCAAGGTTGTGGAGGAAAAATCAACCAATTGGAAGCAAGAGCATTTAGATTGGTTGTCGGAATTTGATACAATACTAATCAATGCTCAATGTGTTCTAAAAGAATGTCTCCAAGAGTCTAAAGGTGGCCAGTGCGTGAGACTCATGAAGTTTTGGCAATGGCGCAAATTACCATCTCGCTTACAAGTTATTTCTGATCAAATTGATGAGGCAAGGTTGAATGCAATTCTAGCCACACTTGGCCAATCTTCAAACTCAACTCAAAAACAATCAAAATCAAAAGTTGATTTTGTGACACAATCAACTCCTCCCTTGATTGTGGGGGTAGAAAAACCTTTAGACAATCTCAAGACAACTATATTGGCAAGCTATGAAAAAGACAAGCCCTCTATCCTCGGTTTGCAAGGAAGAGGTGGAGCTGGGAAAACTTTGCTTGCCAAGCGATTGAATAATGATGTAGACATCAGAGCTATATATGGATCAGAAGGGATCTTGTGGATTACGGTTGGCTTGGATGCAAGAATATCAGACTTGTACAAAACCATGGGGAAGTTCTTGAATGATGGTGTATTTGTAAAAGAGTATGCTCATCGCAACCAAGAAGACCAACGTACCTATTTGCAGAATGCATTTGCTAAGAAGAAGATGTTCTTGGTTTTAGATGATGTGTGGGGAGAACCATGTGATCACCAAGAAATGATGTATTGGTTGAATATTGCTTCAGGCCCTGGGTCCACTACTCTCATAACAACTCGATGTGCGACAGTCCTCTCCAAAGTTCATGCTGAAGTGGAAGTGGTGTTATTGCTCTCCGATGAAGATAGTTGGACTTTGTTTTGTACGCATGCATTCCAAAATGGCATTCTTCCACCAAATATATCAGAAGACTTGGTAAGAGAGGTTTGCAAGGAATGCAAGGGGCTTCCGCTAGCATTGAAAGTTATTGGTTGTGCAATGTTAGACAAGACTAACATGGTTGAATGGCGTTCTGCCTTATTGGAATTGAAACAATCGAAGCCAATATTGGATTCCAATGTGGATGAAGAGTTGTATCATCGTTTACAATTAAGTTACAACGACTTGAAGCATGATGTGACAAAGACATGCTTTTTGTATTGTGCTGCTTTTCCAGAAGACTACAAGATTCTAATTGACAATTTATGCAAGATGTGGATTGCAGAAGGGTTATTTGGTGCCCTTGATGGAAAAGAAGCTAAAGATGAAGCTAAAAGACATCTTGAAATTCTTGTGAAGCGTTCTATGGTTGATTGGAATCATGAGGATGGATACATTGTGGTACATGACATTCTACGAGATCTTGCAATATACATCATTGAAAAATCAAAGCCGAGGGATTGTGCATCTAAGTGTTGGTTTCAATCGGGGAAATTATTGCCCTCACTTTCTACAAACAAGTCACTCAAGAAAATTCAAAGGATGTCATTTATGCAAAGTACCATTTTGGAATGGCCAAATCAACTTCATGCTCCTAATCTTCAAGTATGTTTGCTATCCAAAATGTCTACTCGAGAAAGAAGATTGTGTATTCCTGATGCATTCTTCTCCAACTTGCGAGCCTTACAATATTTAGACCTTTCAGGAAATCACTTTGATGAAAAGATTCCGAAGATGTGTGGATTGCAAGCTCTTCAAGTTTTGAGTCTAAATAGATGTGATAGCTTGATTGAGCTTTCAGAGAACATTGGAGAGTTGAACTCTCTTATTGAGTTGGATCTTAATGAGTGTAGATCCTTGAAAGTACTTCCTCAAAGCATTGGAGGCTTGAAATATCTTACAAAGTTGGATCTTGGATGGTGTCAATCCTTGAGTGAGCTTCCGGAGAGCATTGGAGAGTTGAACTCTCTTATTGAATTGGGTCTTCGAGGATGTGACTCCTTGAAAGTGCTTCCTCAAAGCATTGGAGGCTTGAAATGTCTTACAAAGTTGGATCTTAAAGACTGTGAATCCTTGAGTGAGCTTCCGGAGAGCATCGGAGATTTGAACTCTCTTATTGAGTTGGGTCTTCAATGGTGTGTATCCTTGAAAGTGCTTCCTCAAAGCATTGGAGGCTTGAAATGTCTTACAAAGTTGAATCTTGAAAGGTGTGAATCCTTGAGTGAGCTTTCGGAGAGCATCAGAGAATTGAACTCTCTTATTGAGTTGAACCTTCAAGGATGTGTATCCTTGAAAGTGTTTCCTCAAAGCATTGGAGGCTTGAAATGTCTTACAAAGTTGGATCTTGAAGACTGTGGATCCTTGAGTGAGCTTCCAGAGAGCATCAAAGAGTTGAACTCTCTTATTGAGTTGAACCTTCAAGGATGTTGGTCCTTGAAAGTGTTTCCTCAAAGCATTGGAGGCTTGAAATGTCTTACAAAGTTGGATCTTGAAGACTGTGGATCCTTGAGTGAGCTTCCAGAGAGCATCAGAGAATTGAACTCTCTTATTGAGTTGAATCTTCGAGGATGTGTATCCTTGAAAGTGTTTCCTCAAAGCATTGGAGGCTTGAAATGTCTTACAAAGTTGAATCTTGAGAGGTGTGAATCCTTGAGTGAGCTTCCGGAGAGCATCGGAGAGTTGGATAGTCTTAAAGAGTTATATCTTGGAGGATGTATATACTTGAGAGTGCTCCTTCAAAGCATTGGAGGCTTGAAATGTCTTACAAAGTTGGATCTTCGAGAATGTAGATACTTGAGTGAGCTTCCGGAGAGCATTGGAGAGTTGAACTCTCTTATTGAGTTGGATCTTCAATGGTGTGGATCCTTGAAAGTGCTTCCTCAAAGCATTGGAGGCTTGAAATATCTTACAAAGTTGGATCTTGGATGGTGTCAATCCTTGAGTGAGCTTCCGGAGAGCATCGGAGATTTGAACTCTCTTATTGAGTTGGATCTTCAATGGTGTGTATCCTTGAAAGTGCTTCCTCAAAGCATTGGAGGCTTGAAATGTCTTACAAATTTGTATCTTGGAGGGTGTGAATCCTTGAGTGAGCTTCCGGAGAGCATTGGAGAGTTGATTTCTCTTATTGAGTTGAACCTTCAAGGATGTGTATCCTTGAAAGTGCTTCCTCAAAGCATTGGAGGCTTGAAATGTCTTACAAAGTTGGATCTTGAAGACTGTGGATCCTTGAGTGAGCTTCCAGAGAGCATCAAAGAGTTGAACTCTCTTATTGAGTTGAACCTTCAAGGATGTTGGTCCTTAAAAGTGCTTCCTCAAAGCATTGGAGGCTTGAAATGTTTTACAAAGTTGGATCTTGAAGACTGTGGATCCTTGAGTGAGCTTCCAGAGAGCATCAAAGAGTTGAACTCTCTTATTGAGTTGAATCGTAGAAGATATGTGGATCCTTGAAAGTGCTTCCTCAAAGCATTGGAGGCTTGAAATGCCTTATACAATTGGATCTTGAAGATTGTGAATCCTTGAGTGAGCTTTCGGAGAGCATCAGAGAATTGAACTCTCTTATTGAGTTGGATCTTCGAGGATGTGTATCCTTGAAAGTGTTTCCTCAAAGCATTGGATGCTTGAAATGTCTTACAAAGTTGAATCTTGAGAAGTGTGAATCCTTGAGTGAGCTTCCGGAGAACATCAAAGAGTTGAACTCTCTTATTGAGTTGGATCTTCAATGGTGTGGATCCTTGAAAGTGCTTCTTCAAAGCATTGGAGGCTTGAAATGTCTTACAAAGTTGGATCTTAGATGGTGTGGATCATTAACTAAGCTTCCAAAGAGCATCAGAGAGTTGAACTCTCCTATTGAGTTGGATCTTCAATGGTGTGTATCCTTGAAAGTGCTTCCTCAAAGCATTGGAGGCTTGAAATTTCTTACAGAGTTGAGTCTTGGAAGGTGTGAATCCTTGAGTAAGCTTTCGGAGAGCATCGGAGAGTTGATTTCTCTTATTGAGTTGAATCTTCGAGGATGTGTATTCTGGTGTAGTACAATTTTCTACGACAACCCAAGGCAATTCCAATTAGGTTTGTTCGGGGGAAAACTCAAATTAGCTTAGTGTTTTTATTAGCTAATGTCACTTTGTAGGTAAATTATGTCGTTAATCTAAATATATTAGGTTATTTGGTATATTTCATACTTTATTTTAGAAATGGAAAAGGAATTCTCTTTCTCATTTCCGTCCAATTATAAATATAAATTTTCTAACTAGTAAGCCCGTTTAAGTCTTAACTTAAAATAAAATGCGAATCTTAAGGTATAAACTAAGGGAACCTACATCCACAAATCTCATACTTTGAATTCACTGAAATATATTACAAATATATCCATTTGCAACTTGCATCTCACAGTATATATTTGAACTTTGAAAATTCGGTTCAACCGAGAATTCTTTAATTGTGTTTCACAACTATAATTTCAACATCTAAATCACTTTAAGCGCTAATAACTCGATTACTTCAAGTAAATGTAACACATACCCTTTTTAGGGATTGAAAACAACCAAGGACATCGCTCTAAGCGAACACATTAAAACACATATACTTTAAGCAATTCTAAAAATAAATTCCCTTCAGGGATGTATAATATGCTTTGCTAAATTATTTTAAAGAATTTCAAATTCTTTCCTTTCCAAGTCTCCAGTCTTTATTTGACTTAGTATTCTCCTATCTTTAGCTTTAAGCTTTCTCCATTTGTATCACCATGATATCTTGGATCTCCTCTTTTCTCCAATTGTAATACAAATTCTAAATTATGCTTTCTAAGTTTACACAACTAAATACAATTCCTAATGGAAGAATTTAAATACACATTCAAACATTCAAACATGTGCTCATGTCTTTATTTAGAATACCATTTATTGAACATGCAATAATCATTCAATCATTAGAATGTACATCAATTGTTTATAATTGTTCAATGATTTCTATTCACTAGAAATGTAAACTCAAATTCTAATTCAAAATAAATCTCAATCACTAATTTTATTTCAAACATACATGTCCATTTGTGATATAAAGATATTCCAATCCTTTAAATGAAAATAATTACCAATCACTGGTTTATTATTAAATTTCAAAATAAAATCCAATCACTAGATCACTCAATTCCAAACCAATCCCTGGTTTACAAATAATTTTCGATTACTAAAATTATCAATTATTAAGTCAATCATTAACTTAATATTTTGCTCCTCTTAATACTTCAAATATTGCTTTAAGCATTGACACAAAAATTCTTTCAAGAGATAAAGTATAAAGTATAAATATAATCTATTCAAAATGTCATCAAATCCTCTCTTAAAGAGATTCTCCTTTATATAATGCTCTAGGCAAAGAATACTTACTCATCACTTAAGTGATTATTAAATTATTCAATTTAATTGATTTAACATTCATAAAATACTCAAGGTAAAATATCATCAAAATTCAACTTCATGCTTAAGCAATAAACACTACCACTTAAGTGAATAAAGTAACTAAGAATGACACTTATAAATTTTCTTAAAAAATAATACAACAACGAAAAGCATAAAAACACAACCCCACGTCCCGAATGCAATAACAAAATTAAGGAGAGAAAAATAATGAGAGAAGAGAAGACTATATATTACCATCCTTCCTCGCATACCCTTTCCAATCTTTTAATAAAACCCCTGTCAAAGTCCACAACCACTCAAGCCAAAAAGTCATTTCACACTTTAACTCCAAATATCATCACATTCACACTTAATTTCACAAAACTTTAAACATCTAATCCATTTCACACTTAAAAAAACAAAATTTATCTAAAAAATGAAATTATCCTAATTACACTTGGAAAGTGCTTCCTCAAAGCATTGGAGGCTTGAAATGTCTTACAAAGTTGGATCTTAGATGGTGTGGATCATTAACTAAGCTTCCAAAGAGCATCGGAGAGTTGAACTCTCTTATTGAGTTGGATCTTCAATGGTGTGGATCCTTGAAAGTGCTTCCTCAAAGCGTTAGAGGCTTGAAATTTCTAACAATGTTTGATCTTCAAAGGTGTAGATTTTTGAATGAGCCTCCAGAGAATATCAAAAAGTAGAACAATTTTAAAGAGTTATATCTTCAAGGATGTGGCTCCTTGAAAGTGATTTCTGAAAGCATTGGAGGCTTAAAATATCTTACAAAGTTGCATCCTCAACTATGTGGATCTTTGAGTGAATTTCTTAAGAGCGTCAAAATTTGGACAATTTTAAAGTAGTAGATCTGCAAGGATGGGATTTATTGGAAGACTGAGCTTCCAAAAAGCATTGGAGAGTTGGATAATTTTGAAGAGGTTTATATTCAAGGATGTGGCTAATTGAAAGAATATACTTTCATAGAGTTGCAATGAGTTAGATTTGTCAATGAATTGAATCTTTGAAGAGGCTAATTTTTTTATGTCTTCCCGAAGAGCTTTGGTGGATTGAAATCACCTATATTGTCAAGCTTTTGATTTGAGTATGTTTGTACTTAAGGGTGCATAGTTTGTTTTGTCATAGAACACTATAATGTAATGTTTTGAGATACTTGAAACATGTCTTTGATAAATGCACAATGAATTTGAAATGGAATTCAATTTTTGGGAAAGGAAGGCTATTTAGATTACCTATCCACCTCAAAAGGTATTTAAAATATCTCCAAGTTCTTGAAATTGGAAAATTTACAGCAATAGAGTCTTTTTACAAAATGCAATGTGCACATTTAATTTTGAGATGTCATTGAGAGTTACTATGAGGGTTTTTAATTCTTTTATTATAAATTTTTGCAATTGAAATAATTGTATTTCAAAAGGTCATATTTTCTTAGGATTATTTTTGAATTTTTATATTCAACTTCTAAGGTCAAAATCTTATATTCAATTTAAATAAGTGGCTAAAAGAGAGAATTTGTCAAATTGATTGTATTACTAGTACTAGGGTGACTACTGGATGTGGATTATAAGATAGGATAAATGACAAATCCTCTAGAGATGGTTAACCCCTCATTGCCAAAGGCCTAAACAAGTTCAAAAACAACATTTCTTTTGAAGTGTTACAAATATAATTTTCACTAAGTTATAGAGATCTCAACCGTACAATCTTGTAGTGCACTTGTTGTAGATGACATGCATCAAATTTGGTGTCATTTGACTGCATAGATTGAAAGATTTTAATGTTTTAGTGTTGAAGAACGATGCTGAAATTTCCCTAAAAACACATTTGGAGGCAAAAGTCGGTATCTAAATCTACTCAATTGAAGAAACTTCATACTATAGAGTGATTCAAAATCAACATAAAAACTGATTGATGAAAAAAATATCATTCAATTGACTCATTGTGTCTGCAAAATGGCTTTGAAATGTCAAAAAATAGCAAGAGAAGTTGCAAAAAATACATTAAAATAGAACCTCTTTCTACTAAAATGCTTCTCAATCACTCATTACTTCTTGGATTGATATGAAATTTTATACACACAAACTAGACTAGTATGCACAACTTTTGCAAAAAAAACACTATTGGAAACAAACATTGTATGAAGAAGAAACAAGTCACTTAAGTTCACTGTAATCCAAAAATGTCAGGATTTTGAACTTCATATTGCTCCCAGACATTCTAAACAACCTCGATTGACATGAAAATTGTACCACAATAACTATACTTCAAGGGTAAAATAACCCAAAAAATTTGATTGAAAATGAACTTTGGATGAAGGAGATACAAGCCCCCAAAGTTGCAGCCATCAAATGCAATTTGGTGAACTCAAATTGAACTTGTGAACTTTGATTAGCTTCTAAAACTTCAGTACTTCTTGGATTGATCTGAAAATTTTACCACACAAAAAAGAAGAGAGAGCTCAAATTTTCCAACAAGTTTTATTAAATTTGAACATCAGATACAAAAGTTACAACACTTTGAACACTTTTGGTCCCCTTCGGCGGTGAGGGGTTAAGATGGAAAGAACAGTTATTCTCCTTTCTCATGATATATCATAGATGGTTTTTCCTTCTCAGTCACTCTGTTGGTGATTTTCTTGCGAATTGAATTGTAAAGTGAACTCCTTCTAGAATGGAAAATTGTTTTTAATAATTGTTCTATGCTTATTGTTTCTATATTTGGTTGGATGTGTAGTTGGTGGGCTTTGATCCAGTGATGGGATCTAAATGAGTAATCTATGGTGTAGAATTGTTATGGTGGTTTTGGAGATAGTTGGGCTATTTGTTTGTTTGGATTTGTAGAATTTGTTTGAGGTATTCTGGGACTGCAAAGGATTCTCATGAGTAGTCATTCAAATGGCTATTAAACTTTGGATTGAATGTTATTGAGAATTTTTGGTAAATGAAAATGAGTTGAATTTTAAGTTTGGCAAGAATGCTATCTAGAGAGGAGAAATTAATTAGCAGTGAATATGTGTACATGTGATGTCTAATTTGTGATGTGTTAGTCTGTTGCATATAAGTCGGTTGTTTCCCATAAGCTCAAACAGGTGTTGTGGGAAGCTTTTACTGATCACTCCAGGATTGCCTGGCTTAAAACCAAAAAACTATGTGAACTCTATCCTGACAAGACGGCCACCTTCTTTAGGCGCTTTGACAACACCTGGCTGCAATCTGGGTTCTTGGGCTCATGCATCCAGCTCACGTTAACTTGGAAACTAGGTCCCCCCAAGGATGAGAGGTTCAATTAGCTCCAGAGAGTTGCTCTTTTGTTGGCTTTGGTTGCTGCTGTATCTTTTTTGTTCTGTTGTCTAAAAATGTCAAAAATGTCATCGAGGGCTTGTTCCTCTGGTTTGCTGTATTGTTTCCCTCTATTAATGGAAATTGTCCATGAGTTTCAAAAAATAAAATAAGTGGGTTGTTTGATTAAGAATCTGTATAATAATGGTAGAAACTTTAGACTAATTGTTGTAGGAATGTTACATCATTCTCTAAGTGAAATTAATTTAGAGTAAGGTAAAACAGCCCATTGTGGTCAGATGACCCATAGTGGACACTTAAGGAATGACCTCATTATGGATTTTTTCAGTATGTAAGATTTGGGCCACAATGTATGTCTTATATGATAGTAATGGAGCGATTCGTGACTTCATTAGAAACCTCTAACTTTTTAGTGTGAATTCATTTTAAGAATTGACTTTTTAGAATTTCCATATTAGAGAATATTATGACTGCTTTAGGTGAACAAGATGTGCATCATGGATTCAGACTTTGTTGCTTCTGGGGTAAGGTAAAACAACCCATTACAGACCAAATGGGGGATTTGCCCTCTTGTCATTTCTGAAATTTTCTACTTTTTTTTTCAGAGAAAGTCAAGTGACAGAAATGGCGAGAGCATTTGAAATTATATTTTTTTGACAAAGTGTGAATCTGTTATGAATTTTTTAAGTGTTCAGCCCATCATAGCCTGTAGACTACCCCAAAACCAACAAAAACTGATCCATAACACTCATCTTACTTACCTATTACAGTCACAATATTTTCTAACACAGAAGACCTGAAAAAGGCACTTCTTGCAATGAACTAACACTAAAAAACTGAAAGTTCCTATTGCAGTCACTAATTACTCCATTCCAGTTAGCTAAGACATCGAATGTGGTCCAAATCTCAAAAATTAAAAGAAAACTGTAATGGGCTCATTCATAGAGTTCCGTAATGGGCTGTTTTACCTTAGTCTACAAACTCTTTTGGGCCATGATGCATTGAACACTTCAAAAAGTCATAGCAAATTCATACTTTATCAAAAAAATTAATAATTTCAATTGCTTTAACTATTTCTCACACTTGTCTTTTTGAGTGGAAAGAATTGAAAAATTTCAGCCACAGTATGAGTCATTTGAATATACCATTAACTCATGTGGTTCTTCTAATAGAGTATTGCTTTTGAAATATCATTTGCTTTCAATTACTTGTGAGAAGAGTTTTGACTCCTCTTGGAATGAAAGTTTTGCACTAAAATTAGGTTTAAGAAAATTCATACATATCGTGTTGGTGACATAAATGCCAAATTTCAAAAGTAGATGAGGAATTTACAAGCTAAAACTACCCAATCTACCCTTTTTTTAATAAGACAATATAACTTTTGATCTGGGCATCTAATCCAATTTTTTTTACATTCCAACAAACAAGGTGAATGTCTCCAATTTATCATCACCTATCCGAATTCCTATTGTCCGTTGAATGGACATTTGGTCTTTTATAGGTATGGTTAATTAAAACTAGCACTTTAAGTGGGCTAAACTGTTATCATAGAATTCATTGGTAGATCCTTCAATGACTTGGCTCAATCTAGAATTGATTCAATTGCCAAAATATACTTAAATTCCACATTTAACTATATTGCACTCTCTTCTTTAAAGTCTTTGGAAATTATACTATGTGAATTGCCGTACTAGTTGACCTTTTAGAAAATGGAAAATATAACAATGTGCATGAATTTGAAAGTCTGAAAGTATTAGTATTTTGAATTATATCTGCTACTACTTAGGGAGTTTTTTGTTAGATAGCAATGGAAATTTCAAGAAGTTAGGGCAAAAATTTATAAAATGAAATTAGAAGAAAACATAGGGACAATTCTAGGGAATAATAGCTTTTTTTAAGCTAAAATGACTTCAAGCAAGATTTGATAAATTAGCTAAATTAGGCAAAGGGTAAAATGATAATAAAATGGAAACCAAAATACTACTAAGTAGGAAAATGAAACTAGAATTCAATAGGAAATCAAAAAGATAATAAACACAAACATATAGAACCAAAATGAAAAAAATACTTCGAATGGGAAATTGGATTAGAATTAAATTTCCAACCAAAAAAATCAAGAAATGCAATTAAAAACAAAAAACTACAAGTAGAAAATGAAACTAGAGGTAAATTGCAAACCAAAAAATAAGAATTAAAAAAATTCTAGAAGTAGAAAATGAAATTACATATAAATTGAAAATCCCAAAAATGATAAATAGGAAAAAACACAAAAGACATTAGTAAAATTAAAACTACTATTAGAATACTAGATTAGTGGTGGAAACACTAAAATAGATTAAAAAAATACACAATAAAATAGGGCTTTATAATAAATTAGGAAGATTTATACCAAATCAGTATAAATTTCATCAAATTAGCCCAACTTACACCAAATGAGCCATGATTGCACTAATTTGGCACATTTTACACAAAATTAGCAAATCAATAGTAAATTGCGGTAGAATGAAATTAGTCATGGAGATTAGTTTGTTAGGTGAGTTGGTTAAATGAAAAATTAGGGTTTTTGAAGCCCTCTCTCTCAATTATTGTGTATGTGTGTTTTGAGAGAGCTCTTGAAGATTTATAAGCTCAAAAAGTATTAGAAAAATCATGAAAATTAGTTAGGATTGAAAATACAAACCATTTGTCAAATAGATTTTCACACTTTTGTGGGAAAATAAGGTGAAATAAGACTAGGTTGGGAAATGCTGAAAAAAATTTGGGTTAGGTATGGGCAAAATGACCGAGTGTGCTTGAGGGATGAGTATGGAAATTAGAGATTTTTCAACACTAGAAGAAAACATTGTCAATTTCAAGAAAATCTAGGTGACACAAAATGCGGTTTCCTGCTAAAAAATGCAATTCTTGCGTTGGCCTAAATGTAGTTTTCAGAAAAATGCGTCTTGGCCAACGCAGAATTTGCATTTTTTGGCAAAAAACTCCATTTTGTGTCACCTAGATTTTCTTGAAACCGAGAATGTTTTCTTCTAGTGCAAGGTGTGAGAATGGTGAACTATTTCTTTATTCAAGGTCTACAACGATGGCTTACCAATGCTTAGGCTAGTGCAACAACCAGGTAATTTTGTGAACATGTTTCCAAATGCTTATAATTCTGAATTCAATGTGGCTAAGGCAATGAAGGTAGCTCTTGTTGAATGATTACCTCATGGCCAAGCAATAGTAGAGCTTTATAGGTAGTTTCATTGTAAGACATATGTGTTGCATGACAAATTGTTGTTAGGGTTTGGAGCAAAGTTCTTCATCGCTAACTGCAAAAGAACAAGGGTAAGACCACTTCAAAGACCATCTAACAACTTCAAGGATGAATTCAATTGAAGAAATGAAAAGTGAGCATCTATGGCAAGGACGGAAATAATTTAGAAAAATAACCAAAATCCAATGTACCATCTAGGGGCGAAACTTTAAGAGCAGTCAACCATAATGCAATGAGGGAGCTAGTGATGAGGACTACAACATAGCAAAGGGATAGACTCTCAGGGTAGAATCAATCTCCTTGAAATCCCAGATACACTCCCAAAATTCATGACGACAGACAAGGATGAGAATAGAACAAAATAAGATGACAACAACAACAAGAAAGGGCTGCAACACTGACAAACAACAAGGCAATCATGACAAAGTCAAGACAAAATTCAAGTGTGGTAATTGGAGATTGGAGCGGCCAAGGTGACACAACTTAGCACTTCATTTTTGTGATGTGGTCCTAATTGCTAAATAGTCCCTTTATGAACCTCCAACCTTTTTGCATTGCACAATCACCCAATAACAAGATGCCAACTAAATGCTCAACCATCCATAATTAGTGTTTTGAAAGTACACCTCATTCAAATAATATTCATTGAGGAAGTTTCAAAGAAGATCACATACTATATGGACAGAAATGGAATATGCTTTGCATATTGAAATCTTTTGAAGGCCTATGGCCATTTTCCCATCAAAATCCACTTAAAAGTGTCATTTTCAATGCAAACAACAAACATTTTAAACATTTTCTTTTTGCATATCCAACCACAAGGTCTTGCACTAGACTATTGCAAAAATGTCTAGAAGAAATTCTAGAAACTTTGATTGTATCAATCATTCCAAAGATTTAAGTGTTTAGAGTGAAGATAATGAGTTTTTTTGTTGCCTCCCTTCACTTGTTTGGGGCTTATTGTGGCATAAATTTTGCTCTTGGGCACCAATTGAAATAAAATTATATTCCTAGAAAGCTAATCAATTTTTTAGTCTTGAAAAAAAGTCTCAAAAAATCGTACCAAAAATTGAGATCATAGATGCCTACCCAATCTTTCAAGAGTCCCCCAAGTAAATGGGGCTCTTGGTACTTTAGGGATTAAATTGATTTGATTATATGAGTTTGAACTTGCCATAATTCATTTCAATTTTCTTTCAAATTTTTTGGGCCTAATCAATCATTAGTACTCTAGAATTGCATGAATCATGATTTCATAGCTATCTCATTTATGAAACATCATGATCTTGCAACATATTTTTTAACCCAGAAAGGACGTTATAGACATAAGTGTCTGATGAATGACAAGGCATTCTCCTGTATAGGACAAAAATTCAATTATTCATCCTTGGAATTAGTGGTGGGAACTGGGGATCTTCTACAGTACTTTAACTTCAAATGAGCTCTTTTGCTTTTTTTTAATACCAATTATTCCCACAATTTCAAAAATGATGATTTTCACATGAACCCCCTATGTCCTTCCAAGTTTAAAGAATGTATAAACCTTTGTAAGGTCTAACAATAAATACCATTTCATTTTGCACCATCTACTATGTCTCATAGAAAGAACAAAGAAGAGTAACAACAAAGCAACTATGTTTCCCAAAACCACTACAAACTCTTTAGAACCAATGGGATTTTAAGCTTATTTTTCTTCAATTTTTCTTCAAAGGTAACCATTCAAGCAGAATCTAATGACATGAGTTGACATGAGTTGGTACGTGACATCTTAAAAAATTCATGAAATATTGTCTGAGTATCAAATGGGTTGCAATTCTCTCAAGGGGGCTAACAATTTGACATCAAAGTATCATCATCAAGCTACTAAGCAATCCAGAGCAAAAAAGAGGCAATTGCTGGTGTGTATACCTTAACAATATATTACTTGAAGGTAACAACATCTAATTGCAACCCATTTCTATACCAACTCTTAGCAAATTTTTGTCTAAATATTTAACTTTTGTTGGTATACCAATTCCAAAATATTCTTGCAAATAGCACATTATAATGGTTGGTTTTTTTCCTCAGATTGTCAATTCTGGAGAAGTCTCTGGACATTTAGGGGTTAAATGTGATGCAAATAAAATTCACAATTGGACTCACAGATGCTGACACTAAGTTCAACGTGGCTAAGAATTCCCAGGACCATTCCTTGAAATTTCTGAAATTCATGAATGTGTTGCAATGCCCATCAAGGACTTATTAAGGCCACACTTGATGTTGCATCATGGGCATTCATTTCCAATAAGGTAGAAGTACCTAAATGTGACACTTGTTTGGATCTCTTCATATGGAGGGTGTGATCAAGAAAAAAATGTTGCATGAGAGTGTGAGTGTTAGGAAATGGTTTAGGAAACCAACAAAATTGGTTTCGTATTTTTTCAAGCTTGTATGAATATTATATGAATTTTTGAAAAGTACTTAGTAGATGCACCTATTGTGGACATTAAACTAACACCAAAGTGGGCATGGAAACAATCAAAAGCTACACTCTCTAAGCTTGAATCAAGTGTGCATGATTGGTTATTTCTTGGAAGAATGATAACTTCTTGGAACCCCACATGTCTGCTTTAGAACTCCACTTGTCTACTTTGGATCCACAAGCGCTTGGGTTTAGGTTGTTTATTAGATGTCCGTAAATGACTAGTGTTACATTTGGGTGCTTCTACCTTAGAGAATACTTCATGTCAAGCTGCAACATCTTAAGGTAACTTAGTCGGAAATTAGTTTGTATTATTTCTTGAGTGTGTTGCAATTTACATGAAGCTACAGTGCGTTCAAGTCTGATTCACTAGCACATTAGTGCTGAAATAATTTTATTTTAGAATTCAAACAATTCAATAGCTCAATTTAGATTTCTTGGCTTTTAACATGTTTTTGCTCTTCCTAATTTTGGGACACTCCTAATTTTGGATTGATTCTTTCTATTCATGCATAAATGTGTTCCTTTTTCTAAATTTCTCAAGAATAATTTTTGGATATTCAAAATTAGCAACATTGAAATTTTTTCAGATTTTTAGAAATAGTTGTACAATTTTTTTAAGATTTCAGACATCTTCTAAATTTTCCTTAATTATTTATGAAACTGTCCTACACATAGGGTAATAAAAGGCAATTTCACTTAACAATGAGTATCTAGAGCATCTGAGTATGGTTAATATTACTAAATTGTCTTAACATTTCATGGATCTTGTTGGAATTTGAACTAGACTCTTTTTGCTGGTATTCTTTGGACATTACATGAATAAGCTATGAGTTGAAAGGTGGCATGCAGCCCTTGTGTCCCCAAGTGCAACTCCCCAATGCCATCGATGTGCTTTTTTTCCGAAAAAATGCACTTGTTGACCCCTGCTATCAATGTTGGGGAAAATAATTTCAAGAACCCTAGCAGGGTCATTGCAAGAAACACCTACCATTTTGGCTTAAACTGGCCTATTTTAGTAAGTATTATGATTTTTGGAATAATTTTTTTTTAATGAAATAAAATATAGATAATTTGTAAAGCATCCCAAATAGTATCTGTGAATTTTTAGACCAAGAAAAATTTATCTCTAAAAGTTATGTACAAAAAAAGAGTGATAAAAAATGCCAAAAAAATAGATAATTTGATGTTTGATTTTTATAAAATATGAAAAATATTTTAAAAATAAATAAATTGAAGAATCCATTTTTTTCTAACTTGAAGATGCTATTTTTCAACCATTTTCATCTTTGGGGAAAAAAATTGTGTTCTCTACACTTGTACAAAGGTAGTGCACTTTGAGCACATTCAAAAGGTGGAAACTTTACTATTTTTAGAAAGTCTCTGTGTAGGCTTGTGTAACTTTAGTAGAAGTCCTTGTATCCCAATTTTGACCTTCAAATTTGCATTTTCGGGTCAAAAATAGTAAGAACATCCCTAGAAATGGCAAAGGTAGACATCCAATTGGGGTTTGTTTGAAAGTAGTAAACTGATTTTTAAAAATTGGTAAAAATTACTCAATGTTTACAACTACTACATGTTCCTTCATTTCAAATTTTATAGAAAATTTGCACATGACACAAAGTTATGAGCAAAAAAACACCTATCCCAGGCTAAAGGTACAAAAAAAAAGACAAGTATTTCTTGCAATCACCCCGCAATGCCATCAATCTTGTGATGCGGAGCAAAAATATCTAGTCGTTGATCATCATTGCTTTGAGGGATGATCTAGGCAATGTATTGCTTAGAGTTAAGCGCCCACTATAGTAAGGTAGTTTGCTATATATAAAAGCAACCATTTAAGGGTTGGTCCACCTTTTTCATGGGCTTTCGCGAGGTAAGGTAGACCAACCTATTACCACCCTAATTCGCAATCTAAGTATATTAGGACCAACTCTAGGAGGGCCACATATTTTTCAAAGGTGTGCGCATGTTTCACGAATCAAACCCAAGTGGAATGATAAATGTCCGATAAGAATTGTAATTTCTATTAATTTCTAAAGCGGTTTGCCATAAATTACAAAACCGCCACTAGACTAGAGTCATAAATGTCCTATCCTAAACCTATAACCGCCATTACATGTACCTATTAGCACTAGAGTATCCACCAATCAGAGGCTAATATGTTACCCAAGTTGGAATTAATGCACTGAAATTGTCAAAATAGTGAATGGATTTGGGTGAGTTTTATGGTGAAGATGGGGCCAAGAATAGAATAGTGGTTATAGGAAGCTGGCGGAAATAGGTTGGTCTACTTTAGTGAATACATTTCATGCACAAGTGTGTTTACAACGTCCTATGCAGCTCAACCCAACAATAAGTTAGTTTCTTTTTTAATCGAAGTTGCATTTTACGAAGTATCCATGCTTATCTTGCTTCTCTCTTGATTGGACTTGATACTCTTTGCTATCTGAAGAAATTACTCTGAGCATTGATTGATTGCAACTGAAGAGTGCCATTTAAGGTGCACCTTGGAACAAAGTTTGTAGTAGTAGGAAGGCAATGGCTAGTGTTGTAGGCTTTGTAAGAAATGCGTCAAGTGGATTAACTACTTACTTATTTTTTAAAGGTTATAATTTTGGGTTTTGTGTGACTGTTAGATGCCACTTTCTTTTTCAAAGTTGATGTTGGGGCTGGTCTATACACTATGAGAAGAATGAATCTGGCACCCTAGTCCGAGGTTGTTGTGCTTGAGGGTTTGTCTATACTCTTATGAGGAACAGGGAATTTGGCCTAGTTTCCTTTGGTTTGGATGAGTACTTCTTGAGAGAATTATATTTTTTGTATTTGAAATTTGGAACAGTTGAATCTTATCTAATGTTTATTGCCTTCTTCAAAGTAATGGTGTAGAGTTAGGGAATTTTTTAGAATGTGTGAGTTATCAAGAGATTATTACATAATGTGTACTCAAATGCAATTAGGGTAGTGAATAGACAAGTTTCAAATGAGAAATTTTGCAACATGGTATTGAAAATATCTATATTAGTATTTGCTTGGTCTTAGTTAGAGATTCTTGAAATTCTCTACTAGTTGGGTGAATCAAAAGATTTTTCTTAACACTTCATTTTCACTTGGATTTGTATTTCTAAATGCTTTTTTCTTCATCTGCATACAATATCAAGAATTCAGAGGGGATGAAGAAGGAGAAGGAGAACATGGGATTGAAGAGGATGGAGAAAATGAGAGTGGAACAATTGTAGGGATCGATGCAGGAGTCTTTCAAGGCAATATTGTGTTATTGATCTTAAGTTCAGAAATTTGATCTTTGATGTACTTTGAGCTTTTGAGGGACTCAATGTTGTGAGGAATTAGCAAATTTGATTCTTGAGCAAACAAAATTAAAGATAGCAAAGTGAGACCAATTGTTACTTGGGATTACTTGTAAATTAGGTTGTTGGTGCAATGTTATAGGAAAAAAATAGTAAGTTGAAAGAAATAGAGAATGATTCAAAATACTAAATTGTTAACCATTTATTTATGGAATTGAAAAATGCCAATCCCAATGGTTAAATTGTTGTAATAAACAATTTACACCTCACGTTTTTATTTTTTTTCCAAAAATATTAAAAATTGAGGTAAATAAAGGTCTTCAAAGTTTATTTTAGAGTAGAGAGTCCATTACTACCCACAAACTACCCACAACTAAAACTCTTCATAACTTTCATCTCAAAAATCAAAATGGAATGATTCAAAGCTTTCCATGTATATAGAAATTAGGAAAATAAATTTCAAATTTTTATTTTTTAAAAAACTGATTTTTAAAGAAGTTTTTTTGTTGCCCGGACTGCCCACCAAGCAATGAAAACAACATATCATGCAATAACTTTTTAACCATATATTCAAAAGTTATGATAATTGTTGGGTCTTAAAGCTACTCCTTGGGCATATGTTGTGTAAAAATTTCAAAGAAAAAAAATAAAAATTTCATTTGTAGTGAGTTGCCCAAAATCGCTATGTTGCCAAAAAACACCGTTTGGTCCTTTAGGGGTTAAGATGAAATTGAGTCTATTGTCTGTCAGAAGTATCATAATGGGCATTAGTTGTAGATGTGAGCTCATATCTTTATTGCTTTTTTAGAAAGGTCATTAGTATTTTCATGGAGTACAAATCCAATTGCAAATATTAGGATTTTTTTTATTTTTTTATATTTTTATTTTTTAAACAAATGAAACGCATTCCATTGCAAAGAAATAAAAATACAAGGGACCTGTCAGCCACAGGTGGCCTGACAGGGCGCTTAACTTCAAAGAGTTTTGATGGAATTTGGTGTATAGTAAACTTGCCAATCACCACAAGGACAAAATTCAAATCCTTCTCCATATAAATATAGAGACTTGCATGTTTTGAAATTTGACATGATCATTAAATGTCATGTTAAGATTCACCTTCAAAAAATAGAATGCAAAAAGATTTCTTCCAACAAATTTTATTGCAATCTAAAGGCAATGAAGCTAAAGCCTAGTTAAAAATTCCTTGCAACCCTTCACTGCACGGTGTGCGGTCATAGGGCGTTGATACAAAATTTTGTTCTTATAGCAATTGAATTGGTAGTTGCATCATGTGGTTAGTGTATGGTAATTGGCAAAAGTTGTTGTGTGGTTTTTGGATGTGTGTGGTAAATGGCAAGTTTACTCTAGTAGCCTTGGATTGTTTTTGTTTGCAAAGATTAGGGAAGTTACAAAGATTTTAGGATTGTTGAAGATCTCACTTGCACTGGGACCCCAAAATTAAGCTTTGATCAAAAGTACAAGCTGAGTTTATGATGACCGTGGTTTTTTTAATCACTCGTGGCATATTTCTGAGATGAATTGTTTTTGAAGTTCTTTTTAAAGAAAGGACTAGTATATACCTTTCAGATTTTTGTTTTGAATATTTTTTATCAAGTGAAAAAATGACATTTGTGCTTGTTTTTAACCCCTAAAGAACAATTGTCCATTGAACGGACAATCAAAATTCGGGTAGGTTCCTATGAAGTCTATTTTGGTCGGATGTTGACGAAATTTTGATGCAAGGTGTAATCATGTACCCCCTAAGTGGGGATATAATTTTTTTCGATCAGGTGCCTGGATCAAAAGTTACACTGCCCAAAACTTTTTTTTATTGGTCAGCTTTTGCAAAACTCCTCCTTTACTTCTGAAATTTGATAGGTATGTAAGATACAATTGTCTAAAAAAAATTTTTCTTCTAACTACAGCCGTCTGTTGCTTCCCTTAGTACCGCTCCTTCCTTGTGCCACATAAGCCTCCACGTAGGCTCGGCATTCCCTAAGTCCCCTGGTGTGAATGTGAGCTTTACTTCACATCCTGTGACTGCCCGATAATGCCATCCTTAGCGCCAGGTCTGAAAGGGCCATTAGACAAAGGAATTGCAAGACCCGAGGATGTCATGCCAGAGGCTTCAGTGCAAGGACTGACTGACTAACTTACTGCCATTCTCACTTCTGTTTTTCTTTTTGTTTTCACAAATGAAACGGAATTTCATTGCAGAGATAGATTACAAACCAGCTGGCCTGGCCGGGGACAAGACAACACCAACACCCCCCAAAGCACAAGACAACCTGGCACACCAGAAAGCCCCCACTCCAAGACTCAGCACGAAGAGGCCATTCGCACTTTCCAAGTGCACATCAAATGACAGACATTGTTTTTCTTGGGTGCGCACCACTGAATGAATGTTCATTACTTACAGTCAGGGAAAGGAAGTTAAGTTACAAACAGGCCCCTGAGAGTTCTCAAAAGCATAGCAGAAGATAGCGATGGTGTTTCAGGATGAATTTCAAAAGCTACGAGTAAGTTATTTGAGGAGCTAAGCTTATGTTAAGTTAAGTTTAAGCTTATGTGGACCCAGTTGGGTGAAACTTTGTGGTGAATTCTTCATCTGTCCTCTGTCTGACCAAGATGCCTGCTTGGCTTTGGTAAACAGGCTCTTCAGTGATGCTAACTGTGGTTAACTTACTGCTTGGAATTCCTCTCAGCTCTGGTGGAAACAGCAAGCTGTATGATAAGCTCACTGTACCTTACAGGAACACACTCTTCTGGTAGGACCAGTGGGTTTTTTTGGGGCAATTTGTTGTCAGTTTGCACCAAAGTAATGAGCCCCACACCAGGCCCTTAGAACATAAATAGTAAAATCTTGGACGAAATTTCCAGATTGTGGATGAAAACAGAATTGTGGATATGTGATATGTGCTAATGTGATATTTTCTATCTCATATGTGGATGAATGTTGAAATTTGGAGCACTGCCATAACATCTAATATCGTCACTTTGGCACTTCACAAAAAATGTCAAAAACAAACCCTGGAGTAGGATGTTGATGTGTTGCCTTCAAGACTGTTAACCCTTAAAGGATGGACTGGTGACCATGGAAATCAATCCTTTGGGAACTGTGTGACATCATCTACTTTACAAAAATAAAAAACATTCATTGGAGGTCAAAGTACCGTAGAAGACCTACCCTTTCCACACAAAATTCTGAAGATAAATAGTCATAGTTCTATCCTACATAGAGAGATTATTTGTCATCCATCTAGACACTAAACGCAGGTGTCAACGTTGATGAGTTAAGTTTCCCTTTGGTTCTTCACATCTAAGTGAACACTTAAGATAACTTCCCTTATCTTAGCCCAATCCAGCTTCAAACTGGGTGACTGGCGATGGCCATGTTCCATGTTTAGACTTGGTGTTCTGACATCAAAATCCTCAGCAGGCACTTGGGAATAGCTTCTACTGATAGTCACTTGGGAATGGCTTCTACTGATAGTCAGTGGCTTCTACTGATAGTCAGTGCTGGTCGGCCTTTTAGATGGTTCTTAGATGGACGAAATTATTTTTCCTTATTTTTCACTTGAAGAATAATTGATGTGGAATCTAACCTAAGTGGTTTCATATTTTTTGGAGCATTTTTGAATTACTTAAGAATTTCTAAAAAATTATGCCGTAGGCGTCTATTTCTTGATTGTAGGCCTTACAAAACCCACACATATATAGTCTGAAAAAAGATATGGTTTTACCAAAAACAAGCATTGCAGCATGCAAAAAGTAATAGACAAGGTTCCAAAATTTGACCTTTACTAAACTTAACTCCTGAAGGGCCAAGTCCTATTTTTTGACAAAAATCACTTGAAATTGTCATTTCTACTGCGTTCATCCAAGGAAAAAAAAAAATTAAAAAATCTAACTGTAGGATCTTGTACTATATTTGTATGAGATCATGTGGTAAAAATTTCATGAAGTTTGACCATATAGATTGGAAGATATTAGCATTCAAAGTTGTCGGGGAAAAGTTTTTTTTTAATACAAGTAAATATTTCAGAAAAGGACTCACCTTGGCTCTTATTCCATCCACTCGCAAAGTATAAAGGAACATTTGACAAATGTTAAACTACTCTGACATCATTGACATTCAACATTCAATGCTTAACCCCTAAAGTTCCTTGACTATGTTATTACCGAAACCCCTCAAAAATTGCCATTTCTAATACAAGTACCAAATTTTTGAAAAATATCATTTTTGGACACATATAGCCGTAGGATCTTGTAGTACACTAGATTGAGAAGATGTGGAAAAAAAATCAGAAAATTCCACCATGTTGATTGCAAGATATTAGCATTTGAAGTAACAAAAATCTTTTTTTGGGCCCTGTGAAAAAACGGGCAGTTGCACTTCACAAGGTCACATTTATATGAAAAAATGTCAAAAATGGTAGTGATTCTGTAGATTCATTCTTCAATGCAAGTTGGCTACATGCTTGAAAATTTTCAGATCATTTGGAATTGTGCAACATATAGGAAAAAAATAGTAAGTAGAAAGATGTAGAGAATGATTCAAAATACTAAATTGTTAACAATTTATTAATGGAATTGAAAAATCCCAATCCCAATGGTTGTAATGTTGCAATAAACAATCTACATGTCATGTTTTTATTTTTTTCAAAAAATATTGAAAATTGAGTTAAATATAGGATTTCAAAGTTTATTTTAAAGTAGAGAATCCATACTTGCCTGTAAACTAAAATATCTCATAACTTTTGACTCATTGATCAAAATGGAATGATTCAAAGCTTTCTATGTACATATAAATCTAGAAAACCAATTTCAAATTTTTATTTTTGAAAAAAATGATTTTTTCAAATCTGCCCAGACTACCTGAGTTGAGAAACAAACTACATATTAGGCCATAACTTTTGACTCATATTTTCAAATGCCTTGAAATTTAGTGCGCATGAAAGATATTCCTCGTCCCCACCTTCTCTTAAAGTTTGGGCCCAAAACATGGAAATTTCTAGTCACACGTACCTGCCCAAAAAAGTTATGTTGCCAAAAAACACACCTTGGTCCTTTAGGGGTTAACACATATCCATTTTACAACCTCTAAATGTCCATTTCAGACCTGGGCTATGGACAGTCTGAAGAAGAAGGCCAGAATTAGAGCAGACTACTATAACATAAAACAACTTATAGTAAATTAGGGTATTCTAGTGAAAAAACTGAAGCATTCAAGTGATAATCTTGAACAAGAATAAATTAAGTTTATAGGGGACCACTTTAACCCTTAATTGCCCAACTGACCAAATATGGTATAGTCAATTTGAAACTTCACGCTTGTTCTATTATAGGCAATTGAATTTTTTAGATTGTTTCCAAAAAATTTACAAGCAATTTTGAAGGTTAACTACTAGAAACTTTATTTTTTCAATGACAAAGGTAAATATTTGATTTTTGAGAGGTCCTCACAGGTATGTATGTACCACTAGTGGAGGAGTAAAGCTTGTTACTAATACTTCACTTTTGGGCATTGAGCAAAGCTTGTCAATTTCACTTGATTTGAGATCTAAAAAAATGGACTCCTCCATTTGCTTTGAAAATGGTCCCAATGGAAAGAGTAAGGGTTTTTCATGATTTTCATCATTGAAAAATTAAACATGCAAGTGTTGATTTGGATTCATTGCAAGGTGGATTGTATAATGAATTTGGTAGCACTTCATTTGAACTTAAGGTTTATGGAAGAGCATTTTAGTGTACTAACACAATTTTTAGTCGTTCGTGTTACCTCAAATCCCCAAAATATCTTAAATGCAAATTTCTCAAACGTAGTGGGGAGAGGCAACATACTAAAAATAGGATTCATATGTTTTTTTTGTTATTATCTCGCAACTACTATGCAAATTCACACTCAAAAATTGTAAGCACACAAGTTAAAAAAAAGTTAAAAAATCTTACTCAGTTTGATAGTCTGTGGTAACATAAAATACAGTAAGTTACGGTACTCCAGTGAAGAAAACATTTCAAGTGATCATCTTCAACAACAATAAGTTAATGGGGGCTGATTTTAACCCATAATTGCCCAATTGACCATATATATTCAATGTAAAATTTCAAGCTTGTTTTTGTATGGGCAGTGAAATTTCTTTGACGGTTTCTAAAAAAAATTGGATAGTTTTAAAGGTTAACTATTGGAAACTTTATTTTTCAATCACAAAGGAAAATATTGGATTTTTGAGAGGTCCTGACAGGCATATTTGTATCATTAGTGGAAGAGTAAAGCTTGCTAATTATACTTCACTTCCCAATGTTGAGCATCGCTTGCCAATTTCACTTGATTTGAGATCTAATAAATTGGACTTGTCAATTTTCTTTGATCCCAATGGTCCCAAAGAAAAGAGCAAAGTGTTTTTCATGATTTTCATCATTGAAATTCAAACATACAAGTGTTGATTTGGAGTTATTTGCAATTTCTATTGATAAAAAAAATTGCATTTCAACAATTGCAAGGTGGATTGTGTAATGAATTTGATAGCTCTTCATTTGAACAAGGTTTTTTGAAGTGCATTTTACTTTGCTAACACATTTTTTCGTTGTTTATGTCACCTCCAATCCCCCAAAAATCTTAAATGTGAATATCTCAAACATCATAGGGAGGGCAACATACTAAAAATAGGATTCATATGTTTCTTTTGTTATAATCTCGCAACTCCTATGCAAATTCACACTCAAAACTCATATGCACACTAGTAAGCAAGCAAGCTCTTTAAACACCTATACAATTAGATTTTGAACAAATTAAAAACAATTTGCTTCATTGGAGATAACAATAAGTCTATGTTCCTATTTCATAAGTAAAGCACACTTGGAAAGGCTTGGGCACTTAGGGGATCAATACATTGCCTCCATCCTTGGTAAGGTGGGTACCCCCCAAACCGTCACTTTTGGCTATTGTGTCTGATTAATATTTTTAGATTGGTCAAATTTTCATATTTTCTTGTGGGTAAGTGAAAAGGAGGTGTTAATGCACCAAAGGACACAACATTTGAATATTGTATGCATAAGTTAGGAAAGATCAAAGTTTTTTTTATGGTAGATGTTCTAAAATCATTTCTTCAACATACATACATATTGATTTGGAAGATGTACATATATTGATGATGGTGGTTTTAAGCAAGGTGTAGTTTGGGGTGTATCCACTAGACATGGACATTTATTAGATGCACTAGCTATCATATTATTGAGGTTTCATGCTTCTAGCTAGCTATGGTAGAGCGACCCATTACCAACCAAGGCCCTATCGACAATCTATAGGATCTAAAAAAAATTCAAGAGAGGCTAGGATTGATTTCGAACCATCTTCGAACCATCAATGTCATGAAACATGTCCCTAGGTTTGAATGCCAAAGTAACCTCTACATGACTAATTATGGAGAACTCTAAACATTGGTTATAGATTTAGACCAACTTTGGGCTTAAAAAATTTGTAGTTATTTCAATTTCAAGAATAAAATTACCAAAACATTTATATTAGACTTTATAACATTATGGTAAAAGCCAAAGATACCATATCACTGTAAAATTAGAAAATCAATAAACTATGGTTGTAAGTCCACAATTCATAATGCCATAAAATATTGAAAAGTTTATGAAGGTCACTGTAATTTTTGTCAATTTTTAGTTTTTTGATGATATTCACATGGAGAATTGGATTTTTGGGATTAATAATGTGCATCTTGAAGTCTAGTCTTCGGACAAACAAATTGAAACTAAAAATGCATTATACGATTGTAAAATCTAAATTGAATGCATTGCCCTATTCAACAAATATTTCAAATGCAAGGTTAGGAAGATATAAAAATGGTCCATATTGCAAACTATACTCTCTCTACAATGGTTAATGCAATTTCATGCTCTCAAATCCAAAAATAATTCAAATATTGTGAGAACCAATATTATTTGCATGTTTGTCAAATTGTTGATATTTTAAATTCTATAAATGTCAATTTCCTTCAATTTTTGTGCATGACAATTTGTAATGATGTATAACAACATGCCAAGGTACCAAAAAAATTCCGAGTTTTAAAAAAATCGACAAATGATAAAGTAATTCCAAATCATGATTAATAAAACCAAATTCTAGACATGGCTAACTTAGAAAATAATTTTCTTTCAAATCTCAACTGATTTTTTCTTCAAACTTCCATGCTAATGTGTAATATGTTGTACTCTACAACTTTCATATATCCACTTTGGGACTTTGTCCATTGATGATTATGGTATGGTTGTTTGAATGAAATTGTTTCATATTTGTATTCAATTTTGATTGTCATTTTACATTAGTACATGCAAATAATAAAAAATTTTAGAAATGTGTGTTTTAATGTGGAAATCTAAAGAAGTTTGACCAAGCCCAGACAAGAAATGTCTTTTATCCCCTAAAGGACCATCATGTTTAGAGGCCCCAAACTGCTTCAAAATGCTCATCCCCAAAGCTAGGGCACAATCTTCATCAATTATTATTTTTTAACAAATCCAACCATAGGATCTTTTAGTTGACTTTTTCAAGAACATTGTCTAAAACTTTTGGAAAAAATTGCCCCACAGATTGCAAAATTGATGTGCCTAAAGTTCAAAATGTATGTTTTTCTAGCCCTTCCAAAAGGTGAAGTTTTGTCTTTCAACAATTTTAGAAAAAATTGATATGTCCTCCAACTTGTGCATTTTAGTCAAGAAGTTGCAAAATGTGTTAAAAATACATGGAAAAAAATGTAACCAAAAAAACATTCATACTCATCTTTAAAAAAATTGTAAAGTGGAATGTAGTATTGAATGAATGAAAAAACCAATATGCTAATAACATGTACAAAAAATTGAAAATTGTTAATCACAATGGTGAGAATGTCCAAGTAAATATTCATACCCTATATTCTTATTTTTATCTGAATTTTTTTAAGATTGAGAGCAAGAGATGACTTTGTAAGAAGGTGGAAATTTGTAGCAGGTTAGATACTATGTCAGTAGAGTCGTGGGTCAAGTAAGGTAGGTAGAAGGTAGGAGGTCTATAAAGCGTCCATTCAAGAGGTGGAAATTAAATTATTTTTGGGAGGTTAAACTTCTTGAAATATTTTCCAATAAATCTTCCTTGAAAGACAAATCTAACCCAAGTCGTTTCATATTTTTTGGAGATTCATGGAATTAGTTTAAAAAAAATGTGAAATTGAAACGCAATGGTTACTTAAAGCATCCACCTCTTTGAATGTATACTATTTGTACATGGTTGATGCAATGAGAAAGAAAAATGTAATTCCATGTTAGAGGATGTTTTTAGAGCTCAAATGCTTTATGGACCCTCCTATCTTACTCAAAATGGCTCACTCCTATTGGAGACCAATTGCATCTTATTTGCATTCTAACATAGTTAAAATTGTATAGGAAGTTGAATTGGAATTAAAAGGGGTGGAATTGGGTTGAATAGTCACCAATGAATACCTCAATGGACAAAGATTCCTTCATTATTCCACCATTTGAAGGGAAGCTTTGGGATTACCATTAGTCCATGGCAATTGTGTAGGAAGTCCAAAGAACCACAATAAAATCTGAATAGACATATATAATCTTCCCTAGGGACAATATTGAGAAGACCATCTACAATGAGCATTTTTTTATTACTAAAAAATGAGTTGACTTAAATGTGCATGAAAAACTCTTGGATATGTTGTTTTATTTACAACTAAAAAATTATGAAATAGATGAATCTAAATATTTGCAATGACCGAAGGGTCCACACTGGGTATACATACCTTCTACGGAGTACTAACTCTCAAGTCTCCATTGCTACGATAGTCTTTTTGTCTGCGAGCTTGGAACAACAAGTTACAATAACAAAAGTCCTTTTTTCGGACCAAGTCTAAGCTTAGACTTCACCAAGTCTTCGTCAACAGGCCTCAGTCTTAGGTTGAAAAAGCTCCAAAATTTTCACCCAGGCAGATGAATGTACAGTTCAATCTCCCCCGACTGTTCAGTTGTTCAGTTGCCCGTGAGTGGTTAATTTTCACATCCTCAGACCAACACAAGAGTCCCTGATCCCGAATATTCTAGGAACTCAAATTTTTCAAGTTTTTCACGGGGGGAAATTGAAGCTGGCTCCACCAGGGTCTTTTACTGTGTCGGTTTTAGTATTAAAGAAACGGAGAATCTCCATTATTAGATGCAGAGCACTGTACCAATATCTGCGCTCATGGCCGGCCCACGTGATCAGTGCGCGTTCTCCGACTATCGAGGAAGACTTCGAAGTCCTTCGACCGCGTCCTTCTTGCCAGACTTAACTTTAAACCCTTCTCGGCTTCACCACTCCTTTGCTTCGATCTGGAGTGCTTCGCTCGGGGAGTAGGGGCCGTATCTGCGCTCGTTCGGACGACCTGGTGTTTGCGAAACTTGGTCTGAGTGCTGTAAGTCGAGGTGTAAAGACGAGCTTGTGGGTGTGGAAGTTGGAAGACGAGAGTGTTCCAGAGGAGGTTGTCTGTCTCAAAGAATCAGCACTGCACTTGTGTTTCTAAGACGCTGGTTGCTTAGAGTCATTTGATTCCTGCTGCTGGGCAAGCTTGGAAGGGGAGGGTGCAAGCGTTTGTATGCGACATCTGCAGCTGCTCGGAGGTGGTGGAGTCTTTTTGCTTATTTGGATTCGTTGTGGAGTGAAACACTTCGATCTGTTCAAGAACACGGGTTTCGATTGTCGGTGTGTCGAAGGAATCCGCTTGGAACGGGTCTGCAGACATTGGCTGCAACGAAGTGCTCCTTTTCTCACGCAAAGATTTCCTTACGCAGCGATTTGCTTGGTACCAATCCATTCATTTTTTTCTCTTGTGGTTGTAGATTTGGACAGAGAAAGAAAACAAGCTCATTAGGGACGTGTCTTTTTTCTTTTATTGAAAAGATTATAATATGAGATACAAGTTGTATTGTATATAGATGAGTAGGTTCACTAGAAATACAAAAGATATAGGATAATGTATCAATGTCCATATTCTTAATTAGTTAATGACATTTGCATGTATCCATATCCATATATGTGTACTATGTTTTGTATATCATTTGGGTCACATAATGGAACTTGGATACATCAATTGGCATTTTGGAGGTCATAGCAATAGTACTTGTGTGTCCTTTCAACTCATTAGCATTTCATATGCATGTTTTTGAATGCAATTATTACAATTTAAGAAGAAATTTTTTTGGTAGGGTTACATTTATCTGGTAGAACAATCTCACCATTTGGATTATTGTGTAAGTTTCTTTTTTAAATTTCTTCCCCTAGACTTTCAACTAAATACTTCAACATAAAAAAAACTAATTTAACATTTGTAGTGCAAATAATTTAAGCTAAGAAGATTTAAAGCCTTAAAATTTAGGTAGGCAAGGTGTAAAAGAAACAATTTTTTTGCACTTTAAAAGCTCAAATCTTGCTATCTAGATGGTCAAAGTTTTTTGAAATTTCTTCAATACATTTTTATGCTAATCTACTATAAGATTGGGTTAGATATGCTTAAATAGCAAGGTTTTAAGTTTGCATGTTGCAAGAGAAATTGTAATTTTGAGTAGAATTTGATGAAAAAAGCCCTCTAGACTTAGGGCTAAGCAACCACAAGGGGAACTTCTACCTTTTGGAAATCAAAATTGTCAAAGAAAATGATGATTTTCAAGCCTTGATTTTGAGGGTATATATATAGAGAGAAAAACTTGATTGCTTGAGGCTATTGGATGCCATCATGATGAAGATTTTGTTAGTCAATTCCATGACTCTTTGGTTTGAGGACAACCTAGTGACTCTTTTGGTCTATTTCTAAACTTATAATAGATTATTTCATCATTAGAGAATATGAAATTTGAGTATTATCTCTAGTTCATACATTCACCTATCTATAGAGATAGAAATTAAAAGATTCATCCATCCTATTGGGGCTAGGTAACCATTATGCCCACCAAGAGACAATCTACTTATTCATATTTTATAGAAAAGAAGATTTTACATCTTGCATCCAAGATTCATTGAAAGTGACTTGTGTTCTCCTTGTACTTGATATTAACTTCATTGATGAACACAAAGCTTGATTAAAATTTTGTGTATTAGAATTTTGTAAAATGAATGCTTTTATCAAATAGCCAGTAGAAGATTTTGGTACCGATTAGGAATTTTCTTCATAAGGAATCTTGCTAGTTATGTATCTATACATGTCTATAAAATTTGTATGAACTTGCACACTTATCTCAACAAATTCATTTGCTATTGAGGTGTATAGAAAATTAGTTACAATTACATCTTGAATGTATTCTTTTGAGTTTTTGATATAGGTGCAATGTTTGTATTTTATTGTAAGATGTTGCCCAAGTCTAAGATGCTCGTCTTGGAAAATGTATAGGTTGGCATGGGTGATCCTCTTTTTACTCCGGCATTGGTAGGAGCAACTGTGAGTTTGTTGCTCAATGAGGTGATTGATGCTGCCAAAGGGGCAATAAGGATCAAAGAGAGTTGCAAAGCTCTCAAGGTCAAGGTGGATAAAATTGTTCCCTTGCTCAAGGTTGTTGATGAAAAATCAACCAATTGGAAGCAAGAGCATTCAGATTGGTTGTCGGAATTCAATACAATACTAATCAATGCTCAATGTGTTCTAAAAGAATGTCTCCAAGAGTCCAAAGGTGGCCAATGCATGAGACTCATGAAGTTTTGGCAATGGCGCAAATTACCATCTCGCTTACAAGTTATTTCGGATCAAATAGATGAAGCAAGGTTGAATGCAATTCTAGCCACACTTGGCCAATCTTCAAACTTAGCTCAAAAGCAATCAAAATCAAAAGTTGATTTTGTGACACAATCAACTCCTCCCTTGATTGTGGGGGTAGAAAAACCTTTAGACAATCTCAAGACAACTATATTGGCCAGCAATGAAAAAACCAAGTCCTCTTTCCTCGGTTTGCAAGGAAGGGGTGGAGCTGGGAAAACTTTGCTTGCTAGGCAATTGAACAATGATGAAGACATTAGAGCTATATATGGATCAGAAGGGATCTTGTGGATTACGGTTGGCTTGGATGCAAGAATATCAAACTTGTACAAAACCATGGGGAAGTTCTTGAATGATGGTGTATTTGAAGACGAGTATGCTCACCGCAACCAAGAAGACCAACGTACCTATTTGCAGAATGCATTTGCTAAGAAGAAGATGTTCTTGATTTTAGATGATGTATGGGAAGAACCATGTGATCATCAAGAAATGATGTATTGGTTGAATGTTGCTTCAAGCCCTGGATCCACTACTCTCATAACAACTCGAAGTGCGACAGTCCTCTCCAAAGTTCACGCTGAAGTGGAAGTGGTGTTATTGCTCTCCGATGAAGATAGTTGGACTTTGTTTTGTACTCATGCATTCCCAAATGGCATTCTTCCACCAAATATATCTGAAGACTTGGCAAGAGAAGTTTGCAAGGAATGCAAGGGGCTTCCGCTAGCATTGAAAGTTATTGGTAGTGCAATGTTAGACAAGACTAACATGGCTGAATGGCATTCTGCCTTATCGAAATTGAAACAATCCAAGCCAATACTGGATTCCAATGTGGATGAAGAGTTGTATCACCATTTACAATTAAGTTACAATGACTTGAAGCATGATGTGACAAAGACATGCTTTTTGTATTGTGCTGCTTTTCCAGAAGACTACAAGATTCCAATTGACGATTTATGCAAGATGTGGATTGTAGAAGGCTTATTTGGTGCCCTTGATGGAAAAGAAGCTAAAGATGAAGCTTTAAGTCATCTTGAAATTCTTGTGAAGCGTTCCATGGTTGATTGGAATCGTGAGGATGGATACATTGCGGTACATGACATTCTACGACATCTTGCAATATACATCATTGACAAATCAAAACCAAAGGATTGTGCATCTAAGTGTTGGTTTCAATCGGGGAAATTATTGACCTCACTTTCTACAAACAAGTCACTGAAGAAGACACAAAGGATGTCATTTATGCAAAGTACCATTTTGGAATGGCCAAACCAACTTAATGCTCCTAAACTTCGAGTATGTTTGCTATCCGAAATGTCTACTCCAGAAAGAAGATTGTGTATTCCTCACGTATTCTTCTCCAACTTACAAGCCTTACAATATCTGGATCTTTCAGGAAATCACTTTGATGAAAAGATTCCGAAGATGTGTGGATTGCAAGCTCTTCAAGTTTTGAGTCTAAATAGATGTGATAGCTTGATTGAGCTTTCAGAGAACATTGGAGAGTTGAACTCTCTTATTGAGTTGGATCTTAATGAGTGTAGATCCTTGAAAGTACTTCCTCAAAGCATTGGAGGCTTGAAATATCTTACAAAGTTGGATCTTGGATGGTGTCAATCCTTGAGTGAGCTTCCGGAGAGCATCGGAGAGTTGAACTCTCTTATTGAGTTGGATCTTCAATGGTGTGGATCCTTGAAAGTGCTTCCTCTAAGCATTGGAGGCTTGAAATGTCTTACAAAGTTGGATCTTCAAGATTGTGAATCCTTGAGTGAGCTTCCGGAGAGCATCGGAGAGTTGAACTCTCTTATTGAATTGAATCTTTGGAGATGTGTATCCTTGAAAGTGCTTCCTCAAAGCATTGGAGGTTTGAAATGTCTTACAAAGTTGAATCTTGGACTGTGTAAATCCTTGAGTGAGCTTCCAGAGAACATCAGAGAGTTGAACTCTCTTATTGAGTTGGATCTTGGAGGATGTGACTCCTTGAAAGGACTTCCTCAAAGCATTGGAGGCTTGAAATGTCTTACAAAGTTGGATCTTCAAGATTGTGGATCCTTGAGTGAGCTTCCAGAGAGCATCGGAGAGTTGAACTCTCTTATTGAATTGAATCTTTGGAGATGTGTATCCTTGAAAGTGCTTCCTCAAAGCATTGGAGGCTTGAAATGTCTTACAAAGTTGAATCTTGGAGTGTATAAATCCTTGAGTGAGCTTCCGGAGAACATCGGAGAATTGAAATCTCTTATTGAATTGAATCTTTGGAGATGTGTATCCTTGAAAGTGCTTCCTCAAAGCATTGGAGGCTTGAAATGTCTTACAAAGTTGGATCTTCAAGATTGTGGATCCTTGAGTGAGCTTCCGGAGAGCATCAAAGAGTTGAACTCTCTTAGTGAATTGAATCTTTGGAGATGTGTATCCTTGAAAGTGCTTCCTCAAAGCATTGGAGGCTTGAAATGTCTTACAAAGTTGAATCTTGGAGTGTATAAATCCTTGAGTGAGCTTCCGGAGAACATCGGAGAATTGAAATCTCTTATTGAATTGAATCTTTGGAGATGTGTATCCTTGAAAGTGCTTCCTCAAAGCATTGGAGGCTTGAAATGTCTTACAAAGTTGGATCTTCAAGATTGTGGATCCTTGAGTGAGCTTCCAGAGAGCATCGAAGAGTTGAACTCTCTTATTGAATTGAATCTTTGGAGATGTGTATCCTTGAAAGTGCTTCCTCAAAGCATTGGAGGCTTGAAATGTCTTACAAAGTTGGATCTTCAAGATTGTGAATCCTTGAGTGAGCTTCCGGAGAGCATCGGAGAGTTGAACTCTCTTATTGAATTGAATCTTTGGAGATGTGTATCCTTGAAAGTGCTTCCTCAAAGCATTGGAGGCTTGAAATGTCTTACAAAGTTGAATCTTGGAGTGTGTAAATCCTTGAGTGAGCTTCCGGAGAGCATCGGAGAGTTGAAATCTCTTATTGAGTTGGATCTTGGAGGATGTGACTCCTTGAAAGGACTTCCTCAAAGCATTGGAGGCTTGAAATGTCTTACAAAGTTGGATCTTTATAGGTGTGAATCCTTGAGTGAGCTTCCGGAGAGCATCGGAGAGTTGAACTCTCTTATTGAATTGAATCTTTGGAGATGTGTATCCTTGAAAGTGCTTCCTCAAAGCATTGGAGGCTTGAAATGTCTTACAAAGTTGAATCTTGGAGTGTGTAAATCCTTGAGTGAGCTTCCGGAGAGCATCGGAGAGTTGAAATCTCTTATTGAGTTGAATCTTCGAAGATGTGTATCCATGAAAGTGCTTCCTCAAAGCATTGGAGGCTTGAAATGTCTTACAAAGTTGGATCTTTATAGGTGTGAATCCTTGAGTGAGCTTCCGGAGAGCATCGGAGAGTTGAACTCTCTTATTGAATTGAATCTTTGGAGATGTGTATCCTTGAAAGTGCTTCCTCAAAGCATTGGAGGCTTGAAATGTCTTACAAAGTTGAATCTTGGAGTGTGTAAATCCTTGAGTGAGCTTCCGGAGAGCATCGGAGAGTTGAAATCTCTTATTGAGTTGAATCTTCGAAGATGTGTATCCTTGAAAGTGCTTCCTCAAAGCATTGGAGGCTTGAAATGTCTTACAAAGTTGGATCTTCAAGATTGTGAATCCTTGAGTGAGCTTCCGGAGAGCATCGGAGAGTTGAACTCTCTTATTGAATTGAATCTTTGGAGATGTGTATCCTTGAAAGTGCTTCCTCAAAGCATTGGAGGCTTGAAATGTCTTACAAAGTTGAATCTTGGAGTGTGTAAATCCTTGAGTGAGCTTCCGGAGAACATTGGAGAGTTGAACTCTCTTATTGAGTTGGATCTTCGATATTGTACATCCTTGAAAGTGCTTCCTCAAAGCATTGGAGGCTTGAAATGTCTTACAAAGTTGGATCTTTATAGGTGTGGATCCTTGAGTGAGCTTCCAGAGAGCATCGAAGAGTTGAACTCTCTTATTGAATTGAATCTTTGGAGATGTGTATCCTTGAAAGTGCTTCCTCAAAGCATTGGAGGCTTGAAATGTCTTACAAAGTTGGATCTTCAAGATTGTGAATCCTTGAGTGAGCTTCCGGAGAGCATCGGAGAGTTGAACTCTCTTATTGAATTGAATCTTTGGAGATGTGTATCCTTGAAAGTGCTTCCTCAAAGCATTGGAGGCTTGAAATGTCTTACAAAGTTGAATCTTGGAGTGTGTAAATCCTTGAGTGAGCTTCCGGAGAGCATCGGAGAGTTGAAATCTCTTATTGAGTTGGATCTTGGAGGATGTGACTCCTTGAAAGGACTTCCTCAAAGCATTGGAGGCTTGAAATGTCTTACAAAGTTGGATCTTTATAGGTGTGAATCCTTGAGTGAGCTTCCGGAGAGCATCGGAGAGTTGAACTCTCTTATTGAATTGAATCTTTGGAGATGTGTATCCTTGAAAGTGCTTCCTCAAAGCATTGGAGGCTTGAAATGTCTTACAAAGTTGAATCTTGGAGTGTGTAAATCCTTGAGTGAGCTTCCGGAGAGCATCGGAGAGTTGAAATCTCTTATTGAGTTGAATCTTCGAAGATGTGTATCCTTGAAAGTGCTTCCTCAAAGCATTGGAGGCTTGAAATGTCTTACAAAGTTGGATCTTTATAGGTGTGAATCCTTGAGTGAGCTTCCGGAGAGCATCGGAGAGTTGAACTCTCTTATTGAATTGAATCTTTGGAGATGTGTATCCTTGAAAGTGCTTCCTCAAAGCATTGGAGGCTTGAAATGTCTTACAAAGTTGAATCTTGGAGTGTGTAAATCCTTGAGTGAGCTTCCGGAGAGCATCGGAGAGTTGAACTCTCTTATTGAATTGAATCTTTGGAGATGTGTATCCTTGAAAGTGCTTCCTCAAAGCATTGGAGGCTTGAAATGTCTTACAAAGTTGGATCTTTATAGGTGTGAATCCTTGAGTGAGCTTCCGGAGAGCATCGGAGAGTTGAAATCTCTTATTGAGTTGAATCTTCGAAGATGTGTATCCTTGAAAGTGCTTCCTCAAAGCATTGGAGGCTTGAAATGTCTTACAAAGTTGGATCTTTATAGGTGTGAATCCTTGAGTGAGCTTCCGGAGAGCATCGGAGAGTTGAACTCTCTTATTGAATTGAATCTTTGGAGATGTGTATCCTTGAAAGTGCTTCCTCAAAGCATTGGAGGCTTGAAATGTCTTACAAAGTTGGATCTTCAAGATTGTGAATCCTTGAGTGAGCTTCCGGAGAGCATCGGAGAGTTGAAATCTCTTATTGAGTTGGATCTTGGAGGATGTGACTCCTTGAAAGGACTTCCTCAAAGCATTGGAGGCTTGAAATGTCTTACAAAGTTGGATCTTTATAGGTGTGAATCCTTGAGTGAGCTTCCGGAGAGCATCGGAGAGTTGAACTCTCTTATTGAATTGAATCTTTGGAGATGTGTATCCTTGAAAGTGCTTCCTCAAAGCATTGGAGGCTTGAAATGTCTTACAAAGTTGAATCTTGGAGTGTGTAAATCCTTGAGTGAGCTTCCGGAGAGCATCGGAGAGTTGAAATCTCTTATTGAGTTGAATCTTCGAAGATGTGTATCCTTGAAAGTGCTTCCTCAAAGCATTGGAGGCTTGAAATGTCTTACAAAGTTGGATCTTTATAGGTGTGAATCCTTGAGTGAGCTTCCGGAGAGCATCGGAGAGTTGAACTCTCTTATTGAATTGAATCTTTGGAGATGTGTATCCTTGAAAGTGCTTCCTCAAAGCATTGGAGGCTTGAAATGTCTTACAAAGTTGGATCTTCAAGATTGTGAATCCTTGAGTGAGCTTCCGGAGAGCATCGGAGAGTTGAACTCTCTTATTGAATTGAATCTTTGGAGATGTGTATCCTTGAAAGTGCTTCCTCAAAGCATTGGAGGCTTGAAATGTCTTACAAAGTTGAATCTTGGAGTGTGTAAATCCTTGAGTGAGCTTCCGGAGAACATTGGAGAGTTGAAATCTCTTATTGAGTTGGATCTTCGATATTGTACATCCTTGAAAGTGCTTCCTCAAAGCATTGGAGGCTTGAAATGTCTTACAAAGTTGGATCTTCAAGATTGTGAATCCTTGAGTGAGCTTCCGGAGAGCATCGGAGAGTTGAACTCTCTTATTGAATTGAATCTTTGGAGATGTGTATCCTTGAAAGTGCTTCCTCAAAGCATTGGAGGCTTGAAATGTCTTACAAAGTTGAATCTTGGAGTGTGTAAATCCTTGAGTGAGCTTCCGGAGAGCATCGGAGAGTTGAAATCTCTTATTGAGTTGGATCTTGGAGGATGTGACTCCTTGAAAGGACTTCCTCAAAGCATTGGAGGCTTGAAATGTCTTACAAAGTTGGATCTTTATAGGTGTGAATCCTTGAGTGAGCTTCCGGAGAGCATCGGAGAGTTGAACTCTCTTATTGAATTGAATCTTTGGAGATGTGTATCCTTGAAAGTGCTTCCTCAAAGCATTGGAGGCTTGAAATGTCTTACAAAGTTGGATCTTCAAGATTGTGAATCCTTGAGTGAGCTTCCGGAGAGCATCGGAGAGTTGAAATCTCTTATTGAGTTGAATCTTCGAAGATGTGTATCCTTGAAAGTGCTTCCTCAAAGCATTGGAGGCTTGAAATGTCTTACAAAGTTGGATCTTCAAGATTGTGAATCCTTGAGTGAGCTTCCGGAGAGCACCAAAGAATAAGAGAGTCTTCAAGAGTTGAATCTTGGAGGATGTGTATCCTTGAAAGTGCTTCCTCAAAGCATTAGAGACTAGAAATCTCTTACACAGTTGTATCGTCAATTATATGGATCCTTGATTGAGTTTTTGAAGAGCATTGAAATTTGGACGTTTTTGAAGTGGTTGATCTACAAGGATGTGATTTCTTAAGAGAGTGAGCTTAGAATGAGCATTGGAGAGTTCAACACTTTTGAAGTGGTTTATATTTAGGGACGTGACTTCTTGAGAGAATAAGATTTCATAGAATTGCAATGAGTTAGGTTTATCAACCAATTGAATCTTTGAAGATGCAAAATTTTGAATGTCTTGCCAAAGAACATCGGTAGAGTGAAATGACTTATAATTTTCTAGCTTTTGATTTGAGGTTGTTTGTATTCAAAGGTGCATAGTTTTTTTTGTCATAGAACACTAAAATGCAATGTTTTGAGAAACTTGAAACATATCTATGATAAATGCACTTCGAATTTGAAATGGAATATAATTTTCGGCAGAGGAAGGCCATCTAAATTACTTACTCACCTCAAAAGGTATTCGAAATATCTCCAAATGCTTGAAATTGGAAAATTTACACCAATAGAGTGTTTTGAGAGAGTGCAATATGCACATTTAATTTAAAGATGTTATTGAAAGTTATTGGGATAGTTTTTCATTTTTTTATTATAAGTTTTTGCAATTGAAATAATTTTATTTTTAAACTTCATATTATTTTAGGATTATTTTTTAATTTTTATATTCAACTTCTAAGGTCAAAATCTTATATTCAATTTTGAGGTCCTAAGAATATATATTTTGTATTCATCTTTTTTGACTTATATATTATGCTTTTTTATAAAGGTGAATATATTTTGAATTTCTAAGTTTAAGGTCATGAATTACCCATAGTAAAAGGGATAAATATGATAGTGCAAATTTTGGAGCAAAAAGCGCAATTTGATGTAGAACTAGTGCAAATCCGACATGCTATGCACCTCAAGTGTAAGATGGGACTTTGTGTATTGTGGTGTGCAAATGTCCATAAGTCTTTGAATGAGCTTCCAAAAAAGATTGACAACTTGAATGTTCACATATAGTTTGATCAAGAAAATTAAATATCTTTGAAAATGATTCCAAGTTTGTTGATATGTTGAATCTTTTGTAGCCATGGATTGAAGAAATTGTTAATCCTTAAATGATCTTTGAAATGAATTTATTAATTGAACAATCCTCAAAGTATATTTTTGGCAAAAAACTTAGGATCCTTTGAACAGACACTATAGTCTACAAAGTGCAATGTTTGTTGCGAATGTAGAAATTACACTTCGAATAGATATATAAATAGATGGTACTCTCTCCATGCCAAAATGATCTTCTTTTTGGCCTTAAAATTTTGTCCCAATATGATCTTCTTATAGTAACGGGGAATGAAACTTTTTCACGCAAACAAAGGCTACACTAAAATCTCCCCTCCATGAGGAACTTGGATGTTTGTTTTTTGTAACAAAAATAGGCCATGGGTGGTCCATTCACTTTAGACTTTTTATATGGCCATCAATGCTCATTTGGAGAATCAAAATCAATGAGTTGAAAGGAAGCTTTAGTTGGGCTTCAACCTGGAAAGTGATGAATGGTGCAGTATTGCACAGTACAAGACAAGACAAGGGTCCTTGTGTTGTACTCTTGAGTATTCTTGAGGCCATTTGCCGGGGGTTTGGGAGAAAAAAATGGGCATTTGAACATGTAGATGTATTCAATCGCCGAAGAAAGCCTTTCCACCATTTTCAATGGACCTTCATATGAATTAAAAAAATTGTTGGATGAAAATAAGGAATTTTTTGAGCTTCAAGAACCTCCAAGTCATCAAGTGGACACTTTGAATCCACATTATTGTTCCTTGGTTAACCATAGAAGGACGTGGCTTCCATGACCAAGGTAGTCACCAAAATGTTCCAATTATTGAATCCATAGGTACATTCTTTGTTTTTACATTGAACAATGAAGTCATCTATTGCACACTTTTGGTCCTTAGCGCCCTTCAAGGTTTAAATTAATTCTAAACATACAAGGAAGAATAAGAGAAACTACTCTCAAAACATAGCCAGGAATAACAAAATTTTACTAGGTCAATTTTTTGGCCAAAATCTAATTTGTTTTTTGAAAATTCATCCAATTTTTTTCTCTTATTTTTATCCAAATTTTTCCATGCATAATTTATACCTTAAATTAGTTTTTGTGTTTTGTTTTGATTTTTTGTTTGATACATCGAGAATTTGAGATCTAAATAAATCGTGAGTTTTCTAATTGCATTCTTCATACGGTCAGAACTCTCTTCATGAGAAAGGGTGCACGGACTTTGTTTTGAGGCATTCAACCTATGGTGTGAAGGTTTTAGATTTTTGAATTAAAAATGAATTCAGTCATCTCCTATTTTTGAAAAAAACATAATTTTCACATTACATATCCAAACGCCTCAAAACAACAACCTTGCACTCCTTCATGCATAAAGATTTATATTTGTATGAAGAATACAACCTCTCACACTACAACAAAGCCCTTGTACTCCTCCCAATGTGAAAGTTATGGATTTTGGAGTTATTCTTAAATTAAAAAATTATTGTTACTTTATTTTGTCTATGAAACAACACAAGGTACACTAGTATACTCTAAAATTAACTAACTTCATAAACCTACGAAGCTTGAAAGGTGTTTTAGACAAGAAAAATCTAGAACTATCACTTTTTGATTCTTTGTCCAAGATCAAAAACTAAATTTAAAATAATTCCAACCATACAAACAAGCACAATGTCATGTATGCAAAGATTATAGCATAGAATAGATCGAGTGCCACAACCAACATCAAATATGCTATCAAAAACTAGGCAGAAATGCATAACAAATACACCTTCATATCACTTCACATGAAAGAGGCAAAGTATAGAACAAAATTCATCCCATTTGACCACCCGGATTGAATGATTACAATGTCTAAAGTGAGATGTAGTCTCTATAAATTTTTCAGTTTTGATGAATTGACTTTGACAGTGAAAGAAGAAAGTACACATTACATTTTTGGTTAAACAAGTGGTTCAAAGAGACAATTTGTCAAACTGATTGTATTACTAATTTACTAGTACTAGGGTGACTACTGGATGACAAATCATCTGAAGACAGTTAGAGATGGAAAGAACAGTTCTTCTTTCTCGTGAAATATCATAGACGGCTAACAGGGAGTTTCTTACAAACTGAATTGTAAAGTGAACTCTTTCTTGAATGGAAAATTGTTTTTCATATTTGTTTTGTGCTTATTGTTCCCTATACTTTTTCAGATGTGTAACTTAGTTGGTGGGCTTTGATCCAGTGATGGGATCTGAATAAGCAATCTATGGTGTGGAATTGTTATGGTGGTTTTGGAGGCGTCTGGGCTATTTGTTTGGCTGGATTAGTAGAATTTGTTTGTGGTATTTTTGAACTGCAAAGGATTCTCATGAGTAGTCATTCAAATCACTGTTAAACTGTGGATTGGATGTTACTGTGAATTTTTGGTGGATGAAAAGGAGTGAATTTATGTTTGGCGGGATTGTTATCTAGAGAGGAGAAATTAATTAGTGGTGAATATGTGTACATGTGATGTCTAATCTTTGATATGTTAGTCTGTTGCATAGAAGTGGGTTGTTTGATTAAGAATTTGTATAATATTGGTAGAAGCTTTAAACTAATTGTTGGAGGAATGTTACATCATTCTCTGAGTGAAATTAATTTGGAGTGAGGGAAATGAAACCAGCTGTCTACTTAAGATTTTCTAGTAAATGGATTGAATTTATGCTGTAACTGAGGAGGCATGGACTGCTTAATTTGGGAGGAAGAATGAACCTGACAAATAAATCAACATGGAAAGTGGAGTAGGGAGGCTCAGGCATGTAGATGGAAGGGGACAAGTCAATTGAAGAATATCTTAGGGAAGTTTCCTTCCAGTTGAATTATTGCTTCTTTTGTTTAATAATTTCTTAATATTTGAATTTATGAATTGTCATAGCCTGCCTGGTTTAAGGGTGACCATGTTGATAAATGGGATTGGAAATTTGAGTTGTCTGATGTGGGAAATGGTTGGCAGGTGAGATTTCTCTCCTTTAAAATTGCTTGGGAACGACATAAAGGAGGAAATCTAAATCTGGATACCAAGGTTGGGCTGAGAAGGTGCCTTGGGTGGTTAAGTAGACTACTAGTCTGAAGGTGCAGATGTATTATAGAAATAATTATATATGGATGAGTAGTGATTAGACAATCCTATGCTCAAGTAAACTTTATAAGCTTAAGGGATGTGTAGAAAATTATAGTGTCTGTGTGAGCCATCATGCAAGATGATAAATTGTTATCTAATTCTAGAGAGTGCTATGAGAATGTTGCATTTGGCTAATTGGACGGTTGACAAGTTCTGTGAAATTGTGCAGTCAACTTAATATCATGGAGCTTGCATACACACAATTATGCCTTGCATTTAGATTAGGGACAATTTGTAGGCCAGGGTGGATTGGACCCCTTGCTCGTCCCCCCAAAGTCATTCCAGGGGTGCATGTAAAAAAAAAGACCCCTATTTCGTGCTTCATATATTTATCTTCTCTACCTCTCCTAGTGAATTTTGGGCCTCTGATTGCAAATATGAATTCAAAATTTGCAAATTTTATCATGTGTGAAAAATTAAAAATAATAGGGTTTTTACTTGGGGATGAGCTAGGGGGTCAATCCACCCCAACCCAATTTGTATTAGGACTGGGACTAATTTCTTTGAGCATCCTAAGTAGTAAATAGGCTAGACAAATAGTGATTGTGACAAATTGTTGTGGTAATGAAATCACTAATACAAGTAGAACCTCTCTTAGTTCACCCTCCCTTGGTGCATGATATGTATTAACCCCTGGGCATAGGGAGGGGGGATTGTTCTTCCACTTGTTCCTAATGGGGATACCCAAAGCATGCAATTCCCGTCAAGATGGGTTGCCTTAGATGTTGTGTCATATCAGTCCAGTTGCAGCCCTTGAAGGCCGTATGTTTAATAAATAAATGATTATTCTATATAGAATAACCATATAGTGCATTGATTGGCTCTTGGGTGATGGCAAGAAATTAGGGAAAGCTCATCAATGCATTGCATTTGTCCTTTGAACTTGTCAACTTCTGCAGTCTGCACCAAAATCAGTTTAGAGCATCTACAATGCAGCCGGGAAGAAGTAAAATATCGGTATTGTAGAGGGTGTTTTGTCATTTCTAATTAAAATCTGGCTCCAATGCAACCATTAAAAGGCCCTCCACTCCCATGGCCTCGGTATGCAACCACTCGGGATCAACAAATTTGCAAAATGTGAAGGGCCCGCAAGTTGGCTCGATGTAGGAATAATCATTGTTGTCATACCTTTTCAAGCATTGGTATGTGTGTCAATCAATTCAACCTTCACTTGTTTCCATAAAAAGTCTCCTTTCATTATAGATTCTTTTCTTTCTTTCTTTTTATAATATGGAAAAATCCATTTGACTTTTGGATTGCCGGCCTTACATTGGGTAAATTTTTCCAAAGAAAAATCCGTCACTGTGCAGGCCTCGTGGAATGGCTCACCATTTTCCATTACAGGGCTTGTATGACGAGTATGCATTGCAGATGCTCTTAGCCAAGTTCCAAGCTCCATGACCACAGGGCTACTCCTTCCTACCACTCTTTTTCAACCCAACTCCACCAAATGCACCTTTATCCACTACTTGGGCTTTCAGATCCTTCAAAGCCTAGACCAAAGAAACATCATAATTAAATTTAAAAATTCCAAATGAAATCATATCAAATATCTGCAGTTTTCAGTATTCATCAAACATTCAATTCTAATAGACAAAGAAGAAGAAATCACCACCCATTCATTGGGACACTCCCTGGCCCGGTCCATGGTGTAGTCGGTCTACAATGCATGCCCCACCACGGATCCAGTCAAGGACAAAAAGAGACCAATCACTCCAAACGTCTCTCAACAAACAATAGGACAACGTCCCCACCATCTTTCTTATTTCATTGAATGATCGTGTTAGTTTCTTGATTTATGGGGCCATTACACATCATATCTTGTATTTTTTAATCAAATGACATGTTGATTGGTTCCTTGGTTTGCCAAGCCATTAATGCTTTTAAATTGACTTGTTTTGGCATGTTTTGAAGGTAGGGATGATTGGAGCACAAAAGACGCTGAGGCGGAGCAGGACTCGGACCACCTCATTCAACCAACTGTGTTTTGGGGGAATGGATGGCAACACTCTCAAGTCCTAAGAGTAGTGTGAACAGAGAGTTTGTTCGAGGTAGTTATATTAACTAAGCCCCATGGACGTAGAGAGGGAGTGCTACTGTAGTTGAGTTGTTTAAGAGGTAGACAAACAACTGAAAAGCATTGAGAGCATGTCTTGAATGTTAACCCTTGAGTGCCCAAATTGCATTTTTTGGCAACATAGCAATTTAGGGCACCTCGCTATGAATAGAGTTTTTATTCTTTTTCTTTGAAATTTTTAGACAACATGTGACCGAGGAATAACTTTAAAGCCCAACAATTTTCATAACTTTTGATTACATGGTTCAAAAGTTTCTTGACATGTCATTTTCATTGATTGGTGAGCAACCCACATAGCCCCCAAAAAATTCTTTAACCCGTAAAAGACCAAACAGTGTTTTTTGGCAACTTAGTGATTTAGGGTAGCTTACTATGAAGGGAATTTTTTTTTTCTTTGAAATTTTCACACAACATGTGCCCAAGGAATAGTTTTAAGGCCCAAAAATTTTCATAACTTTTGAATACATGGTTAAAAAGTCATTGTATGATATGTTGTTTTCATTGCTCGGCGGGTAGCCTAGGTAGCAAAAAACACTTCTTTAAAAATCACTTTTTTGTAAAATAAAAATTTGAAATTGGTTTTCGAGATCTCTATATAAGTGAAAAGATTTGAATTATTCCATTTTGATTTATGAGATGAAAGTTATGAAGAGTTTTAGTTGTGGGTAGTTTGTGGGTAGTAATGGAATCTCTACTCTAAAATAAACTTTGAAGACCTTTATTTACCTCAATTTTCAATCTTTTTGGAAAAAAATAAAAATGTGAGGTGTAGATTGTTTATTACAACAATTTCATTATTGGGATTGGCATTTTTCAATTCCATAAATAAATTATTAACAATTTAGTATTTTGAATCATTCTCTACTTCTTTCAACTTACTATTTTTTTCCTATATGTTGTACAATTTCAAATGATCTAAAATATTTCAAGCATGTAGCCAACATGACTTGAAGAAAGAATCCAGAGAGTTACAACCATTTTGGACATTTTTTCATAATGATTTGGCCTTGTGAAGTGCATCTACTTGGGGTTTTGCAGGGCCAAAAAAGGCTTTTTGTCACTTCAAATGCTAATATCTTACACTCCACACAATGGAAATTTTTGAAATTTTTTCCACATCTTTCCAAACCACCGTATTACAAGATCTATGGTTACATGTGTCCAAAAATGTATTTTTTCTTAAATAATCCAAAATACTAAATTGTTAAGAAGTTAGTTATGGAATTGAAAAATGCCAATTTCCATGGTTGTAATGTTGTAGTAAAAAATCTACATCCTATGATTTTATTTTTCTCCAAAAATATTGAAAATTGAATTAAATAAAGGACTTTAAAGTTTAGAATAGAGTAGGGAATCCATAACTACCCATAAACTAGAACTCCTCATAACTTTCCTCTCATAAATCAAAATAGAACAATTCAAAGCTTTCCATATAGATAGAGAGAGAAAAAAAACCATTTTCAAATTTTTATTTTTGAAAAAAGTTTTTCTTAAGAATTTTTCAGGGTTTGTCTACTAAGCAATGAAAATGACATATCATACAATAACTTCCTAACCATATAATGAGTTATGAAAATTAGCTTTTGGGGGGACCTTAAAGCTACTCCTTGGACACATGCTGTGTGAAAATTCCAAAAAAAAAGAATAAAAACTCTATTTGCAATGAGTTGCCCAAAATCGCTATGTTGCCAAAAAAAATGCCGCTTGGGTATTTAGGGGTTAAGTTACAAAGCAGTCTAGAAATTCATCACTATAAGGAACAATTTGGCTTCCAAATAGTAAGAGCATGAATTATTCCATTTAACGTGGTAGTACTTCATCGTACTCCTTATCCTTGTCCTTGGGAGACTTCAATGGTTGCAGCTTTCCACCCACACCTGCATTCAGTTAGCACATGAAAAAAAGCATTTCAAGCAGGGTTTTTTTTTTCATTTTTTACGAAGTGCCAAAGTGGCGATATTAAATGTTATAGTAGTGCTCCAAATTACAACATTCATCCACATATTGGATGTATACTATGGTTTTCATCCACAATCTGGCAATTTCATCTAAGATTTTTTTTTAATTCAAAGTTGTTTGGCAATTTCATCCAAGTTTTTTGACATTTTTTTTGGCATTTTTTAGCCAGATTATTTTTTCTGGTCCAATCTGGCACCAAAAAGCCAAAAAAAAAAGCCCTGATTTCAAGTAGGCTTTGCTGAAGGGAGTTTGCCTGAACCTTGTTAACGTCACACATAAAATGCACATGGTTATATGGAGTTTCCTAATATTGTGACAATTCAATGTTGCATCTTAAGAAACATCAAGAAAGGAGTTCAGGTCCCATGAATCAGGAAGGTGGTGTAGGACCCTTGAAATCCTTGTGACATATGGAAATAGGACATCCATTCACTAGGGCTTGATGAGAGAACCGAGAATGTAAAATTGTTAGAGAGGGTGATATATATTAATCCCTGAAGGATCAAATAGCATTTTTTTGGTAACATAGCAATTTTAGGTAGCTCACTACGAACATTATTCTTATTTTCTTTGAAATTTTCACACAACATGTGCCTGAGGAGAAACTTTAAGACCCAACATTTTCATAACTTTCGACTACAGGATTAAAAAGCTATTGTACGATGTGTAATTTTCATTGTTCGGTGGGCAAACGAAGGAGCTCAAAAAATTCTTTAAAAATCACTTTTTTCAAAAATAAAAATTGAAAATTGTTTATATATATATATATATATGTGGAAAGCTTTGAATCATTCCATTTTGATTAATGAGATGAAAGTTATGAGGAGTTTTTGTTTGCAAGTAGTTATGGATTCTCTACTCAAAAATAAACTTTGAAGTCCTTTGTTTAACTAAATTTTCAATTTTTTGGAGACAAAAAAGAAAAAACTTGGGTGTAGATTGTTTATTACAACATTACCACCATTGGGATTGGCATTTTTCAATTTCATAACTAAAATCTTAATAATTTAGTAATTTGAATCATTCTCTACTTCTTTCTACTTACGATTTTTTTCCTACATGTTGTAAAATTCCAAATGATCTGACTTTTTCAAGCATGTAGTCAACTTGTCTTGGAGAAGAAGTCCAAAGAAATACCACCATTTTGGACATTTTCTCATACAAATGTGACCTTGTGAAGAGTAGTTGCTCGATTTTTTGTATGGCCCCCCAAAGGATTTTTGTCAATTCAAACACTTATATCTTGCAATCTACATGGTGAAAATTTCTGAAACTTTTCCACATCTTTTCAAATCAATATACTACAAGAATCTATGGTTACATGTGTCCAAAAATGTGTTTTTTCCTAAAATTTGATATTCAAACTAGAAATGACAATTTTGGAACATTCTTGGTGAAAGCACAGTAAAAAACCTTTAGGGGTTAATGAAAAAGAGGAGTAGCTTGTTTCTCTCAAAGCAAAAGGGGGTGAAGAAGAAGGTAGACCAACATACCAAAATTTCAAGAAAGCAATTCTAGGGTTGCCACCAAAATGAAACCCAAGCACACAAAAAAAAATAAGCTTCTTAAAGTTCTCTATTTGGTTATAAATCCAATTCTTGCAATTCCTCTAATACACTCTTCTAAATTCTATCTTTGGATTTCTCAATCATTGTATGGATTTTTACATACAATCATACACAAAAAATGTAATTTGCTCCAATATTGCATGCACATACTCCCAATCAATACACTCACTTGACCAATTTAATATTCCAATTTGGATATATAAATACAAAACATTCAAAGAATTACAAACAAACTCCAACTTGATCAATAAATTTCATAGCATTTCACATTCATTGTATACACAGTAATGTCCAATTTAGGAATAAAATGAGTCACTTAACCAAGATCCCGACAACATGGACCAACAAAAATTTTACATTATAACAAGGTTGCCAATATCATTCCAATTTGCCATCACATAGAAATTTCATCCCATAGGACTCTAGATTCCCAAATTGAACACAAACAAACCAACAATCAAATGCATTCACAAAACAAACACATTTTCAATTTCATCTTGAAGCCATTTCCAAAGTTCACACCTTATCCACACTTCATCCAAATCAACACAATTGATACAAGGACACATCCAATTAGGCAAATTTCTTTCATTGCATGTCAAAGGAAAAAAACAACTAATTTGGACTCCAATCACACCAACTAGGAATGACAAACACATTGATCTCAACAAATCCAATTAGGTGCTTACACATACAAACACAAGGCAAACTCTTTGACACTCAACTTCACACATACACTCACAAAAATATTGCATCAATGATTGGAATTACATAGCATGCACCAATTACAAGTACACATCCAATTAGGTAACTGAATTTCTCATTTATAGCAAGGAAATCACATAAAGAAAAAAACCAATACCGGCTAGACTCGCATACTTTCTTGTAGTGGGTGACTTTCGAATTGGGAAAGATGGCTAAGCACCCAGGCATGCTAATTGATTGAATGGCCCTTACATGAACCAATTTCAAGCATGAATATCAAGTAGCTTCTTATTTCATTGTAATACTACCTCTCCAAATTGTATACACTACAACAATTGCTTAGCATTCATCTCCAAATGCAATAGGTAAAAAATGGAATTTAATACCTCAAAATTGGAATGTTAACACCTCAAAATTTTAGTCTAGAATTTAGTCTATATACAAGACCTTATTGAAGAAATTAGGGTTTAGGATTCCTATTTGTTCATTTACAAAGATTATTAAGGTTGCAGAGATTTTAGGGTTGTTCAAGACCTCAATTGCAATAGGCATCCTAAATTAAGCTTTGAACAAAACTACAAGCTTAGTTTATTATGACTATGGGGTTTCTTAAATACTTGGGGGTAAATTTCTTTGAACATCAATTTTGAAGTTCTTTAAAAAAAAGACTAGTGTAATTGTTTGAGATTTTTGTTTCAAATAATTTTCATCAAATGAAAAAATGACATGTTACACTTTTAAATTCATATTGGTTTTTCACTGTTTTTGACAATTTCACAATGTGACAAAAAAATGCACACAACCATTTGCTTGGCCCCATGCCCACTCTTAAATAATCCACATTTGTCAATCTAGAAGGGAAAAGTTCGACCCCCTCCAATTGAAAAACTCAAGCCCTTGATTAAATGTTTTTTGGAAAACTTCCATAGCTTTCAACTTCAACTATCTATCTAGAACTTCAAGGTGGAAATTTGAACCGCCCTCCCTTGTGGTCAATCTTCAAAATCAGAAATGTCAATACTGATACTTTTACTTATGTGATTATCTAATATCAATATGAAATATATATAGATATTGTATACAAAATACTAACATGATATGATGTACAAATGTGGATAATGATATTGGATATGGAATACTAATATTGATGACATATGGATATGTGTACTATGTTGTTATCCCATATTGATTGCAATAAGAACAACTTTTCAAAAAATATAAATGCGGTGAGGAGGTGAGTTATCATTTATTTTACAAGTGATTTTATTTCACAAGTGAGTGAAGTGTGATAATGTATTGGAAAGATACAAATACAATGCTATGGCAAATGAGGCAAGCATTGCCTTGCTCCCAACCCTTAGACAAATGATAACAATTTCAAGACCTCAATATATAATGCCCGAGGCTTCAGTGCAAGGACTAGAGTCAATCAACACATTGCCATCAATCACCCAAATCTGTCATCTAGGGGACCCTCCATTTGTGCCAATCTTCTACCAATTTTTGTAGAGTATATAAGATAGCATCACCCCTAACCATGAATTTAAGGATTTTGAAGATTATTTCTATTGATAGACATCCAAAAAATTATTGGACCATGTTAGCAAGAAAAAAAATTCCTATGCACTTTTGAATGTATTATTTAGAGATTGTCAATATAAGTTGTGAACTTTTCAAGGGCCAACTATAAATGCACCTACTACCGCCACTAGGGTCTAATATTCAAATGCAGTACATCCTTATGATCACATCTATTTACTTCCATAGATTTTCCAAGATTTTAGAGGAGATGGTCATGGGTGTAGAGAAGGTTATACTGTTATAGGTGTTGCTATCTTAAGTCATGTACTTTGAACTTGCCATTGGGTGCTATTGTTAGAGAATGATGTCGAGTTTACATCTATTTATGGACAATTTAAGGTTGATAAAAATGTAGTTCAATAAATGTTGATTTAGGTGGGCTTAATTTTTGTGAATAAATAACTTGTAAGAGTAAGTTGTAGCTTCAACCAATAAAAGAGGCACTTTTATAATGTTGAACTTGTGCTTTTTTAATACTCATCAAATGATAGTAGGGTGGTAGGTCGATGATTTTGAACCTTTTAAAGATGGTTATGACCCCCAACCTACTAATGATCATATATTTTTAGTTTAGAAAATTCATATCAATTTGAGTTCTTATCAGGTAAATGGAATTCCACTGGTATTTCATTCAACTCAACTACCTCTTTTTTTCTGAAAAATACAGGCAACAATGGCAACACATTGCAAAAGATACCGAGATTGCAAATCTGGGTGGTTGTAGGCTTGGTTCTACCTTACTGCCATTTTGTTAAAAGGTGCATATCAAATGACTGGGTTTTTTTGTGGGCACCACTGAATTAATATTCATTACAAGGAAAGAGTACAAACGTATCAACAGGCCCTTGAGCTCTGAAGAGCAGAAAGAGCATAGCTATGGTGTTTTGAGATGAATTTCAAATGTTATGAGTAAGTTATTTGAGAAATACCCATTAAGTTAACTTACTGTAAGTTATGAGTGGACCCAGTTGGGTGAAACTTTGTGGCGAATTCTTCATCTGTCTGACCAAGATGTCCACTTTGCTTTGGTAAACAGGCTCTTCATTTACATTAACCCCTAAATGCCCAAGGCACCCAAATGTGGTGTTTGGAAAACTTTGAAGTTAAGTAAAACCCAACCAAATTGCTATTATTAGTGGTTTATATTTTTGGAGAATTTCTTTTTGAAGTCTAGTTTTAGGATCAAAAAGTTGATTTTAAAAATAAAGGATTATGATTTTTTTTATTGAAGATTTTGTGCAAGGATACCTAGTGCAATCTTGACTTCCCATAGTGTTGCAGGCTCTTGGAAATGAGCCTTAGATACACTAGATCTTGGAGGCAAAATCACATTAGAAATTCATTTAAAAAAATCATAGAATAGATTTTGAAATACCGTAAATTGATTGGGGTTGTGCATGCTAGGCCCTATAACCTCATATTTTTTTAGTGACCAAATTTTTAGAGTTGACATGCAAAAAGTGAATTGAAAAATTTTCATATTTTTTATACCCTCATGATCAAACATTATAATCTTTCAATCTGTAAGTGATATTGTTATGTTTTCTTTTCCTATGTGATCTCTAACATGTTTAGTTTGAATTTGTACGGTTACAATTCAAAAGAAATTGGTACAACTTATGAAAATGTTGACTTTTGGTTCAATTTAGAGCAAATTTCAAGAAGCTCCAAACAGGCCTTGGGCATTTAGGGGTTAAGTTAACCCTGGTTAACTCACTGGTTGGAATTCGGATCCCCTCTCAACTGTGGTACAAACAAACACCAAGCTGTATTAAAAGTTACTGTACAATACAGTACACAGACAAACACACTCTGGCAGAGGGCAGCTGGATGTTGCCTGCAAGAGGGTTAACTTAAGTTTTAATCTTCTTTGCAATGATTGGTACCTAATCATTTTAGAAATCTTGGTATATTATTAATTTCTATGCATGTAATTGTTTCAAAGGATACATGGCGTTGTAGAGTAGATTTAGAGGATCCTTATGAATTAGATGTAGTATATGGAGCAATATCAAAAGTTGTGATAGGCTCCAAATATCTTAGAAATGAAATGGTGAAACTCCTAATGAATCAACATTATTTGTTCATAATGTAAATGAACAACATTTTTCATTGGCACCTCTTGACTTCTATATTGACTTGTTATATTTTGCTTTGCTTTGATGATTAATCTAATATGACATTATGTTGATTTGTAGATGAGTTGATAATAGCAAATTGTAATTTGAGAGAAGGGGACTACTAACAATGAGCACAAAGCATAAATAACAAAAGTGCATGAAGATTTGGAGGAGTGTGCTTCTTTTATGAACTAAGCACATTTTGAAGAGTATGCACAAACTTTTTGCCAATTTTTAGGCACTTTTGAATTGCCCATGCTCTCTTGAAGTATTGAATTTTAGAACAATGCTAAGTTTAATCCAAATTTTGTGGAAATGAATATGGAAATTTGTAAAATGACCGTTACAATATAGTGTGTAATTGTTACTATTACATTTCTACAAGTTAGTATCAATTGCTTGTTGAATGGACAATGTAAGGTTCTCAAATGAAGTATGAATGCATCAAAATACCTAGTGGTTTTACATGAATAAATGGATAATATGACTGACAAATTTTGTTGTAACAACGTTATGATAGAACTGCCCATTACCAACCATGCCCTATGGACAATCTAAAAGTACTAGGAAATTCAACAGAGAGATGATTGATTTCTAACCATTAGTTTTTTGGGTGCTATTGTTAGAAAATGACATCGAGTTCACATCTATTTATGCACAATTTAAGGTTGATAAAAATGTAGTTCAATAAATGTTGATTTAGGTGGGCTGAATTTTTGTGAATAAATACTTATAAGAATAAATTGTAGCTTCAACCAATAAAAGAGTCACTTTTAGAATGTTGAACTTATGCTTTTTTAACACTCATCAAATGGTAGTAGGGTGGTAAGTTGATGATTTTGAACCTTTTAACCCCTAAAGGACCAACCTACATTTTTTGGGTGTATAGCAATTTTGGGCAGGTAAGTGTGGCTGGAGATTTCTATATTTTTTACCCAAATTTTAATGGAAGGTGGGGACAAGGAATGTCTTTTAGATGCACTAAATCTCATGACATTTGGAAATACAAGTCAAAACTTATGGCCTAATATGTTGCTTTTTTTTGTAAATGGGTAGTCTAGGTAGATTAAAAAGAATCACTTTTTTCAAAAACTGAAATTTGAAATTGGTTTTCTAGAGTTATATATACTTGGAAAGCTTTGAATCATTCCATTTTGATCAAGGAGTCAAAAGTTATGAGGATTTTTTGTTTGCGGGCAGTTATGGATTCTCTACTCTAAAATAAACTTCAAAGTCCTTCATTTCATTCAATTTTCAATATTATTGGAAAAAAATAAAATCATATGATGTAGATTGTTTATTTTAACATTGCAACCATTGGGATTGACATTTTTCAATTCCATAATTAAATTCTTAACAATTTAGTATTTTGAATCATTTTCTACTACTATTTACTTCCTATTTTTTTCTTGTATGTTGTACAATTCCAAATGATCTGAAATTTTTCAAGTGTGTGGCCAACTTATCTAGGAAAAAGAATCCAAAGAAGCACCACCATTTTGGACATTTTTTCATAGAAAAGTGAGCTTGTGAAGTACAGCTGCCCAGTTTTTTGCAGGGCCCAAAAAATGATTTCAGTGAATTTAAATGCTTATATCTTGCAATCCATGCAGTGGAAATTTCTGAAATTTTTACCACATGCTCTCAAGTCAGTATACTACAAGATCCTATGGTTAAATGTGTCAATTTATTTTATTTTATTTTATTTTATTTTTTAATTTGGCACTTGTACTAAAAATGGCAGTTTTGAAGCATTTTCAGTGAAAATAGAACTGTAGAACTTTAGGGGTTAAAGATGGTTATGACCCCCATCTACTAATGGTCATGTATTTTTGGTTTGAAAATTCATATCAATTTGAGTTCTTATCAGATAAATGTAATTCCACTAGTATTTCATTCAATTCAACTACCTCTTTTTTTCTGAAAAATACAGGCAACAATGAACACATTGCAAAAGATACCTAGATTGCAAATCTGGGTGGTTATAAGCTTGGTTCTACTTTACTGCCATTATGTTAAAGGTGCATATCAAATGACTGTTTTTTTTGGTGGGCACCACTGAATTAATATTTTTTTTTTTGAAACTCAGAGTTTTTTCCAAGAGTGAACCAAGAACAAACGGCGGAATGCCAAGGGCAGAAACCCTAGAGGAGACAACATGAACAACACCACAAAAAAAAGAAACTAAACTTACACGAAGAAACCGCATGTAGGTTTCTTCAGGTTCAAAGTCATGGCTTTGCCAAGTCTGGAACCAAAGAATGGGGGACGGAGCCAAGTATTATCAAACTTCTAGAGGAACTTGTAAGACTGAGTTGGATGTCTGTCACAAAGCAACATGGTGCGAAGCCATGCTGTTCTGCCATGGTCTAGAGTTGCCTCCCAGATCAATCTTTCTAATTTAACTTGGGGCCATGATTCCTGGTTAAAGACCCAGGCATTCCTCCCCACCCAACACAACCACACCACCAATCTGTGTAGCATGGACCAAATCATGGTCCCAGGTCTTAATCTCCTAGGCAGGGCAGACCCCAAGAAGCATTGTTGCCAAGTCAAATTGGGCCATTTCCCATTCACCATTGGGACGGCAAGTGCAAGATAAAGGATGGAGAGCCCAAATTGCCAGGCAAATTGGCTAGGTCCACATTCAATAAAGCGGTGGAGGATTGTCTCTTCTAGCCCTCTCTAACAACAAGAGCATGAGATATCGATACCTGGGAAGAGCTGTGCATGCCAACTGTTCACCGCCACTGCTTTGTGTTTAACAGACCACAAGTAGCCAACCTTCTTTTGGGGCCATGATGCATGCCAAACATCACTCCAGTTAGGTTGGTAGCTGGCAAGAAGGACTCCCCTCCACTTCTCAGGGATGGACCTACGGAGTTGGGGGCACGGCTTGATTAGTTGGTGACCTTCTTTAGCTGTGTATGCATGAAGCAGGGCCCCGTTTTTCCATTTCCATCGACCATGATCGAACTGAAGGTTCTTGATGGTGCCTGCAAATAGGAGGTGAGCTTGGGACCCCAAACTAGAGCTCCTGGCTACCGCAACTACCCGCACCCTCTGTAGCATGCCCCTGAGGATTTTGTTGCTTGCACATCCTTTCTTGTGCCTTGGTCGGAGTATCGTGGATGGCTGGCCAATCTCATAGCTGGGTTGGTTCTCCAATAGCTGGAGATCATCCTGCAATCCAGACAATTGGGGGCGAAATTGCTTAGTCCGCTGAATGATCAATATTGGAAGAGACTCCTCCACATCCAGGTACAGCCCAAAGAAGTCATTGACTTTTGTGACATTCTTGGCTATGGTCAGCATGTGTCTCCAGTCGAGGGGAACTGCTGCGATGATCTGGTAGTAAAGGGGGCGTTCGCAAGCCTGTAGGTCAAATGCGGTGCGGACCTCTTCCCAGCACCTAAAGGCCTCTTTCGTTGGGTCACAAAGGTCACAAATTTGTTGCATGCCTTTGGTCATAAGAGTTGTTGCTCTCTCCTTTGAGAAGCCAAAAGCATGGCCAATGTAATGGGTGGTCCACCAGAGGTTCGTGGCCACTGAATTAATATTCATTACAAGGAAAGAGTACAAACGTATAAACAGGCCCTCCAGCTCTGGAGAGCAGAAGGAGCCTAGCAATGGTGTTTTGAGATGAATTTCAAATGTTATGAGTAAGTTATTTGAGAAATACCCATTAAGTTAACTTACTGTAAGTTATGTGGATGCAATTGAAATTGGGTGAAACTTTGCGGTGAATTCTTCATCTGTCCTCTGTATGACCAAGATGTCCTCTTCGGTAAACAGGCTCTTCATTTACATTAACCCTGATTAATCCTGGTTAACCCCTCACCACCCAAGGCTTGAACAAGTTCAAAAACAACATTTCTTTTGAAGTGTTATAGATGTAATTTTCACTCAGTTATAGAGATTTCAACCACACAATCTTGTAGTGCACTTGTTGCAGATGACCTGCATAAAATTTGGTGTCATTTGACCGCATAGATTGCAAGATTATAATATTTTAGTGTTGAAAAAGGATGCTGAATTTTTCCTAAAAATACATATGGAGTTGAAATCCAGTTTCTAAATGTACTCAAATGAAGAAACTTTAAACTATAAAGTGATTCAAAATCATCATACAAACACATTGGTGAAAAAATATCATTCAATTGACTCATTATATCAACAAAATGGCTATCAAATGTCAAAAAATAGCAAGAAAAGTTGCCCAAAACACATCAAAAACTGAACCTCCTTCTAATAAAATACTTCTCAGTCACTCATAACTTCTTGGATTGATATGAAATTTTACACACACAAACTAGACTAGTATTCTCAACTTTTACAAGAAAAATTATTGGAAACGAACATTGTATGAAGAAGAAACAAGTTGTTGAAATTCAGTGTAATCCAAAAATGTCAAGATTTTGAACTTCGAATTGCTCCTAGACATTCAAAACACCCTGGATTGACATGAAAATTCTACCACATTAACTAGACTTCAAGGGGAACATAACCCAAAAAATTTAATTGAAAACAAACTTTGGATGAAAGAGATACAAGCCCCCGAAGTTGCAACCATCAAATGGAGTTTGGTGAACTCAAATTGAACTTGTGAACTTCGATTGGCTTCCAAAAATTCATCAAATCTTGAATTGATCTGAAAATTTCACCACACAAACTAGAAGAGAGAGCACAAATTTTCCAACAAGTTTGATTGAATTTGGACATTGAATGCAAAAATTACAGCACTTTGAATTTGAACTGAGGACACTTTTAGTCCCCTTGGGCGGTAAGGGGTTAAGGTAACTCACTGGTTGGAATTCGGATCCTCTCTCAACTGTGGTACAAACAAACACCAAGCTGTATGATAAGCTTACTGTAATGTACAATCCAGTACATGAACACACTCTGGGACCTGTTGACCTGTTGCCTACTGCAGGAGGGTTAAGCTTCCCTTCAGTTCTTCCCAATCCAGCTTCAAACTGGGTGACAGGCCCAATGGCCATGTTTAGATTTGGAGTTTTGACGCAAAATTCAGGAGCACTTGCAAATATAGGGCTTCTACTGATGGTGCTAAAATGAATACAGTACTCATGTGAAGAAAACCATTCAAGTGATCATCTTGAACATGAATATGTTAATGGGGGGACTTATTTAACCCCTCACCACCAAAGGAGACCAAAGGTGTCTTCACATACTTTCAAGTGCAATTCAAAGTGTTGTAATTTTTGCATCCAATGTCCAAATTCAATAAAACTTGTTGGGAAGTTTGTACTCTCTCTTCTAGTTTTTGTGGTAAAGTTTTCAGATCAATCCAAGATGTTTTGATGTTTTGGAAGTCTATCAAAGTTCACACATTCAATTTCAGTTCACCAAACTTCATCTGATGGATGCAACTTCGGGGGCTTGTATCTCCTACATCCAATGTTTGTTTTCAATCAAATTTGTTGGGTTATGTTCCCCTTGAACTCTAGTTTTTTTTAGTAAAGTTTTCATCTCAATCCAAGTTTTCTTGAATGTTTGGGAGCAATTCAAAGTTCAAAATTTGGACATTTTTGGATTTTGGTGAACTTTAGATGCTTGTTTCTTCTTCATACAATGTTTGTTTTCAATAAATTTCTTTGGAAAAGTTGCTTGTTTTTGAACCTATTCAAGCTCTTGGTGATGAGGGATTTAACCATTTCCTAACATGCGCACATCATTTTTCTCTCTAAGAGAGCACCCTCAATATCAAGAGTTTCAGAATAAGTGTCACATTTGGGTGCTTCCCCCTTAGTAAGTATCTACCACTGATGGGTTACAACTTACAACTTACAAGGCTAATTAATGGTATGTTCAAACTTGGTGTTAAGGGTGAGTGATTTGAGTGGTTGAGGGAGAATAAAACCATGATTGTTCCTACTTGCATTCCTCTATAAATACCGAGCCTACGTGGAGGCCCACCTGGTACGAGATAAGAGTGGCAGATAGCAGCGACTTTGAGTTCACTTTTTTGGATGTTTCGGAATTTCTCTTGCTTTCTATACAAGACTCTAAACTTGAAGAAACAAAGATTTGAGAGCTTTGCCACTGGTTTTAGTTAATGGGACTTGAGATGGACGATTAACAAAGAGTGGCTCTTGTGCTTGCCAAGTATAGGCTGTACAATGCAAGATCCCTAAAGTTCCGATTGATAATTTACCAAAAATGTAGACACAAAAATGAATGACATGCTAGGTCAATTTTCATATACCACAAATCTCCATCGCTGCAATGCTTGCTTCTTCTTCCCCAACTCCTTTGAAAACTTTGAGTAGAAGTGGCATATTCTTCATCAACTCTTTGTCGTTCTAGGGAAAAAAACCAAGCTCCAACGGCACACCAAGCAAGCACATACAACAACTTTGGAAACTCAAGCGGCTCATTCATTTCACAAGCATGATCATAAGAAGCGATAAAAGAAAGCAACAATGGAGGTGAAAATTGAACAATGATTCTTAGTTCTGCAATGAGGGGCACGAGTGGCAACATTCAATTACTTCAGCAATAAATCCTTTCAAGTGTGATCGCTTTGACAACTTTGCCCTGAATTAAATGCATTTGTAACTGTATGATAAGTGGCCTTCAATCCCACAACAAGAAGCAATGGAGTGGAACAACCCTTCTTAGGTGAAGAGGACGCGCACATTGAAGAGAAAGGTTATGAGAGTGCTCACATCAAAGTTACTCAATTTGTCGCGGCACTCATTAAATTAACCCCTAAAAGACCATTGTCCCTTCGAGGGACAAAAGAGATTTCGGGTAGGTACCTACAGTCTCAATTTTTGTCCTGATTTTTTGAAACTTTTTCTAAAGATAGAAAAATTGATTAGCTTCGTGGGAATGTAATTTTTTTTCGTTTGGTGCCCGGGAAGCAAAGTTATGTCCAAATAAGCTCAAAACAGGGGAGAGGGGGCAACAAAAAAAAGTTTCAAAAATTTGAATTTTTTATTTTTTATTTATTTTTCCTTATATATTATATTTTTGTCTACACCTAAAGCTTTGATTCATTCCATTTGGATTAATTATGAGAAAGTTATAGACAATCTTGTTTTTCGGGCACTTAGAGCATCTTCCTGAAAAAATAACTTGTAGGATTCATTTCTGAATGCAATTTTTACAATTTAAAAAAGAAAAAAAGTTCCGTGTGGTTTCATTTGCTTTTTAGAACAATCTCACCATTGGGATTAGGGCATTTTAATTCCATCTTAGAGATATTAATAATTTAGATTTTCCTTCTATCTTGTACCTACTTCTACACAACAATTTTTCAAAGAATAAAAATAATTTTTTTTTGTATTTTATTTTATTTCCTAGACTCTCAACTCAATTTTCCACCATAAAGATTTAAAGCTCAAAACTCTATAGTGCAAAAAATTAAAGTTATGAAGGTTCAAAGTCAAATAACCTAGTGTGGCAATGTGTGGAGAAACTTGTTTTATTCACTTTAAAAGCAGATTTCTTGCAATCTATGCGGTCAAAATTTCTGAAATTTTTTCCACACCTTTTCAAACTATTTTGGTGTATTATTCTACGGTTAGATGTGCAAAAAATGAAATTTAAAATTTTTTTTACTCTCAGCTCTAAAAATTGCAGTTCTGAGTGTTTTTTTGCAAAAAAACAGGCCTTGGTTCTTTAGGGGATAAAAACCAAAACCATGTGTGAACAACAATGTTTTCTCGCATCAACGTTCTTTGTCCGTATTCTTTCAGCTAGTTCGGCTCAATCCCGAACCCCAAAACAGGAAGCCTGTTTTTATTCCTCCAATATTATCTTTTAGGAACTGGTCTTTCCTAAGGCCAAGTGTGATTGTACCACAAGTTGGGGAACTGACACCCAGGAAGTGTCTCTCTGCATTTGGAGTGGTTGCGTGTACGGGGCTTCCCTGAAATCTGTGTCAAAAAAACAAATTTTAAACTGCATTGCAAGGAAGTTACTGTAGTCGGGTACAGAGTACAGATTGTTCCAGCCAGCCCAGGAAAGGAGGTGGAAATTTGGAGGAGATTGGATACGATGTCAGCAGAGTCGTGGGGTCAAAGAACTGAAAATATATGTACAGTAGAAGGTAAGTTATGAGGTCCATAAAGTGTTCATTTCAGATCTGGAAATTAAATGAATTTGGGGAGGTTAAACTTCTTCAAATCTTTTTCAGTAATTTTTCTTTTGAAAGACGAATGGAAAATTGGCATCTAACCCAAGTCGTTTCACATTTTTCGGAGCTTTGTGGAATTAGTTATGAATTTTTGAAGTTGAAATGTGATGGTCAGTAACATCATCCACCTCTTGTAATGTACACCATTTGTACATTGCTAATGCAACAAGAAAGAAAAATGTAATTCTACATTAGAGGACACTTTCAAAGTTTTTTTGGTCTTTTTTGGAAACAAATGGAGACACTTTCAAAGTTTGAATGCTCTGTGAATTTCCTACCTTACCCAAAATGGCTCCTTGCTGTTGGGAACTGATCCCTAATCCCTGATCCCAAATAAGTTACAGTATGAACTCAAACTTCCCAAGTTTTTCTCAGCGGGGAACTGAAATTGGAGCTGGCTCCACCAGGGTGTTTTACTCTGTCGGTTCTAGTATTAAAGAAATGCAGACACCCATGATTAGATTCGAAGCACTGTACTAGTATCTGCGCTGCATGATAGCTGTGATCACTGCGCGTTTTCCGACTTTTGAGGAAGACTTTGTCGTCCTCTCAACCGCGTCCTTCTTGCACACATTCACCAGTACTGTAGTTGATGTTTTTATGTCTCATGAGTTGCTAGCCAGTTCTGGAGGCAAACCCTACAAACATTCCTCATGATTTCTCGTCATTTCTACAACCCACCTGTGACCTACAAACAACCTTCAGTAAAACCCTGGCCAACATATAAAATATAAAATGTACTTGAAAAATCTGAAAGTTTCACCATAGATGTGTATTATAGTTTATAACATCATGGTATAAAATAAAGTTATTGTGTCACTCTAAAATTAGAAAATCAACAAACCATGGTTATAAAACCAAAGTTCACACTGCTATAAAGTATTGAAATTTATGAGTTTTACAAAATTTATAATTGGAGTAGAAATTACAGTCGATAAACTTATTTCATCAATCAAACTCAAATTCAAGAAATATCATTTTTAGGTCTAAAATTCACATCAAGGATGAATAGCAAGAAATGGCCGAAATACACTACAACGGGGGTCCGTGAATTAACACCTACTTGTATAGAGTGTTCTCCAAAATTGGGGATTTGAGAAAAATCATTATAAAGTACAATTTGGAAGAATATTTTGCAACAGATATACAAATAAATGTTTTAGACTTTGAGTTTTAGATCCCATCCGTAAAGTTAGATTTGCCAATTCTATCACCAATATTTTTTTATAAATTTTGAAAGGAAAATTTATAAATTCCTTCTAAATTCGATTACAAACAAAATATTATTATTTTTAAGTACAATTTCTTGGAAATGATTTGAAACAAGTTTTTCATTACATGGTAATTTTTTGAAATTTTTGTGTTCTTTATATCTATTACCTCATTTTTTTAAATCTAGTTTTGAACAAGAGTCAATGCTATTTGGGATAGTCAACTACTTGACATACTTCCACATTTGTAATTTGAGGAAAAAATATGTACTCTAGTAACTCCAAATTCAACCATTAGATAGGACAACTTGATGAAGTATCTCCTCAAATTAGGATGACTTTCATCCAAGCAATAATGAGAAAGAGACATGAGTTTCAATCTATTCATCTTCTAGAAACTAGAAAATTTAGTGCTAAGGAGTTAAGTATCTTCTTCTTTAAAAAAGTCAAAAATACCATAATGAGGAGATTTGCAATACTATTCATTGAAATGTACTCAAACAACTTCCTAAAAAGATGGATGAAAATATATTTTTTTTCATCCTATAGTCTTAGGTGAAGTCATTTGCAAGACATTTTTTGTCCTAGGAAGTGTTTCAAGGTTAATGATATTCTTCCAACATTGGTTAATAATGTTATACATGTTGTCGCAAGGATAGTAACACCATAAAGCTCCCTACTATTATGATTGTGAGGTACAATAGAATTTCTATAAAATTGAACTTTTGTAAGCCAATAACCTCTCTAAAGTGATATTATTCCTTGGTGTGGTTCCAGCTTGGATACATTGAAGATGTACAAAATACTTCTAAAAAAACTAAAACTTTCATTGAATTTGGAATCTAGATGTTGCTACGGTGAACATGACTTCAGTGGAAGAGTGCCCTTGTTTTTTTGTATTTTTAGAAAAGGGGGGGGGGGCATTAAAAGAGAAGGGGAGGAACAATCAATTTGACTATCGAGGCCAATTCAACCTGGGGGGGGGGAAGCTCAGAGATAAGAGTGCCATGAAATTGTAGCCTAATGAGAAAATCTTCAAATGCCACCAATGTTGCAGACCCTCTCTAATGCAATATTCTCCTTTGGTTTTGAGGCCATTAATGCTTAAAGGACATTGCAAGCCCCACGGGCATTGTGAAAGTCAAAATCTGAATTCTCACATAGCTCTTGATTTTAAATGTTTTAAAGCTTAGCTAAGTAAATGCAGCTCCAATAATCTACTTTTTATTCCATTTTAAATTATTTCAAAATTGCTAAAACTACAATTTTTGTGACATTGTGTAGATAGCATCTTAAAAACTCAAAATACACTACTTTAAACTTTTTCTATAAAATTTGTTTTGGTGTGAGCTCAAGGACAACATCAATTACACCATTATGATTGTCACTATTATTTCCATTACACCAAAAATACCATATTGTTTTAGGCATGTTTATAATTACTATGATTTTTGTAATGAAATTTCTTTGAAAAATAATATAAAATTTAATGTGATGTTTTTAGTTATGAGAAAATGAGATTATGTTTTAGACATATATTAATACATGTGGAAAAAATGAAAATTTTGAAATGTAATGTAGAAATCTAATGAAGTTTGACCAAGCTTAGACATGAAATGTTCATCAAGGGTTAACTCATGGAAGTTCCATTCTTTGATCGGGAAGAATCAATAGCTAGTTCAAAGTTGACCGTTGGAATTGGTAAAACCCCCCATTGCAATTTGAAAACATTGACAACATACCGGTGATAAAATCCATGAAATTTCTATTTCAAGTAATGAAAAACAGCAACCAGACTCCGTACTTGAAAAACGGGTCCAATTTGCAAGTTGAAAGAAAATAGCTAGTAAACTTCAAAAAACTTTCCGAATGCTGGTTCCATGATAACCCCTAAACATTGAGGTAGACGTTTTTTGTCCAATGAATGACAAGGAATTCTCCTATGTAGGACAAATTGCAACTATTCATCCTCGAAATTAGGGGTGGAAAGAGAAGACCTTCTACATTAGTTTGACTCCCAATGAATATATATATATTTTCTTAAAGTAGATGATGTCACACGGTTCCAAAATGCCTGATTTCCAGGGGCACCAGCCCGGTGTTCAAGGGTTAACAGTAGGTTCCATCTTGTTCTAAGGGGTTAGTGTGAACGGGGATCCCTGTGACTGTCACCAAACTGCAATCGTCAGGTACTTATTAATGAAAGCCTCTGCCCCTCATGGGTTAACTTATTACAGGGCCACTAATTAAAAAACTGGAGAACTGACACTCCAGAAATGTCTGTCTGTCTGTCTGCGTCCAGAGTAAGTTAAGTTAACTGCGTGTACTGACGCAGCTGCACCGAATTCTATGGCATGTATCTTATTTCAAAAAATAAAAATTTAAAAACCTTTTGCAAATTTGCAAGTAGTCGGGTACTGAGTACTGTGACTGTTCCAGCCAGCCCAGGAAAAGCAGGAGGAAATCTATACAGTGGGAGATTGGATACAACTGATGTCAGCAGAGTCGTGGGTCAAGGAAGTCAAGGCATGTAACTTAGAAGGTAAGCTTACTAGGTCCATAAAACGTCCATTTAACCCCTGAAGGCCCAAGCAGTTTCTCTACTTTTCACAATTTTGAACTTTGATTGACAGTATGCATTGTATATCAAGCTTATTACATGATGTCAATTGTACTTTTGAACTTCCCCATTCAACATGAACATCAGAATATGAAATTCACTTAGATATACTTCTGAGAATGTAGGAAAGTCAAATTATAACTTTGACCTGCTGAACAGGTGAGAGGCTCAAAACAAACACCTTGGGCCTTGAGGGGTTAACCCTAGAAGGATGGGCCCATGACCACTGATTTCAAGCCTCCCTATCCATCACTTTATTTTCTGCCATTTTGCAACTAGATATGAATGAAATTATTTTATTTTATTTTTCAGAGAAGAAGTCATATGTACACTACAAGTCTTAAAATTTTCAAATTTGTTTGGAAAAAATTGAAATTACTGTGAATTTTTGAAGAAAAAAATGAAGAAAATTCATATCAAATACAAAATATACTCAAAAAATCTGAAATTTTCAACATAGATGTATATTACAATGCAAAACATCTTGGTATAAATCAAAGTTACCGTGTCACTCTAAAATCAGAAAAGCAACAAACCATGGTTATAGGCCCCAAGTTCAGATTGCTATAAAGCATGAAAATTTATGAATTTTTCGAAATTTACAATTGGAGTAGAAACTGAACTTGATAAGCTTCATTTCATTAGTTGGACTCAAATTCAAAAAATATCATTTTTATAACTGAAATTCACATCAAGAGAAAATAGCAAGAAATGGTCAAAATACACTACCAGGGTGATCTGTTTATTAAACGTCTTCTTCTTTAGAAAAATCAAGAATACTATTGTGAGGGAATTTGCAATACTATTCACTGAAAATGTACTGAAGTACCCTCCAAATTAAAAAAATTGGATGACAATACATTTTTTTCCATCCTACAGTCTGAGGTGAAGACATCCATCAGACCCTTATTGTCCGCAGCGTCCTTCTAGGGTTAAGAGTTGGAAATTGGTATTAGCTTGGGGAGGTTAAACTTCTTCAAATATTTCTCTATAAATCTTCCTTTGAAAGGCAAATGAAAAATTAGCATCTAATGCAAGTTGTTTCATATTTTTTGAAGTTTAGTGGAATTAGTTATGAATTTTAGAAGTGGAAATGTAGTGATCACTAAAAGTGTCTACCTTCTTAAAATGTGCACTATTTGTACATTGTTGATGCAATTTAAAAGAAACATGTACCTCTATGTGACAATAAACTTGTAGAGCTCAAATGTTTTATGGACCTCCTATCCTTCACCCAAATAGCTCCCAACTTTACGGGACCAATTGCGCCCCTTCTACATTCTAATGTACTCGAATTATACAAGGAGTTGTATTAGAGTTGAAAGGGGTGGAATTAGAATGAATAGTAGCACCATTTTGTAGCTTCCAAGAATATTCCCATAGAAAAGGTTCCTTCATTATTCCACCATTTGAGAGGATACTATTGGATTATCATTACAAATGTGTAGGGAGCCCAAAGAACCGTAATAGAATCCAAGAAGATATGAGTAGTCCTAACTAGGGACAACAATGGGAAGTTGTGTAATTTTGCTTTGACCTCCTATAATGAGTATTTTTTATTACTAAAAAAATGATTTACCAAAATGTATAATTGTGAATGAAAAACTTTAGAATTTGACATTCTATTGCAACAACAATTTTTTTGAAATAGATTGATCTAAGTATTTGCAAAGGGGCCACAATGGGGATAAATACCTTATACTAACTTAGGCCTCACTAGGTCTTTGCCAATAGGACAAGGTGCAAAACTCCATATTTTCCACTAAGGTTGATGAATGTCCAAATCTGCCCTTATTGTTGAAGTGGTTAATCTTGAGTTGCACGACAATCCTTAGCTAAACAAAAGGGCCAAAAGGGAGGATTGCCCCCCTTATTGCCCCATATTTTATCCTTGTGGAAAACACTAAAATCTTTTATTTACCGACCAAGATAAAATTTACAAATTATGAGTTCATATTTGCAATTTGAGGCCCCAAGTTTGCTTGGAGACATGAAGAAACATAAAATTCATGTGGCACAAAATAGGGGGAAATTTTTACATTTATCCTTAGCTTAGCCGGGGCAATAAGATTGGGGTGAATTGACCCCTTCACTTGTCCCCAAGGAAAAATGATGAATTTTTAAAATTTGCCATGCATGAGAAAATTTGAAAATTCTGAATTCATATTTGGCAATATGAGGCCTCAAATTGGCTCATAGGGGTGTACAGGATAAATAAATTAGGCACGAAATAGGGGGTCTTTTTTCTTCTATGCACCCCCTGGAATGACTTTCGTTCACAATGAAACGGAATTCCATTGTGAACTCAAATTTTCCAAGTAGTCTTCTCGGGGGAAAATTGGAGCTGACTTGACCAGGTGAGTCTTTCAGTTATTGGGTCAGTCTTACCATTAAAGAAAATAATGGAGACTCTCCATTATTATGCTGGTTTGAAGTCCTGTTCTCTGACATCTGTACTCCATGATGGCCGGCCCACGTGATCCATCAGAGCGCGTTTTTCGACTTTCGAGGAAGACTTTGGAGTCGTTTCAACCGCGTCCTTCTCGCCAGCCCGTCACCGATACTTCGCCTTTCTTCTGCAGAGCTTCGCTCGGGGTTGTGTCTGCGGTCGTTCGGGCGACCTGGTGTTTGCGAAGCTTAGTCTCATCAGTCCTGTTGAGATGCCCAGACGAGCTTGATTGACTGTGTGGAAGTTTGCATATTGTTCCAGAGGGGTTGTTTGTTGCAAACAGCGAGCGTTGTACCTATGTTTCTGTGCTTTGGGTTGGTTGGAGTTGTTTGATTTCCTGCGGCTGGACGAGTTTGGGAGGGGAGGGTGCAAGCGATTGTATGCGGCATCTGCAGCTGCTCGGAGGTGGTGGAGTGTTTTTCTTATTTGGATTCGTCATGGGGTGAAACACCTCGATCTGATCTGTTCAAGAACACGGGTTTCGATTGTCAGTGTGTAGAAGGAATAAGCTTGGAACGGGTCTGTTGACATTGGCTGCAACGAAGTGTTCCTTTTCTCACGCGAAGATTTCCTTACGCAGCTATTTGTTGGTACCAATTCAGTCCTTCTTAATTCCTCATGTGGCTGTAGATAATTTTCCAACTTTTTCACGGGGGGAAATTGGAGCTCGCTCCACCAGGGTCTTTTACTCTGTCGGTTTTACCATTACAGAAACGCAGACTCCCCACTATTAGATTCCAAGCACTGTACTAATATCTCCGCTGATGGTCGGCCCTCGTGATCAGTGCGTGTTCTCCGATTTTCGAGGAAGACTTCGTAGTCCTTCAACCGCGTCCTTCTTGCCAGCTATTAACCCTTCACGGCTTCACCATTGCTTTGCTTCTGGAGTGCTTCGCTCGGGGAGTAGGGGCCGTATCTGTGCTCGTTTGGACGACCTGGTATTTGCGGAACTTGGTCTCGGTGCTGTAAGTTGTGGTGCAGAGACACGCTTGTGGGTGTGGAAGTTGGAAGACGAGACTGTTCCAGAGGAGGTTGTTTGTTTCAAAGAATTAGCACTCCACTTGTGTTTCTAAGACGCTGGTTGCTTGGGGTCATTTGATTCCTGTTGCAGGACGAGCTTGGGAGGTGTGCAAGCGTTTGTATGCGGCATCTGCAGCTGCTCGGAGGTGGTGGAGTGTTTTGCTTATTTGGATTCGTTGTGGAGTGAAACACTTCAATCTGTTCAAGAACACGGGTTTCGATTGTTGGTGTGTTGAAGGAATCAGCTTGGAACGGGTCTGCTAACCTTGTCTGCAACGAAGTGTTCCTTTTCTCGGTCAAAGATTTCCTTAAACAGCAATTTGTTTGGTACCAATCCATTCCTTCTTTCTCATTTGGTCGTAGATTTGGACACAGAAAGAAAACAAGCACATTAGGGACATGTCTTCTTGGTATTGAAAAGATTATAATATGAGATACAAGTTGTATTGTATATAGATGAGTAGGTTCACTAGAGGTCCAAAAGGTACATAATAATGTATTTATATGCATATCTGTGTACCATGTTTTGTATATCATTTGGGTCACATAATAAAACTTGGATACATCAATTGGCTTATTGGAGGTCATAGTAATAGTATTAGTTTGTCTTTTCGACTCATTAGCATTTTATATGCAATGTTTTGAATGCAATTTTTACAAATTAAGAAGAAAATTGTTTGGTAGGGTTAAGTTTGTTTGGTAGAACAATCTCACAATTGGGATTATTGTGTAAGTTTTTTCAAAAAAATTTCTTCTCCAAAACTTTCAACTAAATACTTCAATATAAAAAGAATTTAATTTTGCATTTGTAGTGCAAATAATTGAAGTTAAGAAGTTTTGAAGTTGTAAAACTAAGGTAGGCAAGGTGCAAAAGAAATAATTCTTGCACTTTAAAAGCAAAAATCTTGTTGTATATGTGGCCAAAGTTTTTCAAAATTTCTTCAATACTTTTTTATGCTAATCTACTACTAGATCCAGTTAGATATGTGAAAACAACACTTTTTCAAGTTTGCATGTCACAAAAGAAATTGCAATTTCAAGTAGAATTTGATGAGAGAAAGACCTTTGAATTTAAGGCTAAGTAACCACAAAAGAAACTTCTATCTTTTGGAAACCAAAACCATCAAAGAAAATGATGATTCTCAAGCCTTGATTTTGAGGGTATGTAAAGAGAGTCGATTTTGAAGGCTATTGGATGCCATCATGATGAAGATTTTGTTAGTCCATCCAATGACTTTGGTTAGAGGACAACTTGGTGAGTCTTTTGGTCTATTCCTAAATTTATAGTGGATTATCCCATTATTAGAAAATATGAATTTTGCATGTTATCTCTAGTTTATACATTCACCTATTTGTAGAAATAGAAATTCAAAGATTCATCCATCCTATTGGAGCAAGGCAACCGTTATGCTCACTAATAGATAATCTACTTATATATATTTCGTAGAAAGTAGATTTGGCATTTGGCATCCAAGATTCATTTACAATGCCTTGTGTCTTGCTTGTAGTTGATATCAACTTCCTTGATAAACATGGAGCTTGATTCACATTTTGTGTGTTAGAATTATATAAAAGGAATGCTTTAATCAAGCGGCTAGTAGAAGATTTTAGTATCAATTAGGAATTTTCTTGATAAGGAATCTTGCTAGTTATGTATCTATATGTCTCTATAAAATTTGTATGAACTTGCATGCTAATCTTGAAAAATTCATTTGCTATTGAGGTGTAAAGAAAATTAGTTACAATTACATCTTGAATGTATTCTTTTGAGTTTTTGATATAGGTGCAATGTTTGTATTTTATGTAAGATGTTCCCAAGGTCTAAGATGCTCTTCTTGGTAAATGTATAGGTTGGCATGGGTGATCCTCTTTTTACTCCAGCACTAGTAGGAGCAGCTGTAAGTTTGTTGCTCAATGAGGTGATTGATGCTGCCAAAGGGGCAATAAGGATCAAAGAGAGTTGCAAAGCTCTTAAGCTTAAGGTGGATAAAATTGTTCCCTTGCTCACGGTTGTCGAGGAAAAATCAACCAATTGGAAGCAAGAGCATTTAGATTGGTTATCGGAATTCAATACAATACTAACCAATGCTCAAAATGTTCTAAAAGAATGTCTCCAAGAATCTAAAGGTGGCCAATACATGAGACTCATGAAGTTTTGGCAATGGCGCAAATTACCATCTCGCTTGAAATTGATTTCTGATCAAATTGATGAGGTACACTCAAAGACAAGTCTAGTCACACTTGGTGTTCTTGGCCAATCTTCAAACTCAACTCAAAAGCAATCAAAACCAAAAGTTGATTTTGTGACACAATCAACTCCTCCCTTGATTGTGGGGGTAGAAAAACCTTTAGACAATCTCAAGACAACTATATTGGCAAGCTATGAAAAAGACAAGCCCTCTTTCTTTGGTTTGCAAGGAAGGGGAGGTGCAGGGAAAACTTTGCTTGCCAAGCAATTGAATAATGATGAAGACATTAGAGCTATATATGGACCAGAAGGGATTTTGTGGATTGCGGTTGGCTTGAATGCAAGAATATCAAACTTGTACAAAACCATGGGGAAGTTCTTGAATGATGGTGTATTTGAAGACGAGTATACTCACCGCAATCAAGAAGACCAACGTACCTATTTGCAGAATGCACTTGCTAAGAAGAGGATGTTCTTGATTTTAGATGATGTATGGGGAGGACCATGTGATCACCAAGAAATGATGTATTGGTTAAATGTTGCTTCAGGCCCTGGATCCACTACTCTCATAACAACTCGGAGTGCGACAGTCCTCTCCAAAGTTCATGCTGAAGTGGAAGTGGTGTTATTGCTCTCCGATGAAGATAGTTGGACTTTGTTTTGTACTCATGCATTCAAAAATGGCATTCTTCCACCAAATATATCAGAAGACTTGGCAAGAGAGGTTTGCAAGGAATGTAAGGGGCTTCCGCTAGCATTGAAAGTTATTGGTAGTGCAATGTTAGACAAGACTAACATGGCTGAATGGCGTTCGGCCTTATTTGAATTGAAACAATCCAAGCCAATACTTGATTCTAATGTGGATGAAGAGTTGTATCATCGTTTACAATTAAGTTACAATGACTTGAAGCATGATGTGACAAAGACATGCTTTTTGTATTGTGCTGCTTTTCCAGAAGACTACAAGATTCCAATTGATGATTTATGCAAGATGTGGATTGTAGAAGGCTTATTTGGTGCCCTTGATGGAAAAGAAACTAAAGATGAAGCTAGAAGACATCTTGAAATTCTTGTAAAGCGTTCCATGGTTGATTGGAATCGTGAGGATGAATACATTGCGGTACATGACATTCTACGAGATCTTGCAATATACATCATTGACAACTCAAAGCTGGGGGATTGTGCATCTAAATGTTGGTTTCAATCAGGGAAAGTATTGAAATCACTTTCTATAACCAAGTCTTTGAAGAAGATACAAAGAATGTCATTTATGCAAAGTACCATTTTGGAATGGCCAAACCAACTTCGTGCTCCTAATCTTCGAGTATGTTTGCTTTCTGAAATGTCTACCCTAGAAAGAAGATTGTGTATTCCTCATGCATTCTTCTCCAACTTGCGAGCCTTACAATATTTAGACCTTTCAGGAAATCACTTTATTGACAATCTTCCAAAGATTTGTGGATTACGGGCCCTTACAGTTCTAAATCTAGATGGGTGTGGATCCTTGAGCGAGCTTCCAGAGAGCATCAGAGAGTTGGATAGTCTTGAAGAGTTATATCTTCGAAGATGTGTATCCTTGGAAGTTCTTCCTCAAAGCATTGGAGGCTTGAAATGTCTTACAAAGTTGGATCTTGAAGACTGTGAATCCTTGAGCGAGCTTCCGGAGAGCATTGAAGAGTTGAACTCTCTTGTTGAGTTGGATCTTGGAGGATGTATATTCTTGGAAGTGCTTCCTCAAAGCATTGGAAGCTTGAAATGTCTTATAAAGTTGAATCTTAAAGACTGTGGATCCTTGAGTGAGCTTCCGGAGAGCATCGAAGAGTTGAACTCTCTTATTGAGTTGGATCTTCAAGGATGTGTATCCTTGAAAGTGCTTCCTCAAAGCATTGGAGGCTTGAAATGTCTTACAAAGTTGAATCTTAAAGACTGTGGATCCTTGAGTGAGCTTCCGGAGAGCATCAGAGAGTTGAACTCTCTTATTGAGTTGGGTCTTCGAGGATGTGTATCCTTGAAAGTGCTTCTTCAAAGCATTGGAGGCTTGAAATGTCTTACAAAGTTGGATCTTAAAGACTGTGGATCCTTGAGTGAGCTTCCGGAGAGCATCGGAGAGTTGAACTCTCTTATTGACTTGGATCTTGATGGATGTTCATCCTTGAAAGTACTTCCTCAAAGCATTGGAGGCTTGAAATGTCTTACAAAGTTGGATCTTAAAGACTGTGGATCCTTGAGTGAGCTTCCGGAGAGCATCGGAGAGTTGAACTCTCTTATTGACTTGGATCTTGATGGATGTTCATCCTTGAAAGTGCTTCCTCAAAGCATTGGAGGCTTGAAATGTCTTACAAAGTTGGATCTTGGATGGTGTGGATCCTTGAGTGAGCTTCCGGAGAGCATCGGAGAGTTGAACTCTCTTATTGACTTGGATATTCATTGGTGTGGATCCTTGAAAGTGCTTCCTCAAAGCATTGGAGGCTTGAAATGTCTTACAAAGTTGGATCTTAGATGGTGTGGATCATTAACTAAGCTTCCAAAGAGCATTGGAGAATTGAACTCTCTTATTGAATTGGATCTTCGAGGATGTGAAACCTTGAAAGTGCTTCCTCAAAGCATTGGAGGCTTGAAATGTCTTACAAAGTTGTATCTTAAAGACTGTGGATCCTTGAGTGAGCTTCCAGAGAGCATCAAAGAGTTGAACTCTCTTGTTCAGTTGGATCTTATAAGATGTGTAGATCCTTGAAAGTGCTTCTTCAAAGCATTGGAGGCTTGAAATGTTTTACAAAGTTGGATCTTGAAGACTGTAGATCCTTGAGTGAGCTTCTGGAGAGCATCGGAGAGTTGAACTCTTTTATTGAGTTGGGTCTTCGAGGATGTGTATCCTTGAAAGTGCTTCCTCAAAGCATTGGAGGCTTGAAATGTCTTACAAAGTTGGATCTTCAAAGGTGTAGATCCTTGAGTGAGCCTCCAGAAAGTATCAGAGAATAGAACAATTTTAAAGAGTTATATCCTCAAGGATGTGGCTCCTTGAAAGTGATTTTTGAAAGGATTGGAGGCTTAAAATATCTTACAAAGTTGCATCCTCAATTATGTGGATCCTTGAGTGAATTTCTTAAGAGCATCAAAAGTTGGACAATTTTAAAGTAGTAGAATTTTCCGCAAGGATGTGATTTATAGGAAGATTGAGCTTCTAAAGATCATTGGAGAGTTGGATAATTTTGAAGTGGTTTATATTCAAGGATGTGGCTAATTGAAAGAATATACTTTCATAGAGTTGCAATGAGATAGATTTCTCAATGAATTGAATCTTTGAAGAGGCTAATTTTTTAATGTCTTCCCAAAGAGCTTTGGTGGATTGAAATCACCTATATTGTCAAGCTTTTGATTTGAGGATGTTTGTACTTAGGGTGCATAGTTTGTTTTGTCATAGAACACTACAATGTAATGTTTTGAGAAACTTGAAACATATCTTCGATAAATGCACAATGAATTTGATATGGAATTCAAGTTTTGGGAAAGGAAGGCTATTTAGATTACCGATCCACCTCAAAAGGTATTTTGAAATATCTCCAAGTTCTTGAAATTGGAAAATTTACAACAATAGAGTTTTTTAACAAAATGCAATGTACACATTTAATTTAGAGATGTTATTGAGAGTTACTATGAGGGTTTTTAATTCTTTTATTATAAATTTTTGCAATTGAAATAATTGTATTTCAAAAGGTCATATTTTCTTAGGATTATTTTTGAATTTTTATATTCAACTTCTAAGGTCAAAATCTTATATTCAATTTAAATAAGTGGCTAAAAGAGACAATTTGTCAAATTGATTGTATTACTAGGGTGACTATTGGATGTGGATTATAAGATAGGATAAATGACAAATCCTCCAGAGATGGTTAACCCCTCACTGCCAAAGGGCAAAGGCCTAAACAAGTTCAAAACAACATTTCTTTTGAAGTGTTACAAATATAATTTTCACTAAGTTATAGAGATCTCAACCGTACAATCTTGTAGTGCACTTGTTGTAGATGACATGCATCAAATTTGGTGTCATTTGACCGCATAGATTGAATGATTATAATGTTTTAGTGTTGAAGAATGATGCTGAAATTTCCCTAAAAACACATTTGGAGGCAAAAGTCGGTATCTAAATCTATTCAATTGAAGAAACTTTATACTATAGAGTGATTCAGAATCAACAAAAAATCTGATTGATGAAAAAAATATCATTCAATTGACTCATTGTATTTGCAAAATGGCTTTGAAATGTCAAAAAATACATCAAAAACTGAACCTCTTTCTACTAAAATGCTTCTCAATCACTCATTACTTCTTGGATTGATATGAAATTTTATACACACAAACTAGACTAGTATGCACAACTTTTGCAAAAAAAGCCTATTGGAAACAAACATTGTATGAAGAAGAAACAAGCCGCTGAAGTTCACTGTAATCCAAAAATGTCAAGATTTTGAACTTCAAATTGCTCCCAGACATTCTAAACAACCGCGATTGACATGAAAATTCTACCACAATAACTATACTTCAAGGGGAAAATAACCCAACAAATTTGATTGAAAATGAACTTTGGATGAAGGAGATACAAGCCCCCAAAGTTGCAGCCATCAAATGCAATTTGGTGAACTCAAATTGAACTTGTTACTTGTGAACTTCGATTGGCTTCTAAAAATTCAGTACTTCTTTGATTGATCTGAAAATTTTACCACACAAAATAGAAGAGAGAGCTCAAATTTTCCAACAAGTTTTATTGAATTTGAACATCGGATGCAAAAATTACAGCACTTTGAACACTTTTGGTCCCCTTCGGCGGTGAGGGGTTAAGATGGAAAGAATAGTTATTCTCCTTTCTCCTGATATATCATAGATGGCTGACAGGGAGTTTTTCCCCTTAGTCATTCTCTTGGTGATTTTCCTGGGAACTGAATTGTAAAGTGAACTCCTTGAATGGAAAATTGTCTTTAATAATTGTTCTGTGGTTATTGTTTCTATATTTGGTCTAATGTGTAGTTGGTGGGCTTTGATCCAGTGATTGCATCTGAATGAGGGATCTATGGTGTAGAATTGTTATGGTGGTTTTCGAGGTGTTAAGGCTATTTGTTTGGCTGGATTAGTAGAATTTGTTTGAGGTATTTTGGGACTGCAATGGATTCTCATGAGTAGTCATTCAAATCGCTATTAAACTTTGGATTGAGTGTTACTGAGAATTTTTGGTGAATGAAAAGGAGTTGAATTTTAAGTTTGGCAAGAATGCTATCTAGAGAGGAGAAATTAATTAGCAGTGAATATGGGTACATGTGATGTCTAATTTGTGATGTGTTAGTTTGCTGCATATAAGTGGGTTGTTTCCCATAAGCTCAAACAGGTGTTGTGGGAAGCTTTTACTGATCACTCCAGGATCACCTGGCTTAAAACCAAAAAACTATGTGAACTCTATTCCGACAAGATGGCCACCTTCTTTAGGCGCTTTGACAACACCTGGCTGCAATCTCGGTTCTTCGGCTCATGCATCCAGCTCACCTTAACTTGGAAACTAGTTCCCCCCAAGGATGAGAGGTTCAATTAGCTCTAGGGAGTTGCTCTTTTGTTGGCTTTGGTTGCTGCTGCGTCTTTTTTGTTTTGTTGTCTGAAAATGTCAAAAATGTCGTCGAGGGCTTGTTCCTCTGGTTTGCTGTATTGTTTCCCTCTATTAATGGAAATTGTCCATGAGTTTCAAAAAATTAATAAGTGGGTTGTTTGATTAAGAATCTGTATAATAACGGTAGAAGCTTTAGACTAATTGTTGTAGGAATGTTACATCATTCTCTGAGTGAAATTAATTTAGAGTAAGGTTAAACAACCCATTGTGATAAAATGACCCATAGTGGACACTTAAGGAATGACCTCATTATGGGTTTTTTCAGTATGTAAGATTTGGGCCACAATGTATGTCTTACATGAAAGTAATGGAGTGATTGGTGACTTCATTAGGAACCTCCAACTTTTTAGTGTGAATTCATTTTAAGAATTGACTTTTTAGAATTTCCATATTAGAGAATATTATGACTGCTTTAGGTGAACAAGATGTGCATCATGGATTCAAACTTTGTTGCTTCTAGGGTAGTCTATAGACTCTTTTGGGCCATGATGCACTAAACACTTCAAAAAGTCATAGCAAATTCATACTTTGTCAAAAAATAATAATAATTTCAATTGCCTTCACTATTTCTCACACTTGTCTTTTGGGGAGGAAAAAATTGAAAATTTTCAGCCATAGCATGAGTCTTTTGAATATACCATTAACTCATATGGTTCTTCTAATAGAGTATTGCTTTTGAAATATCATTTGCTTTCAATTACTTGTGAGAAGAGTTTTGACTCCTCTTGGAATGAAAGTTTTGCACTAAAATTAGGTTTAAGAAAATTCATACATATTGTGTTGGTGACATAAATGCCAAATTTCAAAAGTAGATGAGGAATTTACATGCTAAAACTACCCAATCTACCCTTTTTTTAATAAGACAATATAACTTTTGATCTGGGCATCTAATCCAATTTTTTTTTTACATTCCAACAAACAAGGTGAATGTCTCCACTTTATCATCACCTATCTAAATTCCAATTGTCCGTTGAATGGATATTTGGTCTTTTATAGGTATGGTTAATTAAAACTAATACTTTAAGTGGGCTAAAGTGTTGTCATAAAATTAATTGGTAGATCCTTCAATGACTTGGCTCAATCTAGAATTGATTCAATTGCCAAAATATACTTAAATTCCACATTTAAGGATATTGCACTCTTTTATTTAAAATCTTTGGAAATTATACTATGTGAATTGCCATACTAGTTTACCTTTTAGAAAATGGAAAATATAACAATGTGCATGAATTTGAAAGTCCGAAAGTATTAGTATTTTGAATTATTTCTGCTACTACTTAGGGAGTTTTTTGTTAGATAGCAATGGAAATTTCAAGAGGTTAGGGCAAAAATTTATAAAATGAAATTAGAAGAAAACAAAGGGAAAACTCTAGGGGATAATAGTTTTTTTAAGCTAAAATGACTTCAAGCAAGATTTGATAAATTAGCCAAATTAGGCAAAGGGTAAAATGATAATAAAATGGAAACCAAAATACTACTAAGTAGGAAAATGAAACTAGAATTCAATAGGAAATAAAAAAGATAACAAACATAAAAATATAGAACTAAAATGAAAAAAATACTATGAGTGGGAAATTGGATTAGAATTAAATTTCTGACCCAAAAAAATAAGAAATGCAATTAAAAACAAAAAACTACAAGTAGAAAATGGAACTAGAGGTAAATTGCAAACCAAAAAATAAGAATTAAAAAAATACTAGAAGTAGAAAATGAAATTACATAAAAATTGAAACCCCCAAAACCGATAAATAGGAAAAAACACAAAAGACATTTGTAAAATTAAAACTACTATTAGAATACTAGATTAGTGGTGGAAATACTAAAATAGATTTTTAAAAATACACAATAAAATAGGGTTTTTATAATAAATTAGGAAGATTTACACCGAATTAGTATAAATTTCATCAAATTAGCACAACTTAGACCAAATGAGCTAGGATTGCACTAATTTGGCACATTTTACACAAAATCAGTGAATTAATAGTAAATTGCGGTAGGATGAAATTAGTCATGGAGATTAGTCTGTTAGGTGAGTTGGTTAAATGAAAAATTAGGGTTTGAATCCCTCTCTCTCAATTATTGTGTATGTGTGTTTTGAGAGAGCTCTTGAAGATTTGTAATAAAAAAGAACAAAAAGTATTAGAAAAATCATGAAAATTAGTTAGGATTGAAAATACAAACCATTTGTTGAATAGATTTTCACACTTTTGTAGGAAAATAAGGTGAAAAAGGACTAGGTTGGTAAATGATGAAAAAAATCCGGGTAGGGTATGGGCAAAATGACTAAGTGTGCTTGAGGGATGAGTATGGAAATTAGAGATTTTTCAAGGTGTTAGAATGGTGAACTATTTCTTTATTCAAGGTCTACAACGATGGCTTACCAACACTTAGCCTAGTGCAACAACCGGATAATTTTGTGAACATGTTTCCAAATGCTTATAATTGTGAATTCAATGTGGCTAAGGCAATGAAAGTAGCTCTTGTTGAATAATTACCTCATGGCCAAGCAATAGTAGAACTTTATAGGTAGTTTCATTGTAAGACATATGTGATGCATGACAAATTGTTGTTAGGGTTTGGAGCAAAGTTCTTCATCCCTAAGTGCAAAAGAACAAGGATAAGACCACTTCAAAGACCATCTAACACCTTCAAGGATGAATTTAGCTAAAGAGATGAAGAGTGAGCATCTATAGTGAGGATGAAGGTAATTTAGAAAAATAACCAAAATCCAATGTACCATCCAAGGGCGAAACTTTAAGAGCAGTCAACCATAATGCAATGAGGGAACTAGTGATGAGGACTACAACATAGCAAGGGGATAGATTCTTAGAGTAGAATCAATCTCCTTGAAATCCCAAATAGACTCCTAAAATTCATGACGACAGAGAAGGACCAGAATAGGACAAAATAAGATGACAACAACAAGAAAAAAAGGCTGCAGCATTGACCAACAATAAAGCAATCATGACAAAGTCAAGACAAAATTCAAATGTGGTAGTTGGAGATTGGAGTGGCCAAGGTGACACAACTTAGCACTTCCTTGTCGTGATGTAGTCCTAATTGCTAAATGGTCCCTTTATGAACCTCCAACCTTTTTGCATTGCACAATTATCCAATAACAAGATACCAACTAAATGCTCAACCATCCATGACTAATGTTTTGAAAGTACACCTAATTCAAATAATATTTATTGAGGAAGTTTCAAAGAAGATCACATACTATATGGATAGAAATGGAATATGCTTTGCATATTGAAATCTTTTGAAGGCCCATGGCCATTTTTCCATCAAAATTCACTTAAAAGTGTCATTTTCAATGCAAACAACAAACATTTTAAACATTTTCTTTTCGCATATCCAACCACAAGGTCTTGCACTAGACTATTGCAAAAATGTCTAGAAGAAATTCTAGAAACTTTGATTGTATCAATCGTTCCTAAGATTTAAGTGTTTAAAGTAAAGAAAATGAGTTTTTTTGTTGCCTCCCTTCACTTGTTTGGGGCTTATTGTGGCATAAATTTTGCTCTTGGGCACCAATTGAAATAAAATTATATTCCTAGAAAGCTAATCAATTTTTTAGTCTTGAAAAAAAGTCTCAAAAAATCATGCCAAAAATTGAGATCGTAGATGCCTACCCAATCTTTCAAGAGTCCCCCAAGTAAATGGGGCTCTTGGTACTTTAGGGATTAAATTGATTTTATTATATGAGTTTGAGCTTGCCATAATTCATTTCAATTTTCTTTCGAATTTTTTGGGCCTAATCAATCATTAATACTCTAGAATTGCATTAATCATGATTTCATAGCTATCTCATTATAAGACATCATGATCTTGCAACATACTTTTCAAAATTGTATTCATGTATTTTCTTGGAATTTAACCCAGAAAGGACGACTCCGTAGACGTTAGTGTCCAATGAATGACAAGGCATTCTCCTATTTAGGACAGAAATTCAATTATTCATCCTTGAAATTAGTGGTGGGAATTGGAGATCTTCTATAGTACTTTGACTTCAAATGAACTCTTTAGCTTTTTTTAATACCAATTATTCCCACAGTTTTAGAAATGATGATTTCCACATGGACCCCTTGCATCCTTCTAGGGTTAAAGAATGTATAAACCTTTGTCAGGTCTAACAATAAATACCATTTCATTTTGCACCATCTACTAAGTCTCATAGAAAGAACAAAGAAGAGTAACAACAAAACAACTATGTTTCCCAAAACCACCACAAACTCTTTAGAATCAATGGGATTTCAAGCTTCTTTTTCTTCAATTTTTCTTCAAAAGTAACCATTCAAGGGGAATGTAATGACACGAGTTGGTACACTAAGCTTTCATCTTAGAAAATTCATGAAATATTGTCTGAGTATCAAAAGGATTGCAATTCTCTCAAGGAGGCTAACAATTTGACATCAAAGTATCATCATCGAGCTACCAAGCAATCCAGAGCAAAAAAGAGGCAATTTCTAGTGTGTATACCTTAACAACATATTACTTGAAGGTAAAAACATCTAATTGCAACCCATTTCTATACCCAACTCTTAGCAAATTTTTATCCAAATATTTAACATCTGTTCTGACCTTAGGGTTGAATTTCAGAACATCTATATTCGACACTTGAAAATTCGTAGTTCGCTCTTTGGGTGTCCAATATATACATGCTAAAGAGAGTTTGGAATCATAACAAGAACCCCCCCGCCCCCCCCCCCACCCCAAAAGAGTAATTCAAAATTACATCTAAATAAATGAGTATTCCATACAGAATAACCATACAGAATCCTACACAACAGTTGATAGGTAAAAGTGTATTTAATGATTTTTCCTCGCTTCTATAAAAAAAACTACTACGGTCATCAGCGAAACCGAAAGATCAACAAAATATAAAATTGTATCCCGATTGAATTTCCTGCCGTCGCTCCGCTGCTTCCAAGCACTGAGAAGCTCATCGGTGCACTAGGTTTATCCTATGGACTTGTCAACTGCTACAGCTTCAGTTTAGCCAAGCTCTAAGCTCCATGACCACATGGCTACTTCTTCCCACCACTCTTTTTCAACCCAGCTCCACCAAAAGCACCTTTACCCGCCGCTTTGGCTTTCAGATCCTTCAAAGCCTGGACCAAAGAAACATCAGATTAGAATTCAAAATCAAATCAAATCATATCGAAGATCTGAAGTTCTCAGTATTCATCCAACATTTAGTTCTGATAGACAAAGAAGAAGAAAACTCAGGTCCTACGAGTAGCGTGAACAAAGAGTCTGTTGGAGGTAGTCATACTAACTAAGCCCATGGACGTAGAGGGAGTGCTACCTTAGGTGAATCCTTTCAGAGGTAGACAGACAACTGAAAAACATTGAAAGCATGCCCTGAATGTTAATGTAGAGTGCCTGAATAGAGCACAAGGTCTTGATTCTGAGTTACCAGAAATTAGAGTTATATGCAGTAATGTCCATGGTTGCAGTAATATCCATGTTTGGTAGCTTAAAACTTTAAAATCACATGTTTAGGTGATGCTTTGATGCTCACCTTCTCCTCCTCCCTCTTCTTTTGGATATTGGCCAGATCCGTCTGCAGCAAAAGAATCAAGAAAGCCAGATCAATGTAGTGAAAAGAAGAGGATGCATAAGAAAATCGTACAGACTGATAAAAATTTGATCACAAAAAATTTGGCTCTAGCACCCAAAGAGCTATCTCTATAGTTCCATAGCAATCTCCCCGAAATCAAACTCCTACACACTGTTTATAATGCATTAAAAGATGAAAATAGGATCCTCCAAACTTTCATGTTCAACAAAGACTCAAAATTCAGCAGCAGCAAGTGTACGATTGCTGTGAAGCACCAGCAGGGAAGTTTGAATAAAAAAACTCGTAAGTCTCAAAGCACCCTCGCAATTCATCAATATACGGCTTCCAAATCATAAGAGCAGAATCATTTCAATTAATGTGGTATATACCTCATCGTACTCCTTATCCTTGCCCTTGGGAGCCTTTAAGGGCTTCAGCTTTCCACCTGCATCCAAGCAAGTAATAGCACATGAGAAAAAGCATCTCAAGTAGGCTCTGCTGAAGGGAATTCGCCTAAACCTCATTAACGTCACACTCAAAATGCGCATGGCTATATGGAGTTCTCTAACATTGTGACAAGTCAGTGTGCATCTAAAGTGACATCAAAAAAGGAGTTGGGGTCGCATGAATCAGGAAGGTGGTCTAGGACCCTTGAAATCCTTGTGACATAAGGATTAGGTACATCCATTCCCTAGGGCTTGATGAGAGAACAGAGAATGTAAAATTGTTCAAGAGAGTGATATATTAAAGAGAAAGAGTAGCTTGTTTCTCACAAAGTAAAAGGAGTCCAAGAAGAGTAGGCCAACACACCGAAATTTCAACAGAGCAATTCTAGGGTTGCCGCCAAAATGAAACCCAAGCGGACCCAGATAAGAACAAAGTCATTCCTCCATACAGGCAAACTCAAAGGCTCGATTTACAGCAACTAAGAATTCTCTCTCACAAATTCGAGATTAATTTGCACCTTTCATAACCCTAAACTCGCCGAACAAGACAAAACCTCACAAGGTTTTCCTAAACTCTCTTCCAGACCACGTCCTTCTCACAACCAGCGTGAAAGACCCAGAAAACCCGTCAACAACCATGACAACAAATTCACCAAGCTTAGCCCCAAGCGTAGCATAGAGCAAAAACAGTAAAAAATTAATATACAACCCTGAAATACCTTGCCTTCCCGACATGGCTGATGAAGATTACAAGCGCTTGTGCCACAAAGTCGATCCCGCAAACAGGAAAACGCTACGCCGCTGTCGTGAAAACACGGGAGAGCACGATGGAGAGCAATAGACCAGAAGCAATGGGAGGCGTCTACATGAAGAAGGAGGGCGGTTTTCCGAAGATGCCCACGCAGGCGGGAACCCCAGTCACCTTGGAAAACCCCAGTCACCTTAAAAAAGTAAAAGGTCTTCGCTGACCTGACCTTTTACTTTTGTTGTTAGCAGAATGTACGGTGGAAGCACCCACAACCGTCAATATTTGGAGGCACCTCTTGGTAGAGTTATTTTTGGTAGTTTTAGCAATTGAAAATCATGAACTTTATAAACAAATTAGAATTTTTTGATATGGCATGTAATTCTTATGTGATTCATAGATACTCATGGGGATTCTTGAAAGATTAGGTAGGCATGTAAGCTACATAAATCACACAATCAAAGTAAGTTTGTGTAGGTAAATCAACTTTTACTTTGTGCATTTTGGAAGCTACATGGGTAGGAACTACACATATGATACTCCAAAATGGTTATTTAATCATTAGATGAGATTCAGTTGCCTTGGAGAGCCGTTTCAGGCCAGTTCCCCAAGTTCGGAACCAGCCAGGGCTAGCCAAAATTTTAAACTACTAAAAAATGAGAAAAATGATTAAAATATTAAAAAATAAAATAAAAATTATTTTAAAATAAAATTATTTTTTCAAAAATAATGTTTTATTAATATCTAACGTGGCCGTCGCCTAACCATGTCAACGAGCTCCTATGGCCGAGTTCCCATAGTCCCAAAACTTGTGGGAACTTGTGGGAACTCGCGGTTTTCTGCAAGAGCTCATTCTCTTCTAATGATAGATAGATAATTAGCTAGCATGAGAATTAGTATGTTCAATCTAACTACGTCACTATTGCACACCGTGAATACTATACCATCACAACTACAATTGGTGTTGAAATAATACGTCCTTGTGATAAATTGTTTAGACCATACTCAATAACCATTTGGGTGTATAAGTACTAATTTGGGTATTTTGTCTTCCTTCTAAGCCATTCTATTTTTTTCATTTTTATTACATTTATACAAACTCAATGATTCTTGATCAATAGAGTTCTTAACATGAATTTGGAGTTGTAATTGTATATTTGTCTCTAGAATATATAGCATTTTACTCCCTCCATCCAAAAATAAGTGTTCTCCTAAGCTTGTAGAAAAGGTTTGATAACAATTTGATTGAACATATTGTGAAAAGTAGAATTTAGAAGGGTCCTAATTTATATCACTAACTAGAATCAACTCCTTCTATCCAATAATAAGTATTCTTGTAAGGTTGTGGATAACGTTTGATAGATCATATAGTGAAAAGCAGAATTTAGAAGGGTCCTAATTTATTTTACCGAAATTAGTGAAGAACATTGAATATATTCATTGCCACCCAATTCAAATAAAGTTGGACAAAAAAAAGCCTCCATATGACTTGGAGGAAACAATCTTAAAAAAAATGAGGTCTACTTAAAATATTTATTTCTCAATGGAGGGAGTATAGAGTAGAGATTTCCTTCCTAAGGCTTTCAATCTATGTACTTCTCAAAAATCTCTACAAGGGATACTCCATCCTCCTTCCTAAGAAATTCGGGCTCTTAGAGTTAGAAGACATTATAAAGAACATGATTGAGGAGTTAACTCCAACTCCTAATTTGTAACTAGTTTGATAAAATGTTCATTGATTTGTAGAAATTATTTTGGCATTGTTTTAACCTGTAATGATGTTGAGGTCAAAAAGAGGTTGATGGATGACTTTCCGGATTACTGCAAAAATGAAGAATGCACAGATTGGTCCATAAACGAGGTCATTTTTGAGTGACATATGGTGGAAGTACCCAAAACTGTCAATATAAGCAATTCAGTATAGTTGGAGGTACCTTTTGCTAGAAAAAATATTTTTGTAGTATTATGTCTCGACCCTTGTCACAACCCTTTATTTGATGATTGGATTGATAGATGAGAGATCTTCATGTCATGGCCTTTGATGGATAAATGCATTTATGGATAAACTAATCCATGATGAAATGTACACTAGTGGACAAGCAAAGATTGCTTGGAGATAGATTTCTCCAAATGCTGGATTTGTGCATTAGAGTTAGACAACTCTAGTTGAATGACAAGGGCACTGGAGTACTTGGAGATAGATATCTCCAAATGATGGATTTATGCAATGGAGTTAGACAATTCTCAGAGGACGACAAGTGTATTGGAATTTGGAATTAGACAACTCCAAGTACAAGATCAAGATTTGGAAAAGTAATGATTTGGAAGAGATATGATGTACAGAAGTACAACTAAGACTTTTATTTTAGTGAATGGTTCTAGATAGAACCAAGGATAGAAAACTAAAGATAGAAAAGAAGTCTTAGTCTATCATATAAGATGGAACTGGGAAGTAACGAGACTCTTCTTTAAAGATCTCTCTCTGTGGTTGCGTGGTTTGAGCTCTATGTAAAAGCATTTTGTTAATAAATATGTTTTCTGTTTTTAATTGGAGTCCATTGTGGAAGGTTTGTAACATATTAGCAATTGAAAATCATGAATTTAAAAAAAAAATTATAATTTATGGATATGACAGGTATTTTCTATCAATTTTCAAAGTGGCAACTCCCTAGACCACTAAAACCATCATATAAGTGGACTTGAAATTGAAACCTGACATTTGTAGCAGTCAACCAATCCGAAGTTTGTAAGGGGACAATTTCATGACATTGTACACGGACACTTTAATAAAAGCCTAGGAATATTTCTAGGAAACTCTACTATGAATGAATGGGAACAAGGACGCTTATAGATGTTTCTACCTTAAGCCAATGTCCTTCTTGGGGTAAGTACTTAGTGACCTTCTTTTGGGATGGAATCTGAGGATTTGGTAAGATTAATTTGGCATTGTTTATAAGTACTCGATCAATATCCAGTATCCCCATAATCAATCAATCAATCAAACAAACAAGAATGTGACAGTTTTTGCTTTAGACGCAGGCATCAGGGAAACGCTCCGATAGATCCCTCAAGGGCGTGGTGTTTCTATTGCAAGCAGATTTCTTCAACACCCAACATGCAACCCACAAAATTGCCAACAACATCGCAATGCCATTTTGTGCTCTAAAACGGAGTTCCTCGCCTCTTCACTTTCAGGAGCTTCTTTTGCAACTGCTGGAGTCACCGTGGCTTCACATCTCTGTCCTCTCTACAATGAAAGAGTGTTTTGTCTCAAGTGGAGTGGAGGCTTTTCAATGGATGAATGCCAACTGGTGGAAGCAATTCTCAAACTCAATCAATGGTCGACGGAGGACATCTCCGTGAAGTTTGGCAAACATGAGCTTTAATTAGATCCTGGAGTCTCGATTGATTGCGGGGTTTTCATTGGCTTCTTATGAACATGATCAACTAATTCTAGCAATGAAGGCACCATTGCCTCTGATGGAAATATGGCCCCTGCGTCGGTGGCCACTTCAATTAAAATCCATGAAGTGGTGGAGGGTTATTGCATCCTCGTCACAAGGGGACTAAACAGGAGGAAATCTCGGGGTAATAGAACGTTATGTTCTGAAGGCAATTGACGAAATTTGCTATCGATGGTGTCCATTTGTTATCGAGTTTTTTGAATTTAATACACCCTCGGTGCGTGCAATTATTGCCCATTTAGAAATTGAACTCGACTTGTCGCTTGCCAGTTTTGAACCTGACAAAGTTCACGGTTTGATGAAGTCACACATATGGCATCAATTTGGAATCTACCGGAATGTTGGAAAGTGGTTAGGTGTCCTTGGTTATCACACTTGTCTCCCTTGCAAATAATTCTAAAGTGACTGCATTTCAATATTCTCATTCCAACATTCGAGACAATTTCCGAAAGAAGAGTGGTGTCACTCAGGTAACACCGGGATTGTATCTTTTCAAACTCAGAAACAAAACTAGGCTTTTGTAGAAGCCATGGAACATATACCAGAAAGGACTCTCTTAGTTGATTTCTATTGAACAAGCCCTTACCGAAATTTTGAGAAATTTCGGATCCCAAGTACTCTAGTTCCTTTGGTTAGATCAAGTACATGTGAGCAGTGGTACTAATACCATCCTTGAAATAAGCTTCCTAACTGACGAACCCCTACTCCTACAGATATGGAAACAGACGATTTTGGTCTTTTTTTCGCACGCCATTGGACAGAGGTGAAATGGGTAATAATGTACAAGCCTAATCATCTAATAACTAAAGAGGCAATGCAGAGAGCCACCGCAATTCAAGAACGAATACATCCTGATGACTCCATGTGGAGATTGAAAGTTTCCACTGGAGTCCAAATACTTCAGAACACTCGCTAATTACACTAATGAGAATTCAAGAGAATGCAAATGGAGCCAATATATATGAAGCTCGGAGTCAATACGCAGATCTTCAGGCGGGTCCGAGGCTGGCCAGCGAGTTCCAGCCTTCCATGAGCGACGTGTTGTGCATCTCTTGCGACAGTAGCACCATCATGCGGTGCGCCACTTCCTGTTTGGTGCGCCCGTAGTCCGCGATGCGCGTCAATTGCATCGCCTCGCCGCTCGTGTACGCCATGAGCAAAAACGCCTTCACGCACTCGCGCAGCGTGTTGAACGCGCGCGCCAGCTCACCGGGCTCTGCGCTCTCGCAGTCGTGGTGGGTGATCTCGCTCTGCTGGGTCGCCAGGCGCCGCAGCAGCTCGGAATCGCGTGGCAAGTTCACGGTGATGAAGAACGTGTGCAACCTGCCCATGAGCGCGTTCATCCGCTGCATCATCCCGTCCAGCGTCACGCTCTCGCTCTTGTTGTCCACGCCGTCCGTGAACGGCACCAGGAAGAAGTCGGCCTCGGGGTGCTCCTTGTGCGTCTCGCGGATGGCGTCCATGACCACGGCCACGGCGTCGTACAGCCGCGTCTCCTTGTAGTCGGCACCGTCGAGCTCCTTCTTGTACAGCGCGCGGATGGAATCGAGCTGCGCGGGGAAGTGGCGGCGCTCCACAGCGCAGAGCAGCGTGGTGCGCTTGTTGAAGGACCAGACGCAGATCATGTCGTGCGGGCGGAACGTGTCGCCCTTGGTGACGACGTCGGCGAAGTGCTGGAAGAGGTGCTTGTACACGCGCTTCTTATCGCCCGATTTCACTCGCTGCCAAGTGGAGCCGGAGGCGTCCAGTAGCATGTGGAAGTAGGCGCGGCTGTTGGTGGGCGGGCAGATCTTGTACTCCGCGAGCGCGAGCTTGCCAGTGCCGCTGGAGCCCTGCGCCTTCCAGGAGTGGAGGAAGAGCTCCGGGTCGATGGACTGCGAGGTGCTGCTGTACATGTAGCGACCCGTGGTCAGCGGGCCGAAGTTGGTCGCCATCACCATGAAATTATGTATCTCTAACTCAGAGGATTCACCAGCTAGAGGGTGTGTCAAGATTGCTCTGAAGAAAAAGGCGATTCGCTCAACGCAGTCTTAAGTATCGACAAGAAATGGGACGTGGTAAGGATTGCAACAGTGAGGGTTTCAGAGTGCGAGACTTTTCAGTAGCAATTCTCAAACGAAACTTGGAAAATTTATGTGGAGGCCAGTATATTTGACAAAAATTTGGGGCTCTGAATCGTAGCGAATGATTAATTGGAGTTCAAACTTCGCAGTTGAAGTCTGGTAAACCCTAGTACATTCACAAGCTAGGTGGAGATTCTTGACTCAAAAATGTACAGGGCATGCAAGGCTCAAAATGGAAAGAAAGGAGAAAATCTTGCAATCCAAACGTGGCACTGTAGTACTTTCGGACAAGATTCTAGAGCTCAGAATTGTGCGGAGCCCAAGTCGGCGACTGTACACGAAAGACTCCGGAAACAAAGAACCGTGAACGATGACACGAATTCTTCACCAATCCGTCACAGAATCCTCACACAAAAAGAACCCTCCACTTACCGACAAAACAAATTGAATGCCAAGCAAACGACCAACTCCAGCAGAATTCCTCTACCGATCTCCACAATTCAAACTCTCCGATCCCAGTCAAGCGTAACCAAAGTACCCACTCCCACAAGAAACCGAACAAGAGCTCACATTACAACTTTCCGTCAAGTTGAGTTTCATGAGCTAAAGCACAAAAGCTATATAAGACCAGATCAGTCGCTACAAGGACAGCGTCATGTTCACGCGGGACTTGAAGAGAATTCAATAGCGTGTGAACCAAGCAGTACGTGAGAGTTGCGGGTCCCGTTGCGGGCCTCGCTACGCCACTATCAAAGTCTCAAAACAAGGTTGCTCGTATCCCCAGGAACCAAATCACTGTACAATTCAACAGATGTTTGCAGATGCTCACGACCAATATCCACAATTGCCAGTGGCCAAAATTAGAAAAAACTTGCATTTAAAATTATTTATTGCTGAATCCATGGTGTTGAAAACTTGAATTTTGAGCACATTTCCGTGTGCTTTTTCGACTTGAGCTGATTGTTAAAATCACGACTGGGACCACCGCTCACAATCGGGAACCGGAGGCTGTTACGAAACTACGTTAGCACCCCGACTTCTGAAACCAATTATTCATGTATATCCGATTAAACCCCAAACCCTAAAACCGACTGTCTGCAGTATGTAAGGCTTGACCAATCCGTGGAATTGCAGACAGAAAGATTTGTTCGTGGGATATTACGGTGAACTGTTCCTTACCATTTATTGCTGGGGCGGTGCCCACTAAAACTTTTTCACCTTGGGAAAAGGCACACCACTGGAAAAAGAAATATATAAACTATAAATTTTCAAAAGTCTCAGGGAGAAATAACTTTTGTTCTTTGAGGAATCCGCCTATATTAACCCTAGAAGGACGCTGCAGACAATAAGTGTCCGATGGATGACTTCACCTGAGAATGTAGGATGGAAAAAAATGTTTTTTCATCCAATTTTTTTATTTGGAGGGTACTTGAGTACATTTTCAGTGAATAGTATTGCAAAGTCCCTCATTACAGTATTCTTGATTTTTCTAAAGAAGAAGATGCTTAACCCCTAAACGACGGACTAGTAACCACTGGGGAAAGGCGGGTTGTACACTATTCAACATCATTGTTTGACCGTGAGTGCCCAGTATTGCAGAAGCTTGCATTTCTAGTTGCCCTCATCAAAATTGCAAGAAGGGTAGCCTATGGCCTAACACCATGCACATGTATTTCCGTGCCAATTTCTCTATGTCCATGCACTCTAAAAATATGAATGCATCCAAATGATGCTACTTCTGGCCTTCCATGATGCAGTACGTCTCCACGATTGTGTTAAAAAAAACAGATGAAAAAATGCATTCATACTTCCTACAAATCACCTTCTTGTTATTCATCGGACGAAAAACGTCGGCATCGGCGTTTATGGGTTAAAAAACGGATCACCCTTGTAGTGTATTTTGACTATTTCATGCTATTTTCTCTTGATGTGAATTTCAGCCATAAAAATGATATTTTTTGAATTTGAGTCCAACTAATGAAATGAAGCTTATCAAGTTCAGTTTCTACTCCAATTGAAAATTTTGAAAAATTCATAAATTTCCATGCTTTAAAGCAATCTGAACTTGGGGCCTATAACCATGGTTTGTTGATTTTCTAATTTTAGAGTGACACGGTAACTTTAGTTTATACCAAGATGTTCTGCATTGTAATATACATCTATGTTGAAAATTTCAGATTTTTTGAGTATATTTTGTATTTGATATGAATTTTCTTCATTTTTTTCTTAAAAAGTTCACAGTAATTTCAATTTTTCCCAAAAAATTTGAAATTTTTATGACTTGTAGTGTACATATGACTTCATCTCTAGAAAATAAAATAATTTTTTTTTATTCGTATCTAGTTGCAAAATGGCAGCAAATAATGTGATGGATAGGAAGGCTTGAAATCAGTGGTCATGGGCCCGTCCTTCTAGGGTTAACCCCTAAACGTCCAAATTCATCTCCAGAATTGACGATTTGAGAAAAATCATTATAAAGTGTTATTTGGAAGTTCATTTTGGAATTGATATAAAAATAAAATTTGTAAATTTTGTTTTTTAGATTCCATCTATACAGTTAGATTCACCAATGCTATCACCAATCTTTTTTTTTAATTTTGAAAGAGAAATTCCAAAATTCCTTCCAAATTCAATGACAAGCAAAATATTACTCCCTCCGTCCCAAAATGATCTTCTTGTTGGACAAAATGTTCTAGATTAAGGTTGAAAATCACATTTTTCCAATTTTTTTTGAATTTTAAGTAGAATTTGGTGCACTCCTATCATCCAAAAATTTTGAATTCCCGAACCCTTTCTAAAACGCAATTTTGTAGTACTCAAAAATGAGATTTTTGAGGCATTTCTAAGGAGCACCGATAGCCATGCGATTGTCCAATTTGTGTGGACAAGGATGAGTACTCAAATTGTCATTTTTTTACAACAATACCCATGTTTGTAGGGCAGGGCTTGTGGGCCAAGGCATGAGCTGATTGGGCTCTTACCCTATGGCCCAACCCCATGTGGCCTCTAACCAATGTCTTTTGCCTTGATTTGAGGCTTCATTAATTATGGATGGCAATATGGGGGAATAATCCCAATAGTGTATGCTCAAAACAATCTTCTAATTGGAGTATCTTTCCATCTTTTTAGCAATTGCCTCTAGCTCCCCAAACTAGTTCCTTCCATGTTAGTACGTATACCCGGAAGATCATTTTAGGACAAAAAATGAAGGGGAACTGGAAGATCATTTTGGGATGGAGGGAGTATCGTTTTTTTGAGTATAATTTGTTGGAATGGATCTCAAATCTATGACCTCATTTTGGCAAATCCAATTTTGAATTAAAGTCAATGCAATTTGACCACTTGACATCCTTGCACATTTATAATTTTAGAAAAATATGTACACTAGAAATACCAAATCCAACCTTTAGATAGGACAACAACTTGATATTGCATCTCCACAAATTAGAATAACTTTCATCCAAGTAGTTAGGAGGATGAACTCTAGTTTCAATCTATTCATCGTCCAAAAAATAGATGTAGTAGCGCTTAGGGGTTAACCCTGGAGGAATTGAGCTAATGACCATTGATTTAAAGCCTCACTATCTATTCATCCCTCTGTTTTACTTCCATTTTGCAATTGCATGTCAATGAAAACTTTTCTATGTACTTTTCATAGATGAAATCATATGTTTTCTATAAGTTATAAATTTTCAAATTTGGGGGGGAATATTTCAAATTAATGTGAATTTCACCATAGATGTATATTATAGTGTAACATGCATAGAAGGTGGGTGAGGCATAATCATTGTTTGAAAGGAATGGTGCATGCTTCCGTTAAGTAGAGATCAAGTTGTATCAAATTAAACTACATGCTCCACCACTTGCACAAGCCCAATCAATTCCTTCGTGTTTGAGCCTCATAGAGTGCTTTGTGCTAGATAAGTGATATATCTTGTGTCTTTTTTGACTCTCGACCCAATAGAAATTTATTAAATTGAAAGTACTCTCTTGTTAGCTCTTTATTTTGTGGCTATATGAATTTTTTACCACAAATAATCTCCATAGCTAATTTTGCATTTTTTTACCAACTCTCATTGTATCTAAAATGTAAGTGAATGTATGATGAAGTTTTTGAAGATGTAATATGTATAGAGATCATGATCTAGGTTGGTACATTGATTATGTAGAAAAATGTGTAAGTAGGTGGAAATGGTGATAAAATAGTGAGTGAACAAAAGGAGTAGGGTATTGAAATGAGATAGGTGTTGGAGTTGTTCTTTCATTGGTCATTTTTGTTGAAAATTGTAGAAAGTGACAATGTAAAGTAATCAAAGTAATTAGATTATTTTCAAGTGTGGATTATAGATGTAAGTATTAGAATGTGGTAAGATTTATAGAATCAAGTTTTTTTGAGTTTACATGGATAATAAAGATGTTGTAATGATGGAATAGGACATTGCATATAATATTTGGATATGGAATGGCAATAGTATTGATGTTGTTGAAGGTGCTTCATATGGAAGATGTACAAATTTTTAATATTTTATGAATAGCACCAGTCTATAGTTACTAACTACATTTGATGTAATACTAGCACTAGTAGTGATTATTATGAGTGAATCAAATATTGAGATTTGGATATCTTATGAATAGCATCTAAGGTAAGAGCACCCAATGGCGTCCCTTTCTAGGCCAAGAATTCATTCTAGAACATAAATGTAGCTGGATTGCAGACATCTTATTATTTTAGGTCAAAAAAATAAGCTCTCTACTATCTACTTACATTAAAGCTTGAAATGATTATGCTCTATAAAGTCTGATGCCATTGGGTACTCTTACCTTATAGATGTTTATCTTACTTATGTGTGATGTATATGTGGGACCAACAATGATTTTTGTAATTGGATTAGTTGTCACACTACCAAAAATTGAATGTTGTTTTCAATAAAGTTTTTTGTACATTTTCTTATACATCAATTTTGAAACTAAAGTGCAAAAAATGAGATATCATGAAAATTTAGAACATTTGTTACTTTGTACAAAATTTTGACACATTTTCCAAAACAATGCTAAGTTTTTTTTGACATTTTAGTGTCAAAAAAAGTATTGAAATTTTCCATTGTTACAAAGAAAGTTAGAAAAAATGTCAAAAAAAAATGTGCTACACTTTGAAAATTTGTAACTAATTCCAAAAAGGGCCAAAAAAAATACAAAACAACTTGAATTTGATTTGTCTTCTTCTTAATTTCTAGGGTAATTTAACTGAAAAATATTTTGACAAGTTGTAAACATTGAAAAAGGCAACCAACAACACAAGAAATACTAAATAGACTCGTAATCTCATATATCATAAGTTATGAGAAAATCTCAAGTTTATATACGTTGCAAGACACTAAAGCAACCACCAACTAAGAAGTGCAAGGTTTTAGGAAGCCTCATTTTTATTTTTATTTGTTTGGTGAAAGTTTTTTTACACTCTTTAAAGCACTTTTTTTTAATGGTCTTTTCAACATATCAAGTTTGACATTCTTTTCATCACCAAGGCATCAGAAGCTAAGATTTTTTTGCATATTTTTTTGACACTAAAATGTCATAAACTTGTCAAAAACAACACCTTTTCTGAGTAGTAAAACCGTGGAGGTTCATATTCTCTAATGAAAGAGAGGTAATCAACCCCTAAGCGCTCCAAAGTCCACTTTTGGGACAATGAACACAATAAAAATGAAGTTTCATCCTCCTTACTGCTGGATGAAAGTTATCATAATTTGTGGAGATATTTTATCAAGTTGTTGTCCTATCTAAGGGTTGGATTTGGACATTTGGTGTTACTAGAGTACATATTTTTCTAAAATTACCAATGTGCAAGTATGTCAAGTGGTTGACCAAGCCAAAATTGCATTGACTCTAGTTCAAAATGAGCTTTGCCAAAATGAGTCATAGATTTTTGGAATACAAAAATTTCTAAAAATCACTATGTGAGGAGAACCTCATTTCAAATCCATTCCAACAAATTTTACTCACAAAAATGATAATATTTTGCTTGTAATTGAATTTAGAAGGAATTTTGGAATTTCCCTTTCAAAATTTATAAAAACTTATTGGTGATAGCATTGGTGAATCTAACCATACAGATGGAATCTGCAACTCAAAGCTTACAACTTTTATTTGTATATCAATTCCAAAATATACTTCCATGTAGCACTTTATAATGATTTTTTCTCAATTCGTCAATTCTAGAGATGAATCTAGACATTTAGGGGTTAAAGTGCGAATTATAAGTGTACCTAAAATTAATCTTGGTTTCCCACATGTGGGTGTTGTATATATTAGGATAAAATAGATATAGTCCAAAATTAGTTTCAACGAGGTTCACATGTGATACCCTAAATGTTGAAATTATGTTGAGTAAAGGATTAGATTGCCTTATCCCCAGAATTACTTTCCAAGCCATCAAAGTCAACAAATATTTCTATAGATATTTTCCTTTGCACAAATGGAGGTTCCATAGGTCCCAATTACAACAACACCTAATTCAAAAGTAATGCATTCTTGTATAGTAACAATTCATATTTGCATCGTGTCAAATATCAAGAAGTTAGTGAGGGACAACCTAAATAATTTCACTCTATTATTTAGTGTAGGTCTTGTTACTGACTTACTGTCCCAAATTTGAGGTGTGCATGTCTGCATAGGAGTGTACAATCTAAAATTAAAGAGTTCTTCATCAATTTGTTCAATTTGGACAAAGCGGTGAGAATTTCCTGCCCACTTGGCCAGTTGTGTCCCCAGGTCCCCAGATGTTACCAACTTGGTCAAGTACAATTCAACAATGGTATCCATTGATAGGACTTTGATGTGCCACTAAATAATGTCTGCAACAATTGCTAAGAAGAAGGTGGAAGAACTGAACAACTCTAAAAAGACCTAAATATCATATTCTAGCTACGATGACCAATTTGTTGACCGTCAAACATGACCATCACGGCTTATTGGGTTTTGTGCTCAACGTATATTTCCATATACCACAAAACATTCTCGAACAATTAGCCGAAGGACCCACAACATTGTGTTGGGTCTTACAATTTTGTTTCCTTGGATTATTGGCTGGGGGGCAATGTGTAAAAAAAATTAGGATATTGGTGCGAATAACCACTATTTTATAGAGGGGTATGAATTTTTTTATTTTTTTTCACATGCTATCATTATGAAATTTTCTAATGGGACTTATTATTCCATACCCTATATTACCAACGGTATGTTGAATGCCATTTTTGATACCCCATATTACTCTAAACCCAATCCACAGGGGGTGCAATTAGTTCTACTACAACAAACCACATGCGAACAAGTGCTTCCTAATAAACTATAATTTCAATCTAAAATTTTGAACATTGTTTAATAATGACTATAGGTTTCTATTGCTAGAATTTTCAATTCAAATAAAATATGAAATAGTTTTTAGAAGAGGTTGAAAATGAACTAAAATGGAATGTTTTTCTACTCAAATATTTATAGAGAACACATTTAGATGACCATTGCATCAATATTCAACTCAAAATGAGCTTTCAATAGAGAGAGATTTTTAGGAATTTTGTGTTCATTTTTTAGACAATTTTTTTAATGTAATATAGGGGTGTGAAATTTATTTTTCAGTTATTTTTACTTCAAAATTTTGTAACTAATTATTATTAACAAATAAAAATATCAATAATTCAAAACATAAACTTTCCAAGTAGGAAAATTTATTCATATATATTTTATTTTGTTTTATTTAAAATTCAAAAAGTATATAGGGGGTCCAAAGTTTTGTTCGCACATGGTTTCTAATGGACACTCTAAGTGAACTCCTTGTCACCCAATTATAATTATTAGCCCCCATGTTTTAAAATACCCTATCATTAGTTCACATGTATGTTGCTACTCCAACCACTCACTCCCCCCCCCCCCCCGCCCTTCTTCCTGAGATTATTGAAGTTCACCCATCAAAAAAAGTCAACAACAACTTGTGACACTTATTAGGACACTTGCTTACTTGCATGGGTGGATGGATGGGGGAAGGTGGGAAGGGAGAGAGGATGGACTAGATAAGTCCAAAGCAAAAGATTTGAATGCAAAGTTTCCCCTAGATCAAGGGATTGTTGCATTGTAGCACAAATATATTTGTGTGATGGTGCTATTGTAGAAGGTGTACCTAGCTCTTCACATTTAAGAATGTTATACATATGTTTGCATCATGGACTTCATAAAGTACTATGATTTCATAGATTGTCCATACAACTTGAGCTTCTTGTAATATTCTTTTTATCAATTTGAAAGGGAGATTGAGGGGGTACTTGAAGAACTCTAAATGTCTTAGTGTAACTTTATTATAGAAGTGAAGATGTTTGGATGTTCCTTCAAAAGAAAAAATAACTTCAACCATTTACAAGTTGGCATTAATTAAGAATTTGTTCATCTAGGGTCCTACATTGCACCTCGGCAAATATCAACAAGTGACAAGAATGTGTCAATAGGATATGATGATATCTTGACTTGTACCACTTTAAATATGTAGATATAAAGTACAACTAAAACAAACAAATGACTCAAGATAATAGAAACAATTGCTTATTAAATCCATAATATTCTTCAATAATTTTGGGCAATCATTAATTATTAGCTAGATATTGCTAGATTTCTACAAATGCTTTGGACTAGCCTATAGAAAATTGAAGGAGAAAATACAATTATTCAAGTCACTTTTAAGTAGTAATTTTGTTGAAAATCATATACTTTGCCTTTTGCCTTTTGCCAAAATTTTGAAAAAATAATATTCTAATATTTAGTAATATCAATAGAAAAAACTATATAGAATCCTTTGCATTCCAACATCTACAATATCATTTAGATTTTGACAAATTCACCCACCTTCAATTAGAGGTTTTTTTCCAATTCAAAGACATTTGACAAATATCAATTCTCTTCAACTTTTGATATTCTATGCTATGTTTTGGCATTTTCAAAACATGTAACTACTTGTGCAAATAGATATGTAAATTAATGTGCAATTTGCATTTCATCAAAACTTGTGCACTATTAAGCTACAATTTTCCATCCTTCTATCTTTTAGGGGCTCCTAAATCATTTCATCTCCTTCCTTCCTTGGGGGTCCATGACTTCAATTTAACAAACTATATTGTGCCAATCAATGATTTTTTTTATGCATGTTTTTTTGCTTTGCTTTTATTACAACCAAAAGAAATTGTCTCTTTTTGGTAAAGAAAATTTTCATTTTTTTGTTCAAAATAGAAGGCTTACTGATGTATTTTAATCTCTAAAATACCATTGTTTTTATTTGAATTGGTGCCTAGGAACAAAAAATACACCACAATAAGCACAAACTTGAATTTGGCAGACAAAGTACCCCCCACAAAAAATCTTGAAATAAAAATAATTTTTTTTCAAAGATTGTATTTTTGTCTATATGAAAAACTTTGATTCATTTTATTTGAATTTTTGGTGTGAAAGTTGTGAAGCACCTTGTTTTGCTAGCAATCAAAGCATCTTTTTGAAAAAATAATGTATAGGATTCCTTTTTTTGAGATCAATTTTCATAGTTTTTCACAACAAAAAGTTCCACTAGCTTAATTTTGATTGGTAGAACAATCTCACCATTGGAATGTATTTTAATTCCTTCTTAGAGAAATTAATGATTTAGTTTTTTCCTCTACCATGTACTTTCTTCTCCTCAACATTTTTTAAAGAAGGAGAATCATGTTATCTTTTTAGCTTTTAGTTTTCCTATATTTACAACTCAATTCTTGATGATAATAAAATTTCAATTCAAAATCTATCATTTGCAAAACTTATAAGTTTAGAAGATTCCACATCTCATAAATTAGTTTGCTATATGGTGGGTACTCCCAAAATCGCCCTGTGCCTAAAAGTGCTATCTAGAGCAAGTGAACATTCCTAAATTCAGTTATGTACCTATTTGCATAGAGCGCTTTTAGAAACACACTTTGACTATGAATAACTTTTGCATATAATTTCCAAATGATGTGTTCTTTGGTGCATTGGAACCTCCTTTCTCTCGCCAACAAGGAAATATAAAAATCTAATCAACCCAATAATAGTAACAATGCATAGTACCAATTTGTGGCACTTTTGGGTGTACCTACCTTAGTGCTAAAATTTATGATTTCTTCACTTTGAACGCTCTTATCTTGCAATCTATGTAGTCAAAGAGTCTAAAATTCTCACCACACATTTTCACACTAGTCCATTGCAAGATCCTATGGCTAGATAAGCTAATAAAATACCATTTTAAAGTTTTTTGCTCTTTGTACTAGATATGGCAGTTTTGACAAATTTTGACTAAAAACAGACCTTGGTCCTTCAGAGGTTAAGACTGAAAGCCAAATTTGATGTAGATATCACCAAGTATCACCCAAGTATCACATGCGTATTGAAATAAATAGCTGGCTGCTTCTCCAAAATGATTACAAAAATCATACGTGCCAATATAACAAAATTGACGTTTACTACAGTACGCAAAACAAAAATAAGGGAGTTGCCGGAGAATGTTCCTAATGCAAAAGTCGAGGTAAGGACGACTACAGACAGTCGGCATACGGACACTTTTGGTTTCGAAAAGATTTCCGAAGGTGCTGTGACGATTCCGTGCTGGAGCGAGGAACGAATCGGAGTCTCATGGCATATTTTGAGCCGTGTTCACAACTGGACTGTCCTCTTTATGAAACGATTTGAGTAGTACAGTCCTCAAATTACAGTGATGTGATTCCTGGAGGGAAAAATCCAATACAAGGCAGATGCAAGGTATGGGTTGCTGGTAGCGCAGGGGTTTGGAATGTAACGGGCCTGTAACTCTCAAATGCTGTTGGGCACACACGCTATTTCTTCTTCTTCTTCTAGTTTCGCGTGAATTTGACGCCGTGCTTGTAGCGACTGATCTGGTGATATATAACTTAAGAATTGTAGTTTTTGGAACCCAACTTCATGCGCTTTGGCAGATCGAAGAAGATTGGCAGGAGGAGCATTCGTTGCAATTGATTTATAATTTGGTTGCATTGATTTCATTGTCGGAGAGAGTGGAGTGTGTTTTTGAAGGAGAGAATTCGGTGGAGGATGGTTGAGTTGTAACTTGTGGCATTCCATTCTTTGTCGGTGAAAGTGGAGCGTGTTTCTGTGTGAGAATTTTCAATTTTGTCAGGGCATAATTGGAGGAAAGGAACTTGTTGATTTCTGTGTCCAAATCGCCTCCATTTTCCAGGATATTTGTGAAACTCTGAACCTGGGAGAGTGTTTTGGGGGTTTGCATGTTGTGACGAACAGGTGAAGACAAGAGCAATTCCTTCTGTGGTAGGGGTAGTCTAGCTCAGATTGCGCTTCCAGCATTGGGACTGTTGTTTCTTTCCGAATCTTGTCATCGTTTCTTTTCAAATCTAGCCCCCAAAATCTAATTACAATAAGAGATATCCATTTTCCAAAATTAGGGCATTGTCATGCCAACATTGAAATGTTTATGGAGAGAATTGTGAAACTTTTTTGGAGATGCTTGTTGAAGGAAAGATGGGCGTATGCTGAAGGAAAGATGTGTGTAGATGTAATTGTTTTGGAAGTTTTGGTGATTCACATTTTATAAGACAAATAGACTAGCCCAAAACAACTTTAAAACAAAATAGAGGGAAAAGTTGAGTCAAATAGTCTAGTTATGTGAAAATTCTAGTGGACAATTACAAGGGAGTGGTTAGGGTTACAACCGACGCTTTGGGTGTATATGAAATAGTGTCAAATTGCACTAGAAAAAATTATTTGGTTAATTTGACAACAAATTGTGATGTTTTTTGCTAGAAAATTCCAAATTAAAAAAATATTGGATGAAATTGCCAAATTGTGGATGAAAACACATTAGATGGGATTCAGCTGCCCTGGAGGGCCGTTTCAGGCCAGTTCCCAAGGCTGGGAACCAGCCAGGGCTGTCCAGAATTTAAAATTATTAAAAAATTATTAAAAAATTAAAAAAATTAAAAAATTAAAAAAAAAATTAAAAAATTAAAAAACAAAATAAAAAATATTAAAAAATTAATTATTTTTTCAAAAAAAAAATTTAAAAATTAATTTTTTATTATTATCCGACGTGGCCACCGGCTGACCACGTCAGCGAGCTGCTCTGGCCGAGTTCCCACAGTCTTAGAACTTCTGGGAACTCGCAGTCTTCCGCAGGAGCTCATTCTCATCTAATGTGATTGTGGATATGTGCTATGTGCTAATATGATATTTTCTATCCAATATGTGGATGAACATTGAAAGTTGGAGCACCTTTGTAAAATTTTATATCACCACTTTGACACTTCATAAAAAAGGAATAAAAACGATGGTTAAAACTTTGACAAGTAATTAGGAATTGAGGAAGACAACAATTTGATAGTGTAAATTAGTGATTAGACCATCACAGTGATATGAATTGATATAAGACAATTTGACAATCATTTTCTCTCTCTCGTAGAGCTTGCAGTGATTACTTGTCTCCTTGTCAATTTCTACTTGTGAACTCCTTCAATCCAAATTTACTATTTTTTTGTCAATTAATGTTTGTGCTTATTTGCACTAGTGATTGGGGTTGTCTTTTTTTTTTACCAAACAATTATCTAGGGATTGGTGTTGTTCTATTATCTTCATATATATCCATTAGTCCGAATTCAGTCATAACATCATATTATATTCAATCTTAAGTAGTCAATGCCTTGTATCAATTTGTGCAATAGTCAAATTGCTAGTGAGTGGTTATTGCAAGTTCTATGACAAATTGTCTTTATACAGGAGATGTCATTGAAGTCAATTAGTTTGTGAGCGAAATTTTGCTAAAAGTTGAGCTAGGTGGGATTGGCATCTCTATAGAGAGTATGATCAATTAGACAACGAGACAATGAGCATCTTGATTGAGTAGGTGACAAATTGTCTAAAGTATGAGTGAGAAGTTTTTTTTGTAGTAATGTGAGGGTTGACTAAGCATAGAGTCTTTTTTTAAAAAGAACTTATTGTATGAGATGGTTTAATAGCTTGAGTGAGGCTTGTCTTGTCTAATATTAACCCCTAAATGTTTTCAACCATGTCTTCACCAAAAATGCTCCAAAATTGTCTTTTCTAGAATAAGTACCAAATTTTAGGAAAAAAATATTTTTGGACACATCTAACTATAAGAACTTGTAATAAACTTATTTGAGAAGATGTGGAAAAAATTTCAGAAATTTCCACCATGTAGATTGTAAGATATTAGAGTTTGAATTAGCAAAAATCTTTTTTTGGGCCCTGTGAAAAAACGGGCAGCTACCCTTCACAAGGACACATTTGTAAGAAAAAGAATTCCGAAATGGTGGTTACTCTTTGGATTCATTCTTCAAGTCAAGTTGGCTACATGCTTGAAAAAAATTCAGATCATTTGAAATTGTACAACATATAGGAAAAAAAAGTAAGTACAAAGAAGTAGAGAATGATTCAAAATATTAAATTGTGAAGAATTTTGTTATGGAATTAAAAAATTCCAATCCCAATGGTTGTAATGTTTTAATAAATAATCTACATCCTCTGATTTTATTTTGTTTCAAAAAATATTGAAAATTGAGTTAAATAAAGGACTTCAAAGTTTATTTTAGAGTAGAGAATCCAAAACTACTCACAAATTAAAACTCCTCATAACTTTCATCTCATACATCAAAATGGAATGATTCAAAGCTTTCTATGTACATATAAATTTAGAAAACCAATTTCAAACTTTTATTTCTTAGAAAAGTGTTTTAAAAAAATAAATTTGGACTGCCCGAAGATCAATGAAAATTACATAACATGCAATAACTTTTCAACGATGAAGTCAAAAGTTATGAAAATTGTTGGGCCTTAAAGATACTCCTCAATCACATGTTGTGTGAGAAGTTCAAAGAAAAACAAAAACCAACTCCATTGGTAGTGAGCTATCCAAAATCGCTATGTTGCCAAAAAAACGCAATTTGGGTGTTTAGGGGTTAATTATCTTTGTTGAGGGTTGTGTGTGCCCTTGATCAAATTTGAGAGTCTAATTCTTATAGCCAATGATTGGCTATTTTTGTGTGTGTCAAATAATCAATCAAGGATAGGAAGTTCTTGTGCTTATTAGATTTGATTGTCACAACTAGAAGTCTTGTCTTTTTTTTTGAATTAATTGTAATTGTATGAGGAAGCCATGGATGGTCTTATTGTAATTAATTTACGAATTGCCTTGTGTGTATGGAGATGTTGAGTGTATTGTATGTGATAGAAAATTTGCCAAAGGCTGGGCATTGCAAATGAGTGGCAATTTGCCTTAAAGGGATGTTGTATGTTGATTTGTCATTTAAGATTGTGATAGTCAAATTGCTCATGTGGATTAAGTGTGTGTTTGTGACATTGGCATTGCCTAATTGTTGTCAACAATTATGATTAGTGAGGAGTTGACCAATTGACCAATGATTTGGATGTGAGCAAGAAGTTCTTGTGTTGGTTGCCATTCTAAATTTCTTGTGAAGTGATTGTAGACATTGGTATAAACTTATTATGGTTTCTGGTTGAATTGATTAGTAGGATAGATACACCAAGAGTCTAGTAAATTGTTGTTAAGTGGACAAATAGACTTTGTACAATTAGGACTGTTAGTGGGTTGGTAGATCCAAATAAAGTGATAAAAAATGGATTTATAAACAATTGAAGACGAATTGCCCTTGCACGAATTGTAAAGGTCAATTTTGACTAAGTAGGATTTTATTTTTGCACTTATATTGTATGGATTTAATATTAAAATAGAAATTGAATAGGCAATGCACTATATTTGGATAGTCTTTGCCAACGGAAGGTAAATTTTAAGAAATTAATCTCTTATAGCATGGACAATTTGTCTTGCAACGGATGGATCAAAACATGAGAAAAAGAAAGGATCTGTGACTAATGACTGGAATATGATTTTTTAGGTTGGAATGTTCATCACAACCTTCAAAACCACGTATTCAAATCCAAATTGACCACAAACTGATTGTGAATTTTGCGTACTTGCACAAGTAGCAATTAGGCAAGTTAAATAGAGTATTGGACAAATTGACAATGGGTAACAAGAAAAGCAAGTAATTCAAGAACTCACAAATGTGTGTGTATAAGGTAAAACAACCCATTGTGGTCAAATGACCCATAGCGGTCACCTAGGAAGTCACCCCATTGTGGTTTTTTTCAGACCCTATCATGGGTTTTATTAGTAAATGAGATTTGGACCACAATCAATGTCTTACTTGACAATAATGGAGTGATTAGTGACTGCATTAGGAACTTCTAACTTTTTAGTGTAATTTCATTGTAGGAAGTGACTTTTTTAGGCCTTTTACATTAGAAATTATTGTGACTGCTTTAGGTGTGTAAGATGAGTATGATGGATACAAATTTTGTTGGTTCTGGGGTAGTCTACAGACTCTTATGGGCCATGATGGGCTGAACACTTCAAAAATTCATAGCAAATTCATACTTTGTCAAAAAAATATAATTTCAAATGCTCTCACTATTTCTCACACTTGTGTTTATGTGGGAAAAAATGAAAAAATTTCAGCAATGGTATGAGTACGAACTCCTAATTCTGACCGCAATGGGTTGTTTTACCTTATATAGTGGCATTTTGATTAGGTTGATAGATGCATATACGGCATATGAGGAATTGTCTGAACTTGACAAATTGACCTTAGGACCCTAGAATTCTAGTGTAAGAGTAGAATGGCATTTCATACATTTGCAATGGGTATGGACCGATTACTAGGATAGGCTAAAAAATTAATCACATATTCCCTTAACAATTGATTAAAATGATTTTATTTTCCTAATTGTCGAAATGGGTGTTTTTCCTACATGAATTGTGACCTCAAATACAAATCAATAGACAATTTGACCTTCCACAAATTAAAGACCCACTACTAGGGGATTCCTTGGATTTTGATATCTGAGCTTTTTCCATGCTATAATGTTCATATGGATGTTTCCTAAATATCCTACAATCAAATTAAAAAATTCATCACCAAGGTTTTTCAATCAATTATCATGTAAAACCATGAAAATCAAACTAAAAAATTCACCACAAATGGAGTTCAGTTTTTTAAAACTAAAATTTGGTATGCTTGATTGGGATTTCATTCTAAGATATGAATGTTGATCGTGCAAAACAAAAAATGTCAATTGTATTCTACATTGTGCAAAGAAAATTGAATTCATATCCAAATTGCCATCACATATCTTTTTGACACCCCAATATACTATAGGGGCCAAAAATAATTCGAATTTTTTTCCCAAGGTGAAGTAGAACAAAAACTATGGACTTTGAAAAGTTCCTATATGCTCAAAAAGACATTAACCCCTAAAGGACCAAGGTGTGTTTTTTGGCAACATAACTTTTTTGGGTAGGTATGTGTGACTAGAGATTTCCATGTTTTTGGCCCAAACTTTAATAGAAGGTGTGGACAAGGAATATCTTTCATGTGCACTAAATTTCATAGCATTTGGAAATATGAGTAAAAAGTTATGGCCTAATATATAGTTTGTTTCTCAACTCAGGCAGTCCGGGCAGATCTGAAAAAACCAATTTTTTCAAAAATAAAAATTTGAAATTGATTTTCTAGATTTATATGTACATAGAAAGCTTTGAATCATTCCATTTTGATCAATGAGTCCAAAGTTATGAGATGTTTTAGTTTGCGGGCAAGTATGGATTCTCTACTCTAAAATAAACTTTGAAGTTCTTTATTTAACTCAATTTTCAATATTTTTTGAAAAAAATAAAAATTTTAGTTGTATATTGTTTATTACAACATTACAACCATTGGTATTGGGAATTTTTAATTCCATTAATAAATTGTTAACAATTTCGTATTTTGAATCATTCTCTACATCTTTCTACTTACTATTTTTTTCCTATATGTTGCACAATTTCAAATGATCTGAAACTTTTCAAGCATGTAGCCAACTTGCATTGAAGAATGAATCTAAAGAAGCACCACCATTTTGGACATTGTTTCATACAAATGTGACCTTGTGAAGTGCAGCTGCCCGTTTTTTCAGAGGGCCCAAAAAAGGATTTTTGTCACTTCAAATGCTAATATCTTGCAATCTACATGGTGGAATTTTCTGAATTTTTTTTCACATCTTTTCAATCTTGTGTACTACAAGATCCTACAGTTACATGTGTCTAAAAATGATATTTTTCAAAAATTTGGTACTTGTATTAGAAATGGTAGTTTTTGAGGGTTTTTGGTGATAACATAGTCAAGGAACTTTAGGGGTTAATTTACAAGTTGTAAAGTATGTTGGATAGGTAGTAGAGTCCAACCTACAATATAATAAGTTTACAACACAAAACTACAATATCATGCAATAATAATAAAACCACATAACAAAGTGTCTACCATCTCATGTTGCCACCTTTTGCTAAAATAACTGCTTGCATTTTATCAAGAATACTTCTAATGAATGTATGGAGTTGCTTTAGCGATATTGTATTCTACACTAATTGAATAGTTTGCACCATTTCTTCCTTATTTTTTGGACTACAACAATGCTACAACAATCTTTGACAATCTTCTGCAAATGTCAATTGCTCAAAGTAATTTTACATAAAAGAAAACCCGTTGAACATCCCTCATAAACAAGAGTCACAAATTGCTTGTTTTTTAGTCTAGAGGTATACTAATATGAGGGCATTTATCAAAGTCAATAAATGCACCCCACACTATCTTTGATTTACAACAAGACTTGAAACATGGTGCTCTATAATCCCATACATATCTTTCATAGGATTTTTGTCACACTCTAATTTTGCCTTCAATTCTCACCAATTTCAAATGACAATTCATCTCACCAAATCACATTGCACCAATCCTCAAAATTCCAACTTTTATGAGCATAGGCAAATGCAAGCCTACTTGCTTTATGCTTGTCATTAAAATAGGACTTTTTTGGTGCAATGCAATCATTGGAGCCCATCTCATGTAGGTACAACCGTATTGTGTTATAACATAAGTTAAAGTGGCTTGATATTTCTAACAATGGTTGTCTTCTATCATCTATAACAAAATGCAACAACATCCTTGTACCACGATCAAACATTTTCCAATGCCTACCACATTGATTTTTCAAGGACCATCTACATTTCCAAGAACCTTCCAATTTGTCAAAACAATGAAAATGGTCGAGCATGGAACATTCAAGACTACTCCATTGTCCTTGCATTTCATCTCTCTCTCACACATCCCCACAATACAACTCTTCTCCTTAGTACTCAGCATTCTAGACACCACAAGTGGCTCAAGGAGCTCAACAGTCACACTCAGATCCATTTCTAAACTCATGACAACACATTTTACTAAATCTAATCCTATTCTCTAATTCATGACAGTTTTCCATGATTGATTGGTGGGATTAATAACTAGTAACGGCTTCACAATTTGCAATTAGTTTGGTGGAAAGACGGTTTAAATCAAGGGAGCTAGATTCAGCTGAACAGAGTGCCTTTTCATGAACTTACAATGTAGCCCCCACCGCGAAAATTCAAATTCTTTTTGGACCCTACTGTACTGTAGAATACACTGACTTAGTTTCTATGTCTACTGATCACAACGCTTGGTTATCTTGACATGTAAACCATTATCGAGAAACAAGATCGACATTTGGCGGTACTTGACAACAACACCTGGCTCCAAATGGAACTTGAAGAACCGGCATAGAACAGCAAGACACATTCGCAGCTGCAGCATGGCCGAGTCTTTTCCAAGGCAAATCCGAGGTCCTGCCTGCATTGTCATGTCCACGAGATGGTTATTGAATCGTCCATACTAAACAGATGTTTAAGGTCTCATTGAGATTTTGAAAGCAAAGTTTGATGTTATGCACAGTTCCTGGGACACTGTTGAATGTTGTTCATAATTGTAACGACATCTGCAGTTCGCAGAGTATGAAAAGTGGCAATAAAAAACTGATTGTCTTACTTGAAAAACAGCACAATTTGAAGGGAGATTCAGACGAGACAACAAGAATATGAAAGTGGCAATTAATTTTAAGACTGGTCGGCTACTTGGCTTACTTGAAAAGCAGAAAATTTGAAGGGAGATTCATTCTGGACAACCCCGTCTACAAGCCATCTCTCTGGCTTGAACTCGGTTGCATCAGGGCCCCATAAGGAAGGCATTCGCCCCATTCCATAGGCTGTGTACATAATCATGTTTCCTTTCTTGACTGCTGTCCCGTCGGGAAGTACGTCGTCCACAGCTACACTTTTCCCGTTCTGCACACACTCAGAATCACAGGGTTCAAGACATGTGGTCTGAGAATAGAAGCCATTATCAGTTTGGGAAACAATTGTTGAAATCTTGGAGTCTGTGGGTCAAAATCCCAAAACAAATGACATTCTAGAGTTGCCAATTGTGACATTTTCTGATATTCGTTTCGGTTGAGCCATATGCGAGTGGACCCTAAACTTTGAGATGGAACAAAAACCACGCTAGTCCACAAGAGCAAGCACTCCCCTTCACCTCCTTATGTTTGGAATCTCAATGTCTTGAGCCCTAATAATGAGAAGAAGAGATGGAAAATAAGTCAAAACAGGGACAATCGTTACACTATTGGACCTGGGGTCACGAAGAAAATACACATGTAGAACAAATTTCCTCCAAAAATTGTAACAGTGCTCATATTGACCTAGAAAGTACGTTATTCAGCAAAATAGTTCAACATCGTCAGCAATCTTAATACGTAATATATACGGACCATCGTAATCCATGTGTCGTTACACTCCACAGGATGTATGACGGTTGTCTATTAATGTGTGACAAAAATTTGACATGTGCTATCAGGGTGCCGAGATTCAGTTACCATTGGTACAGCAGGATACAAGCGTACGGTCTCCATGATGCAGGCATGAAGATAATGCAACTTCCGAAGGCTGCCAAAAGTGAGTAACTCCGAGAATCGCAAAATTCGTTGGTTGAAGTCCTCGTCTTCCCCACTTCGTGTCTCAGTATCAGGCTCCGATTTGTTGTCGGTGATATTCACAGCTTGGCGCTCGGTGTCGAGAGCCAGAAGCTCCTGGAAAATTTTGTCAGCAATATGAGGATGCAGTGTCATCATGTAAACAAACCATGATAAAGTGACGGCAGTGCTGTCTCGTCCGGCCAATAAAAAATTCAGGAGAATATCCCGAAAGTTCTTGTCGGTGAACTGCTGCTCTCCTGCTTCGTTCAAGAGCATGAACCGGGTGAAGAGGTCGCTTTTCCCCTGCATGATGAGGGTGTATGTTAGCATGAGAATGATGAAGATTTTGGAACGGGGATGCAGCTGCGGGTGTGAAGTGCAAAAGATACCCCTATTTGGGGGTTGTGTAGGTCTTGGAAATTCCATGGCCAATCACAATCTTTGCACATCTAGGTGCACTTGTGCAGAATGCAACTGCAGAAGGCAACCTCTTTTGGAACATACGTAAGGTAGAAGTGTCTAAACTTGTTCGCAGTAACCCCTGTTTGGTCATATAGGGACCTATTGAAATTTAACCAATATGATCTTAAGCAACTCTAGAGCAAGGTTAAATTGTCATTGTGAAATGTTATCAATTTCACATCGTACAACATGGTTGTAAAGTAACAAAGGCTTTAGAGAATGGTTTTGAGTCTTTTGGAGGACGATTCAGTGTTATTAATTGCTACTGTGAAGCTACACCATGCTTTTTGATATTATAATCTTGAAAAAGAACCCGATTTTGACATCTGCAATTCGTGAAAAATAATTGATATTCAAGTTCATAAACTCAATTTCATAGTGCAGCTATGGGACTTCAGAACTTGAGTGCTTGAGCATGGAATAGTGCCTGAAATTCTATACAGTGAGCTACAAAATTGTGAATTAAATTGTAAATTTTGTTAATTGGCACAATTGTCGACGCCAAAAATTGTGATGCCCACCAAGCTCCATAAACTAGGAGTGGTAAAGAGTTACATTTCAGTAATGAAATTTCGTCAATTTTAACAGAATTGACAATGTGACAATAGAATTGTGTCTATGGGACTTTCTGGATTTCTCCAGTAAGTACAGAAAATTGAAACCTTCTATCTTCACATCTTTGCAAGTCTTTGGGGTTAAACAAAACCCCTCACATCTTATATAATTATCTGGGAAGACTCTGAAAGAGAAAATCTTGAAAGAAAGTTAATGTGGACTTACCAAAGTATGAAGATCCTCTTTCCCTAGACCTTTTCTGCTCACGGTCAGCTCCGCTTTTCTGGCCTTGATGACACTGTAAATGAATTCGTCTACCTCCTTTGCACTGGCCACCAGAGCAGCCTCTTTGCCCACGTTGAGAGCTCGCTTCAGCTTCCAAAAGGGATTTAGAAACCTATTGGAAGTGGCCTCATTTGTGAAATTAAACGCCTTGGCGAACGGCAAGTCTGGCAGCCCCGGCTTCAGGGTGCCAATCTCGTACCCAAACACAGTTTTGAAGGTAGTATCCAACGTAAACTTCAGGAACAAGTCCTGTAATGACAACATGCATTGCGATCAACACATGCTGACACAGGTCTTCAAACTCTAGTAGAAAATCGTGTTCAGAGAAACAAATTGTGGGTGACAAATGTGATATTTTCTTTGATGTGAATACAGAAAATTCAACGCAAATTCTTTACAATTAATGTTCCAATAATTTAGATAGCATTCTTGATATAGTTTCAGAATATTCTTCAAGTGTAATCTCAAGAGTGACTCTATTTTGTTCTTGATGATTTTTAGTAAAGTCAAGTCTCTTTTTTACTTCGTTATGCCTTATCACTGGTGACCCCCAAGCTAATTAAGCTCACTCAAAAGTTCGATCGAGAGGCTGACCTGCATGTCTAGTGGCTGCTGCGTCATGGAAGCGTTGGTGATGATAAATGCAGCTTTCACGGAGTAATCGCGAAAGACCACAGTGCTGAAATCTCGCAGCTTTCGAGAAGCAAATTCCAAGCTCGTGATCTTGCGCTGCTGCTTCCAGCTCTCCCCATCAACGTTGAAAATGCCATCTCCCAGAAATATATCAAAATTTTCGTGAAACATTTTCCCCTGAATTAATTAATTAATTAGCACCAATTCAAAAACTTGCCATCTCGTCTCTGAGCACTCAGGCCAATTAGAGACTTTGAATTTACAGTGTGAAGCAAACGATACTTTTGCTAATTACGCACTCAGGGAAATTAGAGACCTCGAGTGCCATATTCATATTGCAAAACGGGTGAAAAACATGGAGCCAGAACCAGAGAAATCCAAACTTGTCCATAACCCCAATTCCACAGCCCCAATTCCACATCAATTGCGAGTTTGCAACTACGGTATGCAATTTAACAGATTGAGTACGAAATTTGGGGCTCTGTTCGATTCTGTAGTTGTACAATTCCTTGGTACTGTGGAATTGCAGTTATAGACTTTTTGGGTGGATTTCTCCGGTGCAGCTCGAACAATTACACATGACAACGTTGGACAAAAGTAAAATGATCTCCTCAACATGTGAAATTTCCAGAAAAAAAAGAGAATTTGCATCGTGCTCACTGAAGTATCCATTAATTGCTATAAATGACACTAATGAGTTCGTCCTAAAATGTGCAAAAGGCCGCTGAAAATGCAGCAAATTCAATCGACTTACCTTCGGGTAGTTCGCAAAGTTGGTCTTGACAATATATTCCACATTAGCAGGGTCAGCCGTGAAGATGTAGTTCACATTCGCCGTGCTGCAGCCAAAAGTGAGCCCGTCTCGGAGGAGATAGGACACCACCCAGTCGTTTAACTGGTGAAAATTTCGTAGCACTTCCACCGTCGCCCCTAACAATTGTGATCACATATACCAATAGTACATCCATCAGCATGCAATTACGAACCCAATTAACCTGATCGAAACAGCTACACGACAGAAACAGAAATTCATGCAATTCCTTCAGAACCAAATTAAGCATGACTTCCATGTCCCAACTTGAGCCTGTTAATTAAGACTCCAAGATGAAGATCGACAACAGAAATTATTTACAGTGAGACTGGGATCAAAACTGATGAAGCCAGTGATTGGTACCTAGAATGGGCCATTGCACGGGACCTTTGCGTCCTCTGTGCAGCACCCACCGACCTGCAATTGCCCACAGAAAGTAAGCGGCCAAGACGGTGCTGAAAACTAGAGAAACCACCGTGAAGCTGCTCATCCTCTCCAAAAGCCATGATCCTCGTACTTCCATAGCCTTGAAAATTAGAGAGACAGAGAGAGAGAAAAAAAAATTTAACGCCACGGCAGTTCATTGAAATTAAGAGCCTGTATATATTGATACCGTGCTACTAAAATAATTTTCTAAAGTAGAACGTGCAAGGTGCATGACGGTATTGGTTTTGTGTGGACAAGCGACGTCTGACTGACGCCAATAAGACCACGGACACAGTAAACATATATAAAATACAACAATGTAGAGGGATGCGTTCAAGAAAGTGCTTTTGAGGAAAGAAAGATTTAACCCTAGAACGGCGTGAAGGCCCTCTCTGGCCGTATGTGACCCTTTTTCACGTATTGCTGAGTAAGAAGGTGATTTTAGGGTTTGGTGCAAACAACGAAGTTGCACACGAGCTAAATGCGCATCGAATGCTATGTTGCGATTTCACAAATTTGAAGTAGAACGATGGTTAGACACAAGAATACGCACAATGCTATACGATATGGCAACAAGTCTGTACAATATGGGACCCGATCATTCTGTGGGTCATGGGGTGCAAACGTGGCTTTAGCCGATAGCAGTAAGGTAGGCGAACCCAATACCAACCATTGACCTAATACCACCCAAATGTACGACTGTTATTGATCTTAGAGTGAGAATCTATGACAGTAATACATGTCTTAACTTCACTTATTATGAAGTTAAGGCATGTACTTTCTTCAAAGATTCTCATTCTAAGATCAGCAAGGGTCCTACATTTGGGTGGTATTAGGTCAACGGTTGGTATTGGGTTTGCCCACCTTAGAAGGCAGGAGCATACAATTTTGGAGGGAGATGACAACTGAGGATTCTCTTTTGAGGATGACAGTTGTGGAGTGTCATTTCTATATGGAATTCGCAAATGGTCTCAGCTGGCTACTGCAAGGTGCAATTTGTCACATACTCAAGTGGATGACGCGTCGAGAGGAAAACGATCTAGAGGGTTTGGGAAGCGAGGTGAACTTTCTGATCAGGGAGAAGCTATTCCCTGAGCCCAAAGTTGACGAAGATGGGCTGATTGAAGGCGGATGCCAAGAAGCGCGTGGCGCATCAGCAAACGGACAACACGAGAACAACGACAATAGCGACAGGAAGCAATCAAATCGAAGCTACGACAGTTCTTCCCAACCTATCAATGACGACGCCACCACCGAGCAACTCATCGACAGAGCTGGATCGCAATCAGGTGCGTCACCACTGTGAATTTGTGATTGGAAGCTTTATCGTTTCTGACGATGCAATATAATCACAATCCATTTCCATGTAGGTGTAGTTCTAGATACGTTTGGCCATGCATCCATGTTCACTCTTGTGTGATTTTGTACTTATTATTCAGTTCCTGTTCTTGAATGTTGTGACATGTTGTAAGTTAATACGGCTGAAATTTCAAGGGTTCTCACAAGTGAGACCATGTGAAATGAATTGCAATTCATTTAGTTGCACATCAGGGTCAACTCAGTGACAATTGTTTAGGGCTAGCTTAATATGTTGTTCTCTCTATTCTTGTTGTGTGCTTAAAAATTCTACTCCTCTGGTGAGAAATCAACTCCTTAAGTTTCTGGTCAAATTTAATTATCTTTAACTAGCAAAGAGTTCATGGATTCACGTTATTAGAATGAGGAATTCAATTTCTATAATTTTAAGGAACCACAATTCAGGTCATTTCTCATGCGAATCCTCTCATAAATTCTTCCAATCATCCGGCACAACCTGACCCTTTTAATGTCGTCCCAATATTGTCCACCAAAGTGCTTGCAAGTTTAATTTGTGACATGATGTCTTCTCGTGAACCCCAAAACAGTAGCTCTGAACTTGAATGTGTTTGAAGTATCTCAACTTTATTTTGTTGAAAGTCAATGTGGACCATTAACTTCCTCGACAGAACTTTAGTTATCCACCGCACACACCACTGTGATTGATTCTGGTTTGCTGGCCTCAATGAGCTTGCTCGAATCAGATTGCATGTTCTCACAGCCTTGCTTATTTCCGTCGTGATGGTAGTTGGGCTTGTCCCATTCATCAGAAACGTTGCCCCGTGGACTTCCTGCCAAAAATCAATAATCTCCTGCCATCACGGCCACCCCTCTTTGCACTAGCATGTCCTGCTCTTGAAGCATCGTACAACGCCAACAAGCAATTGTGCAATGCTACTGCAACACGTATTCAGAACTGACCCATCGCATTTCCGGGCAACCCACCACTTGTCGCATATAGCAACGGGAATGCCACAATGGTCGAGCTACTGCAAATTTCAATGCGCAATTTTTTGTGAGCACTCATTTTATCATTGGAATGCCATCCACTAGAGCAATCTTCCAATTCTCCACGGGCCAATTTTCTAAAAATCAAAATAGAACCACACAAGACACAACAATATCGTTAGCAAGGTATTTTCTAAAAAATCTAAGCATTGCAGCAATCAAGAGCCTTGTGAAAAATTGTCTAAGACCTGAAGCATAGATGCTTGCAATCGGAACGGCTCAAAGTTCAAATTCCGGAAAATTGTATCGAAAGGAAATTTGGATCTCGTTGTATCTGACGGATATGGTCACGTACAAGAAGATCCCGAGGACCGTTCAAGGGTTAAGGTAGAAACACCCAAAATCTTCCTTCAGATGTACCTATTCATGCACAGTAGATTTTCCTTGAAGTAGTGTTTTTTTAGGCAATTTAATGTCCAATTGCCTCCAAAAAAAATTGGTAGCTTCAAGCCTATAGACAAAAAAAAGGGGTAAATGTATTAAAAAAATGTCGGACTATCATCATGGCTCTGCACATAGTTGCCACAATGTTTCCAAATCCTCATGTTATCCATTATGAAGAGCCAATTCTTACAATATTGCATACAAAAATTATATATTCGAAATTGCATACTTGTAATTGGCCTCATTCAATTCAAATCCCCATAATGAAGGAGACATGAAATGCTAAAACCTTCTTGAAAGAAAGGCCACATAATCATTTGTTTGAAAACAAAACAAAAAACACTACCTTGAAGTGTCCCTAAACATCCATTAATGTGTCCCTCAAAAGTGTCATTAATTTTTTCCCTTATTTAACTTTAATAAGTTGATTGTTGATTTTGTTAAATTTTGGTTATAAATCTAGTTGCATGACAATTTTAGTGGTTTAGGAGCTTCAACTTTTAAAATTTAGAGAAATTACATGCTATATTAAAATATCTAATATTTTAATTGAAAATTTATGATTTTCTGTTGCTAATATTATAAAAATAGTGTTTTTAGGAAAATGTGCCTCCTACTCTGTTGAATTGCTTATATTGATTAGTTTAGGTGCTTATAGGGGATGAAATGTTGAAGTTGATAGGGAGAGATTGGTTGTTTTCAAGCTTTTCTTTTATGGAAAAGTATGTATGTGGAGTATTTGATAGCAATGTTATTAGTGTTCTATAGTGTTTTCATGATGTCAATTATTGGAATGTGGAATTGTTCTTTTTTTTTTGTTATGGAGAGGGGGGCCCTATTGCGCTAGATGTGAGTACAATGTGTGGTTGCATGTCCCAACCAATGGCAATGCCTTGAAGCAATGGTTGATATTTTTTCTAATATAATGGAGTTGTTTGAGAAGTGGTCATTGTAGTATGTGAACTCAAGAATTTAGAGTTAGTTGTAGGTGGTGTATGTTAGTGAGGTATGGTACATACATAGAGTATGTCTAGGCTTATTTTAGCTATACAAGTATAAATGGTAGTGTTTACTGATGAACATGGGAGTAAGCATGGAGGTATAATTTGTTTTTGTTAGTTATCATCAATGTTTCTAGCATTTGTCATTATAAAGCACCATAGTAGTACATGTAGCCATGTAATTGTTTGGTTAAAGTTGCAGAGAAGACATAATTTTGAAGGGTATTAATTGGGCCTTAAGAGATTTTTGGAGGCAAAGCCTACATATAGTCCATATTAGAAGGAAGTGGGTGATTTATTCGTCTATAATTTCTATATTAGACATTTGGACTTGAACTTATTGAAGAGGTTGTAGTTGTCAATTATTTGTTTTTGAATTGATTGAAGCTTGAATGTTCAATATTATTATTATTATTTTTATAAAGTAGGATTTAAAGAATTGAATGGGGCCTTAAATATAAGGTGATAAGGGGTGAAAACCAATCATCTTTGTGGAGGTAGAAGGGGGATGGGTGTGCATGTTTATAATCATGTTGTGGAAGGCAATGTTCTTTTTGGTTGCCATCTATTGCTAGAGAATATGTTATTTTGTTTCTTTTGATGTTGGCATGTGCTTAGACCTTTTGGATGATAAAGAAGGTGGTCTATGTTTGTAGCATGTTGATAGTGAATTCAAATATGGTTTTGTTACAATGGTTGTTTTGAGATGTTGGATGTTTAATTTGATTGGGTATGAGATAAATAGAATTAATGTTGTTAATGAAGTCAACATATAAAGTAGTAATTTGTGTATGGCAATGAGTTTTGCTCAAATAATGGTTTGCATCCTAGTAGTCAGTCTATGATATGATTCAATTTTTCTAGTAGGATTGTATATTCTATAGGTTCTAGTTTCAACAATCCAATCATTAGAGTGGGGGATATTTCTTATGGTGGGAAGAATGATCCATTTATGTAGTAGGGTATTTTAGTTGTGATGGTGTGTTTTATGGAGGTATAGATGGTTATGTTTTTTAGACAATTGGAGTATTTATTCCATGTGTTGCAATATTAACAATAATTGGATTGTTGGTGGATGAGATAAATTGATGTAATTTTTTCTATTTAATTGTAGTTTCATGGATGATCAAGTTATGTGTGCATGAAGTGTTTCAATTCCTAGTGAATTTTTTTGGTTGTATGTAGGAATGCATAAGATGTCTAAACAAAGTTTGGCTTCACAAGTGCAATTATTGAACATGGTACATGTGCATAGGTACAACTATAAAGGTACAATATAATTAAGAGGGTTATCGTTGCAGTTGCTAGCATTCATGAGGAGGTAGCTTCTTGTGTTTGTATGTAGTGAAAGTAGTTTTTGAATTTCTTAAATTGCTTTATTATGTCTTTGAATGCAAAGAGCTTTACATAGGTGGGTGTGCACCATAGAAGGGCGCACATGAAGCCAAATATGCGGTTCAACTTGTTGGAGATTATACAGTGGACATACATTAAACAAATTCAAAATGAAATTGGGGTTGAAAGGGGTGAAAATAGGTTGAACAATAAGTGTTTTATGACTTCAAGGAACACCTCCATGTGGTTTAAACACATGGACAAATGTTCCTTCATTATTCTACAATTTGAAAGGACAATTTTGGATTACCATTGCCTTCATTAGTATCCAAACGAATTAGAATAGTTCTATGAGGGGCAACAATGGGAAGCTATATGTTTTTGCTTTGACCACCTATATCTCTTTACTGAAAAATGAGTTGATTGGAATATGTGTGATTTTTTCTAATTTGTCATTCTCTTGAAATTTTTATGTGAAACTGATCAAATTAAATTTGTGCAATGGCCAACGGGACCATAGTAAGTATACTTGCCTTATGAGAGAGGGCAGCAAGCCTGTTCTTATGTGAGATCTCTCCAAAATCCCCAGGTTTAAGTCCTTTCTCCAAGCTTTCTTCTCTCAACCATAAGTATACTCCTTTTGGTGATCTTCATGAGCATTTCTTAGAAAATGGAGCTAATGATAGGATTGTAAAATTTCTACCAAATTTCAAACTGAATCAATTCAAAAAATAGGATATAGAAGTCTTATGATTTATCGGCATATGTGAGGAATCCAAAACATAGACGAGCCTATTCTCAACATCAAGAGCGAAAACCTCGTGACATCAGATGTAAGATAATTATGCAACCCTTGCCCCAAAGCAATTCCTCCAGATTCTTGCCTAAAATGTCCACATTCTGAACATGAGAAACTAGGATCGATTTTAGGACTCTTAGAACTCTGAAAATTCGTAGATCACTCATACAATGTCCAAAACATAAATTTTAAGATGCATTGGAATTGGTTCACGTGCCAACCAGACAACAAAAATGGCAGTCTAATAACAGAGTCCATGCTGAGAAGCTGAACACTTCAGGTACACAGCTTCCGCTGTGCATAGAAAGATCAAGCTAGCTTATAAAACCACGTGAACGCCGCATAGTTGTTAATACAAAAATTACATAGGCTACGGAAGAGGAAATCACAAGCCCTTCTATATATACATCATCTACGAAATAATATATGGGCATACTACATCGATAAGAGACCTAACATTAGGAACACAAGGAAGCTGTTGCATTCAGATTTATGACGAGGGATATATCATGCCCAAGCCTGTTGCCTTCACGATGGGGTCAAAAACCTTGGCCCACTGGTCCACGCTCCAGCTCTCCTCAGCTCCAGTCACTGCAACTCCATTGACTAGATAGGTCGGCGTGCCAACCACTCCTCTGGAGCATCCATACTAAACAACCCACAACACTAAGTCAGAAGGGAAATCAGAGCAGTAATTCAGAATTTTTGCATTCGCTAGATTGTTAAAAAAGGTGCTGAAATGGCTCAAAATTTGAACATCGAGAATTCAAAACGTTGACAACACTCTTCAGCGATGAGGAGTATGCACTCTTTCCATTCTGAAATGAAATCCAAAGCATAATGCTAGAGAGAGTAAAAATAGAATTGGAATGGGCCCAAGGCTATGGACTACACGGCGTATGGACTGCAGGAGGCTTCAGAAGGTTGTTAGACACAATGCGAGGTTGTTCTACTAAATCAAGATTACCCATAGATGTGAGCGAGGGCTCACAATGACGAGGAGGAGAGGGATTGTGAGTTATAACCCACTTCAGATTACTTAATGAGAGAGTGGTGCAAGAGGTGTTAAAAAAGACTCATCTCTAACCAAGAGGCGTTTTTTTTCTTACATGCATGACATCTTCTCACTCATATTGTAATGGTGATTGTGGTTCTCAAAAGGTGATTCTAATTCCAAGGTGATAGAAAAATGTTATGTTCTCTATAAATGAGAAAATAAATTAGTACAAATCCTGCTTAATTTTTTTTCACTAATATCAAGTCAGAAGAGGAATCAGAGCAACAATTTTGTTTAGGTGATTTTGAGGATTAGCTTGACCGGCTAAAATGGCTAGAACTCCAAAGCCAAATACTGAGGATTCAATATGAATAATGCCTGATATGTAACCCTGCTTAACTAAGCCACATTTAGGGGTAAGTTTCTTGCCTTGAAGGAGATTCGTGTGGCTTGATCGGTGACAGGGTCGTTGAAGCCAGCTTCAAATGAATTGGCGGAGATACCAAGGTCGGTCGCCAAAGCTATCAGCCGGCTCACCACGTGTGCGGGCGTCTCATGGTTCGTGCTCGGGTTTAAGAATGTATCCTGCAAGCCCCAAGCTTTCACATGTTAGAGACTAATGTGGCAAAGTCTCAATGGTGCATTCGTATAGGCTGTATATCTGATAATGACAATCGAAACCACGAGTATTACATACTGTTCACAAGTTTGTATGTACTGAGTCTAAAACGTTGCTCGTTAAGATCTTTTAGCCTTAGACTCAATTGTTGAAAATTTGAAGATGGGACAAACAGAACATCATCGTACTAAATTTGAATCTCGCAGATAAGGTCTCAGACATCATTTCGAAAAGATCAAATTCTGGTTGTCAGGTATAATCTTCATACACATCAACAAGATGTCCACTAATGGCAATCAAGGTCAAGATTATCAAAACCTGTAGCAACTAAGTCTTTACAAACTTACGAATTATTTCCGACACCCATGTCTTGATTCCCATTACAAAACAAAGTACTAAAAATCTCATAAGCAATCCCATACCTGGTTGGCGAAGATGCGCTCTAAGAGGGGATACACAAGAGACGCATTCGTAAGCTGTGCAACATGAAGCGCCCGGCTCGCGAAAAACGCATTATGATGAAACCTGACACCAATTCCACCAGCTCCCATGGCCCATTTCATTCCTCATTCCACATTCCACAAGAGTCGCATCCAAGTGAACATTGCATTGATTTAACAAGATGTTGTGAGTTACATATCGTTCGAGTCTTCACATGAACAAGATGTTGTGATCCAGAATGCAGGGTAAGCTTACGGAGCAGGGAAGGGATGCACGATGATGACGAGCGAGGAGCCGTAGCGGTCCGCCACTTGCTTCACCACCGGCCACCCAATCTTGCAGTCGATGCATAAGGGGTCGATGAAAACCTCCCAAAGCACAGGGCCGCGGAACACGGGGTCTGGCTTGCCGTTGTACACGAACCCATCGTAGCGCTCCGGAATTGAGAATTGGGCTAAGACAGTTTTGCTGCCCAGCATAGACAACCAGACTACTGCGAATTCCAGGAACGAGGCAAACTTGAGGGTACCCATCTTCGACAATTGCGAACTGGACAGAATGGTGGAGTGCACACTAACATACTGTAGCACGGTGAAGGAAATGCTTGAGAGTAGGGAGCATTACGGGGGACACGAAATCTGGACCAGGGGGGAAGAAGGAGGAGCGACGTGTTTCGTCCACTTTTTGGACGTATCGTTCATCTTTCGTCCTTCTTGCAACATCCAACATCTGCGGCATGAGGATGCCCATTTGCCTGTTTGGTGTTTTTCGTGTAGATGGTCAAGCGTTTGACGATGGCGATGGTTGGGAGCAATGGGGCACGCCTCTTCCAGACTTTCATGGCCAGGTATGGATCTCAAGGCACACTTCTTTCCAGCGACTCATTTTACCAACTAGGGTTTTAGCAAATGGCTTCTTCCTGCTTCAACATTGCTATGAATGTTGCTATGATCCGCTATCTAGACTCTTCTCATGCCATGATTTATTTTGCCAAAAAAACTAGAAACCTTCATCCGCCTTCCCACTGGGGACTCTTAGGGGTTAATTGACTATATCGATTAAATTATTGGCTTGCGTTTTCGCTGAGAGTATGGCTGGATTGGAAAACCAGAGTGATAGTGCTGGAGGATATGGCGAAGCTGAGCAGCCAGATGCTGGCGGTCTTTCAACAAGAGCTTGGTAATTGACCTCGTACTTACTTGCATGGACTTGTCTATTCGAAGTTTTATTAAGAGTTGTGCTGAGTTTTAGGGTTTCAGATATGTTTCGTAGGTCACCTCTAAATAATTCAAGTACGTTGGCCCAAATACTGGCGAAGGAGCCCAGTGAGCGTCTGAAAGCGTATCAAGAGGCAGGGTATCGTCATTGTCACACCGATCATGCAGTGCTGGTCAAGTGTAAGTGATTCAAATTGCCATGGCATTTAGAATGCTCACAATGCTTTTGTGAAATTCTGTTGGGGGTTGGTTGCAATTTTTTTTCAACTTTTGGATTCCCACCTTGTACTGATGGGAGCTTGTTGTTTGCGATGTGAAGAACTCACAGTAGACAATGCACTTAAGTTCCTCCAAAACCACGTCCAGCGAGGTATACTCCTGGCCTATTGCTCTTGCAAGTTGATGATAGTAACAGTCATTCTATTTAGTGGTTCTGTCTCAACTCTTGCTGTAGGATGTCTATTTATTTGGGATGTATCTGAATATCTAGTGACGTAGTACTGTACTAGTCATGTTGTAATAATTTTGGCAAACTAAGTCAGTAGAGTACCATTTCTCCAGTAAGAAACTATGGCTTAAAGGAACTTGCGTCAGCTAGATGCACTGAGTAAAATGAAAGTCTGGTTTCCTTCACTTGAAACACGTGTGACAATAATTAATTTGCATTTTTGTGCTCGGAATACTGTTTCTCTCCGAATGCTTTTGACTGAGGAAACTAAGATTTAGTGTCAGACACTAGTAAACCCGCTCCCTCTGGAGATATTCCAGAAACCTACTTGCATTAAACCTTGTCCGTTTTAATCTCCGGGGTATTCGTTAATCCTAACCCTTGTACACAGTTTCTCATGTAAATCTTGCCGATTGTAATGAGTTAGGTTTTCTTCGGGTGAGATACGGTATATTTCTAGGGTTGGATTTAGGGTTGATTTACTTGGTTGTTGATTTCACCGATTCCAGCTCGTGAAGTCATTGAGGAGCTTCAAAAGTTGCTGGAAGAAGCAAATGGGATTATGCATGACGACTTGAACACGCGGTTGGGTAACGTTGCATTGACTGAAGGTGTGGAGAGTTCCGAAACTGTCCAAGTTAGTAATCTTGGACAAGGAGTGGGCATTGGACAGGTACGCATCTATCCATGATGTTCAAAGCGATATGAAACATGTTGGACATGGAGCAAGGCTATTGCATTTGCTGCTTGAACGAGAACTTTACTGGTTGTGTTTTTAATCGTGCATTTCCTTTCTACAGGTGTCCTCTCCAAATATCAAAGCGCGACAGCTGTTTACATCAGACTATGTGACAACAATGGCAGCCATTTATGGCATGCTGCATCACGACTTCATCATGCAGGTCTCTTCAAATCACTGCGCCCTTCTCCAGTAATTGTTTCAAAGCATTAGAGCGTATACTGGTGCTCTTTTTATTAAACAGTCTTAGTGAGGTCTGATATGTTTTGAACTTTACTCAATTTCGGTTGCAAGTCATTTCTGCAGCTCCTTTGATGAATCGATTTGTTCATGGCCTTTGTCTAAAAAAGCATACTAATGCTTATGGTGCGTGGCGAAACAGCAAAGGGTGGTTGTTACTCTTGGATTAGACTTGTCCTCTGAACTTCTCCAAAACTACCAAATGATGTGGACGTTACGGCCTTTTGTGGATGAATCCGTTGTGGAGGAGGCTCTCACTTGGACCACACCATTTACGGGTTAGGAGTTTGAGAATTCAGCTGTGATGTCAATCAATGATGTGTCGAGCAGCATTGCAATCACGCTTGCTCAGAAAATTTGTGGTGTCAGCAGTGACAATTCTTCAAATTTTGGCTGCCAATAGCGCTTTGGATCAACACAAATGCCTTGAGCACAGCGGCTATGTCAGCACAGTGATCTCGACATGGGAAGAGAAGTTGTGAGTACGCTTGTCTGAGTTTCTTTCATACACTGATTAACCACTGAGTTTGAAAGTTTCTGAGAGTGCTGTCTTTGCAGCTGACCTATTGTGACATCCACCTAAGGAAACTCCTGAATTGTGGATTTTGAAATGTTCAGGTGGGAGATTAATTAAACTGCCCCAAACATGTATGACTGCTACCGAATTCTTGATGAATCCGCTGAAAATTGGAGATCCTCAGACCTTGTGCTGCGCCCCAGTTGGCTTATCATTCGGTAGCCATTATCGTGTTCACTTAGGAGTTTTAGTTCGCGACTTTCTTTCTGAATTCTTCAGCGGATGCGTCATGGTTTTTCTTTTGTGTACAGTTCAGTGGCACCAACATGAAAGCAGCTGGATTTACGAGCAAGCATGTTGCATTCCTTTCATACCACTAGACTCAAAACGCTGGTGATGGTGTAATCTAAGGATACACTCAAATTTGTTGTCGTCATTTAAGTACACATGTCCATTGAATGTGCAGCGGCTGCTGACCACATTTGTGTGTGATATGAGACTTTGTCTTTTTGGATATCCGATTATTGAATCGTGCCAACTATAGCTCTTTCTTTCTGTTTGCATGATTAAAATTCCCTTATGTACTGTGCAGTGCTTGCGTTGCTTCTCGAAAATCAAGCCTTGTCTCCAAAATGAAATAAGCTTCGTCGACAAAGCTTTGTAGTCTCTAATATGAAATTAGCTACATCTCATAGCTATGTAGTTGCACTATGTCAGGGACGCGCATCCTCTGGTAGCTTGTAGTTGCTTCTTTCGTTGCTCAAGTGCACGGAGTGATCTATCAATCTCAATTATCCAAGCATGCTTGATTGCTTTGGGAATCACCTCAAACCAACTTCTCAGACCACCCACATTCAGAGGCACTAGCAATTATAATATGGAATTGGTCGCCTGATAAAATAGCTAGAAAGGAAGGAAGAAAAACTCCAATGTGAGTCTCAAAAATATAAGGATTTCAGTGTAAATTTATATTTTGTTGAAGTACCCATTCCAAAAGTCCACCAGACTGTTGAAACGTTGAAACAGCCACTTGTACGTCATGTGCATCTCATATCGTCCGATAATCCGATTAGTGCAATAGTCTTCCACTAGGACTTTCCTAGTTCAGTTGTGTCTTGACTCTCAAGGTCTTCAAGAGTGTCGATCGGCATTTGCTCCATTTCTTGCAGCAAGGAGTTTGATCAAATTAGGGCTTTCGCATTTGAGGTCAGTCAGTCTCTCGAAGCTCAGCGTTCAATTGCATCGTTGCGGGATTACATTGTTGCCCTCCAGCTTTGTTGCCCAAGAATCATATCGGCGATGACGCTCTCTTGCTGCACGCCTGTTGTAACAACTTCCCCATCGCTCTCTTGGCTTGGATCCCCTGTCTTTTTGCCGCCTCTTTCGTCATCTCTGTTGGTACACAAGAATGGCTTGAAGCGGAGGAGCACCCGGACTTTGGTAGCTAGCTATGGAATCTCAGCGTTTGGCAAACAATACCAAACCCCCGGCTCTCTGGAGTCCACTGCGAATCCTGACTTCGCCGATTTCCAGAGGAAGTTCCAAACCCCACGCGCCACGGCCGAGGAGGGGCTCGTCCTTGAGGATGTGCAAGAGCCGGAGCTCTATGGAGGCGATGGTGGAGGCAATGGCCGTGGAGACGAGAATGGCGGCAGTGGTGGAGGTGGCCGCGGCGATGGCAGCGAAGGGGAAGGAGACGGAGAGAAAAAGAAGAAAGCCGGGATGTCCATGGCGCAGAAGCTCACGCTGGCGTATGCTATTCTCGTTGGAGGTGCTTCAATCTTTCGCTCAATTCCTTGCAACATTTATGCCGCTGACATATTTTGCAAATCGTAGGCTGCTATTTGAACCAGCTAGTGAGAACCTGGGATCCGTGAATGAGGGTTGATGCTCAGCCGTGTTCTCTCTCAATTCTTGATCAGCAGTTTCGCATTTGTTTCGCATTTGTTTCGCATTTGTTCGTTATCGGGAACCTGTTGCATCTTGATTTCGAGCTGCACTCCTGCGGGAAATCAGTCGCGGATTGGAAAATCTTGGGTTGCTCTTTGCGAAGCAGCGACTGTGAGCTTCTAGGATCCGTGGTTTAGGGTGTGACTCAGGAATGATTCTCACTTGAATATTGAACCTCATTTTTGCAGTTCTTGAGCATTTTTCTAGTGAACGGGAACCTACTGTAGCCTCTTTTCGTGTTGCACTACCCTGTGGAATCTGTCCCATTTTGCAAAACCCTGGGTTGCCCTGTGCGAAACATCCACAACTGTGAATCCGTAGCTTAGGGTTTGATTATTGATAGCACTGCACGCCTGTTTCTCTCTTTCGTCATTTTTTAACATCATTGTTGCATTTTTTGAGCGTTTTTTGAGTGAACAGAAACCTATTGCTTCTTGTGTCGAGATTTCGACTTAAAATGACGAATGCGTTGCGGAGTGGTGATAGTATCTCGAAATTCTGTGAGCAAGCAATCGATTGTATTCATTGAAGGAGAAAGCTTAAAACTGCCATTTCAGGCAATTCTATTTTGCAGGTTGCGTCTTCTTCTTCTGTGACGTTATTGTTGTTGTTGAATGGATTTGAATCGGACTGTTAATATGGTGCCCTTCGCAGTTGGAGGAGTCATGGGATTTGCGAAATCTGGGAGCAGCAAATCCCTCATGGCCGGTGGAGGATCAGCGTCCATCCTTTATTACGTCTTTCTGAACCTCCCTTCAAATCCTGTTTTGGCTTCCGCTATCGGCCTTGGTAAGTCCACTGGCCTGGCAACTAATGTACTCCCGAAGAGAGACATAGGAACCCTAAACCCTAAACCCTAAACAGCTACAAAGTTTAGGAAATTTTTTATACAATGATACCTTTACATGTTTAGCATAACTGCCACCTGACTACTTCATTGTTCAATTTATGCTTTCCACATTTCTCGACACCATTCCTTTGCCTCTCTACACAAGTTTTTTTTGCAGAAGCATGCTCTTCCATCTTTGTCAAAGACTCTTATGGTATTGGAATTGTGCGAACTGTGATTAATTTTGGTTTTGCACTTTGCAGGAATCTCGGGTCTTCTGTTGTTTATCATGGGGTCTCGGTACTTGGAATCTGGAAAGGTATTTCCAGCAGGAGTTGTCTCTTTGTTCTCTTTGGTTATGGCAGGAGGATATATTCATGGAATTGTGCGAACTGCTCACTAAGCCAAGACCCCAACGTTTGGCTGATTGAGCAAGCTTGTCAAGCAGTCCTCTTGTACTGTACAGTAGATTCTCAGGACCAGTGTAATGAGTCCAATTTGCAATGGCATTTACACTTTTGGCAGATATGCTCACTTGGACTCATTTGCTTGCTCTTAATGAAGAGTAAAACTTGTAGGTAGTACCGACTACTTAGCTCTCATTTCAATAATGATTTGGTTTTTGTTCTTTGTATTGTTCTGCATGTTTTACATTGGTTTAAGTCTGTGCATTGTTTTGGAACAGAGATATTCTCAGAATCTTTTGATTCTGTGGTGTTTTTGTGAAGACTGTTATGTTAGTTGGGCAGTAAACAGAACATAAGACAAAAAAATATTCATATTTAATTCAATTGTACAAAAATTGTAATTTGACGATGGTGGGAATGTGTGGAAAAAAATTGGAAATTGACTTCAGACAGTGGCTCTCAAAATGTTTTGTATACTTACAAAAACTGTCATAGGTAATTGAGTAAGTAGAGATTTTCACTCAAATTTTTTTCAAAATTCTTGAAATTCTTATTAGAATGTTCTAAAGTTTTTTTCACTTATAAATTTGATAAAACTATTAAAAAGTAAAAAATATTTTAAATTTTTTTGAAAAATCATTTTATACAAGTGTCTTTGACATGTCTAAAATTTGTTGAAAAAAATTAATTTCTCAATAAGTTATGGCAATTTTGAAGTGTATGAATATTCATAAGAGCCATTGTAGATTGCAAAATTATAGCTCTCAAATTTAGAAGAAAATTGAGTGGACCTTGCCCACTAAGCTTTGTAAAATTCAACTTATCCTTGAGAAATATTTTTCCATTCCATCTAGTTGTTTATTGATACGAAGTAGTTTCTACCCTATATTATATGAGTTATATACTTGCCAATTTTTGGAAGTTAAAAAAGAATTTTGTTCATGTTGTTCGAAGTTGTTTGCCTTGCCCAACAAACTTTGGGAAGCATAACTTTTAATCTAAGCAACTAAATGGGGAAAAAAATGATATTCTAACAAAAAAGTTGCAATTATATATTTTTTTGTGACATATTATTTTCATTTTTTATAATTCTATTTCTATAAAATTATCTAATTTTGGATTATCTATTCTCTTAATTAAATTATATATATATTTCAAAAATAATTTATTTGGCTTATTTTGAGCCTTTTTTAACCTCTAAATGTTCAAAGCACCACATTTTGGTGTTGACAAGATTTTGAAGTTAAATCAAATAATCTCAAATTATGATTTTTCATATTACATAAGAGTGTATGTATACTTATTCATTTATTAGGTGCATAATAACTCAAGTCTATTTTGAACCTAATAAACCACTTTTGAAAAAATATGTACCTAGATGATCTTTCTATTCAAGTTTTTACACAATGTTATATAGTCCATTATAAGACTTGGTTTTCTAGTGTGAAAAGTACTTCAACATGATCATCAAAACTATAGGAATTTGGAAGGAAAATCAAATTGCAAGTTGGTTTTATTTTTAAAATGTTGAGAATAGATTAAAAAATAGAATAAATTGGTTGCAGTTGTAAATGTTATTTTTGAAAACCAGATTATATACATGGCCATAATCTTAGATTTGAAAAATAAAAAGAGTACGAAAAGACTTCGAACAACTTCCAAATTCTTAATCCATTGTGATCAAACATTATATTAATCTTTCAATCCCAATATGGCATTGTTGGTTTTTCTTTTTCAAAGTAATTTGCAAAACAACTAATTCAAGATACTATTCTTATAATTTTAGAAAAGTTGTTAGAATTTATAGAAACTGTGGTTTCAGGGTTCCATCAAAACATCTAACAAGCTCATAAAAGGCCTTGGGCATTTATAGGTTGAACTTGAGACAAATGATCACAAAGAGATGAGGAAGTACTTCGGATTGAATTATGCTATAAGAATGAAGGTTCATCTTGACCTTCTAAGGCTATAGAAGGGTAAGTATTGCTTCTATATTATTTCTATACGAAGGCTGCAATTGATGACTAATTTGAGATTTAAAATTGGAAAATCTGAAAATTTATTATTTTCTATTTTATTTAACCCTAGAAGGCCCTAGAAGCCATTTGCGGCCATATATTATAATTATGAATTCGGTGGTATTTGATTAGGAATACATTGACCAAATTCTTTTCAGTACAAAGTAATTAATGATCATGATAGTACATAAATAAAAATGTATCATAATTCATATATTAAATTACAATTGAAGAGTTATGAAGCTAAATACGTGTTGTATAGAGGGCCCCAATGGCCTTTCAAGGGTTAATTTCTGAATTTCTAATTTCTAAATTGTGGTATCTAAATTATAAAATTTCCAATTTTAGTTTTTAATATGATTATTTTAAAACTTGTAATTTATAAATAAATAAATTTCCAATTTTATAGAATGTATATTTGTAAATTTTCTATCTTTATATTTATTTATAAGATAATAATTTATTTTTTAAGGTAATTAAATATCAAAGAATATTTTTTAATACATTTAATTTAATATTTCACCAAACTACTAGTGAAATAAGAAGATTTAAGGCCATATTCACTATACTGAGACCTTTCGTAGTTTCAATTTTATCCTCGACTCGAGGATAAACCATTTTATCTCTTTATTGGTATTTTTTTATAAATAGGTAACAACAGCAACTTTTAGAATTTTATTATAGGATCACTATTTGAGCATTATGTATTTTTGGTTTCAATTACTATTCTTTAAATGAATTTTCCAATAACTAGCATTCTGTCTCAAAATCTAAGAAAAGTCTCAATATAACGAATATGGCCTTATTTGAGGAATATGATCATCTCAGGAGACTAATTAATAAGAAAAATTATTTCAAAAAGTAACTCAATTAATTTAACCTATTAGCAAATGCACAAAATGAGTCCCATTGCAAAAATTAGTGATACTACAATATTACTAGGTTTTGTGGAAAATAGTACAATACAACATTGACAAATTTGTTCACATGCACAAATAAAATAAATGATTGTCATTTATATAGACCTTCAAAAATTTTCAACAATTTTTATTATAATAGATTCATCCTTTGTTAAATTAATAATCTAGTTTTGATTATTTCCAAACTAATATCACTTAATTTTATCAAAATCTACTTTACAATGTATATGAAAGGTTTGCAACCATTAAAAGTAAACATTATGATACCTTTTCAACCTTCAAGGATATGTCAACTATATACTATTATATTTCATATGAAAATATGTCATCAATAGATATCTAAAACATTCAAATAATTATTCAATTGTAAGGAATATAAGTTGTTCATTTCATTTGATAATGATGACAAATTATAAGCATTTCTACCAAAATTCCAATTCAAAGGAATATAAAATAATCAATTCAAAAACAATTTTGTTTAGTAATTGTCCAAAACAAAAATATAAAAGGATCATGTATTCTATAATCAAAATAAATATGATTAATTATTAAATGAAAACGTCAAAGTCATTCAAAAAGACATATGGAAAAAACTTGGATTCTTTACATTGGTCAAAGTATGACATTCCATGGAATGAAATTGTAAGAACAAAAAAATTTAGATCCCGCCCACATTCAAGTGCATTGCAATTTGGAAAATTTGGTCACATTTCTGAAAAAAGGTGTAGTACTAAGAATTACTTTCAACAACCTATTGAATTAAGAAAAAATGCTCAATTATTAAGTGAGTATATTATTTGTTTATTATGTAGGAAATCCGGACATTTAGCACATGAATGTATAGACTATGAACCTAAAGCCCATCATTCAAATATTCAAGACTCTTCTTCAATGTCTTTATCTTCTAAACTCAATTATATTAGTAATATACAACATGACAAGCCATTTCAAGATGATTTGCACACTGCCTACATGAATGGTAGTAATTCATTGCCAATTGTTTTAGTAAAGGGTCCCATAAATACAACATCATTAAGAGCAAAAAATGAAAATCAAGCCATAAATAATGAATTTTCATCTTTAAATTCTATGATAGATTTTGTAAATATTTATCATCTCAAAAATCCTATTTTGTTTAGTAAAGATCCAATATTTATTAACAAATGTAGTAGTAAAAATTATTCAAATGAAATAAATTTTGATCCTTTATTAAAACCTAAAAGTGTACAACATAAAATAATGCATTTCAAAAAATGTGAAAGCAATGAAGTAGGATATGGGTCAAATTTCACTTGTAGAGATTATGAATGTCCTACATGCAAGTCTATTAATAGTTGTTTATGCAAACACATTAACCAAGAAGCAACTCAAAATTGTAAGAAAATACAAATTTGTGCTCAAATGAGTTTTCGTATAAGAGGTCGTCCACAATTTTGTCCAAATTCTCATTCAGAGTTGGATGGAAATAGTCAATGTGAAGAAGATCAACCAAAGTTACAAAATACTAACCAAATGGAGAATAATTCATGTATTGATAGTGAAATACTTAAATATAATACTATTCAAAAATTTAATTATAAATTTCCAGAAGTTGATTATGAACAATTATTGAATTCAAAAAATAAAGATTTTAGACCTATAATCAATCTTTGTGAATATGAACAATCGGTGGCTTTGGTGTGTGGTAAGATAAATGGAATTGAAAGTACAATGTTATTAGATACAGGTTCTTCAATTTCAGCAATTACTGAAAATTTTGCACAACAATTAAAACTTGATACTTGGTACACAAATGATGTTTTAGTGGTCACACTAGCAAATACTCGGGTTGAAAAGTATAGAGAACGGAAATGTAATGTTATGCTTGAAATTGGTGATTTTAAATCTTGTGAAGAATTTGATGTCCTTCCTGGCCAAATTTATAATGTAACTCTTGGAATTAATTGGTTGAAGGGACATATGGCTATATGTGACTATGGACTTGACATCTTAAGGTTACCCAACTCACGGCCCATTAGAATGGGCTTTCCGTCACCTACAAGGTTAAAAAGTGCATTGAAGAAAAAATCTTAATTAAAATTCTATGTTGTTTGTTATTTTAATTTATTTTAGAAAGTGTAGATTTTTTAAATTTGTTATGCTTCTTCAAAAGAAAACTAAATTTAGACAACTTAAAAACTTTGTGACCAAATTTTTTGTTGAATTCAACCCTTCAAAGAATTTGTTATTCATATGAAATATTCCTCTATAAAAGATTTTGCTTTATAAGAATAAGTAACAAAAACAATATACAAATACAAATGATTAATAAAACAAAGCAAATCACAATGAAAAGAAGTTTCTTTATTGCGTAATTCTTACACTCTAGACTTGGTTTTTACTTTAAAAAAATTGCATCATGCTTTCATGAAATACATTTGTACATCATCTAATCTAGGGAACAAATTAACTTGATTAAAAGACACTCTATATAGTCGCCATACAAGTGCTCTCAAATGTCATTGATGACTTATATGCGAATGTGATAAGTTGGAATTTATCAAGGATTAGAGAATTTTTCAAGAATTTTTCATCTAGAACATCACATCGACTATTGGTCTATCAATCCTAATTTTGAGAGCCTTTTGCACTTGAATTTGAGTTTTTTTAATATGTCAATGTAATTAATATGATTATACTTCTTATAGAAGTAGTACACAAGTAGATGATTTACAAATTTCACATCGAGGAGGCAATACTTTTTGAGCAAGTACCTTAGGTGCAAGTATGAATAGTTTTATAGTGGTAGGAGAGGGGTTTGTAAAACCACATACAATTAATGAAGCATATTAAACTATGGATCCTTCATAAAATAGTCAATCAAAAATGCAATTGTCAACTTATCTTTCTCCAACATTTGAGTAAAAATTAGGATCTATCCTCATTACAATTGAATATCATTGCACCTATAGGGGATAAAAGGACTTAAAACTTTCAAACTTGCATTGACACCCTCTAACTTGAGAGCTTATGCTTTTAGAGTTGGAAATCATATTACAAATATTGCACTTACATCTTTTGATAGTATGACTCCTGTTTGAAGTAATATTAAGGTATTTATAGCATTACATTTTGAAAATTAGCACATGAGAAATTACTTTCACAACAAGGCAATCCTACTCATTCACTCATTCTCCTTCCCCACATTAAAGTGAATGTCAATTGCTTTGGTCTCTGATGTTGACAAAAGCATTACCAAATTGTCTTGAATCTTAAGTAGGAGGTGCATAAAGCAAACAATTATCAATGATTTCAATTTCTAAGGGTATTAGACCCTCTAAAATATTTTTTAGTAAAATTTTCATGGAGGTGCATCTGTTGCAAGTTGTTTCACATTTTTTGAACTATTGAGGAATTAGCTATGAATGTTGCAATTGAAATCACTCAAGACTCTAAAAGTGTCTCTACCTTAACATGTGCACTATTAATGCATTGAAGAATGCAACATGTACAACTTTGAATTAAGGTAATTGCACCTAAGTGTATTTGAATTAGCCATTGAGAATTGTTACTGTTATTAGATTTGCCTAATTTTTGGTTGGAAATTTTTGGAAGTCAAAATCATATTCTAGATTTTCTTTATAATCATTTTTTGGACACCTTATGAATAAACTATAAATTTTCAAAGTGCTTAAAATAGGTGTACTCAAACACATTTCTAGATTCTCATGATTAAAGGCAATAAGGTAATTGCACCTAATTTTGACTGCTTTGTAAAACCAACTACTATAGATTCTTGCCTAAAATGTACTTTTACTATTCACAAGAGTCTTTATGAGGCTTTAGAAACACTTATTTTTAGCACTTATGAAATTTTGTAGATTATACATCCGGTATCTAAAAAAATGCATTCTTAGAGAATCTAAAATCTTCTTTTGATTGCAAACAAGACCACACAAAAAGCTTTTCAGTATAATAATGAGAACCATATTGAATTGCTTATTTGTGAGATTTTATGAGTAATTATCTTACATATTAAGCAAAAATTTGGAGTGGTCCATTTTAGAAGGGGTCACAATTAGGTGCAATTATCTTAGTGAAAACTTTTTGAGATTGAACTCTTTTAGCACCTCTTCCCTTTCATCAAGTTTAACCCATAAATGACACCACAACCAATTTTTTGGTTGATGGATGACTAAATCCTTTTGAGTAGGACAGAAGTGCAACTATTCATTCTCAGAACTTTTGTATAAAAGTGGAGATCTTCTACAGTAGTTTGACTTCCAATAAGTGTTTTTAGATTTTCTTAAACCAATGATTCACACGGCTCCAAAAGGGATGATTTCCACGGTCACCAGTCCGTCCTTCAAGGGTTAAGTTCCAAGCACAAGGAAGTCTGGTCCCTATGGTTCAAGAAGGTGATATTACAGAAGTCTTTCCGAAACCCTGTTCACACTGTCGCATCTCCTCCCCTCGACCTCCATTTGCGAGGGTTTAAGCTCATCCACTCTCCCCTCGCAACTCGGAACTCGCAACCCCCTCAGCAAGTGCGAAGAACATCGAAGACTAGAACCGAAAGCTTCTGCAATTCGCCGCCACAAATCCCCTTCTCGCTCCATCGCGATTCCGCACATTTAATAACCATCGCTTATGGACCCGAGAGTCTCACCTTTCCGCGAAGAATGCTGAAGCTTTTGGACTTTGTGTCGTCGCGTGGATGGAGTGGGGAGCCTTCTGATGAAGGCGAAGAGAAAGAGCTATTTAGGGTTTAGGTTTTGAAGGAGTGAGGAGTCGGGTTCATGAGTTGGGTGCTGCGAGGGGTGAGATTGCGCACCACCATGGCGGCTGTCACGCGCGGATGGGGCGTGCCAATGTGGGAGCTCTGCCATAAGCCTAATGCGCGATTCGCGGATGCTTGTGCTGGAGGTCGATGCTTTGTATATCTGGAGGGGAGAGTGCTGCGGAATGGCGTCCTGGAGGTACGGGTTATGCACTCGTGTTTGCGATAAATTAGGGTTGAGAGAGCATTTGAATTGGTGCCTGAGAGTGTTTTGAGGAATTGAAAGAATGCAGTCGAAATTTTGGTGGTGATGGTGATTGGAAGGTTTAGGGTTTATGTGCTCATGTTCGGGATTTGGAGATGAATTAGGGTTGAGAGAGCATTTGGAATGGTGCGTGAGAGTATTTTGATCGGGAGATTTGAGGAATTGAGGGAATGGAAGCAAAATATTGGTGCTTGTGTTGGTTGGAAGGGTTTGTGTACTCAAGTGGAGATTTGGCGATGAATTGGGGTTCTGAGATCATTTGGAATGGTTCGTGGGAGTATTTTAATCGACAGAGTTGAGGAATGGAAGGAATGGAGTCGAAATATTGGTGCTGATGTTGGTCGGATGGGTTTAGGGTTTAGGCCCAATGTTTGATGATTTTGACGATGAATTAGCTTAGAGAAATCTTCTGTGATGGTGAGTGGAAGTGTGATTGGATTCGAAGAATTGAAAGCACGGAATTGGTTGCTGTGAAAATTTGGTGGTTGGACGGATGAAGGGTTTATGCACTCATGTCGAGTTTGAGCGATGAATTAGGGTAGATAGATCGTCTCTATTGGTTCGTACGACATTTCTCAACCATTGGATCCGGAGAATGGGAAAAATGGAGCTGGTGAATTTTGGTGTTGCAAGGGTTCAGGGTTTATGCACTCATGTCGGGATTTGATGGTTTTGGATGTTGAATTAGGGTAGAGTGATCGTTTATAATGCTGTATATAAATTTTTGTAATCAATGGATTTCAGTAATTGAAAGAACGGAATCTGGTGCTGGTGACATTTTGGGTTAGTGGGATGTAGGGTTTATGCACTCATGTTGGGATTTGATGGTTTTGACGATGAACTAGGTTAATTAGATCGCCTCAATGGTGCGTAGGAGTTTTCTCAATGGTTGGGATCGAAGAATAGAAAGAAACGAATCAGTAGCTGGTGAAACCTGGTCCTGATGTTGGTTGGAAGGGTTTAGGGTTTAGGAACATCCCGACAATTTGGCACCGCCGCTGTGCCCGTGGAGAGGAAGGCCGGGTTTGACAGTGGAAGCTCGGAGTTTCACAAAAGGAGGGCCATAATCGAGGTGGCTGTTGCTGCCGCAAGTGGAGATCAACGAGGCCAATCCGTGGTGGTGGTGGAATCCCCGAGCAAGGCGAAGACGATCACCAAATACCTCGGGAGTGGCTACACGGTGTTGCCCAGCTATGGCCATGTCCGGGACCTTGCTGCACGCTCTGGTTCCGTTCGGCCAGAAGCCGACTTCAACATGCTCTGGGAGGTTCCCAGCACCGCCAGACCTCACATCAATTCCATAAAAGCTGCTTTGAAAGGGTTGGCCCCTTGCTTCCTCCCCTATATTGCTGTCATCGTAATTATGAGTGTCGTACTCCTCCAGTCTCGAAATAAGTGTCCGCAGTTTTGTTGAAAACTTTTGGTACCAATTTCACTGATCATGTAAAAAAACATAAATTCAAAAAAGGGTCCATATTTTATGTCAGCGTAATCTACGAAGAACATTGCATGCGTTCTTTGCAACCTAATTAAAATTAAAATTGGACTGAGAAGAGCAACCTAACCTAAATAAAATTAGACAGAAAAGAGCCTCCATACAACTTGCTCAAAACGATCTTAAAAAATTTGGTTTAAAAAATGGAGTCCAAACAAGATACTTATATCTGGATGGTCGGGATGGATGGAGTTTAATATTTATGGGTTTTAATTACATAATATTATTTGCGTTGCTTTAAGCATTTTAACCAATTGTTGGAGAGTGGTTTCATTGGGAGATTGGTGTAGAGAGATGTGGAGAGATCACTTTGGGTACAAGAGGCAAATCTATATTATTATTTATGAATTTTGCATGCAATTTCAAATGAGGAGTGTAGGCTTCTATTGAAGGGAAAACAAACATTTCCATTTCCATTCAAAGATGAGTTGCCGAATACATTTAGCCAAATCATGCATACACCTAGCTTGGAAGAGATAAGTTATGGATGGTAATAGGGTCATTACAAGAGACAAGATTAGGTTCCTAATAGTTGTAGTGTTCTCTACCATAGAGCATCCTTAGTCCAAACGGTATATTGGTTCTCCAAATGTATTTCTAACTTTTGAATGGTATATAATTAGAACTTGAAATTTGTATCATTGGAAGCGCATCCAAAAGCACTTGAGTAGGTACAAGAAAATTCAAATTTAGACATTGGACAACCAGTTCAAAAGCAAAGTAAAAGTCAGAAATTATAGAAGTCTTGGCAATTCATGGTTACCAAGGCAAAATTTGGCCATTGACACTTCACATGTGTCTATGTATCACGGTAACCGTGATTTGCCAAGACTCCTATAATTTCTGACTTTCACCTTGCTTTTGAATTGGTTGTTCAATGTCTAAATTTGAATTTTCTTGTACCTACTCAAAGAGTTTTTGGATGTGCTTCCTATGGTGCATATTTCAAGTTCTAATTATATACCATTCAAAAGTTAGAAATGCATTTGGAGAACCAATTTACCGTTAGGGCTGAGGATGCTCTTATTGCTGAAGTTGATGTTCTGTATGTGGTTTTGGGGTGTGATTTTAGAGCACAGGTGTTGGTGCTGGCATCCGATCCGGACAGGGAAGGCGAGGCGATAGCATGGCATATATTAGAGATGTTAACACTGGAGGGAGCATTGAAGAATGATGTGCAAGTAAAGAGAGTGGTGTTCCATGAGATCACAAAAACAGCAGTGATCAGGGCAATGGAATCAGCGCGAGATGTGAGTGAGACGTTGGTGAATGCCTACCTTGCGCGTCGTGCACTGGACTATCTGATCGGCTTCAGTCTCTCTCCCGTGCTTTGGCGCAAGCTGCCGGGCAGCAAGTCTGCTGGGCGAGTGCAGTCGGCTGCTCTCCGCCTCATCTGTGACCGAGAGCAGGAGATTGAGGCCTTTCGGAGTCAAGAGTACTGGAGTGTAGAAGCGCAACTGCAAAGAGATGGAGTTGCTGCTACAATTGCTGCTCGTTTGACTCACTTGAACGGAGTTAAATTAGGCCAATTTTCCCTTGCGAATGAGTTGGATGCTGGATCCGCATCTAAACAAGTTTCAGAAGCCAAGTTGTGTGTTCGAAGTGTGAAACAGAGGCTTGTCCGTCGCAACCCGCTAGCTCCTTACATCACCTCGACATTGCAGCAGGACGCGTCGGCCAAGTTGGGTTTTGGGGCTACTCGTACTATGTCGGTAAGTTACTACTGTTCTCTATAACGAATTCATGCGCTACCATTTGACTTAAGTGCACCATTACCTTCTTATCCCCTGAAGGACCTAGAAGCCTAAATTGGCCTCGTGTTTTTATAGCAGGTCATAGGGGGTTTCTTTTGTCGAATTCTTTTTTATTTTTCGCAATATGAGCGATGGAATTGGTCATTTTCAAACCATGGATCCTTGGTTCTTAGTGGTTAATACCACTTTTTCTCTCACTAAGGTAGTGCTCGGCGCCTGGATTGCAAGTAGTGTTAGGTCTCATCACTTTGCTGGGAGATCTCTTATTTTGTTCAACTTAGTGAAGTTGATACATTGCGATGCCTATGTCTGGTTTTGCTCGCTGAGTAGACTTTATCGTGCATGTGCAGATAGCTCAACAGTTATACGAAGGAGTGAAACTTAACAGTGATGAGCAAACGGGACTCATTACATATATGCGTACTGATGGTGTTCAGGTTCGTTTTTTGTTTTTTAAGATATGTCGTTGTACGAGGAGTCTATTAACGGTGCCTAGATGCAATACTTGTACATGTTACCTGGAATTGTTGTCCTGCAACTTACCAAGTAATTGATGTGGGTTTGAAAATCAGATGTCTCCAGATGCGTTGGAGAGCATAAGGTCGCTGGCTGGCACTAGGTATTAAACATGGTATCTCACCTTTCCTATGTATTGTACAGCTTTCAAGTCTCTTTTTGTCACATTTTGGCTTCGATAACCTGTTATATCACGATGGTATTAACCATATCGAGAAGTCTAAATTTACGGATTTATCATTATTCAGTCTTGAATCACACCGTACTCCCAATGTTCAATATACAATCCTTAAGGTGTTCAATGTAACCATTTCTCCATGAACAGTAGGACTCTTAGAGTGTAATGATTAGTTTGTACGGAGTATTAGATTTGGAAGTATGCTGTGGGATCGTTAGACTGAAGACAATGCTCATGATTCTATCTTGTAGGTATGGAGAAGACTATGTTCCTGCTGAAAAACGTGTCTACGTATCCAAAGTGAAAAATGCCCAGGAAGCTCATGAAGCTATTCGACCAACAGATATTTTTTGCCTGCCATGTAAGCTTGTTTTTCTTTGTGCGCTCTATATCCACGTTCTTTTTTTATCTTAGCTCCATTTATCTCTTCTTAGTATTTGGAATACCTGCCAGTATGTATGTTAGAGAGATATTGTTTCTGTTTGGAAAGTAAACGTGACCACATACAACAAGTCCTATTGATCGTTGCGCATTTCTTCCCCGATTAGGTGATCAAGCCAACCATGTTACAAGAGAGAAATGATTTAACAGGGCTCGCATTGTGAGTGCAGCATCCGTAGCCGATGTCTTGGAGGAGGATGCTTTGCAACTGTACACCCTTATATGGGCTCGCACTATGGCGTGCCAAATGGAGGCTGCCGTATCCAGCCAGGTCTGGATGAGTAATGTTATCGTAAATCGAGGTCATTCAATTCAGTGTATTCTGGATTGAAATATCGGACTGAAATCCTCTTTCTGGGTGTGGCTGGAGAGCGTTATCTGATCATCTTTTGGTCGCAAAATACATCAATTTGCTATTCTCTTCCTATTCTGTGATTCCGGTTTTGTCTATTCATGAACTGTAGGCCTCTGTTTGGATACAATACGGAAACGCTTACCGAAGCTGCGAGAGAAGCAAGCAGTGAAAGTTTTTAGTGAAAGTACACATTGGATAGATCATATTGTTGATTACACTTGACATTGAAAATTATTCTGAAAATATATTCCTCTTGCATTGAGGTGACGTGCAGGTCTCTGTCGACGTGGAGGATGATTGTAAAAATGTGCAGCTACGCGCAAGTAGCTCCACTATTACTTTCCCGGGATTTGTTGCTCTTTATAAGGTTCGAACTGCTGGACGTTTTCATAATCTTATGAGGTTCAACTCTCCCATCTGGAAATAGGTTATGCATTTATGTCATTTAGGCATCTAGCTCCAACGATGGCGTAGACTGTGCACGTCTGATCCGTACTGTCAACTTTGATTTCTACCTTTATGATTGATCAATGATGGCACCCTAAAAAATTGCCTACTGTACAGGACACGGCAGCGCTTGGTAAATTTGCAGAAAAACTTCAAGATGATGACAATGATGAACGTACCGTAGATTTGGATCGACTTAAGGTGACGAAAGTTGTTTTTTATTTTTTATTTTTTATTTCAGTTTTCCCTTCGAATTGCACTCGTCCCTCTGCCTAATGTATTGAAATAGTGTGGGTTTAAGCCTAATGTCTTGTATGAAACCTCTATGATGGCTCAGTTTCTTGACAATTTAGATGAATCATGCAACTATGGTAATGAAGTGGACTTTGTATGGTAAGAAAGGTGGGGGATTTGCTACTGCTCTCAGAGGTTCGACCAATTCAACACTTCACAGAGCCGCCGCCCCGATTTTCAGAGGGTACTTTAGTAAGTTTGCCCAATTCATATTGATGCTGTGTCTTTGATGCGGATTTTTCACAAGTCATATGTTTATTCGGGTGTCACGTTGTTCTCCTAAAAGAGATCGTAGAGTTTTTCTTTTCCATTAACATAGCCATATGCAGGTTAAGCGTCTGGAAGAGCTAGGCATTGGCCGTCCTTCAACATATGCTCCTACTCTACGTACTTTGCAGGTATTGTCGTATGGTCCCTTCGACTGGCATCTTGGTCTTTAGTGGTCTCTGGGCATATATCTTGTCATGTAGATTCGAGAGCTTCTCTGCTTGTGCCTTCTGGAGCTTTTTGATTTATTTGAGTTGATGTTTGGTCTACAGCTCAAAATTCTGGTGAAAGTTCTTTTCTTAAGGTCCTCTTGTCTTGTGATTTCCTTTTGAAGCTACATACATACATACATGCATACATGCATACAAAATAGTTGTATAATTTTTTGAAGCATACCCTCCTTTGTTTCAGATGAGGAATTATGTGAAAATAGAAAAACGCCGGATTATGCCTGAAACACGAGGACGAATGGTATGTACGGGAACTGTGCCTTCCATTTTACTCTTATTTTTAGATGTACCAATATGTTGTGTGTGACTTTGATTTTCAAGTCTTAGCATTTTTCAGGCATTCTTTTTTACCTCCAGCATGGTAGCTCCCTAATTTCTAACATTTTATCCCTTTGCAGGTCTCTGCGTTCCTGATTCATTATTTTCCAGACTTTGCAGACTTTGCTTTTACTGCTAATATGGAGCGTCAGGCATGGACTTTTTCAACAATTTTTCCTAAGTCAGATGGATTCTTGATGTCATACTACAGATTGCTTGTGTCTTAATAAATTCGTATTTCACATCTATTTCAGTAAAATTGTTCCATTATTTTTCTATATTTTAAGGTGAAGCTTGCTACCAATACCCAACTGCGTGAGTTGAGCCGCTAGTATTGTGCTATCAGCTTGCTTAATGCTTAGAGTGGTTCATGAAACGAACGTAGTTGTGGAGCGAAGAACCTCACTAACGGAGACGGTTTTTGTGAGACAGCTTGATGAAGTATCAGCAGGGCAGGCTGATTGGAAGAAGGTGTTGGGGAGTTTCTGGCCTGACTTTCATGGAAGTGTTCTGGATGTCATGAAGATTCCTGTTGATAAGGTGAAGTTCATGTTACTCATGTTTTGATACTCTGCCACATCCTACCATGAAATCGGAGTTTTCTTATCGTTTTATTATTTCATTTGTGAAGGTGGTGGAGATGCTTGAAGAAGTGCTTGCTAAACAGTTGTTCCCAGCAACAAGTACAGGGCTTGGGGACAGAGTTTGTCCAAGGTAAACTAGTGCCTTCCCCGTTTAAAATTACAATGCTGCTAAGAAATGTGTCAGGCCCTGTATATAAACGGGATTTAGGAGATTTGACCAGTGTAGTTTCTGCAGCTATTATTCTGAGTGAATATGCTCGTCTTTTTCATCACTGATGAAGATGATATCTTGAATTGGAATTCTGTCAGCTGCAAGGAAGGAAAGGTGTCTCTGAAATTGAGTTGGTTTGGAGCTGGCTACTTTTTTGGATGTTCTCGTTATCCCAACTGTCAGTAAGTTTCTCTTCCAATATTTATTAGTTCTTTTTTATCGCACTAGCTTGTTCATTTTTCAGGAAGTACTAAAAAGACATTCCTAATAAACCTTTTAACCCCTGAAGGACCAAGGATTCATGTTTATAAAATGACCAATTTGATTGATTATATTGTACCAAATATAATTAAGATGGTGTCAAGTTTTATATCATTGGAATCAGTGCAGAACATTGCATGTGTTGGGCAAAACATAAATAACAGTGGACAAGAGAAAATCCTTATTTGACTGACTTAGAACTGCAAAGAGAACATGAGGCCCAATTCATCTGTAATCTAGCTTGATATTTCCACAATTGTATCCACAAGCAGTTTGCATTGTCCTCTGATGACCTTGGCGTGGTCGAAGCATATCACGTTTTTTAGTTTACGCGCATCAAAGTTCGTAACTGTTTCTCCCATTTCTGTTATCCAGCTTCAAAGCTAATATGGTATCTGGAGAGGACGAGGAGTCTAGTGAAGATGAAGATCCGGAAACACCAGCTGCCCTGTGGTCCGCTATTGCACGTCCTCCAAAGGTTCTTGGTGTGGATCCAGCTACTCAACAGCAGGTATTTTCTGAAACTTTACAGAATTCCTTGCTTGTGGTAGAATGCAAACGAGTTTGTCGAACGATAAATGGGTGGATACTTCGTGTCAGTGGATTTGGGGGAAGAAATACCCGATGAAGAAATATAACACCTTAATTTTTGTTGATATGTTTAGGTGGTCATGAGGGTTGGGCCTTATGGAGCGTATGTACAACTTGGAGAAGCTTCCAAAAGACAGAAGCCTCGTCGAACTACATTACCCAAGGTACATTGTCGACTTTGTAAATCATTTTGTTTTCATGCAGAAGAGACTTAGTCATAGAACTGCTCGCTTCTCTCAGAGAGTTTTAAAATTGCCGCAGAGACTGGCAACCCCACTTCCACATGGCACGAATAATAAATTAAATTTCTTCCTTTTCTCTTTTCATTGACTTCCATGCTGTAGTGCCCGGAAGAACAGCACTTTGCTTCTTCATTGGCATGTCATCTTTCGTTTGCCACATAGGATGCTCAAATCATGCCCCAATGGAAGAAGGGACTTCTCAATTTCTCTTGCCATTCCTCGTGGGGTTGCCTATTGCTCTAGTATAGCAATGACACGATTCCATTCATGGCCTTTTTTACCTGATCTCCTCTAGTGTGGTAAGCCTCTCCGTTTGCTTAAGGTGTGTACTCGTAAAAACGTTTAGTTTTCATGCTTTTGCAGGGTGTCAAAGCAGACGAGGTTACCTTCGAAAAAGCGTTGGAGTTGTTGAGCTTTCCCCGTGAGTTGGTAAGCGCCCTGAAAAAATGGTTAATAATTATTTTATCGATTACAGTATCATATGTTGAAGATCGAAATTCTCTGTTTTTCGGTGATGAGTGTTTCAATAATTTGGATTTGGGATATACCGAGAAATAATACAAATATTTACCTAAGTATTTGAAATGTCTTGGATTGCTGTAATTTTTTTCATTATTGCTAAAATGCTGTTGGCTGAAGCCATGTAATAACAGCCCATTCGAGGAATAGGTATAATTGGCCATATTGGGAAAAGCTTTGATGTCTTTAACCCCTACTTACCCAAGGCACCACACTTTGGTGTTGATGTAACATGCAAGTTATATAAAATCTTACGAATCAACCATTTTTAGTATTTCCTTTTTCAGGTGAATAATCATTCCAGTCTAGTTTTTACTATCAAAAAACATTTTTGAAAAGAATATTCTTGATACGAAGGGGTCCACTGCAAAACCCGATTTTTTCTAGTTTGAAGACATAGAGCTCTTGGACATAGACCTCAAAATCACCAGATCTTGGGAAAAAATCACATTGCAAAATGATAACTCATGGAAAAACAATTTAGATTAGATTTTAGATGGAATAAACCGTTGAACTCCCTTGTGAGCAAACAAAATAATCTTTCAATCCATTTGTGATATTGTGTCGTCTTTTTCCCTTGTGATCTACAATTGTTTCGACTTACAGCTGTTGTGTGCATTCCTGTTTATATTTTCCATTTGACTTACGATTTATTTGTCTGACAGGGAAAGCACCCTCAAGAAGGAACACCCATTACAATTAGCATTGGAAAGTTTGGTTACTTTCTGCGACACCGGGCAGTTATTGCATCTGTTCCTCAAGTGAGTTTGCAGCAAGATTTCTGTTGTCTACGGTTTATTTCTTATCAAACAGTGATATACCTCTATCAGACTGCTATGAGATTCTTACTGATCGCCCTGTGCAGGGCCTTGAGGTGGAAGATTTGACTATGGACAAGATCGTTGAAATTTTGAAAGGAAAACATGTCTCAAGACGAGGACGGCGACCCCGTAAAGTTGCAAGAGAAGAGCCAGTTGTAGAATCGAGCAGTAATGAAAGCGAATCATCTTCAATGTCACAGAATAGCTCACTCACTTCAGTATCACCTCAGGAGGAGGGGCAGAGTCCAGAGATGCCACCAGAGAAACCGAAGAGGAAATATGTTAAGAAGGCGAAACAAAAGAGTGAAAAACTTCCAAAGGACGAGGTTTCGGAAGATTCGCTCTCATCTGTGAATGGGCCTGACCCTGTCATTAAAAAGAGAGGAAGGGGTCGGCCTAGGAAAATTGTGGCAACGCCATCGGAGCTCCTTCTCGCCCAGGTCTCTATCTTCATCCCCTCCACTCCCTCCTTTTCTTTTCCCCCTTTTTCCCCTTTGCTCTGTGTTCTTTCCATTACAGTAGACCCTCATGAGATTGGCAAGGTTATCAATGTTAAGCTAATAGACTTTAGATTCATATAGGCCTCATGTTAAGTTAGTCTTAAGTTACTGTTGGTGTAATGCAAACGTTGTTGAGTTATTGTTAGTGCGAAGTTCGTGTCATTGGCGATTACTGCTTTGGAAACCATTGAGTTGATGTTAAGTGAACATTAACATAAACTTGACATTAATTTAACATTATATTAATATCGATCTAGAATAGCATCAAGTTCTATTAATAACTTTGTGAATCTCATTGGGGATGCTTTGAGATGTTAGAAGTGAAAGGACTGGCTCTACAGGAATGATAGCTAGATAAATACATGTGGTTTTCTTTTCAGGGCGAGTAGATGATGATTCGGTTCGTATGATCTAGTAGATGCTTAAAGACTCTACAGGTATGTCCACCTTCAATCTCAACATATGATTTTAAACTAGAAATTTAGACTATTTCATTAAATCTAGACCTGGCCATAGATTCTTGCTTCTAAAAACAAATTGGGTCCAACATCACTTCATTTTTGGATTCGATTTTTTAAAGTTTCTGGTCTGTTTTGAATGTTGAAAGGAAGAATTTCAATTGTTTATCAATCGTTTTCTTTGCTTTTAAACATTTTCCTATTAGCAATTTAGAGTTGAGCTGCTCTATTGACGGCTGCTCTACATTTGACCTTTATTTTCTCTTAAATATCAAACTTAGATTCGGAGTTGGCTTTCTAAAATCTGATCATAGTATGCTGAGGACTTAATAGTGCTATTCCTCAAATTTTCGTGAACATAATTTTTATTCTTGTATACATTGATCCGTGCGTAAACATGATGGGATTCTGCCTGTTCTGATTTCACAGAAACCTTTATATTGATCAAGAGCTAGATGATTGCTGTGGTGTCGATCAACACCTTCTTGCGGCTTTAGCATCTTGCGAAACTTAAATCCGGGAGATGCTGAAAGACATCAGTAGAAGCCTGGAGGTGCTTGATCCGAAGGACAAAGCCCCCAATTTGATGAGAGACTTCTCTCTTTACTTTACTGCGTCGATGTCACTGAAAGGTATTTCAGTAGTTACGTAGGGGTTCCTTCTCTATGACTGTTGATATTTTCACGTTGAAACATCAATCCAATGTTGTATGCACAATACAGAGTCAACATGACATTCTATAGAAGTCAAGAGACGAATTAAGGTTTAGCTACATTGGATCTACATTGGATCATTTTCTTGCATCTGTATACTGGAGGTTAAACTTAAATATTTTTGCAGAATTTTGTGCTTGCTTTATTGGTTCAGCGAGTTTCTGTTGCTTCTTATGGGACTATACCCTGGTTAAGGCAAAGCGTACACCAAGTCTGTAGATGACGCTACTGAAAATGGTCATGTTGTGAGGCTGCAGAAGCAAAGAAATATAGTCCGTATACTTTCATGAAGGGTGCATAACATTATTCAGTTAGGCTGATTGTTCCGAACTCAAGAGTTACGTCTTTGCCTGTGGCTAAAGATTCAACAAACATCTCTCGTCTCTCAAATCTTAGAGAAATTGGCTTGTAGTAGGTACTGAAATTTTAAACTACGTTGGAAGGACAGTAGGAAGGAGGTACGTAGCTACGTGGTGATTTGGTACATTTTTACCTTTCAAGTCTGTATGACAAGACTGGCGAAATAATGTTATGTGGGGAGTTAATGACTGGATGACTCCCAAAGATATCCCTAGCTCAATGATGAATAATGTTACGTGGGGATATAATGGAGTTAATCATGAAGTGCGCAATGAAGGACTAGGAGCCTGAGTTTGAGAAAAACACATGATGAAACTCCTTGAAGCACCAAAATTGAGGTTTGAATGTCTGATGGAGTTTGATGTTGTATACTATTCTTAGTTTAGCTTTCCTCTTACACCCCTTGTACAAACTGGGGAGAACTTTACTATTAACTCTACCTCAATGTAACTTATGGTAGAGCTTTGTTCATCAGAAAATTTGGGCCAGATTGTTTTGATGCCATTTTGACACCAAAGGCAGCATACAGGTCATTTTAGTGTCATTTTATTCATACTAAGTTGGTATGGAGGTTGGCACCAAATTAACATAATTGCACTTCAATGCACCATTGTGGCACCATGTTCACATGCCTTGAAGTTCTTGATGTTGTGAGGGTAACCACACCTAATAGCAATACTTTAACCCTTAAATGATGTCAAGGATTGAAAGTGTTTGATGGATGACTTTCATTATTACTTGTAGAATCAAATAATACACCTTGATTGTTTCAAAATTTGGATCATTATTCATTGACTACCTTAGTGATTGGCCTTGTTTTTTCATGGTTAAGTACAAAACACTTAATTGACCAAATTCTTGATAGTAATTGCAAGGAGATCTCAATGCACCAAAATATGCTTTACTTGTGTATTTTATACAAAAGTTGAAAAGGAATCTAAATTTCTAAAAGTAGTTGATTGAAAATCAACACAAATTATGATGCTAAAGTAGTGTATGTTATTGAAATCAAGATGTACTCATTAACCTTGGATGGATAGAGCCTATGACCATGTAATCTTCCTTAATTTATTTTTCTTTGGTTTGCCTACTTTACAATTAAGCTTAGGTGAGAATTACTATATTATGTCTTTCAAAGATGAGATCACATGTCTTCTATAATTTACAAAAAAAAATCAGATTTATTGGAGATGATTTCAAATTACCATGACTTTTTGAAGGAAAAGTGAAGAAAATTCGTATCTAATTCAAAAGTAGCTCAAAAATTTCTAAAAAATTCTTTACATGTGTATTATAGTGCAAACAAAATTCCGTATCCTATAAAGAAAAAATCAATAGATTGTGGTAATAGACTCAATGTTCAAATTGAAATTCAATGTTCAATTTTAGGAAATTTTCAAAATTTCAAATTGGAGTAGAAACTAGATTCAATCATCTTATATCACATTCACTGGGCTAAAATTCCCAAAAGATCATTTACATGGCTCAAATTCAAATCAAGAGCAAAGATGTATGAGTTGCCAAAATACACTACAAGGACTTTTTTTCTTTTGTCATCCATGGCACACACTTCCTCATTTTTAACAAATTCTTCCCCATAAAGCCGTTTTTGTATATATTATGACAAAGAGAATCTTCTCTACCAGCTAGAAAAAATTTGGATGAAAACTTGTTGTATTACATCCTCCAACAAGCTTGTTTTTGTCATCCAAAATCCACATTCAATGTTCCAAGGTTTAGAAAGATTTTAAATTGTCTCACTCAAACTCTGTCCAATTTGGACCCCATCATGTATTAGTCAGATCAGAAGGATGACCTTATGCTTGACCATTCTTCCATTGATATTGAAACCCAGCCACCGGCCATTCTGACTTAAGAAGAAAGCAACTCACTGCTCAACAAGTCTTCTACTCCAAACCTCTTTGCAAGGCAAAATAAAAAATGACAACGAAGTAAAATTCATTTATGTTTCTGCATAACATTGCTTAGTGATGAGGTAGTGGTCACTTTTGCATCCTTGAATACGGGACCTCTATTAATAGCAAACAAAATTGTCTTATTCATGGCTCTCCTCACCCAACACCAATCCTTGAATTAACTAATAAGTCCCTCCCATGTATCTAGCAAAGCATGATACCTTTTCAACATAGAGAGGATCACAGCCTAGTTATACAATGTCATGTGATTTGATGCCAAAATCTCTTTTCTTTTCTCTTTTTTGTTCATCATAGTCAGAGCACACCAACTTGGAGTGCATGCAAGGAAGGAAAAATTGGATAGAATCTTATTCATGTGTGCACATTCACCACCAAAATTTTGCGCTATTAGTAATCTTTATCTAAATTTAGGCAAATCTAATATCCTATACAAAAGACTTTTGACGGGTTCATCCATATTTTCGCCCTAAATCCTAAATCTATAATGAGTTAAACAATAGTGGAAACAAAGACCTTAGTAAACTAGGAAAATGACTATGAGGGACCCACTAACTTAGTAGTGAAGTTTGACATGTGGATCTTCTCGTGGATCATTTTCCTTGAATTTAGGCAGCCCTTGTTAGTTATCATTGGTAAAGCAACTAGCTAAATTTTACTCAAATGAATGGCTAAAATTTCAACCCAAAAGAATTGATTGATGCCAAGCTTAGGGAGACTTGGTGAGAAAGGTGTTTTATAATTTCAGGCTATCGATTTGATTGGTAATAAGCAATTTTCATATAATTTAGGAACTTCAACCTTGAGCTTCCGTGAGTGGAGCAAACTAAGTTAAGGCTGAATGAATTTGAACAAGTTCAGGGAGGCTTGTTGAGCAAGGTGGTTTGAAATTCTCTTCTCAATTTGATTGGGGTTGCTTTGCTTCGGCCATAATTCTTACCTGCAATTCTGTGATTTCGAATCACACACCAAGCTTCTTTAATAAGCTAAGGTGAAGGCACCCATAACCAATCAAATAAGGAATTTCAGACATATCTAGAGTAGTGCAAGGTAAAGCAAATATTTTTAGAGGTGCAACAACAGGAAATAATTATGGAGATTGCAAAAAATTTGGTAATTTTATCGCTTGAATTGAAATTATTATGAATTTTGAAAGCCCAAAGTTGGGCTAGATGCATGTCCAATGTCTAGAGTCATCCAAAACCACTCACTTAGAGTCACTTGAGGTGAAGGACATGTGTCATGGGACTTCAGTACCTAGAAATGCCATGGCACACAAGATAAAGCCATGAGGGACATGTGTCATTTTTTGAAAAATAAAAAAGAGTCCCAATCTCTCTGGAAATTTGAGACACCTTATTGATTGCCAATGGGGTGCCAATTAGTAATGGGTGGCTTCACCTTAATGGACTAATAAGTAATGCAAAAGCAAAGCTTCATTATGCGAAATAATATGCCAAAATTTGGGAGAGGCAAAGGGATGTTATTTCTTATAAAGACACTTTGCTTTTGCATTACTAGATATAACCTCAATGTTGAATGGTTGGATCTTGGTCAACTATGCTCAATCAAGGATTCAAGAAGTGCCTCATAATGCTAAAGCAACACCATGTTATATAAAAAAAAATGTGTCTCCTACACTACAAGAGAAAGATGGGTGTTTTAAGTATAGTCCTAGTAGTATAGTCCTATAAGTGTTGACCTTTTAGGAGATTTTTAGTAAAATTTTACTAGAAATAAATGTGTTTTCGGTCAAATTTTACTAAAAATCTTCTAAAAGGTCAACACTTATAGGACTATACTACTAGGACTACACTTAAAACATCCCTTTCTCTTATAGTGCTATCATCTACTAAAAGAATGTCACTTGTCTTTGTCACTTGCCTTTCACTAGGTGTGGTGAAATGTTAGGTTGGCTCATATTATAGACTCTTAAGGTTTTTTATAGGATCTTGCTTTAGACTAGTATGAAAATGTCTAGAAGAAATTTCAGAAACTTTGACCATATTGATCAAAAGATATAAGCATTTAAAGTAAAGAAAACAATTTTCTTTTGCTCCTAGACTAACTAGACTTTTAACTTGAATTTTTTGTATTGAAAATTGTGAATTTTTGGTCTGAGATGACCCTAAATTACTGGATGAGGGTGGTGAGGTACGCGAACCGAATGGCGTGGTTGCGGGTTCAATACCTGGTGGCAACAGGTTTTGTACCTTGCTTGAAATCAACCTCTCCTCCTAACGGAACCCCTTGCAGTGTGTTTACTTGAACACACTTGTTTCAAAAAAAAATTGTGAATTTAAAGAATTGAGTTAATGATTAGGGAAAAAAATATACCCCCTCCTACCCCATGATTTTTTATTCTTTAAAAAATTGTTAACTAAAGTCAAAGCAAGTATAAGATAGAAAGAAAAACTAAATTATTGATAGATCTTAGATGGAATCACACTAATTCTAATAGTGAGATTGTTCTAGAAAGAAAACTACATAATATTGCACCTTCTTTTCTTGAAAAATTGTCAAAATTGAGTTTGTAAATGGATCCAATACATTATTTTGCTAACATAACTTGCAAAACAAGAAGCTTTATAATTTTCACATTTTTTATCCAAATGGAATTAATCAAATATTTCCACATAGAAAAAAATAATGGTCTATAAGAAATAATTTGTTTAAAAACTATTTCAAGTTTGTGTTCTTTTCACTACCTACCCCTACCTATTTTAGGCTTATTGTAGCATAATTTTTGCTCCCAAGTACAGATTGAAATTTTAAAAATTATTTATAGAAACCTAATCAATTTTCCTATATTGATAAAAAGTTTTCAAAAAATCTTGCCAAAAATTGAGTACTTGCTCAAACCTTCAACAATACCTTGAGGGTTTTTAGAAAGACCCCTAAATGCTCTTCATGAGAATCCTTTTAGAATTATATGTGATCAATGAATCAAAATTTGGAAGATAAATTATAAATATACATTTTACATTGTCTTCCTACATTTTGACGATGGAACTTGGTAGGTGTGATGGATCCTTAGTTGTGTTAGGAATTTGATAGGATGTGAAAAATGAGCAATTAAATCCTACAAATAGTTATATACAATGATGGTTACCACTACTTGCAATCCTCTTCTTTCATACTTACACTTTTTTGAACCCAAACCTCTTGTTTATTGTCACTTTTGTACAACTACTATGGTTATCAAAATTGAAGGAATAAACCACTCTAATCCTTACCATGATAATCTATTATTATAATTAGGTCGAAGAGAATTCAAAAGTGGTCACTTCAAGTATACAACTTGGAATAATGTGAAATTGGTTCAGAACTATAATTTTGTCCCAACTAAATAGTTGTTAGAAGTATTGTATTGCATTAAATGGAACAATGATCAACACATTAAGAGTTGTGAAAGGTCTCCAAATACCTCAATATACACCAATAGCATACTAATAATACTCCAATATTAATACCAAAATATAAGCTAATATATGAAAGAAAACTAATATACATTTATCACGTATGCTATCAAATTTTATTTTATTTTATTTTTTTTGAGATTGTGAACTTGATATTTGTCTACTAGGATTGACCTTTCAATCTTTTAACAAGTACATGGAGCAATACTTTTGTCAATGCTATTCTTAGGCAAAAGGACCACATCCTAATTTGCATATATATTGTGTTTTCCAACTTTCAAAAATTCAACAAACAATTAAGATTTTTATATATGCATTCAATGTGCACTATTGCAAAATGCATTATTGAATGTGCACCAAATATAACATACCGTAACACCCTTAAGGATACTTCTACTTCATCTATGGTTGGAATCCATGTATAGGCTTCTATATTTCCATAAATAGTTTCATAAACAAAAATGTGTCAAGAATTGCAAGCCATGTATGTTTAAAAAAATGTTTAGAATATATAGGATTGATGCCATTTTCTACAACTTACCTTCAAATTCATAGAATTCAATTGAGATTTGAAAAAATATATGAAATAGTTAGAGAAAAAAAATGAAATAATTGCAAATTTACAATGACCCAATGATTGATAACTTTGTTGAAGTACCATTGAGTGAAGTCAACAGAGGTCTTATGACATCTTTTTACACCCATAATTCCCTTCTAAAGTGTCATTCATCCACTATTATTATCTATTATAAAGTTAAACGTTGAGTCGTTGACTACTTCTAGATTTGGGTTGGAATGAAATTTATTTTAATTTTTCTTGAAGACTACACATTCTACTACACATTTGTTGGCTTTAGAGCAATGTCACTATGGGGCAGCCCAATCCTTACAATGAAGCCAATCTAGCAAGACCTTGAATTCAATAGTGTTTGGCTAGTACCACCTCTTCCAACATGGTCCAATCTCAACTAGTCAATGCTCCCCATTACATTGAATTCCAATTTACTTTTGATGCTACAATAAAGAGCAAAGTTCATAGTACAATGACAAACAAAGTGTTTTTAAGGACACCAATGAGAAAAATTGAATGCAAAAGTGCTCTAACATCAGCCAACCCCGGTCTCCTGAGAAATTCCCCATCCATGCTAAGCTACAATATCCCACCCAAAATGTGGTGTGCCTAGTGCTTGGAAAATTGTGCCCCATGCCACAATGTAGATTGTTTTGCCTTCTAGCCCGTGCCAAACCTGCCCCAACTAGGTGTGCTAAGTGTGGGTGGGGATGCTCTTTGACCAAAGAAGAGGAAGCTTTGCATTGACAAAAGCCACCCTAAGGAAGTTTAATTAGCTACCATACTCAAAAAGTGAGCTTCTATTATAAGAATTGAGCCTCTTATAGCGTAGCTACATGTTAGTCAAGTAGTCTTTATATATCAAATGCATGTTTTTTTGTTCAAGATGCACTCAACAATTCATCTATTACTCTCAAGTCATTAAAGTTAATTCAATAAATAACCTTGCTAATTGTTTTACATTGCAATTTTCTAATTAAAAAAATGAATTTAGGACATACAAATTTTTCCCCTTTTCTCCCAATAGCCACAAACAATTTACAAAAAGATAAAAACTTCTAATAGCCAAAAACAAACAAACTATGGGAGGCAACTCATTCCCAATTACCGCCCCCTATTGGCAATATAGACTATTCTCTTTTCGCAAAGGAGGAGATGGCAGTGATTAATTATAGTACAGTTCCCCATGCAGTTGTGGTACATTGTGATTGTTTTACAACACTCTCAAACCTTGGTGGATTTTGCAACCAACCCTTGTGGGAAACAGGAAAGTCTACATGACCAGAGTGGGAATCTTCCGCTCAAAAATTCATAGTTAATTACTTTTTGAGAAATAAAAAATTTGGAAAACTATGGAAACCTTCTTAACTCTATTTCTGCACACTGGAAAGTTTTCCCCTCCAAGAAACTTGCCCTCCAGATATGTGTATCCACTTAAGTAGTTGGAAATGGGTTGCCTCCCTTATTGTCTCTCCCACTATACTAATTAAATTAATTTGGGTACTCTCAACTTGGTAGTCAGGGTCGGCCGTCACCTTGTATCTCTGGTAGAGTATTTACTTTTTCTCTGGAAAATACGGCTGTGACTGTTGTTTAAAATATAAAAAAATATCCTACAAGATTTTATTTCCCCTTAGGGAACCCCCCTCCAAGATTTTTCTTCTATTTTTAGAAATATCAGTTTTTGATGGCCCTGAACACAGTTGTACTACCGGTATATTTAATACCAATTGTATCTTATTAAGTTATTTTGGGACTGAAAGACAATCTGATTGTACTCCAGACGGACTTCCCCTATCCCGTACGCACACGTGTCGAGCATGCATAGCTTCGGTAATAAGAAGTTTAAATTGGTGAATAGTGTAGCAGACTCATCTCTGGCAGACACTCACTGCATCAGCAAAGTGATCACTGAGCAGTTCATTGGCACTGGCTAACATTACTCAGCAGGTTGGAATATCCTCAATTGTCAGGACTATCCAAGAGATAGAGAATATTTTGTCAATGTCAATGTCACTTGTCTGGTACCCAAAAAAAATTTAACAAAGAAAGTGAAGAACAAATAGAAGATTTTGAAAAATTAATCCTTAACCCTTGAACGCCGGGCTGGTGACCGTGGAAATTAGGCATTTTGGAACCGTGTGACATCATCTACTTTAAAAAAATATCAAAAATAATCATTGGGAGTTAAACTACTATTGAAGATCTGCCCTTTTCACCCCTCATTCCGAGGATGAATAGTTGCACTTCTGTCCCATACACGAGAATTCCTTGTCATTCATCGGACAAAAAACGTCCACCTCGGCGTTTAGGGGTTAAACGTCAAAGTGGACGTTTTTTGTTTGATGGATGACAAAGAATCTCTCCAGGTAGGACAGAACTATGACTATTCATCTTCATAATTTTGTGAGAAAAGGGTAGGTCTTCTACAGTAGTATGACTTCCAATGACTATTTTTTATTTTTTTAATAGTAGATGATGTCACATGGTTCTACAAGGGAGGATTTCCATGGTTAACAATTTGTCCTTCAAGGATTAACTGTGGAAGGATGTGGCCCTATGACCAAGGTAGTCACCAAAAATATTTCGATTATTTAGTAGATCAATAGGTGCATTCTTTGTTGTTTTTATAGTGAACAATAGAAGTCATCCATCACACCATTTAAGTTCCCATCACCCTTACAAGGTTATCCTAGAAAGGACAACACCTATCACCAAGGTACTTTGCCCCAAATGATCTCATTTATAAATCAATAGGTGCATTCTTTGTTTCTACAATTGAGAGTAAAGTCATATGTTCTAACTTTTTAGGTGTGTAACATTGTTATAGGGTTAATCTAGAAAGGAGAAGACTCCAAGGTACTTTGTCCCAAAATTATTTGATTTATGGACCAATAGGTGCATTCTTCATTTCTATAGTAATCTTGAAAAACATATATCTACCATTTTTTGGTTGTTGTGGGATTAGAAGATTAAGTCCTAGCTAGGATGATTTGTTGTATAAGTGAGAGGAAAAAGTGAGCATCACTTAGAAAATTTGTGTTATCACAAAATTTTATTGGCTCAAAACTAAAAGGGAGGAGGTTTTGCATCAACAAAAGCTATCTAGTCTAAAGAAGTTTTGATTAGCTAACTTACTCAAGAAATGAACTTATGAAATATAAGATCTCAATGTTAAAATGAGGAGCTAAAAAGATAATTTTCAATATTTTTTTTCATGTGATTGGATTGATTGATAGCTACACCAAAAAGATTATACCATCCTATTTGGACTAGTAGGATGAAAGTTATGAGGACTTTTAATTTACAAGCAATAAGGAAAAAAAATGTAGTTCTACTTTAGAGGTCAATTTTTAAAACTCAATTAGAAGAATTTTCAAATAAATAAAAAAGCATTCAAGATGTGTCACTTATTAGAACATTTTCACCATTGAAATTGACAAATCTTAATTTCATTCCAAAGTTATTGGTGATTTAGTTTTTTCTTTCATTATATACCTCCTTCCAATTAGTAATCTTTTTAAGGGAAATGTGAGATTGATTTCTCAATTAATTTTCTTTCATGTATTTCCAATCCAATTTCCAACATGCACACTAAATTGCACAAGTAATAGGGCACACATGTTTTTTTTATTACACTACAAGTGGTCAAAGCAAAAATACATAGCTTCCCATTGTGGTCTCTAAGAAGGGGACTATTCTTGCCCTTTAAGATTTTAATGTATCTCTCTTACTTCTTCACATGGGGCCAATGGAAATCCAAATGCACCTGTTAGTATAGTTAAACAATAAATAAACCTTTTGTCATATGTAGAAGCAAGTGTACGTGAATTCATTGAATTCATTAAATAGTGAATGCCTTTCGAACCCAATTTCAACCCTTTCATCCCCAATTCCAAAACTTTGAGTCCCAATTACATCCTCAGTACATTCAAATGCAACAAAACCAAATTGAATCCAAAAGTAAGGCTCCACTGAAATTGGGCTATGATCCATAATGGATTGGCTTAAGGTAACTCAACCTATGACAGTCCAAATGGAAGCTAGCCCATCACATGCAAAATTACAATAGTGGTGTACATTCTAGTTCTGAAATGTACTCCTCTTGAATATTTTTGCTTGTGATGGGCTGGCTCCCATTTGGACTGTCTTAGGCTGAGTTTCCTTACATTATCCCCTTCCACTTTTCATGGGCCTCTCCCTAGTTCAACATGCACTAATTTAAAATAGTGACTTCGGTAAATTAGTGTCACAATCACCATGAGGACAAATCAATGCAGTCTCAGCGAGTTTCGTCCGTCCGTCCGTCCGTCGGTCCCAATAAGCGGTGGATGTCCCGTGACTAGCGTCCCGGGTCCCGCGGCGTCCACGGCGCCTGCATGCCAGCCCTCGACCCTGTCGGTCCTCCTCCGCTTCTCCCCCGGAACTTTCCTCGTTCACCCACAAATCCACGTGACTCCTTTCGCACCCACAATCCCTACATTTCTCTGTTTCCAATTAGGTCTCTCCCCTCCGAAGCATCCCTCGAAATCCCAGTCGAAATAGTCACAAAACGCGATCACTGCAGCAGCGCAAGAGAGAAAGCTCGTGGAGTAGCCATAAAGAGCTCCAAGTCCGGTGGGAAGTGCGGTGATAACAACACATTCAGCTGCTCAACCTGAATTGCAGTGGAAGGCACGCTATTAGGTGTAATCGCAGCCCCTTTCTCTTGGTCGGTCAATTCTAGTTTTGGACTAGTGGAGTGGCCGCGACGACGAGTGTATGTGGAGTATGAGAGACGCGAGCGCAACGAGCGCAGCAAGAGAACCGAGAGAATCGAGAGAAGGGATAAAAGAAAGGAGAGAATTGTCGATGGGTTTGGTGTTTATGCGCGAGATTTCTTCTCCTTCTTCTCCTTTTTCTTCGACTGGGATGAAGCTGCCGCACTACTCTGATGATGTAGCAGTGGTTGTCTCGCGCGGAATTTGGCCTTCGTTGTTGTTGTTGCTTCCGTAGCGAATAGAGTTTTGGTTGCTATATTTGCGAGTTTCGATAAATTAAGCCTCGGTTGTGGTAGTTGTGATTTTGCTGCTATTTTTTGTGGCGGTGGTGGGGTAAGCATTGATATGCGACGAAGTTGCAGAGAGTCTTTTGCCTCTTTGCCCCTGTTCGTGGGTATCTTTGCCGTAGTAGCGCAGTCGCGATGAGTTTCCAAGTTCGGCGGCACTATGAGTCTACTATTAGCCGATTTCGTAGCGCCGGTTTCCACTCCGTTTCTCCTCCTGCGGTGGAGAACAACGAGCAGCTTGGAACCTCCAAATGGTTTGAGCCTGAACCCAAAAGGCGGAAGACGTGTTTGAAATCGGCTGCGACCAAGTTAGACCCCGCCCTTTGGAAGTTCCTCCCGGACGATGTTTTTCAGAAAGTGGTGGCGTACATGCCGTTTCCTGGAGTTTTGAGGTGTCGTGCGGTGAGCAAGCAATGCAAGGAGTTTCTGCTCTCGGAACGTTTTCAAGAGGCGCGGGCTTGTGTGAAGTCGTGGGAGGTTCTTGAAGAGAGGACGCAGCATCTGCTTGTGTTTGCGACGATCAAGGGGATGATTATGTGCACGGCGTATGATGCGGCGGGGAATCGGTGGTTAAGGATGCCGCCAATGCGGGGACTGGACCCAAGAGCAAAAGATTGCATTGCTGGTGAGTGTCCTGTTTGGAGTCTGTGTGATTTTCTTAGGTCAAGGACGGAGGTCTAGTTTCGGAAACCGACTGCGTAACATGAAAGGAGAGCCTTCTTATGTTATCGCATTTTCTTGACAATGTTGTACTTTCATAATACCAGACTTAACCAACTATCGTCCAAAAAACAATCACGGTCTAAAGAAACCCACCGCAATGCCAAGAGGACAAGATTATGAGATAAAAATATATGTGATTTCCATATCCAGTGCTTGGTTGGTATCACCGGGAGAAGCTTTTGTTGAGATTATGGATTTTCTATTGAGGTTATGTGCTTGAGGTTGTGTGCTTTCATGTAAGCAAATGAGGATTTTCGATTGCTGTTATTTGTTTTCATAAACAAAAACCGTTTCCTTACAAGCTTATCGTGATGTTTTACAGGTGACGGTGGACTCTTGTGTTTCCGCGATGTGAGCTCACAAGGATTAGCAACCTTGTTCGTCTACAACCCAGTAACCTCAAGCTGCAGATCGCTTCCCCCTATGCATGTCGGAAACTCCATGACCCAGCATACCTGGCTCTTAACACACATGGTTTACAACCGCTTCACAAGCTCTTACAAGCTCTTAGTGCTAACCAAGCTTTCCCCCCCCTCCCACTCCACCCCCTGCGCCCACCTCGAAGTTTACGACTCCCTCACCCACTCCTGGACCGTGGACAACAACCTCTCTCTCATCGAGCGCAAGTACAAGCTCAGCTTCTCCCCGCAAGTCGGCGCCTGCTGCGACAACTTCTTTTACTTCGTGGCGAAGGAAGGTATCCTCCGCAACTCCGTCATGGGGCTCGTGGTGTACGACATCTACGAGGGCGTGTTCCGGGAGAAGCTTTTGTATCGCTGTGAGCCTCGTTGCCCCAACAGCAAGATCGAAGTGCAAGTGGTGGAATGCAAAGGCACAGTTTACATGGTGGTGCGAGAAGACGATTGTAAGGGCACCAAGGGGGTTTCCTTCTGCAGGTTGAACCCTTCCAAGGAGCAGAAGATTGAAGACGCGGTCTTGTTCGAGAGTTTCTTCACCAAGTGGGGGAATGTTTTTCCCAAGTACAGGTGTGTTTCGGTCAGAGATGGATTGGGTTTGCTTCTCTATAACAAGAGCTTTGAAGTCTTGGCGGATGATTTGTCGGATGAGCTGAAGCTGCCGCCTTGTCCATTCCAAGGGCTCGCCAGTTTCGTACCGTCGGCAGGAGCACAGAATAACTTGCCCTGGCCTTTGTATTATGCAACACAGAACGTGGTCTCGGAGGCGCACTTCCAGCCGAATGCGTCTGTGACAGTGTAGAGTAGCGAAAACAACATCCTGTCTGGGAAGGAAGGAAGCTGCAGCCATTTTTTAGTGAAATAGAAGCAGGGCTAGAAGCTGCAGGTTCTTTAGGTTAGGTTAACGCTCACATAGGAAAGCTCCTGAGAAAGAAACCACTTGCGAGGAGAGGCCCTTCGAGGGTACGAGGCTCGTGACACTTGCAGGCGAGGAATGAATGCACTGTCTCTCTATCTATGTACATAACGTTCCTGCTTGACGTGTTTTTAATGAGACTTGTAACATCCGGTTTCAAGGTATATTGTCAACTACCTTACAGGCTTATTATTATGATGCTTTGGGGCTGTTGGAGGGATTATGCTTCGATTGCTTGGTATCATGGGTTTGATTTTTTTCCTTTTGTTAGGCGGTGGGTACCATATATATTTGCCAGTTGAAGCATTGTAATGTAAGTAGGAGCACTTGTGATTTGGGGGAGCTCACTGTTGAGATCCTTTGGGTTTCAAGAGCCAAATCTGTTGTGAATGATCAGGTTTATTTTTTATTATGCCAGAATTTCTTGTGCAATCACACTGGGCGGTTGTAGATCACTATTGTAAGGTACAGTACAGTAGACAATCCCATTTCAATGGTACAGTAGACAATCCCATTTCAGTGGCACAGTGGACAATCCCATTTCAAGGGTACAGTGGACATCCCCGCAGACATGTTGCGAAGTCATTTTTATATCAATTTCTGTACTCAAAACGAACTGTGTGAATATCTGAGTTGCTCTTACAGGTGTCAATTATATAGGAGACGGCTTTGGCGGTTTTATGCGGTTTTATGCTGGGACTTCAAAGTTCCAATTCCAGGACACCGCAATTTCCAGTAGCAAAGATGACACCGCAAGTTGCAGTAGCAAAGATTCACAGCCTGACTTATAAGTGATTAAGTATCAAGGCCAGATGATATTTGCTTGGACATCAGTCACGAAGGATCTTAGAGGGTGACTCTGTGCACGTTGTCCCACTTGCAGGCTATCAATACTAAACAGTAAACACCAGCCCTTTTTTTTTTACTTTTTGAGAAAGTGCCAAGATGGCAATCACTTAAAATTTGGTGAAGTATTGTATTTCTACATTCATCCGTCTTTGGGATCAAAAATATACTTTTCAATCATATTCATGTACTTTTTCATTCAAATTTGGCAAATTCATCCACATTTAAAATAGAAATAGATTTTTTTTGGTGAAAAAGAATACCTTTTTTTGGCAAAAAGTAGACATTTATTTTGAAATGGTGCAATCTAGCCATGTGGTGCCAAAAAAAAAGAGTTGCTAAACAATACTTGTTTACAACAATAAACAATTCAACAATGAATTTTAATGTATTTATTACATGTGATATTTGGCAGATTATAGGTACCATCTCCTAGTGTTGAATGTACATTTGCACTACAGACAAACCTCTAGACAAACTTCTATATATATTATAGATGTTATACTTCCTCTATCTTGAAATAAATCCTAGATTTCCAAATATATTTGTCTCAAATGAAATTGGAAATTGTCTCTCCACCACTTGATGGACAATAATTGAAGCTAGTTCGAATACCCTAAAGCATCCATTGATACCACTCTAAAGACAATATAGTAATTCAATCCTTGCCAAGGAAATCGAAATGCAACCTCTAACCAACCAAAGGCAAAGAATCCAACCAATAATTGTACAAAAACTAGTACTAAAAAATCTCTTGTTGAAAATTTTCTAGAGTTGAATATAGAGGACATTGACAAATGTCATTGAACCAACATTGCATGGAAAATGATCAAAATTACTACCATTGGGACAGTCTAGAAAAGGACAAAAAATTATTGATTTCACTGCTTGTTCTCAATGTGCTTGACTTTGTTGTTGACTTCCATTCTTTCATGCCTAGTAGGGTTTAGTAGAAGTTACAGGATTTATGCAATCTCCTGAAAATAAGAGTAGCTCACGCATAAATCTAGCTATTTCTAGGAAATCCGGGCTAGATTTATTTTGAGACAGAGGGAGTATATCTTAAACATGTTACAAGTAGGGACTAGAAGATTTCTAGCACATACAACATTGTAACATGTACTCCGGAGTAACAAATAACATATTTTTAACTTTTTGGCTATAAACAAATAATATATTTTTAAACATATCAACTTTTTGGCTATTGTAATATATAGTGAGGTATATTTACAGATGATGGTTTGAAAAATTAGTAGAATTTAATATCTAACAATTGTCACCAAGGATCTAGAAGGGGGGGATTGTAATATATATGCTAGGATTTAAACACTTATTAAAGTAAAAATTATAGAATTTTGTCTGTAACATGTATGAAAGTATAAAAACATTAAAAAAAGAATTCATACTAGAGTATATTGATTTTTCCAATTTGTGAATGTGACACTAATTTACCAAGTCATGCTTTTTGTAAAATAATAAAATTAGTGTAGTCTAAAATAAAATTTCATTTTGATACTTATTTGTGGGTGACACTAATTTTTCACTGTCATTAATAGGACAAATTGGTGTAGTCTTGTATCCATGGAGCTTTCTCAACCCAATATTTATGCCTCAGTTAACTCTGAAAAGGCAAAGCATACTTGATTTGGTAGTCAAACATGAAGTTCTTCCAATCTAGATGCTCCATTGTGTCATTGAAAATTAAAAAAATTAAAAATTGTTTTAAAAATTTTTCAGCTATAAGATAAGAAATTTCAGATTTTTGTGTATATATTTGAAATTACCATCAATATTTGGAGAAAAGGTGAAGAAAATTTATATATGGATTCTATACTCTAAAATAAACTTTGAAGTTTTTTATTTAACTCCATTTTCAATATTTTTTGAAAAAAAAAAAATTATAGGATGTAGATTGTTTTTTACAACATTACAACCATTGGGATTGACATTTTTCAATTCCATCCTAAATTCTTAACAATTTAATGAGTATTTTAAATCATTTTGTACTTCTTTCTACTTACAATTTTTTTCCCAATATGTTGTACAATTCCAAATGATCTAAATTTTTTCAAGCATGTAATGATCCAACTTGCCTTGAGGAATGAATCCAAAGAAGCACCACCCTTTTGGACATTTTTTCATACAAATGTGACCTTGTGAAGTGCAATTGCTTGATTTTTTGAAGGGCCAAAAAAGGATTTTTGTCAATTCAAATGCTAATATCTTGCAATCTACATAGTGGAAATTTCTGAAATTTTTTCTACATCTTCTTAAACCATCATACTACAAGAGCATATTGTTACATGTGTCTAGAACATTATTTTTCTAAAATTTGGTACTTGTACTAGAAATGGTAGTTTTTGAGCATTTTTGGTGAAAATGTAGTCAAAAACTTTTTTGGGTTTAAAAACATCATTGCTTTTGAAATGCTACAGGTCTAAATGTCATTGGGATATAGAAATCTCCTCCATACAGTCTTGTAAAGTACACATGTAATGTATTTGATGTGAATCAAATTTGGAGTCATTTGGCCATACACATTGCAAGAACATAATGCTTTAGTTCTAGAAGAAACCTACATTTTTGGTGAGTGACATGCCTCAATTTTTTGGAACGGATTTTTTGGGATGCCCAATTCAACAAGCCCATGTTTTTATGTCAAGAAAAACATCAACATGATATTTTTCTTGACATAAAAACATGGGCTTGTTGAATTGGGCACTCCAAAAAATCTGTTCCAAAAAATTGAAGCACATCATTGAAAATGTAGGTTTCTTCTAGTGTAGTGTTGAAAAAGGATGCTGAAATTTTCTTAGTAACACATTTAGAGGTGAAATTCGATTTCTAAACCTAAATGAAAAAAACTTTGAACTAGAGGAAGCTTCAAAACCATGATACAAACACATTGGTGAAAGACAATATCATTCAATTCTCTCATTGTATTTGCAAAATGATTTTGAAATGCAAAAAATTGTTGCAAAAAAAGTTGCAAAAACAACGTCTATGGCTTAACTTCCTTTTACTAAAATGCTTCTTAGACATTCATAACTTCTTGGATTGATTTTAAGATTTAATCACACAAACTAGACTAGTATAAGCATCTTTTGAATTTTTGACAAATGGAAATGGACATTGTATGAATAAGAAAGAAGTTGCCAAAGTTCACCATAATCCAAAAATGTCTAATTTTTGAAACTTCAAATTGCTCCCAAACATTCAAACAACTTGTATTGATATGAAAATTTCATTGCAATAACTAGGCATCAATGGAAACATAATGCAACAAAGTTATTGAAAACAAACATTGGATGAAGGAGATACAAGCCCCCGAGGTTGCAACCATCAAAATGCAATTTGGTGAACTCAAATGAACTAGTGAACTTTGAATGGCTTTCAAAAAATCAATACATCTTGGATTGATCTAAAAGTTTTACTACATAAACTAGAAGAAAGAATGGAAATTTTCAACATGTTTTTATTAAATTTGGACATTGAATGCAAAAGTTACAACACTTCAAATTCGACCTCCAGATTATGTGAGGACACTTCAACATATCTCTCCTACACAAATGTAATTTTTGGCATAATTTGTAATTCATGAACACATTTGAAGGTGATGTTGAAGTTGTGGGTGAGACAATGTTGGATTCTTCTAATTACATAGGTGACAAACTATCAAAAATTTGGAAATTCAACATTTAAAAAAAATCAATACATGTGGTTTTTTCATTTGATGAAAAACATTCAAAGCAAATTCTTGGAATAGTTTACTAGTCCTTTTTAAAAAGAACTTCAAATTTTTCATTCAAACAAAATATGCCACAAGTGTTTCAAAATCCCATGATAGTGGTTTCAAAATTCTATTAAAAAAATTGCAAGTGTTTCAATGCTTTGATGCCAAGTTGGTTCCTCATACTATCTACAACTCCATGAGTGACCTTGATTTGATAAAATACTAAAAGCAAAGCATCCCATAATGTTGTTGGCCCTTATAGGTATGTATGCATGCATGAGTTAGGTATCAAAAAAAGTACAAGTTCAAAAACTTAGAACTACAATAAACATCAATAAGTTTCCAAAAATGCTCTTAGTTTTTGATTGTTGTATCAATTTCAAAAAACTAGGATTAGATTTGAATCATATAGTGTAAGTCGAATTGCTTCAATTCATTGGGCAAGTAAGTTACACTTGAATACAAGATGATTGTGGAACATAAACAAAAATGCACATGCATTTATTATTCAGATGAATAAAATAATGAAATCAAGCAAGTAATTACTTGCACTTGCAAAGCTTTAGAGTAGTGCTAAGAGCAATTTGACATGGATGTAGCACAATTTTTTGATAGATCTTCTATTTCAAAAATAGGTAGCAACATTAATTTATAAAATTGATTAAATTTCAAGGCTTTGCCATTTTTCAAGGCAAGCAACCTTAAACCAAAATAAAGATCAATCTCTATGATCACTATATTCACATGTCACATTGTCAATTGTCGAAATATCATAGAATTTCATTGATAATCACTAACAAATTCATACAATCATATCTACGATTCAAATTGACAAGTCGTGGCCTATCAAATTCTCTTGGTCCAAGTCCAAGAAATGAGGCATGAAAATATTGCATAGATAAAATCAACTAGGAACACTAATCTTCTTATTACATGCATAGACAATAGACTTCATTTGAGAGCTTTGAAACTCCCCCAAACAAGAAACCGTATTGAATCAAAAGAAGAATTGCAATAAGACATAAGCATAAAAAATGAAAACTAGTCCTAGTTGACTTTGTAAGAATTCATAATGTCCTTACCATCTTGAGAATTAGCAATTGGAGCCAACAACAACAATTAAAGTAGCACTTTGTTTGATATTGGCGATTGCAAAATCACTTCTCTATTGCACTTAGAAACTTCAAAGACCAAACTAAAAAAGATGCAAAACAATCACCATTAACAACAAAGTTGCAACTCTTTGGAACTCTAAACAACTTGACTCAATTAAAAAATTGACACCCCCCACCTCAACTTAACCTTGTTGTTTGATCAACGACATGCAACAACCACCCTCAATGTACACTAAGAGATACAAGAAAACCACAATATATTTGATGAGAATCTCCACTTGAGGCAAATATACAAAGGGTGGGAAGAAAAGAATAGTTGTAGAGTTTGACAAATAGAAGACTCATGTAAACAATTTGAAGGAGCAAGGGACACATTGCAATTGTTTCAAACCCTAACCCTAACTTGATCAACAACCAAGATTATGTCTTAGTGTGGCACAATCAATAGCTATTGTGGGTTTTTTTTAATTGATGATTGACATTGTTGGAGGGGGTCAATTTTCTTAAACTGAAATCAATGGAAGGAGTTCCAAAGCAATTGTATTTTGTTTTTTTTAACCAAGATCATTGATAGTTGGAGGGGATTCAACTTTTTCCTATTCGTATTAATGGCCTTGGAGGCGAGTTGGAGGAGATGAAGGGGCGGGGTTGCTTACTTCTTTCTGATGCATAGTGAAGTAGACTCTTGTGGCAAATGTTGCTCTTGATAATTTGTTACAGAAAAAAAAAAGTTAGGAAAAATTGTCAAAGTTAGCAAGAATAAAATGACTAAGTTTTTGGGAAAAAATACAACATTAGCTGAAACCCCCAAATTATAGCCAAAATAATGTCCAAAGTTCAATGCAATCATAGGTATTCAATATATTCTACCAATACCAATTTGTCATTTGACCATCTAGTATTAAGAATTTTTTTATGTTAGAATGAAGGGATTACTTCATTGACATTTAATAAGGTTGGGGAGCTCAATTTTATAATAAAATCCATTGTCCATCATAAATCCTCAAAGGGCGTGGGATATTTTGAAGAGGAGAGCTTGACTACTCATTGTTGAAACATAGGAATTGTGTTTAAAGTAGAATTTCAAACTTCATTTATGCATAGTAGAATAAAAAAATTCAAAAATCTTTGACCTTGGAATAATTGATAAATGAATCTAAGTTTCATCTCCAAAAATCCATTTGTGATTTTGAGGCTTCCAAAAAAAGTTATGGACACAATTCAGAGAGAATGTTTGAAAATGTTCCATCCAATCCCTCTTTGAACTTTGTCCATAACTTTTGATTTGAGCCTCAAAATTTGAAATGAGTCTTTGGAAATGAAATTTATCTTAATTTTACATGTAAATTAGTTTAAATTAAAAATAAATTGCAGTGCCTAAATGATATATAGAATTATACTTTAAACAAAATTCTTGCTTTTGACTTAATTATGATTGAGGGGTTGAGCTTCTACTAATTTTCATTTGCATATCCCACATGGATTGTTTTACCTCCTACCATCCCATTTATATAAAGAACTTCTCTTTTTTATCTCTATGCACATCAAATAAGTGGCTTCTAAAGCTAAGTGAGATAGTTGTTGAATTTTTTTTATTTTTGTAAAATGCCAAAATTTCTAAAGTTCAATTCTAAAGTGCTAAATCTATTTTTTGGACTTTAATTGAGTACTTGGCATCAATTAGCCAACCCTGCCCTATAACTAAGATAATGTCATTGGAAATACATTGTAAAAATACAAAAAATAGATATATGAAAAATCTAGACTTAGAAGTTGGATGATTGAAACACCACTAAACACTTCTAGTGCAAGGTAAAGAAGAATAGAGTCTCTATTTGAATTTGATGAAATTTTCTAGTGGCCATTGTTCGAGTTCTCTAATTACATATACTAAATGGCTATCACTCTTTGTGAGCACAAGCCTTTAAAATGATCTTCGTATGGCTAAAAGTTTATTTATTCTTAATTTCTTTAGAACTACAATATCATTTTTTCTTAATAACTTCATAACTTAGAATTTAATTTTTTTTCTAAAATATAATACAATATCTAGTAGTAAATGGCTCATATAATGGGACATTCCCTTATATGATTGTGGATTATGGTTTGTATTGTGCAACTCTTATGGAGTATCTTTGAACTTTTATGGGTCGTAGTGTACATTTAACTCAGTGGAAGAAGTTGGAGTTCTTTATTTAATTTGTTGGTTTCAAGTTTCATGATTCTCCTTCAAGATTGCACAGGCTCCTAGTTTGAGTCTTCTTTTTTAGGTGACAATATAGTAGTCCCTAGGATGTGCACCATATTAGAGATCATTGTTGTTCAAAGTGACTTCTTGACATTCCTAGAGAACAACAAAGAAATGTTGCTATTTTCAACCAAGACAATACTTCCATTGGAGACTACACCAAGAAAGCGAACTTGAAGATGGGCAATAGATAGTATTCTACATCTTGGGTTGACTCCTACTTCCTTGCATATACCTTCTCTTGTAAGGAGGACAAGACCTTTGGCTTCCTTTTGTTCACAATCCCCATCCCCTTTCCTACTTTGCTATTGAAGGTGTTGGAAACCACATAAGGAAACCTCAAGGTATCTTAATGAAAGAGCCATTTTGATGTTTAGTACAAGATGGTACAAGATTTACATGTGATATCGAATAGCTTTAGGATTCCCTTTTCCCCTCTATAGGGATTGTAGAGCTTCTTGCATTTTTCAAAAATGTCCTTGGAGTGGCAACTCCCTTACAATAAATTTGTACTTCTTAAACTCATATTTGCATTAATAGTGAACTTAAAATATTATGGTTTTTAAAAATTGATATTAGGATAAGAGATTCCAAGAAATTTAGAAGATATATAACTTATAAAAGTATAATAAATATATAGTAAGAAAACTTATTTGTACATGGAGGAGCAAAGCAAGCCATTCAATTTTTATGACTTCTTGGATAATTCTTAAGAGGATATGATAAATATTCAAAAAATGATGATACTTATTCTGAAATGAAGATAGTCATTGTTATTGAATCTAAATAAGATTTTATTTCTATTTTAATTAAATTTGAAGATTACATTTATCCTAAAAATGATTGTATAAGTTATCTTCAGGCACATGATACACTTTTCATACACTTATGAAAACTTCATAATCCCTCTTTAAGTGACTTATTAACCCCAGTCTTGTTTGCACATCATATGAAATTGCCATCTAAAGAATGCCATGAATAAAATGAACCCTTTCATTGTTAAATGAAAGTTGTCACTCTAGTCTCAACATGATTCTTCATTTATATTTTGGGATTATATGCGTATTATGGGATCCAAATGAACATTAAGATTTTTAGTATATAGTAGTGTCATCTGTGATTATTTCTTTAATTCCCAATATCAATATATTTTGCACATTTTAGCAAATTATTTTTTATAGGGATGTTGTCATTGTCAAGTGTTAGTACACTAATAATGATATTTAGTGTTTGCAACACTAATTACAAAGCACAATACTAAATGTCAACAATCCTTCTACTGTTGCCAATACTAAATGTCAACATAGACACTATTTGTCAACTTAAGTAAAAAAATGTTTTAAGAGATTATATTTCGTGTTAGCTATTATTTCATCAAATTGCAATAGAAAAATATAAACCTAAATATATGAACTATTGTTAAAAATTGAACATTAGTATTATAAACCTTTGAAAATTAGCATTCCATATTTTCATAATAAAAGTAGAAAAACTGAGAAAGGAGTTGTCTTTGCATGATAAAAATGAGAAATATGAATAGAGACTAATTAAATTTGCAAACACTTTACAAGAAAATACTCATTGAAAAAATCAAACATGCAAAATTTACAATTCATATTACAAAATATTTCATAGAAACTTGAAATTGAAGAAAAAAAATATAAATTGCTATTTTTATACAGTGTAAAAAGAGCAAAACCAATATCTAATTTGGCCTACCAAATTGAGCTACATCTTGCCCATCAAAGTACGGTCGATGTTTGGCAACTATTTCTTGAAGATGTGAAAACAATTGATCCAAATTTCAAGAGCCATCAACACCTAAAGCCATGCCACAATGAATCATGGCTTTTCTAGCATAAGACATATTGTTATGATCTACTTGTTTGTTGACATCTTCAACACTATCAACCGCCAATTGAAGAAAAAATCTTTTAGTAGGATTGATAAGCTTACCTAACCATTGACCATCTCCACAAGTAGTATTTTGCCAAGAATTGTCTTCCCACCACTTTGTCCAAACATCTTTTATCTTTGAAATGATAAATGTATCTACATGTTGATAAAGATGTGTTGAGCTAGGTGGCAAATACTTCAAAATTGTTTGCTTTTCACCTAACACATTCTCGAATCTTGGAGTGATATTGTGACTAGTACAATCATCAACCTAAATTATTTTAGTTTGTTGTTGCACATCAACTTGAAATGCTCGAAATTCTTCAAAGTATAGAGGAAAAAGTTTTTGATCCATCCATCTTTTTGGTCTTGTTCTATAAGTCACATGTCGAATGTCATCGTTAAGGCCTCTAATGGGATAATTACTATCCACATTAGTAAATATTAGAATAGAAGCTTCTATCATGGCTCGACATCTTTTGGAGATTCTGACAACCATAGTCATAGAATCTCCATTTGAAACTACTTTAGTATATTTGACAATAGTGTCCTCTCAAAATCCTAGAGTACGACCGTTGTCAATATTGACAACAAAATGAGTTTTGTCAATATTTTCTATGAGGTTTTCATCTAACAAACCAAATTGAAATCCCCTTTACAACCTACCCAGATGGTATGTTGTATGCACTTCAATCAATTGTTCTTTTTCTGCACTGCATGTCATTCTACCTCATTGAAATAGTAAAACTATATTGTGAACATCCATAAATTGTTGCATCCAACTATGACATATTTTTTCTGTAAGTAGTATATCATCTTTTGGATCTCTAGAGTCTAGACTAATGTTTGTATATAGAGTCTTGAGCCAATAGTATGCTAAGTGCTAGTTCAATTAGCAAAATTGAAGAAAACTTGACTCTAGTTTTTTGAACCGTTCAAATGCATGAAGAAGTTTAGGATGAAGCCACTGCATCCATTCAGAGCGTTTGTGGCCATGTCCAAAAGCAACCTTTGTATACAACCGCTTTTGAACTCCAAGACAACTTCTGCTACAAGAAAGTGCCAAATTGGAATCTTCATCCATGTCATTGAAAAATTTGTCACACAGCTTCCACTATCGTGATGCTCTTATGAGGTTGGCACTTTTTTGTCCTTGAAAGTGTTGAGGAAAAGCTCCAACTATACATCTGCAAAGGCCTCTAAGACCATGCAATGCTTCATCTTCAATCATCCAAGCAATGACAGATTTGTGTGTTGTAATAGTAGAAACTTGTTGCAATACACGTGAAGTGCCAACATTTGGATCCAAGTTGTGAAGAGGTAGAGGAGATTGGTTGAGCACATTAACATCCATGGCGCTCGAAGAAGAAAAATCCTAAAATGCAAAACAAAATCAGAATTAGTGATAGAATAATGTTTGAAAGAGATGAAGAAAATCCATAAAAAAAACACCTTGAAAATCAACTCTAACATTTGAAATCATGTCTAAGACATTCAAAACCACTGTGAATAACATATATGGCTTTTAATCCCTAATGAACCAAAATTTTCATTACCCTATATTTCCATTAACCTAAGAAAAACTTTAAAATTAAATTTCTCCTAAATCGTGTGATCAATTAATTTGTAATTTATTGAGGTGCTCATTTTCATTGTTAAATTCAAGATCCTACGGTTACATTCTGTCTGATCTCAAGAAAAAATGAGAAAAAAAATTGCTCAAGTTGTTGGCAGTTTTGGCCCATTTTGAAAGAACACCCCCCTCGAGTCATTAGCGGTTAAATGACCATCAATCGTTGAGAAAAGGTAAAATAATATAATCTATATATGATGATCAAGGGCATGTCAATGGTCAAGATTTAATAGTATAGTCTAGAGTTAGTTAAATTCAAGCTTCATTGATGCATTGAATATTCTAGTCAATATGCATGTACAAAGACAACAATGGGTTTAAATTCTCTCGAAGACCTACCTAGAGCTCGTGAACTTGAACCTGCAATGACTTTAGACTAAGGCTATATTCTGCATCAATCTCTCCTTTCTTTGGTTTGAAACCTTTCAAATCCACAACCATCCAAATCTTGGGATAAGAAAAAAAATCATTGATCTTGCAATTAATAAATACTAAAGACATTTCATTGAATTCTCACCCTTTGGCATCACTCAAAGTTCATCAATATTAATTCAAAAATAGTATACAAATCTACACGACCAAACCCTCGGTACTATGCAAGGGCAATTTCATTGGTTAAGCTAGCCCAATCTTCTTAAAAGAAATCTACTAAGCTCTCTCAACCATTTTGAGGTGTAATCTTCCTATCAATGTGTCAATCACAGGGTTGTGGAAAAGAATGGAAAATTATTGAAAACATCTTGCTACACAAAGGTAACTGCCCACATTCACCACAAGGTGAAATGAAGTCAAACCATAGAATACTAGAGATGGATCCTCAAAGTTCTTTATTGGCCTCAACAATATTACTCCAATTCAAAACTCTAGATAATTTTTGCATCAAGACAAACTGAAATGAAACCGACCATCTTTGTATGCATTGAACTATATGGAATGAAGATTCAGTAAAAAGGGTTGGACAACAATTGAAATTGTCATAATCTTTGTAACATTCATAACCAAGCCTCATAACAAAATTTGGAGTCTTATAATGCACCTATTTGACTATCAAATGTGATGTCATACTTGTAGCAAGTGTGGGAGGTGAGCTTGGAATGAAAGTAATCTCAACCACCTTAATAACTATTCAAACTTCTTCAAACAACCTTTTCAATAATTGATTCATGCAACTGCTTCCAACAATGCTTAATGCCAACCTGCTATCTTCTCAACAAATAAGCTTCTTGCAACTCATCAAACTGCAAATCACCAACAAGACATAAGCCGCATTCTTGAATTGTAGGTGATTGTAAATTAAATAAGCATAAAATATTTTTAAAATTACATCATAGATTTATATTGTGGTGTATAATATTATGGAGCAAAAGAAATCTCTGTGTCATTCTATAATTAGAAACTTAGTAGAACATGGTAATAGGCCCAAAGTTCAAATGACAATAAAATGTTCAATTTTAGGAATTCTCCAAATTTTCAAATTAGACTAAAAACTCAAGCAATTGCACCTAATTGTGCCCCCCTTCTAGAACCAACCTCTACATATTCTTGCCTAAAATGTACAACCTCTAATTATAAGAGTCTATGGTCACTTTTGTATACATTTTCCAACACTTTGAGAAGTCATGGTTTATTCATTCAATGTCCAAAAAATGTATAACAAAAGAATGTAGAATATCTTTTTGACTTCCAACATGATCCAAATATGAGAAAAAATATGAAATTCCAAAAACATATTTTTTGGGGTATTTAGGCTAACCATGAAGTTGGGCAACGGCCATAAAATGGTTGATTGGGCATTTAAGGTTAAAAGCTTCAATTCATAACTCGGACTCAAATAAAAAACCAGCATTTTAATGACTAAAATTCAAATAAAGAACAAGGAAGGAGTTATCAAACACACTAGAAAGGCATCATTCTCTTATCATCCATAAATTTAGCACCTTCTCTAGAAAATTCTGTAGTTGCTCAAGAAGAGGAGCTTCCCACCTCCAAGTGTTGCGTACACACAATCATACACACTCAAGGAACTCTCCAAAAATAAATTGGATGAAAACTATCTGTTTATCAGAAAGAATGACAAACTGGCCTGAGCTTGCCAATCCATCAGCCACTTGTTTACAGAAGTCTTTAACTACACGGAATGGGTTGAAGCAAAATTGGCTGAGGATGGTGTCTCCAGCCTGCCAGTGTTGAGATAAAAACGCTCCATGGAAATTTCAACGGACGTAGGAATTCAGAATTCCTTCGGCGTTGTGACCACACTATTGAAAGACAACTGGAAAGTATAATTAAGATACACTGTACAGAACAGAACTGGTTTATTCCCTAAACTATACACCTTGCTTGAGACCTATTCTTGATAGGAAAGGATATTGATTTTTACTACATCTGAAGGAGCTCCTGCCCATGGTTCTTGATATGGTCGTACTGAACCGGCTGAAAGCACATTTCAAACATTGCCAAGGATAGAAAGGGTGAATGTAAGGACACATCCGGAGTCAATCATAGGACTCCGTGGTTTGGAGAATATCGGCCTCAACCTCATAGAAAAGTGGAGATTTAGCAGAGACGGCACGGCACATAGCTTGTTGTGGACGTAATTAAAAAATCTCACTCTCATTAAAAACAATAAGATGCTCACAAGAAAGCCTATACCATACCCAAAACCTCTGAAGCATGCCTAGCTTCTCACTTAGAATCACACTAACCAAATGGAAAAATATTTCTCAATCTACAAGAGTACATGACAATAGGCTGAGTCCTTGCAATCATGAGAAGAAACTCTACAAAAACCGAAAGAATGTTGGTTGAGAGCACATCCTATGCACCATGCATGGTATAGTCTATTCCGCCTTGCCAAGTGCCATCATAAATTCTCCGTCACACACTAATTCGCCTCCGACGTAGGCTTGACCCTCCATCTTTGCGATCCCGAACCTTTTGTTGAGCTTGGTGAGCTTCATCTTCATCAGTAGGGTGTCACCTGCAATGACAGGCTTGCGGAAGCGCACTTTGTCTACTCCAGCGAAAAAGAACGACTCCTTGGAACCTCCTACATCCGGCTGCAACATCACGATGCCTCCTACCTGTGCCATAGCCTATACAAAACACGCACAAGATTCGTGTGTCAATAGATATCCAATGTGCTATCACCATATTCAACCAGAACGGAGAGTACAAAATAAATGACGTACTCAATACTTGCACACAGCCAAATATTTTTGAGTGACATCTAGTTAGAAAGCTATTGAAATTGCACTACTAACGCACTATACGACTCCTAACTCAAAGCATTGAAATCACAGCAATCGATACAAATTCCCAATTGAAAGTTTCAAATGGCGACTGCAAGGCTTCTAAAGCCACCATTCCAGTTCAAATAGCCCTTCTGTCAAAGAAAAATTGTTCAACATTGTCGCCAGCGTAACTAACTAATGATGTGTAGCTCAAGACATTATAAAAATTTGACAATGGCGAACACGTACACACTCGAGCATCCAAAACGTCAATACGATAGAGAACGCAATTAATACGAAATCAAAATCTCGTCCCGAAATTTTCAGAACAGTATGACCTAAACCCTCGACGCCACGATTCAACGAAATCACCAAAACCCAATCGCAAACAGCACGGTCTCACCTCCACCATGAGCACACCAGGCATAATAGGCCTCTGCGGGAAATGGCCGGGGAAGAAATTGTCATTGATAGTCACATTCTTGATGGCCACAGCCGACTCCCCGGGATTGTACTCAATCACTCGGTCCACCAACAGAAACGGGAACCGGTGCGGCAGAATGTCCATAATCTGATTGATATCCAACGCCGTCGGGAATGCAGGGAACCTCTTCTCGATCGGAACCTCCGCAGGGGGAGCCTGAGCCTCGCCTGCTGGTGTCGCCGTGGTCGTAGAGTTTCCGTCCAACGCTCGGACTGCAAAAGTCCTCCTCATGTTACCATTCTGACTCCGCAATGCCACAAACTTCTGCTGCTGCTGCTGCTGCTGATTCTTGCTGGTGAGGGAGAACGTCGCCTTCGACGCCCCGGAGACAATTGAAGACGACGCGTAAGTGAGAGACTCCATCTTCGCTCCAGCTGCGGATAGCGCCCCCGCTGCTCCAACGACAGATGCCGCCATTGCTTTACAAAAATGGCAACAATCGCAAACCACTGCTGCGAAAGAATATCAAACGAAGCAGGAAAATGGGAAAGGAACAGAGCTGGGAGACACAGAGAGAGAGAGAGAGAGACGAGCTCAAAGTGTGCGTTCCAGAGGAGTCAAGGGCGGAACACTCGAGGGCGGAAGGGCAAGGGTAGATGGCATGTCAAATGGTGGTGGGCCCAACATGACCAGGTGGAGTTTAAAAATAATTATATTGTTTTATTTTAAAAATAATTTGGGCTCATGTAGTCTACAAACTACACTAATAATGATATTTAGTGTTATGTTACTAATAGTGTTACCTGAGCTTTTACTACACCTACTCTAAATTTCAATTGGTTTGCATTTAGTGTTGTGTTCACAGCCCTTTAATTCATATATTTAGATTTATATTTTTTTCATGACAATTTGATGAAATAATATGTAACACTAAATGTAATTTTGTAAAAAATTTATATCCAATAGTTGACAAATAGTGTCTATGTTGACATTTAGTGTTAACAACACTAGAAGAATTGTTGACATTTAGTGTTGTGCTTCGTAATTAGTGTTGCAAACACTAAATATCATTATTAGTGTAGTGGCTCTCAAAATGTTTCGTACACTTACAAAAATTGTCATAGCTACTTGAGGAATTCGAGATTTTAAACAAAAAAATTGGACATGTTGTGGAATATGTAATACATTTGCCAAAAATAAAATTTCAAATATTTTATAACAATTTTTTATTTTTTTATTCATCTAATCAAATTTATTAGTGAGAAAACACTTTCAGTTCAAGTTAATTTTTTTCAAGAATTTTAAGTATGTCGAATGAGAATTCTTTTTTTATAATTTTTGGTAAAAATTTTACAAATTTACCAAATTTATTGAGAAAAAGAATATTGTCTAAAATATGACATCTCAATTTTTCTATAATTCACTCAAAAAATCTCAAAAAATTCTGAAAAATTTGAAAAGTGTAAAAAATATTTATAAATTATTTTAAATAATTTTTAGGATATTTTTGGAGTGAATTATAAAAATGTAATTATTTAATGTCATATTTTTGTTAATAATATTTTCCTCAATAAATTTTTGGCTTTGCGAAATTCTTAATAGAAATTTCCAAAATGAACCCTCATTCCATTTACTAAAGAATCTTGAAAAGAAACTACTTGTGTTAGAAGGGGGTTTTCACTATTGAATTTGATTAAATTAATAAGAAATCAATTTTTTTTTTAATTTAAAAAAAATTCATATATTATTCGTATATTTTTTGTACTTCAACATTTCCAAAATTTAAAATGAATATATAATTTCTCAAATTAGTTATGACAATTTTTGAAGTATCAGTATATGAATACTTTTGAGAGCCATTGTATAGCTTAACCTCTTAAAAATTAGGAGAAGTCATGAGATTTCTAAAATTGTGAAGATTTTTGATAAAATGAAAATTAAAATAGTAATTTGATGATGATTCTCTAAGAATAATTGTAAAATATGATCTATTGATCATATTCATATGGTTAGATCGACTATTACAATTTGACTGATTTTTCAATCAAATTTGAAGCCAAAAATTGATAATTCCTTCTAAAATTGATTGTAAATTGAAGATTCTTGTGTAAGTTCTTTAATATTTGTATTATTAAATCTATACCATATAGATAGTAACAAACTAACATCCAAGAGTGTTTGTTGAAAATTCTTAATTTTATAATCTCTATAAGCTCAAATTAAAGATATTAAGATCACTTTTAAAAATCATAATAAACAATAGGAACTCCACCAAAATATAGAATATCATTGATTCATGTAGATAATTCTTTCTTCCTTGTATTGATATATTACATGCTTATATTAATGAAGCTTCCTTAATAAATACTAGTTGGATGAAATATAATTTTAAAAACATTCATCTCTGACCTCGTGGATGGACGGTTGAGCATTTTGGAGTTCAACTTCACGTGATGAATGCTTCTGTCCAAATTTGTTATGGCCTTCACGTAAACTCAATTAAAAAGCGACTAATCCCACATCCATATTAAAACATTAGTCACTTTCAATTAGCGAAAGTGACTAATCCCGCACCCATATTCAAAAATTCAAATGGTAATGCTCCTCTATGTCTCGCGCCAAATGATGAAATCAGCTGTCATCGTGAGTTCCGTTTCCATTCTGCAAATTTTTCGAGTAAGTCCCTGAAAGATTGGTTGTCGTAGGGTAACGTGCAGCATCATATCGATGAATTAGGTCTGAAAGTGTGCTGCGAAGGAAGGCGTATTGAATTCCATCAGGATTTGCGGCCTTTGAATGCCTAGTGGCAACTTGGAGCTGCAATCTGGTTCGGTTTGGGAGTCTTTAGGGTTTGAAGGTGAAATGCTTGGAGAAGGCTGGTGTGGAACGAGAAGAGCAGAGGATTTAATCAAGTTTGTCTGGGGATGTTAGGAGCAAATTAATGTCATGGAAAATTCTCTTGAAATTTCGAAAATGCTTTCGATGTGCGCAATTCGACCTTTGATTTAGTCGAGGTCTGAATTTTTGTGTTTGATGTTTCCTGTGTCTGGAATGATACGTTATCACCGGAGGTTGGCGATCGGGTGTAGCGAAATGGTGTGTAACGGTCGATTCACTTAATTGAGATTGATTGTGAGGTAGGGCGATGGTGGTCCTTATTTGAGTGTTTTTGAGGAGAGGAAAATTTGAAGGAAGGAAGGAAGAGGAGGAGCTATGGACGTAGGATCTGCAGCTGCATTGTATGCAGGGTCGGTGTTGGTGAAGAAGACGTTCGAGGCTGTGGCGCAGCGCTCTCTCTCTTCACTCTTCACGCGGCTTCATGTTCGGTTCCGTGGCCAGATTGAGATTCAGGTTTGAATTTTTGGCTGTGCTTGGCGCAGTGTCACTGCAGTCTGATTTGCAGAAGTTATGGAGTGAAGAGAAATTATTATTGTTTTCCAGCACCTTGTCGTCGCTTGTACGATATTCGTGAATGTCAATAACTGAACTTGGACGGTTTGTGTATGTGAAGCTATATCGTGAATTCTTAGTATTGAATTGTTCCGTGCAGCTCCAAGTGCTGCAGAAGGAGCTTGAATCCCGGCTTCAAGTAAGTCTTCAATTTCGCTTTTGGATTGAGTTGGGGGTCCTGTTTGATTGGCTTTCTTCTTTAATGTGGCAGCATGACAAGAGGTGTCTTGAATGCTCGGTTCTGTCGAGGGTCGTTGAGGTCGTTGTTGATGTCGTCAACTTTACCGTCGCTATGAATCAGAATTCCAGTATGCTTCATCATAAAAGCCTTCTCTGCATTTAGACGTTGGTTGGTACAATTATTTGTTTCGTTTACAGAGTATTGCTTTATTCAAGTTGCTGACATGACTAGGGTTTATCGATTCTAATCCTTCTCCATCAAGCTTGCAGGTTTTGAGCTTACCAGTCGACATGTGCGTGCAGTATGTGCTCCATGGCAATACCGCGCTTCAGGTGTGTGTGTGACTGCAGTTCTGAATTTTCACATTGCTCAAATACATCTGGAACGTAGTGCATGGGCAACGTAGAAACACAAAGGTGTCCTATTCCAATGGAATTATTGGTTAGGATTCATTTCCTAACCTGATTGGCTTTTTTTTCTATCGTTTGGACTGAAACCAGGGTGCTTTAGACATGGCACTTCGCGTCATTAACGACATTGTGAGTTTTCAAGAAGAGCTTGAGGCACAGACCTACAATGAGGTGCGTAATGGCTCCCCTTTATCAATGAGTGAATTTTAATACTAGGTAGGTCCCAGAAGGCTATAAAACTTTAGAAACTGATTTTTTGGGTTTATTGCAGAGCATTGTCAAAACTTCTCAAGCTGATGCAGTTGCGCGGTTGCAGAGTTTCATGACACGGTATGTCATTGCATTGTACCACAGAGGGTGTCTTCGTTACTTGTATTATAAGAGTTTCAAGATTTCCATGTCTGTGCATAACACACACGCCTGCCCATATGTTTGTGGATGTAGACTGGACTCGATCTTGCCTTATCTTTCGATGGCTGTCAATGCTGTCTCCCTTCTAAGAGTAGCAGACTCAGGTTTGTCGCCTTCAAGACTGATGGAATCTAGTCACTTGGTAAGCATTATGCAGAGGTGTTTTTCGAAATTTCGAAATTATTGATTTTTTTGATAAAAAATGAACGCTTCTTGTATTCAAATGTTGGCTCTAGTCCACAATAGTCAAATGCTAGTTTAGATGTTGCGTAGTCTTGTTGCCAGGTTTGAGCAGCAGTGTCAGCTAGTCTGTCGTTCATGTATGCCTCTTTAATGTCTCAGCTCATTGCGGTGTTTATGACTTTCCATTGTGTCGTTGCTTTGCAACTTGTCTTCAAACACCAGATTCGTACAGCCAGTGGTAGGCAAGGGACAGTGATCAGTCTTCGTGCTAAGCTGTACAAGTACGAGACGAAGTTGACATTGCCACGTTGGCAAGAGAAAATGATAAGATGTTGTGTGACTCTGAAACAAGCCTCAACAGTACCTGGTCTGGGAAGTAGCGAGTTTGAGCTTTCTATCACAAATGTAAGTATCCGAATGAATAGTGAGTTTTGTTGTCGCATAAGTTTACATGTATTTTTAATGCCGATTATGGATTCTCATGAAAGAATCTTAAGGGAATGGTTGTCAGGAAGAAGAACCTGAATCTGAAGACCCTCCTACGTGCATTCGCCTTCCAATGTCGGACATCTCTGCTGTTGGTTTGCCCCTTTCCTCCCTTATAAGCAAGATGTGCGACCTAATTGAACCGAGTATCATGTCAAATGAATACAACTATTTATTTCAACTTGCTTGGTTGTATCAAGATCGACAGAGCACTGGTTATTGTAATTGAGCGGTTTTCAACATAGTTGCTGCGGGTTTGGATGTTGGGGGAGTCAGGCTCATCGACGCTGCATGTTCTAGGACTTGGCCAGCATGAGTTAGAAGCTGTATTACTGGTGGACACGTTGGTTTCTTCAAGCGCATCACACATGCAAGGTTAGTCGTTCATTACTGGCCTCCCTAGTTTAATTATCACGCTCATTAAACATATTCGTCATTTCTGTATGGTAAGTTACCATGAAAATGGAAATTCAGTACTTCTTATTTTTGTTTCTTTGCGAAGTTGTTGCTTCTACTAACCGTGAATTGTGATACCAGTACAGATTGTGCTACTAGATTTGAAAAGCGTTATGATGGATTCATGAAAATTGTGAAATTGAAAAACACCAATGTCTCGCAAAGCCAATGAAAATTGCCTGAGATGATGAAGACGAGAAATTAATAAACCTTGTTGTGGCTATATTGCAGAGGCTAATAGAGATGGCTCTGCAAGTGCTTCTCTTCAGGTTCTCTTTCTCGCCTTGGGATTTGGATCTAAGTCATGAATTGTTTCCGTGTACAATCATCTGGACTTTGCTAGTGCATCTGTCGGTAGTCGTTGTGCACGCTCCTCCTTTAGGTTTTGTTATCGAGCCTTTCTTTGAGTTTTTGAAATCAAAATTTTCCTTGGACGTATTGGCTTTGGATTCAAGTCCTCAGTATTCCTTCATTAAAGAATCGTGAAGAAGAGGACCGTACGTTAAAAGTAGTTGCACAGACCAGATTTTCATGATTGTTTGTCTGCGTATGTAACTGAATTTTTTTGAACACCGTGGTGATCTGCAGGACACGAACTACTATGCTATTCAGGTATGTAGATGCGTATCTTACATCGAGGCAAATTGGAGTACCCTGTAAGAAGAGGGAATGTTCCTGAGTTTTTCTTGTTTTATTTGTGGCTCTGGTTTGGAGCACTCTGAGTCTGAAAAAAGAAGTCCAATGAATCTACACGCCCTTGTAGAGTGACGTCAATGCGAAGCATGTATAGGTGTCGTCGATGAGGTTGTGGCACTGTGTAAGGCAGTTAGTTTCTGGGCTTTTTATGTACTCCGTATGATTTAGACATCACCTATTACAGTGCTTTGAAGACAACAATGGTGCTGAGAATGGAGTGAACCACCAAGACAACACAAGTGAGCATGATGAAGACTCTAGCCAAGATAGTCAAGAGGGGGATGCCCAGGAGGTTGAGCCAAATTTTGGGTCAAAGGTGTATAAGTTGGGGATGTTAGAGGTGAGCCTCGATTCTGGAGTATTTTAAGAAATCTGCTGTACTTTTCGAAATCCCCTTTATGTTCCACTTCTTCAAAGCCATTTCACGGTTTTATTTTTTCCATAATCTGACGCATGTACTTTTGGGTGGCCTCTGAATTTGACTGATCTAATCTTTACAAAATGTGAGTGCAGTATGCCTTGAGGCTGTGTATGCTACAAGTGAAGGAAGAAAAGGAGCATTGGCTACTTTCTGATGAGAGGATTCGCCTCTTCTTTGTGGATCCACGGTGAGCTGTTGCTTATCTTGCGGTTGTTGGCGTAATTTTATATCATGTTTGCAGAAACAATCTTCTATTTAGGTAGCACTGTCTGGATTGAGTTTTAGGATCTTTTTTGTTGTTGCATAGTATTATTTCTTTGTTAGTTTACTGTCTTTTTTAATCATAGATTAAGAATAACCCAGGATGAGAAATAGGGGTTAAGTTTGATGAGTCCTGCCGGTTTGCAGATACATAAGCGAGCCCACGGGTACAATCCAGAAGACTAGATCTGGGATTGGGAAATTATCAAGTGGCTTCCAAACACCCACTTCAGGCAAGGGAGCCCCATTAAGACACAGTAGTAGGACACCAGCTGGCACCACTAAAGTAGCAACAAGAATTCCCACTTCAAGATCTAATGTTGCAGAATTATTCTATGATTTAAGAATAGACAGCCCTGGCGGTTCTGGTGCCAACTGATGTCCTTTTCTTTACATTTAGTACGAGTACAAAGCAGTAACAGATATTCCTCTCTATGATATAGATTCTTCAATTTAATACTCCACAGAGCAAAATGTTTAGGGGGCTTGTGAAAGTCATTCTCTCAATTATAGTTTAAATTCTTCTTTGAGTGCCGTACTGCTTTCTTCTCCAAGTCCTAATTTGGGTCATCATCTAAAGCCCAATCAGGATGCATCATTGGCCTTTTTTATTGCTTAGTTTTCAAGTTTTTTGTCTGGGTTTTCCCGACAGTTTCAAGTTTATTTCCAATTCATTATTCAGGATTTCCTTCCCAGTTCAAAGTCATAATAATTTCTCAGTTTCACATGATTTCTGATTCGGAATTGTCTTTTAGAAAAAGAGCAATTATACTTATAGTTGGTGATTTATTTTGTCAATTTACAACTCTTAACAAACCTCCGAAACTGTGAATACAGGAAAGATTCCAAACTTCAGTAGTGTTTCAACTTTGAAAAGTCATACAATATCTCATTTTGGTGTGCTCGTCATTCAGAACAAAGGATTGGCTTTCCAACATAGATTACTGCCACTAGCAAACATTTTCCTCCTTTTCAATCACTAGTTAATATCCAAGAAAAGTATTAATTCCACATTAAATTTTCAAGTATAATTTGGTAGTTGTTCCTTGATAGATACTAATTGAGATTACTTGAAGGCCATTACAAATTTGGACAGAAGCATTTATCACGTGAGGTTGAACTCCAAAATGCTCAACCGTCCATCCATTAGGTGAGAGATGAATGTTTTGAAATTTGCATTTCATCAATTAGTATTTACTTAGGAAGCTTTATTAATGTAACCATAAGATATATCAATAGAAAGAAGAACAGAATTATCAATATGAATCAAATGATATTGATATTTTGATGGTGCTACTATTGTTTATTATGATTTTTAAAAGTGATATTAACCCCTAAACATCCAAATTCATCTCTAGAATTGACAATTTAAGAAAAACCATTATAAAGTGCTATTCAGAAGAATATTTTAGAATTGATATACAAATAAAAGTTGTAGACTATGAGTTGTAGATTTTGTCCGTACAATTGGATTCACCAATGCCATTATCAATATTTTTTTTAATAAAATTTGAAAGGGAAATTGCAAAATTCCTTCTAAATTCAACTAGAAGAAAAATATAATCATTGGAATGGATTTGAGATGAGGTTGTCTTGACATGATGATTTTTTGAAATTTTTGTGGTTTTCAAATCTATGACCTCATTATTGCAAATCCAACTTTGAACTAGAGTCAATGCAATTTTGGCTTGGTCAACCACTTGACATACTTGCACATTTGTAGTTTTAGAAAAATATGTACTCCAATAACACCAAATCCAACCATTTGATAGGACAACAACTTGATAAAGTATCTCCACAAATTAAAATAACTTTCATTCAAGTAGTAATGAGGATGAAACTTGAGTTTCATTTGTTCATTGTCCAAAAACTGGATGTCGGAGCGCTTAGGAATTAATATCTTCAATTTAGGCTCCTAGGGATTAAAAATTAAGAATTTTCAAGGAAATACTCTTAGAACATTCTAGAATACGGATTGATGCATGACTTCTATGAGGCTTCAAGAACCATATTCTTATATTTGGGCATATACACCAAAAAAATATTATTTCCTTGTTTAACCCCTAAACGTCGAGATTCATCACCAAAATTGACGATTTGAAAAAAATCATTAAAAAGTGCTATTTGGAAGCATATTTTGGAATTGATATACAAATGAAAGTTATAGATTATGATTTATAGATTCCATTTGTATGGTTAGATTCATCAATTATATCCCCAATCTATTTTTATAAATTTTGAAAGAGAAATTCCAAAATTCCTTCAAAATTTCATTACAAGCAAAATATTATCATTTTTTGAGTAAATTTTGTTGGAATGGATTTCAAATGAGGTTCTCCTTATGTGGTGATTTTTGAAATTTTTGTGTTATTCAAATCTATGATCTCATTTTGGAAAATCCAGTTTTGAACTAAAGTCAATGCAGTTTGACCACTTGACATATTTGAACATTTGTAATTTTAGAAAAATATGTACTCTAGTAACACCAAATCCAACCATTAGATAGGATAACAACTTGATAATCTATCTCCACAAATTAGAATAACTATCATCCAAGTAGTTAGGAGGATGAAACTCTAGTTTAAATTTGTTCATCGTCTAGAAAATGGATGTCAAAGCATTTAGGGATTAACGTTGCTACTCTCCATAGTCCTAGTTGTAATTCCCAACAAAATATGCTAGCATATGCTTTGTGATCATCTTTGATTACACTAGCCTTGACAAGACCAAATTTAACCAAAGATGTATCAACCAATGAGATGCTAAAGCACATCATGTCCATCCTTGTAGAAAGTGCGGGCTTGGGTGTGGGCATGGGCATGGCACAAGTTTGATTTTGTTTATTCTAAATCAAGCAATCAAAGATTTTGATCATTTATTGTTGTTCAAATTTTTTTCATCCTTATAACATCTCCAAGAAGGTTTACTATAGCATTTTCATACTTCCCTTGCAATGCATTTTTTTTCATGCATTAGTGAGGTAAGTTGCATATATGATTATTTTTTGATTCTCATGCCTATTTTTTTTATATTAGACAATATTATAGTATAGTAAACAAGGAGTTTAATGTATTGAGAAAGAGAGGGGGATTTACAATTTATTATAGTCCATGGAGACCATGGAGTTCAAATATGGGTCACACATACAAAATCCTTCTTCTTTAACCCCTAAAGGACCAAATGGTGTTTTTTGGCAACATTGCGATTTGGGGCAGCTCACTACAAATGGACCTTTTTTTTTTTTTTTCTTTGAAATTTTCACACAACATGTGCCCGATGAGTAGCTTCAAGGCCCAAAAATTTTCATTACTTTTGAATACATGGTTAAGAAGTTATTGTATGATATGTAGTTTTCATTGCTCATCGGGCAACCCAGGCAGCAAAAAAAACTTCTTAAAAAATCACTTTTTTTTAAAATAAAAATTTGAAATTGATTTTCTAAATTTATATATACATGAAAAGCTTTGAATCATTCCATTTTGATTTATGAGATGAAAGTTATGAAGAGTTTTAGTTGTGGGTAGTTTGTGGATAGTTTGTGGGTAGTTTGTGGGTAGTAATGGAATCTCTACTCCAAAATAAACTTTGAAGACCTTTATTTAACTTAATTTTCAATATTTTTGAAAAAAAATAAAAGCATGAGGTGTAGATTGTTTATTACAGCATTACAACCATTGGGACTGGCATTTTTCAATTCCATAAATAAATTATTAACAATTTAGTATTTTGAATCATTCTCTACTTCTTTCTACTTACTAATTTTTTCCTATATGTTGTACAATTCCAAATGATCTAAAAATTTTCAAGCATGTAGCCAACATGAGTTGAAGAATGAATCCAAAGAGTCACAACCATTTAGGACATTTTTCATAATGATCTGACCTTGTGAAGTGCAGCTGCCCGGGTTTTTGCAGGGCCCCCAAAAGGGGGTTTGTCACTTCAAATGCTAATATCTTGCAATCCACACGGTGGAAATTCCTGAATTTTTTTTCCACATATTCCTAAACCAGCTTAATACAAGATCCTATGGTTACATTTGTCCAAAAATGTTTGTTTTTAAAAAATTTGGTACTTGTACTAGAAATGGCAGTTGTGGAGCATTTTTGGTGGAACATAGTTGAACACATTTAGGGTTAACTCATTTGCATTGTATTTTCATATATATGACAACTAAAATGCTATTAAGAAATATAGGAGAAAATGAAATTTCTATGGTCCCAATTTGATGCATCATAAAGTACATAGAATCCCTTGCTTCTTTAAGGACCTAATGTTCAACTTTTAAACAATGGATGAATGCAAATACATCCCAAGCACACAAAAATGTTTTTTTTTCATCCGTTAATGTTTTGGAAGATTCTTGTATTAGTTCTTTAATATTTTTATGGTATAGGTTTAAAGGACTTTTCTATAAGAATATTCTATAATTCAATAGTTACTAGTAGATTTGGCCTTGGAAAATAACTTTTTTAGTTTAAATAATGACCCTTTTGAAAAAATTTGAATATTAAAGTCAAATAAATGTTTGAAAATCATTGTGATTAGAAATTAATATTTTGGACTAAAAAACTTTTCTTGTAAAAAGTCACAAACATTTATTCTACAATCAATTTTAGAAGGAATTCTCTCAATTTTTGGCTTGAAGAAAATTATTCAATATACTAGTTGATCTAACCATATAGATGTGGTCAATAGATCATATTTTACAAATATTTTTTGAGATTTATCATTAAATTATTATTCTAAGTTTCATTTTATTATACTTTTTTTTGCAATGGTAAAACCCTTAACTATTGTTAATCCTTAATAGGTTGAGCTATACAATGCCTCTCATATGCATCTATATACTTCAAAAATTGCCTTAGTTAATTGAGTAATTATATTTTAAACAATTTTTTGACATGTTGAAGTATAAGTAATACACTAATATTCAATATTTTTTCAATTTTTTAAAAAATAAAAATTTAAGAACTAATCAAATTTACTAGTGGGACAAAAACTTTTCATACAAGTAAAATTTTTAAGATTCTTTTGTAAGTGGAATGAAAATTATTTTGGGAATTTTCTAGTAAGAATTTTACAAAATTCAAAATTTTATTGAATGAAATATTATTAACAAAAATATGATTCTATATAGTTATAATTCATATAATTCACTCTAAAAATCTCCTAAAAGTTATGATAAATGACATATAAACATTTTATTTGCATTTCAAAGTTTCTACAATTTTTGGATATTTTTGGAATGAATTATAAAATATAAAATTGTAGAAAATTTGCAAACTATACAAAATATTTCATTGTTAGTTAATATGTGTTGACACATCCAAAGATCAAGTTTGGAAATATATGGCCATAATTTTTTTTGTCCAAGCATCAATGAAATTCATTAGGTCCACCTTCCATGTTCGTCGATTTGGACGGCTTGACTTGACAGACAACTTGTCCGTCAAGGTGGACAGCCTTAGAAACTTTCGAGCTATTTAGACAAACAATCCAATCCATTTAGATCACAATTGTATTCATCCAAATTTTATCTTGATGGACTTTCGGGTTTTGACAGGTCATTGAAATAGATACAAAGGGGGTATTTGAGTACATTGTCCATACACAAGTGTTTTTGAACAAGGATCACATCTTTTTGTACAGTCTAGGAAAGGTACATGATGAAGATGCACTAGAACTCAAGTGCAAGGCAAACTTGTGGAACATTAGCTAGGCCGTTTTTCTCCAAAATGGGATTTAACATAAGCACCATCACAGGATTTGCCTTATAAACTAGTTCTATAGTCAAGAGCATTTCATGGGTAAACTTAGAAACTACTTTTGTGACACAATCCCACAAGTTCCTGGACATCCTCATCATGCACCTTTCCATGGCTTTATAGGACGTAGTCCTTGTTTAAAATTGCTTGTGTTGGGTCAATGCACTCAAAGACCTCCTTTTTAGTATCAGTTTCAATCACCCTCCTCCATGTTCATCTAGGCCCACTCAACAACTCACTACACTTAAACTTTTGGCCTTCCATGTTGAGAAACTTGTACAAATGACTTGTAGTTCTATTTCATATAATTCACTCTGAAAATCTCCTAACAATTATGATAAATAATATATAAACATTTTATTTACATTTTGAAGTTTCCACAATTTTTTGGAGATTTTTGAAATGAATTATAAAATATAAAATTGTGGGAAATTTGTAAACTATACAAAATATTTAATTGTTAGTCAATATGTGTCTTGATGCATTCGAAGATCAAGTTTAGAAACATACGGTCAAAAACAAATTTTGTCCAAGCATTGATGAAATTCATTAGGTCCACCTTCCATATCTGTTAATTTGGACGGCTTGTCCATCAAGGTGGACAACCTCAGAAATTGTTGAGCCCTTTAGACAAACGATCTAATCCATCTAGATCACAATTGTTTTCATCCAAATTCTATCTTGATGGACATTGGAGGGTCTAATAGGTCACTGAAATAGATACGAAGGAGGTATTTGAATACATTGATCTAGCACAAGTGTTTTTGAACAAGGATCACATCTTTTTGTACTGTCTGTGTATATTACACCTCGTAAGAACCTTTGTAACCTCTTTTAGTCCATTTGACTTGCACGATTGATTTTGATGCGATTATGATTTTCTCAAGTATTCTCTGATCACAAACATATCATCCCGAAGAAGCTAAGCTAAATTGGTTCCCGTTTAGTGTTTAGCTAAAGATTAAATACATTGTCTCTTCAATCCTCAGATATTTCATTGACACAAGAATATAGAAACAATTTCCGCCTTAGTGTTACTATGTGCTTCAATGTGATGTCTCAATATGGTTTTTACTTCTAAGAACATTTAATTAATCATTTGCGCATGGCTCTTATTATTAAACTGACTTAACTTTGTTGGATCTTGTTGACTATTATTGAAAGAACATTGCAATGCAAGTGAACATGTATTTTTGGACATCAAAGTGTTCAATTATAGGTGTATGAAAAAATCAACACGAGGTTCATTGTGTACACTTTTTAGAAGAATCTGTAAGGACCACTTTTGCAAGTTTAGGTGTTTACAAGTTTCTTTCCATTGTTGCAAAACTTTGTGGGTGTCAACAAGCCCTTTGGAGCGAAGGGCATATACTGGAAGTCGTCTCACATTTGTTGTGCTCAACTATGGATAGATCATCTTACATTCATCAATTTACTGTAGATTTCGTTAGCTAGAGTAGAACATGTATGCACACAAATTTGTACTTCTGGCTTGACGATGCAGATACCTGCAATTTTTGTGCTTCTTGACTTGACTTGGAATGTAATTGTAGGATCAAGCCTATGCCCACTTCTCCACTCTTGTTAATGTTTTGTACATTTAATGACTTAGATAGAGCTTTGAATAGAATTTTGTAGTTTGCCCTGCTCTATTTGTGCATAGGTACATAAAACGAAAGACTCAGGCAGCTGGTTTCCTTGTGCACATTATATGCTTCCTTCACTTGTCTTCACTTCCTGAGTGGATGCATGTTTCCATAATGTCTCCATGGATTTTTCTTGATGAATGACCCAGTTTTCCCACTTCATTCATCTTATTCTACTTCTGACAATAATTAAGGTAGTATGCTCACCTAGAGACTATGTAAGAGCTTATTGCCTTTCCGGGGAAGCTCAGCTCCTTGAAACAATTTTCAATTAATTTTTGTAGGAAAAAATTGGGATTGACATCTAACCCACGTCATTTCATATTTTTTGGACATTTGTGAAATTAGTTACAAATTTCTGAAGTTGAAATGCAGGGCTCTCTCAAAGCGACCATTGCCTGAAATGTAGATTGCTAGTACATTGAAGAAAGCAAAACAAACTTTTGTGTCATTATCACTTTCAGAGCATGGATGCTTCAAGACTATACTACCATACAAGAATTTCTACATGTCAAACATTGCATGATTGAAAAAAGTTCATTTTGAAGTTTCACTAATGTAGTAGAGAAAAGGCACATGTATGTACATTGTTTGTGTATGTGATGGTGGGAGGGGCATGCATTGATGTTTAATGTGTTGAAAGGTTAAAGGTGGGAGCTACAAGTAGATTAGGAAACAATTTGGAAGTGTACAATTTCCAACAATATATTTTGTCAACTTTAGTATGCAAGTGCATGTTGCATGATTTGCAAGTGTTCTTTACAGGTTGGAATTGAAGTCAAATAGTTCATCCATTGCATTAAACTCACATGAAAATCAAACCACCTTCTAAACCTCCTGTGTTTGATCGAATCAATTTACAACTAATGCTTTTGATTAGAATTATCTAGCACACCCTCAATGAAGAGGGTGATCCAATGATAAAATAAGCAAAATTTTGGAATTTGGACTATCAAAATAGAAAATTGGAAAGAAGGGAATAATTATGATTGTACAACTTTCGTAACATATGGTTCATACTCAAAATTTAGTAAAATTTTAGTAATGACTTTATATTACAATAGAGTTGTCCTATAATTTATAAAACATTTTAATTAATTCAAACCCCCTTTCACTCTATTAATGTCCTAGATTACATTTGAATTCTCATTCAACTTGTATTTTTTACGAGTAGGGAATGCCAAGGCATAATGATTAAAAACAAGAAAGTGATCTAGCCCCTTGGGTTGGATTTGTCGTTTATGGTTAACATGTGTTTGGTGAATAGTGTTTTAAGTTATCTAATATTTACATGTTATCAAGAAAAACAAAAAGAGCACTAATTTGTAAGCAAAAGTAAAGGTAGCTTGTTTGTAATCTCCTTTTTAAACCCAATTTGCCACCTTGGTACTATTGTGAAGCTCCTTGCAAGAGGGGTGTATGGACTTTGTTTCATAGTGGTTGGACCTATGGAATGAAAGTTATTGAATTTCAAAGTTTTTCTGAATTAAAAAATTGAATTAAATTATCCTTTATGTTGGAAAAACCATAACTTTTATATTGCATGTCCAAACTCCCCCAAAAAAGCCCTGCAATCTTTTGTGCATAAAAGATATTGAATTTTGGAGTCATTTAAAAATGAAAAAAAATGAAATAATGAATTTTACTTTTATTTTGAATTGGGCAACAACAAATTTTGAATTGAATTATCTTTTATTTTAAAAATGCATCTTTTCACATCATATTGAGGAGGGGTGCACATATGGTGTTTGAACCCAAAGTGTAAAAGTTATGGATTTTTGAATTATCTTAAATTTAAAAATTGAATAAAATTATCTTTTATTTTGGAATATGGAAAGGTGTCCAAACACCATGAAACAAAGCCCTTGACATACTCTTTCATGCATTGCATGTCCAAACACCATAAAACAAAGCCTTGAACTCTTTCATGCATAAGGCTTTCTATTTGTATCATCAACACAACCTCTCACACCACAATAAAGCCCTTGCATTCCTATGTGCATGAATTTTTGGTTCTAATTTATATAACTTCAAAGGTTATTTTACATAACTTCAAAATCTTGGATTTTGGCATTTTCGGAGTTAAGAAAGTACAATCTCATTAAATTAGGTACTTCACAATTAAAAAAAAATATTTCTTGGCCATTTGTGATAAGTGCATATAAGATGGTTTTGCATTAAAAAGCTACCAAAATTCTTATTTCAATTTTTAAATTGAAATACATACTATATTACTTAGAAATCATTATTTAGATTCTTTTTGATGCATTACTCTAAAAGAACCCCCTATTAAAGTTAAAACACCATAGGCCCCATTTATTTAACATTTAAACAAAAAAATTCAATTAAAAAAAATGAAACTATAGATAAATTATTCAAAATTCAAATTTTGAAAAAGAAGCATGACTAAATCAAGACAAAATTTGGACCAATGGCAAACCAAACTACACAAATACTTTATACTAAAATAATGACAATTAGCACTTTAGAGAGCTTGGAGAAAAAAAATGTCATTAACAAGAGTGATAGATCCTTTCTGGATTCATTCAAATCCTACTCCACTCAATCAAAATAGGGGATTGGCTTTCCAACATATAATATTAACACTCACAAACATTTCCCTCCTTTTCAATCACTAATTAATATCCAAACAAAGTCTTAATATCCAATTGTAAAGTCTTAATAAATGTTCACAAGTATAATTTGATTATAACCCACATTCATCAAGGTGGCAAACCAAAAAATTTAAGTTTTATAGAATAAATAAAAACTTGCCTTTAAGTTTTTTAATCTCCTCAATTCCAAATCAACATACTCAACATTGGTGCTTGTATTTCCATCTATGACACAAATTCTGAAATAATCCACATTGGCAATAAAAGGTCATAACATACAGAACCCCAATACCAAGGGGTACGTAGCCAATTACCCACTTCCATGATATCATGATAAAATCATTTTACCAACACCCCAAGATCTATGCCACTCTAAGATCTCCTGGATTCTACTAAAAGTCACGCATTATTAGCAGCAACCCTAAACCCTAAAAAAATAGAAGATATGAAAAAGAATAAAAATCTAACTACTATGAACTTTAGCCTGAGTGAACTTTGGAAGAATCAGAAACCCTAAACCTTGGGGCAACAAAAAATAGTGCATTGCCAAGCTACTTTGACATGAAACCGCTTCTTATTATTTTCAGTACATTTTTTCCTCAACAGGTGATGAAAATTCTTCTTTAACAGGAACACAGTGATCAAATAAGCTTGACAAAAGCTTGACAAAAGCTTGACAAAAGCTTTCACCAAAATAAATAAATAGTCTCATCCTATATTTCCTTTATGAATGCTGATCACTAAAGACCATCAAGTTGAGCCTACTTATGTTTTCCAGAAATGGATTGCGTGTTACAACCTCCCAAAAATTCAGTTGCAAATTAAAATAATTTTTTTAATGCTTGCAGAGCTTTTCCAATTCGGTGAAATACGTGGGGAACGTTTTCCGTGTACACCCCGGGTCCAAAATGGTGATGGAGGTTCCTCCACAAGCCACCAGGGAAAACGCCATCGCCATACGGTGGTCGTCGTAGGTTTCAATTTTGGCCGGAGTTATTCTCTTTGGGGGAGTCACGATGCAATAGTCTTGGCCTTCCTCGACGTCAGCTCCCAACTGCAAAACCCCAAAGCACAAATTGTTCGAATTAGAATAGATGCGAAATTGAATCTGGAGTTGGAAAGAATTTGGTAGAATTCTACAGAATAAATTCCTTCACAAACATCTATCTATCTATCTTTCTCTCTTTGACAAAATAGCAAGGAAATGAATGAAAAAACAATAGTTTTATAATGGTTATAGAATAGTTGTAGAATAGTTGTAGAATGGTTGTTACAATGCTTATAGAATAGTTGTAGAATCCAGATTGAAAGAGAGAGGCCTTCATCAGTTCAACAGAAGCAACAGCACATTTGAATTTTTCTTTTGTTTCTTTCTTACCTTGGTGAGCTCATCAACGATGGCCCGCATGCGCTCTGTCTCCTTGACTCTCCAATTCTCAACTGCAAAAAGAACATGAAACAAAAACGTGGAAGATGAGGTCTTCTAGAACAGAAGAATGTACAAATCGAATCTAGCAACTTTAGGGAACAGCTTTGGATAAGTTTTGAAAGGACGTTTCTGAGGGAAAAGCGTAGATATTTCAATTTATAATGCATTTGATCAATAGTAGTTTGTGTAGCCAAAGAGATAGATAGATGTTTATAACTATCAGAAGTGTAATGGACATGTAATTTTATGGATTTTTTTAAATTTTCAAATAGTTGATGGAGCTACCAGAAGAAGAAATAGAAAATTATAGCACAGTCAACCCCAATTCAGAATTCATTTTTGTTCCTGCAATTAAAGTAGTAGCAATGCAGACACGTACCATCCCGAATGGCAAC